>OX376207.1:2417500-3617500 GCA_947363905.1 Lithophane semibrunnea | reverse complement strand
ATCACAAAATGGTTTAATTTTAAGCACCTACCATTTCATTATTTGAATTAATATATTATTATCTACTAGCTTTCCCAAAATATAAATTATAAAGGAGCATTTTATTCTGTAAATAAGCGCGCTTAAAATATTTTTTTCGTAATAAAACTAAAATATATGTGACAGCGGAAACAAGCATTTATCGTATGTGATTATTTTAATTTCAGAATAATCCACTTACTAAAGGGTTTCTCTTAAAGATCTGAACTGCTTACGAACTTACCTGAAAAAAAAAAAGTAAAATTTAATTAAAAGTTATCAAATTCAAAGATTTACAAAAAAGTTGACCTTGATAATACAAGTTCACAAATGGATTGATTGAAGTAGGTATATTCAGTGCCCTTATCGTGTTACCCAGTTACTGGGTTATGAAAGTCAGATAAGCGGTCGCTCCAAGTAAAATACGGGTATTCAGATCCACTTAGACTGGAAGGTAACTTAAAAATAGTTGGGAAAGGCTAGGCAGATGGTGATTAGCAGCGCCCGTAAAATACTGCGATCATCAATCCTTCAGCTAAGCGTGGTGATTATTGCAAAATCCTAGAGTTGATTGTACTAAAGATCGAGAGACCCACTTGTAGGAGCGGACATGTGATCAATGTATGAAATGAACTTCAAAACAGATGGCAACAGTAATTTCTTTGAAGCAATAATGAATTTGTAAACATGTCCAAATATTAGGAGCCCAATACTACGAACGAGATAAGAATAATTACTGAATGAAGCAAGACAATCAACGTACAGTTACGAGTTTACACTGTTAACAGAAATAGAATAGAAAAGATAAAAGACACCGCAAGAGCAGCCATTATCTCAGCACACATTCGCGACTTCAAAGAAAGAGATAAAAGGGTTCACTGATAATGATATATTTTCGCGACACATAATTTCTATAAATACACAATTTGGCATGGAATCGAAATAACATAACGTAACGGGTTACACACCTGTTGAAGAAATGCTATTGAATATAAATCATGCCGCAATAACTCCCAGCAATATAACCGTCTCGTTCAAACACAATAAAGTTCCAATAACGCCATCTCTCTCGACAGACGGCCTTGCCAAAAAGGTGAATACCCCGCCGACTATGATTTTCAGTATAAAAATAATTCTAACAATAACAAGAGTTATGGAAATTGGTAGGTTAAGAATATAAAGTGAAAGAATCCGAACAATAAACATTTTAAAATTGATGCGTCAGACTTTTCTTAACCATGAACATGTTATGAATTCCGAGTAGTCTACGATCATCAACCTGGTTCCTAAATTGCAAAACACACTCAAAATCGCAGTAGCTTCCATTTTAACAGTTCAATAAAAATCAAAACAGTGCGGTTATTTGAAACATACGGTGCAATAAAAACCAAAATTACAACTACTGTCCGCCAGGCATTGCCTAGGATGGTAGAGCCCACATAGTAATAGTCATTAGAACTTAGAACAAGACCTGCACGTCTTTACATAATATATTAAAATCTCCTATAACTGTGGCCCAAAAGCAGTATTTTTCATGGTTTCTACCTCACAAGGTTTTTACGATCACTTTTCGGAGCTGTCAATCAATTCATCAATCATCCGTATTATATTTGGCAGCAGATTCAAATGGGATGATTAACCTCCTTAAACTTCCATATGGCTGCCGATCAGCAAATGAAGAAATCGCCTGTCAGTACATAATTAGTGGTCCGTAAGTGGTTCCATCAGGCGAGGATTTGGCGGTTTTCGTTTTGCAAATGCTAATATTGTGTATTTTGCAACATTCGTTTTATCGATTCTTTGCCTTCCTTTACTGAGGGTTATTTATGAAGTTTTAACTTGACTACAGTTATTTAAATTCATTAATGGATTCTGTTATTTTTAGTAGGTATTATTGTTAGCTAACATTGTGATACTGTGCTATTTTTACTACTATAAGACTTAGTCCGGATGTATTCCCAAATATTTTTCTGGTGCATCATAGGTACAGTACGACACAACTTAGATGTGGCATACATTTGAAAATTTGCATTCATTAATTTCAATTTTACTAATGTATTTGGTTATAAAACTTTACAAGTTATTGCGTTTGCGTAAAGATCATTTTCACCTAAAGCAGTAATAAAGATTGGAGATTTTGAAAGCACACTCAGTTTGGAATGTGATCGGTTTTACGAATTTTGCCGATGCTACATCTAAGTTGTATCCTACTGTACAAAACGTTTATTTGTAGATGATGAAAAGACGATTATTTTTGCGATACGCGCAAAATGTTTTTTCTTGTCCAATCGTCTATGAGAAAGAATGATTTGAAATTGAGTAATTAACTGATCAGATCCATTGTTATCCATTGCTAGCTCCAAATAACATCGCAATATCGACTAGTAGAAGTGTTTATGTCTGCTTATGACACGTTGGCTGTCATATACAAAAATAAGTAGTCACGCATGAACTATTAGCAGATGTAGTGTAGGATGTTGCTTTTGAAACAAACTGGCACGAGAATCTTGTTGAAAATGTGTTACATAAGTAAACTGTCAGATTACAAACTAAAATTGATGAAGCTAGAGGAAATATTAAAAGCTAAGCTCCATTGAAGAATTAAAAGTTTATAAGCTCAATTGACCGTTCTGCTCCGTTCTTCCAAAAAAATTCCTTCCTACGGAAATATTAAAATATCAGCATTCTGAAAAACGATAGATGGCATTGAAAAACTTTAACGAAGTAGAAGATAGAAAATTATAATGAAACAAAACTGTTACAATACTGAACAGTCTATGGCACTGGTAAAAAAAAACTTATTGAACTCTATTATCTCACTCAAAACTGACATCGAAAAATTTCAAAGAGCAAAATCAAAGATAAACGATGTTTACGTAAAGCCATTATTGTTTATAGAAATGCTCCAATTTTTTAGCTCTATTCCTAGATATGAATAGAGTATAGCAAAAATTCCATGCATATGTCGCAGACTCTATGTCTACGCACGAGGTGCTTGACCGAAACCATTACAAAAAAAACATTGGCATCATACCAATTTGTCACCGCATTTTTAACTACAGATGTGGGTATTGCGCGTTTTAAATTGAGTTGTATTGTAAAGAATCACTAATGGTTCATACTCCATTGAGTCAACCTTTAAGAACTTTTCAGGGGCATCGTTATATATGTTAGGAGCAAAGCGCAGAGTTTATTAATATACATTATTATACATCTAACACTACAATGCTAATAATATATACAAGCCAGCCTTTTGGGCACGTTTCCTGCTGACAGCGATGCGGACGAATTTTTTGATGCACTTTAATGATTATTTCCGCCCACATTTTACATACCTGTTAGGAGCATATATTGAATTGGTAAAGAAAAATGTAATTGGATATGTAAAGAAAAACGCAATTCAGTAAACGCAGGGTGGTAGCCGAATCACAATTGACGGGGTCCGCTAGGGCCGATGCCTGCCAGGGTTGCGGGAAAGTCCGAAAGGGATACTGGGGCCCTTGGCAACAGGCAACTGAAGAAACACTGGTAGGTTTTAGTCAGTAAAAGTCTGATATGCCCGCTCCGCCCAGAGCGGGAGAAGACATTTGATGATTTCCCAACATAAAAAAAAATATGGTGGTAGCCGGATAACAGTAGCCGAGGGTCTAGCTAAATAGCGTGCAATTGGCCTATGTCCAGCAGTTGACTGCTATTGGCTATATGAATAACGCTACAATCATTTGGCGTTATACATTCCAGTAGTGAAGAGAAGAAAAAATCTTATCAAAATTAGGTCGCAAGTGGGCGTGGTGTGGATGGCACTGTCCATGCACTTGTCAATGAACGCATGCCTGGTTCCTTTAACCGAATTAGATCCTGGCAGGGAGCCAGAATACCATTAGGATCATAGATAAGATTAGAGAACGTTTTTCAATTATTAGATTTGCTAGGTACTCGGTCTCGTCTGAGGGTTGACGCCATCTTATATATCGATTATAACGATAGTCTTTTCGTTTCATGATCTTGGTGGATACAACGCATTCTAAGAAATTACTCTTACATTGCAGAATCTTGGCCATTGAATCCTCATTTGATTTCCAAATCAAGTAGACTTCGAACCAAATCCTGTTGGCAAATAAATAGGTTGATTGTAACACATTTACAAGTCACCACATAAATACGAGTACTAGCTTCTCCTTCCTGGTGTTACCGTTTCTAAAAGAACACAGAATAGAATTCAATGTCTAACTTACTTTCATATGTATCTATTATTTTGTATTGTTTATATATATATTTTATATATATTTATATAGAAAAGTATATGCTTTATGTATGTATGTATTTATTGTTTATGTAAATGGTACACCACTGACTACCTGCAGTACTATCTCTCCTTCGCGCTTTAATCCATCCAAAGGTTGTCTGTAAAAGATCGCTTTTAGCGATAAGACCGCCCATTGTATCACCTACATTTGTATTTGTATTTTTTTATGGTATACATAATAAAGAGTATTCTATTCTATTATGGATTCATCACTGAATCATATAACTTCAATGGATCATAACCAAATGGGATTAAGAAAGATGTAGCTCATCTTATTTCTAACAACAAACCACCTATTCATGTGCCACTGAACTTGTAAAAGGGCCAAACAAGTCACCATCCTCAAAAGAATACTTCAAAGTGTTGAATTTTAATCCCACAATAAACAATTCTCCTACTATCTCACATCCGGTGAGAAAAAGAGATGTCTTCATAAACACTTACTGTATTTTTTGTCAGAAGACTCAACGCATATCTTCCTTTGATAAGAGTTCATTGACTCCGCGAATCTGGTCCGATAATACGTAATCACGATTCCGAGATATGTCTATTTGCTACGTACATAGCGATAATGTTGTTTGATTTCGCTTTGCGTTCGTCTCTCTCAAGGCCAGTAGGCCTATGTTGGAGAGAATTGCTGGAAATTCTCGAATCTAGTGCGAAATTAGTGGCAAAATCTTGTTTGTTTGTGTCTCTTGGATAACTGGGTGATTAGGTTATCAATATTGACGTTGTATACAAAATAACTAAGACTTCGTGTTTATTCAGTACGTCAGAATATAACTCGATCATGAGTGTTCTACAAATAATCTGTCGTTCACGTCCACTGCTCAAAAATTCATTACTTTTCACGGTCAGAAATAACTTTATCATTGACTTCGCTACATTTTTATCTATTGTAACATTTATGTCAGTTTCACTGTAGTTCCTTGAATCTACAGTCTCTAACTTTACGCATTCATGTGCGTATTATAAAATGATGGCTTCCTTAAAAATTTTGAAGGAAAACATCGTGAGGAAATCGGCATGCCTGAGAGATATTTCTCGACGGCAAGCGAAGCCCAATCAGAGGCCTATGGGCGGCTTTAGAACTCTGAAACTCTGACCACCAGGTTAGTCACTAACAATACGAAAAAAAAGAATTTCTTGGATATAAAATTAACTGCATGCAAACTATTCAGTACCTTCTAAAACTAAAGCAGAACTAGAGTAGTGGTGTATCAGTGGTAACGGTCGCGATTTACGAGTTGTAGGTCATAGGTTCGAACCCTGACAGGCGCTTTACTTTGTGTAAATTATTTCATCACCACTGCTCTCAAAACGGTCAAGGAAAACATCGTGAGGAAACCGGCATGTCCTAGAACCAAAAATTCGAAGACATGTGCCATCTACCAACCCGCACTGGGCCCGCGTGGTGGATTACGGCCCATTCTCTCTCACAGAGGGGAGGCCTGTGTCCCAGCAGTGGGAAAATTATAGGCTGATTATGTTATGTTATGTAAAACTAAACGATTGCGATATTAACCGAATCTAAGCAATAACATTGATTGCAAATGTAGGCCACGTCGCTAAATATATGTAGTCACGCTCATTCTGTACACAAAACATATAGAAAATAAGCTTGTACACTCGGTTATATAATCAGGTCTCATTACCGACTTTTGGATATAATTGGTACAACAGTCAAGACATTACTTCTTCTCCGAACTCTAAGCAGACTGTCCCGCTAAAATTGTTGCTGATTGGCAAAAAAAAATGCACAACATGAGGTATCTCTTATAGTTCCTGTCTAAAAGAAGAAGATGATTCATTGTTCTCAACGGTTTGTTAACTGACAGACCAGTTGGACCATAAAAAGATGGCTAGGCCAGATTGCATATGCAAGGCCTACGCCTAAACGAGAGGCCTATGTCCAGCAGTGGACTACCAAAGACTGACTACGTACGTTTCCATTGTTAAGGACAACTAAATAACCTAAGTCAACTTAGTTATATGGCAGTTTTTCAAGTAAGTTCAAAATTAAAGCTTAGCAGTTGACTTTCACAGAATATATCGCTGTTTTAGTTCTAAAGCTCATATTTGCGATTTGTCATGTGGTCGTAAAGTCCAAGTTTGCACGTGCATCGTGTCAAAGATTGCGTGCGTCTACGCACATGAGAGTATTATTTTACAATGATGTGTCTAGGATGAGGCTAAGTAATAAGATAAGCGGGCTCCATTTACAAAATTATATATTATGAAACAACGCTAATGGAATCTTATATCTTTATTTTGTTTTCAATTCAAGTAGTTTTCATCTTTTACCTTCTGAGTTCTAGAATCAAAAGTCAGTTCAGATCAGTTCAGATCAAAAGATTACCTACGTCAAATTCTCAAGAGTATAGGTCTTATCATAAACCTTATCAGTTCGCGACTATATCCGGTAGCAAATCAAGCCATACTTCAGAAACATTTCGGAAGTCATTTACCGACGAAATTGCTTGCAAGATATCGGCGTCACCCAATAAATAAATTATGACTTTGGGATTCCAATATCTTACGACAGTTTTCAATAAAGTGTGAGTGAAATATATAGCAAGTTAGATAGCAATTGACAACTGTAACATAAAGTAGTTACAATTCAATTTATACTCGTAACGGAACGTAAATAGTTACAGGGTTAGTAAGTGAAAGGTTATCTCTAGTTATGATTGTACTCTGAGGTGAATTGGTGATTAAAATATCGTGTAGGTAGCAGCGGAACTACAATAGGAGAATAGGAAGAATCCTATTTTATGTTAACTGGTGTTTGAAAAGCTGAGGAGGTGTTTGAGGAGCTCGTGGCTAAGTAATAACAGCCGCTCGGGTCGATCCATCAGGTTAAGCTACGCTTGCCGGGGTTGGTTCGTGGATGGGTGACCATTTTCACATGTCGAGACTCCTCCGTGCCTCGGAAAGCACGTTAAGCCGTTGGTCCCGGCTGTCATTTGCGGATCTTTGACAGTCGCTACGAGTCGTCAGTAGCACGAAAGTCTGACAACCAGTCTAACCAAGGGGTATCGTATTACCCATGGGTTGTGGAGGTCAGATAGGCAGTCGCTCCATGTAAAATACTAGTATTCAGCTGCATCCGGTTAGACTGGAAGCCGACCCCAACATAGTTAGGAAAAGGCTAGGCAGATTGATTGGTATTTGAAAAGCAGGCCGCCCTACTTTATGATTTGGACACTAAGGCCCATGGACATCTGCAATGCAAGAAACAGGGGGCTTAAAATAGTCGCTTTGGCAGAATCATAATAGGAAAATATTATGAATCATCGTAAAATGTCACAAACTGACAATAAATAAGAAGATCTGCGTGCGATTCGTATTACCCAATATTTCATCTGTTTGACAGTTTTCTATGGAGATTCGTAAAATGGTCCACACTACGAATTGCTTTTGTGTCAAATTAGAGGAATTGCTAATGACAGCTGGAAATTCGGGAAATGAATTGCTTTTAGAGGAATTGCTAATGGGGCCGTTTTAGGCCCCCAGGTGTATTGATTGCATCATCATCCCAGAGAAAAGGCCAAATTTGTCCAATATAGACCAACGGGCAGAAAAAGGAATGGTGAACTGGACCACCTTGGTTTTTTTTTTGGTGTTGGTAAATCATCAAATGACTTCTTCCGCGCTGGGCGGAGCGGAAGGACGTGTCAGATTTTTACTGACTAAAACCCACCCGTGTTCCTTCTGTTGCTTATTGCCAAGGTCCCGGTATCCCTTTCGGACTTTCCCGCAGCCCTGGCAGCGGAAGTAGCTCCTGTGACAAGCTTCTTCAAAACGAGTTCTATCACAACTGCTGCTCCTCACAATGCTCAGAGAAGCTAGATACTCATTCTCTGCTACGACAATAATTTAGACTACATTATAGTAACCATCTTTCATAAGAAGCTAGGGAGATGTATTGTATGCATTTAGGTGAGTAATATTCATTTACCGGATGATAAATGAAGGTTCCAATATAGAGTCAGTGCTTTGTGCCAGAAACATACTCACACCTAGTTTTATTACTTGCGATGGTTATAATTATTATCTATTAAAGAACCCAAAGTAAACTCACAAGTCATTTATTCAAACTAGGCTGAAAATCAGCATTTTTTTTTTCGTCAAAATGACATTAGACGGTCCCCCAAAAACCCCGCCCTTCACCACTTCACTTCTTAGTGCTTTAGCTGGGAAAAAGAAACGGCGATATTGCCTAATAAAAGCCTCCAGGCACAAGGGGCGCGGCCACTTACAAGAGCTATGCTAGAATATTTAGGTATATATATTTAGGTTTATGTATATATATAGTTTTAATAGGTTTACGTATTTAAATAATATTTATTCCACAATTTTCGCTATTGCACCTACCACTGTTTGTCTCTGCATCACCCAAAGGTTGACTGGTAGAAAATGGCTATGGCATTAAGTCCGCCTCTGTACATTTGTGTGCTTAAAGTATTAAATAAATAAATATTTATATATATAAAAGCTGTGAATACACTTACTCTCTATATCTAATTATTTTCTAGCACTTGAGCAGTACTTTTGTAAAAATCTGAGTGAAAATAGACAGGCATCTTAAATCGCTACCGCTTTATTCCTGTTTCTCTATAGACTATGGAATGAAACCTAACACTAGATGAAGCTACGAAGACGCATTTTCAAAACCACCCACCCTGTTTTACTCAGTATATGTATTTTTTTATAAAAATAGAGCCTACATTCTTGATACGGTTATTTTTAAAACTATAGAAGGATGAAAATGGCATGCTGCCTTAATATTTTAAACTTAACTACGTACAGTAGGTACTAAGCATTATTTATGGTTTAAAACAAAATAATCTTCAAGATCTAGACAAGAAGCGCCAAATACGCAAAAGTCGCCCAAAGCCTTCATATACCTACACATAAAGATGCTGATCAGCTCTTCTGTACCCAGTATGTGACCGGATTTACAAAACCAAAGATTTGCTACCATCAGAGAGCTCACGAAAGAAAAGAAAAGTAATTATTCTGTCGCTGTCGCCAGAAATGGTAAAGAAGAAATGCATTCGGGCACTGTACGGCATGGATTGGTCGGAATCTTGTAAACCGATCTTTAAATCCAAGAATCTACTAACTGTACCCTGCATATACATTTATGAGGTAGCTAAATTTGTCAAATGTGGTATTTGACAAATTTTCAGCCATCTTTTCACCCCTAACGACAATACATTTAAACGTAAAATTACCCACCGGCCCTTAAAAATGCCTGTTCCTAAGCTTGAACTGTTCAGAAGGAACTGTGCCTATATGGCACCTCTAATATATAACTCTTTGCCCAAAGGAATGACTGACCTGCCATATAAAAGGTTCTGTTGTGCCTTACAAAACTGGTTAATCGAGGAGAGTTTCTACACTGTCAAAGACTTTTTGAATAAAAGCACATGTCGATTTGGTATCCACTAATATAATATAATATAGTTCTTCGTCCTATTTCCTTTTGTTTAAGTAATTGAAATCACTACATTTCTAAAAAATGTAATTTAAATGATTCTAATAATTTTATATCACATTTCTTATAAATTGTAATAATTCAAATAAGTAATTGTATTTTTATTCAAATCATTCTTGGAAATTAACTATAATTTTGCATGCCCGTAATGAGGGTCAAATGTGTCCTGTGCTATAATTTAATTTAACATCTTGTGTAACCATGTTTCAGGCAAATAAATGATTTATGATTTATGACTATACTAGCACTATTTAAATTAAGAAACCTTTCATTTTAGCGATACTCCGAAAGGATAAACGGAGGAACTGCATATTTCGTAAAAAAGCTAAACTAACATATAATATATTATTTTATGGAAGCGAATTCTGTATACTACTGTCCATAATAAAGTAGGTACCAAAAAAAGAAAACTTTTAAGTGGACTTTGTTAGTCGAAAGAAAATGACTTAATAAACGGCGCCTTCTCCAAGTAAACATCAAGCAACAGAGGTTCATATCAAATCAAAATGCCAGCCATCATCTTTGTTTATTACACTCAGAATTATTACTTGCCCTCTGACGTCAATTAACCTAACCTTACCACACTGCACTTGATATTACGATAAATCTTCTACTAAGTATTACATTGCCAGCTTTGTACGATAAGATAGGTCGGGCATGAACCACCGAAATGCATTGTACGTCATTATTTGCGATACTATCGCTTCCTTTGGTGAATTGGTATTGTTTGAGATGGAGTGCGTTCCGTTGGAAGCCAGATTTTGGTGTTTACATAAATATTAAAGTCACCTATTTAATAACGAGATGATCATTATACAATTAGCACTGCTTTTTAGTTTTTATTATCAATTTGCGTACGTGTGTTTTTGCATGTAGAGTAAATTATTATAAACTCAGAATATTTTGTACTGAGAGGATTTTCAGGAGCAGTGGTGGATCAGTGGGAATGGCCCTGACTTACGAGTTGAAGGTCGTGAGTTTGAACCCAGAGAGGCGCTTTAGTTTGTGTAAATGGCATGCCCTAGAACCAAAAATTTGAAGACATTTTGACATCTACCAACCCGTACTGGTCCCGCGTAGTAGATTACAAGCCCATTCCCCCTTAAAGAAAGGAGGCC
Source organism: Lithophane semibrunnea (assembly GCA_947363905.1). Lineage (NCBI taxonomy): Eukaryota > Metazoa > Arthropoda > Insecta > Lepidoptera > Noctuidae > Lithophane > Lithophane semibrunnea. The sequence goes on along the minus strand of OX376207.1, from coordinate 3,606,555 downwards.
TGTATCCCAGCAGTGGGAACATTATAGCCTATTTAAAAGATAATCCTTTTCTTTTTATTGCAATTCATTACCTTACTAAATACCGTTGGTGGCAAGCAATATGTCGTAATAATGTCATTCAACCTTCAGACTTGGCCAGTGAAACACGTAAATCAACCGGAGTCATGTGTATTTATTGTTAAATGTATTACTTTTGTTACGTTTTTAAACTTGTGTAAAATGGGAAAAATATATTGGTATCTTTTATCAAGTTTAAATGAAATTTTTCCAAAAAGTTTCTTCCTTTCGCTGCATCATATTATGACGCTTGTAAGCCCCAGAAGGGTAGGCAGAGGTGTATGTATAGTAAGTTTCTACAACCACATTACACCAGTTATGTTAAAGAACTAAGTAAGTAAATGAGGCATTTTTGCGTGTACAAATCCTCATGGATGTTTTCCGCCCTTGGGCGGGCGAACGTATCCGTCGGACTCTTACTGGCTAAAATTACCTTCAACTACCTTTAGCCGGGGTGGTGGAGCACTAACGCAGTTTGTGGCAACAACCAAGTGGAAATCCAGGATTCCGACTGCGTCAAAGCTATCCTAAATTATTATAAGAACTTCCTTATTCAAATTAGTGACAATACACGATATTTCGTTATCAATTCAATTAGTAAACGTAATAAAATTTCTGAACACCTATAAAATTCGCATAAACTGACTTGCGCTGACTTCATGTAATTAATATCCCTATAAATTGTTCCCAACTAATTAGTGTAACGTAAAACACCGAAAGAATTTACTGCAAAAGAATGTCAACCAAAAATATGTAACCGTAATTAATTTAAAACAATAAAACAAACCGATTAGATAAAACGTGAAAAATTCAAAGTTCGAAAACAAAAGACCATAATATATCAGATGAAATTTTAATGGAGGTTAAAACAATAATAATATTAAAATTTGTTCTGCCCACAACAGCCATAAAATGAAAGAATGCTGTAAAAGCGAAAGTTGAACGACCAACAGACAGTTTTGAACCGCAATGAAAATCAGGCATAGTAGGTAAGCCGGATACCCCGGGAACACCGCTTTTATATTCATGAACCCTTAACGAGCCTGTTACCCGGCCTGATAAAATATTCAATTATCCGTTCAAGTATTTTCACCCCAGAGTTCAGTGACATTTTAATATGAAAATTCAGCGAAAAAAATCAAAGCTCCACTCTGAAAACCGCACACGTTCTCATTTTGCAAATTATCATCAAATTACCGACTAAACACACGTCTGCCTACGTCGGAGGTCAGTCGTTGTTTGAGCGTAGCGTTCGAAATTCAAACGCGGGCGGTTTAAACTGACGCACGTGATTGGTGGTCGTAATTTTCTCTGCACTATTATTATGTGAGATGAAGTTATCAAATTTTGAAACAGAAAATTGTGGGGTTTTTGACTTTCGCTCTCGCCAGTGTTTGCTTTTCGTGCGTCGGCATAATTTTATTAGGCCTTATTAAGTCATCTGTCGGACATGTTGGTTGCATGTTCGTGTGTTTAAGAGCATTATGTACAGAATTATTATCATGTTATAAGAAATTTATTAGTTGCTCGTTATGTGTGACGTCATCTTTGATTATTGGGTTTAGTTTCCTTATTATTTTTAACGTTAAGTCTTTTCTTACGTTACTCTTATTGTTAAAGAATCTACTCATAGTATATAGGTATTATATTTGCATATGAAGATATACGAAGCTATTAAAACCATAATTAGACACACAACAATAGATTTTCCATACATATTCTCATATAAATTTTGAATATGTATGAAGTTTAAGTACGGTTTATTGCCTGTGTCCCTTTATCTATGTTCTAAGCGGCGCTTATTAGTTATAATAATAATTGCCCAAGGTTCTGTAATGAATACTCACAATATTGGCTGGCAAATATTATTACTTTGTAGTTAGATAAAGTACAGAATCTTCGTTCGTAAGATTTACGCTTCTGGGTCACAGACTCAGTTTGATTTAGTTTTGCAATTATCTAAACCTCTATTATAAATCTACGTATCGTTTGAGTCTGTTCAAAAAGATTTCTCTAACTATTATTGTCGAGTTACCGAAAGTCTGACAACCAGTCTTACCATCGGTATCGTATTACCCAGTTACTGGGTTGTGGAGGTCAGATAGGCAGTCGCTCCATGTAAAATACTGGTATTCAGCTGCATCCGGTTAGACTGGAAGCCGACCCCAACATGGTTGGGAAAAGGCTAGGCAGATGATGATTATTGTCGAGTTACCAATCATAAAGTTTAATTCTAAAAAAGTTACCTTTTTGAAAATACTCTGAAAGTAACTTGTAAACTTTTCTAAACGATACAATTGTTCGTTCCCTTAGTTATGAAATTAAATGAAATTGTTGACTCTGTAAATAGTATATCAGAATCATTATGACAAGTCACGTACATAAAAAAAAACATAAATACCTAAGATGGAATCAACATTTCCTATTTGACTACCCCTGAGAAGGAATGGCGAAACAAACTCAGAGGTTAAAGTCTCTTTTAAAGTCTAGACATAATTTATATCTAAAAAAAAGACAAGATACAACGAGGGTGTACTATGCCAAATCGAATGCCAAATAATCGAATATTAATTGATCGACCACTATAAATCGAACGTCTAAATACTCGAACGTTCATAATATCGAATGGTTAATAAATCGAACATTCAATACACTCAATACATCAATTTCAATCACCGCATATTCATTCTATCGAAATATCAATTTATTGAATACTTTTTTTAAGAATACAAGAAAAACACAAATCACATTTAATTCTTTAATTATAGGAATCAGTTATCAGGGGTTTTAAAACAGTCATTTTGGCAGAATCCTAATAGGAAAATATTATAGATCATCGTAAAATGTAAATACATAATATGATCTGCGTGCGATTCATAATTACGAAATAATTCATCAGTTTGACAGTTTTCTATGGAGATTCGTAAAATGGTCCACACATTATGAATTGCTTTTGTATCAAATTAGAGGAATTGCTAATGACAGCTGGAAATTTAGGAAATGAATCGCTTTTAGAGGAATTGCTAATGTGGCCGTTTTAGGCCCACAGTAAGTGGCTATCGTTATTTGATCAAGGTACCTAACCTTGATCAAATGACGATAGCCACTTAAATAAACAAAAGACGGTCAATTCATCGCTATGGGATTCTCCCACTTCCTGATCATCAAACAAAACTATACGTTGAAAGTCCCAAACACTTCAAAGGAAAAACCTTTGATGTTAAATAAAACCAAAGTTAATTCCACCTCAGTTACTTACATATCAAACATTTGAATTATTTCACCTGTGCAGGCATCGAACCTGGGCTCGGAGTTATCCAATAACAATAAACTTTACGTACGTTAACTATTTGTTTTAGTTACAGGCTGTTTGTTTTCCTGATCACATAAAAGACGTTTAGATTACATACAGTATGATTTAAAATGCATTTGGATTTTTTTCATTCAATTTTTTTTTTTGCGGTTAAGAAAGACTAGATTATTGAGCTCTAAACAGATATCTAGCTAGTGTCATTTTTTTACAAAAAAAAATAATGACACTTGTTTGCAACTGCTTAATTTTTTTTTTATAAAGAGGACACAGAAAGCGGGATCTTTAGCACCCTCCGTAAATTTTATTTAAGACAACTTTGTGGCTTTACAAAATAATCATGATAACATCATCAACTATGCTTAATGCAAAAACCATGCAAATAATAATCATAATGCGTAAGCGCATGTGAGAGTTAGTTTCACTTTCAAATATATTATATTTTGCGCAGTATTATACTGTAGAATCCTTTGGTATTGCAGCTAAAATGGAACATTTCTCGAGCAAACCGGCATGTGAAAGCAAGCTATAAATACTAGGATCTCAGAACACCCTAAGCATCGCATGCAGGCGTGGCACGCATTGATTCTAATATCGATTAGTAGTTATTTGTGTGCACCCGCCCTAACGGTGCCACGGCTTGTAATAAACAAACTTAAACTGATTTTAATTTTCTACATATATCAGCTGTACGTTGGAGTAACAGGGATGTGCTTCCGTGTATGGAGAATTGATTTAGGTAAGAACATTTAGGTGTACCTACGAGTAGCGTGGCCTTTATTTCAAAAAAAATATTAAAAAACATTATAATGACAAGTAAATGGGGCAGGTATTTATGAATAAGCATGAGCATATCATAAGTTAAGTATTTTTTAAAAGTTATTTTGGTTTGACGTTTAAATTCGCATTTAGATAAAGCCTTATAAAAATGTTTTGAGTGCGTAGTCGTAAGAGTAGCCATAATGAAATTATCATGAAAATATCTAGCCATCAGATGATAATGATCTAGATTCTAGTTTATAAAAGTTGTTTAAAGTTATATATTGATTAGTTCGTTTTTAATTTTTTGATGTTTATGAAATCACGTTTTCGAAAGCATAACTAAGGCTTTTATGATTATGCCTATTTATTTTTAGTTATTCGTTCATCCGAAACATCAACTGCTAGACTCATAAGAATTTCATTAAAATTATTGAAAGGTTAAGAAATTAGCAAACCTAATTAACAACTTACTTTACGAGTCTTGTATTATGAGTTTTAACGACACTTTTTAATAGCTTTATAATGTCTATAAATGTTTTTTAAACACAATAAATAAAATGCTTACCCATTTGGCAAAAAGCTCTTAATTGGTCGTAATTTTAATGTGAAAAAAAAATATATTTGCATAATTTGATACGCGTATCCTAATAAAAATGTTTGTGTGAATTCCGATGTCTAAATAAAAAATATCGCTGCTCATAATGTCCCGCCTAGCAATTAAAAAATAAAATAATCAACTAAATATCAATTTAGTATCATTAAATGTGTTGTAAAATAAATTCTAAAAACACATTTATTCACGAATTCAAGCAAAATTATAATCCACAAGAAAACCTTTCCAATTTCTGTCCGACGCCGTATCCACAACATTCTTTCCTTCAGAAATCACCCTATTAAATCACATAACAAGAAAATATTTGTATTTATTAGTACCATCACAATCTGGGGTGAGTTATGGTTCCATCGTAAACTCGGGTTACTGTCATATTACTGTTTAGCAGAGGCCACCCGGATGGCACCTACGTGGATGGTACCTTTTTGACGTAAGGAAGAATGGTAGGTATCTTAAACGTAAGGATAGCTTCAAAAGTCGTGGGTGACGGATGAAAGGACTTTTTAATTGTTGAAGGTATTTTGTGAATGGTATGTTTGAGGTGCCTTTGAAGCCGTGGGTTTGTAGATTTCGGATAGAAATGGAATGTATACTTAAAAAATTAAAAACACAGAACAAGAGTTATGACATGTTTTCGAATTTAGAACTAATAATTGAGACCGGTTCCAATAAATAAGACTTTTAAGTCAAATCCGACAACGGACCGTTTGTGTTGCTAAACAAACATGTTACAAATTACAATGTATGGCACAAGTATGCATGCCTAATCTATTGAGAAAATATTGCCATGTTTGTTTAAGTCTAATGAATAATAAACTTAAATCACTTTGGATATGTGCGCAAATCCTAAAGCAGTGAATTATCTATTTAGATACCCAAAGAGAATCTTTATAGTCATTGTTGATACCAGTATGTTTGAAGCAACCCGAAATAAATAGCTCTATAGCTAAAAAAGTCCCAAAATTAGTCAAAGACAATAAAACAAACAATCCGATTGTTATCAATAACAAAGATTTATAATTCAGTGTTTCTACCTGTTACATGTGTACCTAATGAACGCGGTGCGTTTGCGCAGCCTACGGGAAGAGAGGCGCTTGGGAGAGGGGGGAAGATAACAGATTTTTTAATGGAGACCCCGTAGAAATGAATGGACATACCAAAGAACAAATCATAAATATAGTAATTTTGAATATGGAGTTTCATGTGATGAAGAAGAATGCAACGCATATGACTAACAGACTGATAAATAAATGATTGATGGCCAGGGACAGACAAAGAAAATATGGATGGGTTGAGTGACGAATGATATGAAAGAAGTGAATAATAAAGTGACGGCAAACAAAGGAGAATAGAAAAGAAAAACCAATTGGGCCGATCCTAAATCATAATGGGAGTAGGGCAGGATAAGTCAGGGTTGCGGGTTAGTCCGAAAGGGATACCGGGACCTTGGCAACAGGCAACTGAAGGAACACGGGTGGGTTTTAGTCAGTAAAACTCTGACAAGCACTACCGCTCAGCCGTGTCAAAAAAAAAAAAAATGGGGCAGGATAAGTAAGAAGAATCATAGAGTCTATTGCCAATTCTTCCCCAAAGGAATCTATGATCTGGAACGGGCGACTAACTGCTAGACTCCTTGACGGTTCATAGCATCATGCCTCTTTTCCCCGAAGGGTAGGGGAGAGGTATACTTGGACAGACATTTCGCCAGTATTGTTTAAGTCCCATATAATAGGGGCGAGCCCATTGCCATCAACCGGGCACAAATTCAGACGCAAGGTTGCTACTGCGAAGCCTCAGGCAGCTCAAAAGTATCTTAAAGCAATAATTGGTTTAATTAAAATAAGAGCTTTGATTTTGCTATAAAATTGTTGTTTCGTTATAAAAACTTACTATACTTCTTCATTCATTCAACTGGAAAAAAATTGTTGGTTTATATTTTAATAGGTTACTTGAATAGTAATTTTGTAGGTACTTAAGTAGGTACAGTTGCGAACATTAAGTACGCTGAAGTATTAGTAATTGGTAGCTTTGTATTTGATTGCTTCTAAAACTTCCGTTTGGAAGTGTGTTTGTTTTTTATGTTCGAAATTATTGTTTTTTATTGTATATTGATACGTTATTTTATTGTGTATTAATACGTTTTTTTTTTAATATCTGGGTTTTCATTTTTGGAATATAAGATTCCTCGTCTTTATAGATAATTTAATATTTATCGTCGCATCGTCTAAGACGTCGAGTGCAATAAATCGCGATAGATAAATGAGCTTGTGTTATGTTATCTTATGTTCCGATGAGGTAAATAAATTCATGAGTATATAATATCTATAAATGACACCTTTAGGAAAATCCAAGCCGAAACTGAAAATTAAAGATGATTCTATTAATAAAAAAATTGAGTGAAAGCTTTCAACATTATGCGAAGCTACTTCAAAGTATTTGTTATAAACGTTGTTTTTGATTAACTCCAAAAACCTAAAAAAGTATACTTAAATATTAAAATAAATAACATTATAGTATAAAAACTTTGCCAAGATCCCTAATTTTCGAAATGCCTTTCTTTATTTATTTCCGCCCACTACGTTCTATGCGCATGGGCCGATCTCCCAGTCACATCCACAATATACCAACGTAATATATTATTACGAAATTTGTTTGCCAAGTGGAGTGTGAGTGGTTTACAGCCTAAAGTTGTACCAGCTGATAACAACGGACCTCCGTCTGCAGCCGTCCTTGTTTAATTCACAGGGGTGCCACTTTTGAGAACTTTTTTGTGCATACTTACCTAGTTGTTGAAGTGATGCCGCCGGCTTTTTTGGAACTTTGATATTTTTATGGAAGTCTGAAGGTGTGATATATAAAAAAAAAGAGTTTGTAAGGACAGTTTGATAAGTGGAAATTTGGTGTAGGACATTTATGTAATGAAAGCAAGATAGGTACTGAATTTACTTATCAAAAAATTCAAATTCAAAAACTTTAATTCGAGCCAAGACTCATATAGGGTTAGTAACATCTTCCTTAAAACTACGTGTTAGTAAACAATACAATACGGTGACACATGTAACTGACAGCAATGGATTATATAAGGACAATCCATTCTGCCAGCTATCATTTTCAGAACCCTGTTGGGGCTGGCCATGACTCGTGCCGCCGTTGATGCAGCGCGCTTGCGCATTATTGTATAAAAACAATCTACACGCGCCGCCGCAAACATCCCTGATGCACTGCAACGCCATGGCAACCCCATCAGTTTTCTGAACGCATTATTAAATTGGACACGAAGGGCTTCATACGATGCCCGCGAATACTTCTCCCACAAGCTGCATGTGTAGAAGGTGGTACAGAATGCTCTAAAGAGCGTCACCTTAACGTCCGCAGTACAACGTGCAAACCTGCGGGCTATCATATTCGCACGCACGGACAGAGCCCTCCATTCCCTTTCAATATCCGCATTGTCTTTAAGGTCAGCGGTGACCAAGTGACCTAGGTATTTAAATTGTTCCACCCGCTCAAGAGGAACACAAATATCAATTTATTTAGAGAAAATTTCTAGAAGTCATATATTATAAAAGTATTCAGTTTTAAGGTTATTAAGCAGCATGTCATATTTACACTTGTTATTTGAGGTAGGCATACAATTCACACAAATTCGTAATATCATTGTCATGATGACTTGCTTCAATATCAGCTTATCAGACATTGTAATGTAAATTCAGGCATACTTTTTATTACTTTACCAAAATACAGACCAAAAGACCTACAGAGCGTACCAATTGATATGTATGTATGTATTTCACTTGACAAAATTTTGACAATTTTTTTTTTTTCGCAATACTCATAACATCAAACACAAAGGCCATCTAGGTAGGTATACCTACCTACTTTTTGTATCTACATCCTTGAAGACAATAGGCGTGATTAGAGATGGGCAATGTGTTTCTGCCTGGCAGAAAAATATGGAAAAAATGTGTGGAATAAAATTATATGTCCTGAACTAAAATTCAAACCAACACCTCGACTTCAGTTGCAGAACTACTATATTCATTTTTATTTTCTTTTGCTTATATCTCGAAAACGGTGTGTCCTATCGCAAAAATAATGAACATTTCGACCCCCTTTAGGAAACTCATAAACCCTTAATCCTCAAGATGTTGTAGATTCTCAAAGATTCTCATAGCCAAAAGTAAGGAATTTTAGTGATAGTTTAGTTCGGTGTACAAGAGAATCGGCACCAATATCAATTTTGTAAATGAATTTTGAAACAAAAAATATATGCCCAGAAACTTATTAGGAATTTTCCCAATTTGCCAAAAATGCCCGGGCATTTGCCCATCTCTAGGCGTGATATTTTTGTGTACTATATAGGTTCACCTCCCTTTGTGGATTAAAAGCGTGATACTATCGAAGGGGGCGAATTCAAAGCGTATAAAACAGATAAAAGGAATCACCGACACGACGAAGAAAAAAAAAATAACGTAAAAAAAAAAGTAAAAATCCTGCAACACTTTTTTTCTGAGAAAAACATTTTTCCATATAGTTACAGCACCAACCCTAACAAAAAGTGTCACGCGAAACCTAAAGTTTTGTCGCTCGTTTTCCAAAGCAACGTAAGCCGCCGCGTGTAATTAAATATTTTGGGCCTAACTTTCTTGAGATGGGTTCTTAATCACAAACGAACTTTGATAAGTAAGAAACGGGTACAGTATTTAAAAAAACTTTAATTTAAATTGCTTGTTTAATTCGATTTTTATTACAAACGATTTTGTTTGGATTAGCTTTGCATTTTTATGATAATTTGCAAAGATACCGACAGTTTTAGGGTTGGGAGATAACCTTTTACATGGTAAATTTTTTTCGACTTCTGTAAGCCAGGATTTGCTGTGATATTGGAGAGTTTAATAAAGCTAAAGTTTGTAAATCGATGTGTGCGGGAAAGTCCGATATGCGGGCAAGTCCGAAAGGGATACCGGGACCTTGGCAATAGGCAACTGAAGGAACACGGGTGGGTTTTAGTCAGTAAAAGTATGACACGCCCTCCTGCTCTGCCCAGAGTGGGAGAAATCAATTGATGATTTCCCACGCTCAAAAAAAAAAAAAGGTCGCACAGCGTTAATTACTTACAGTTATGTTCACCTAGAAGTTGTTTCTCTTTCTATAGCGTAACGTGATTTTACCATAGGAAACTAGAAAGTATAAACTATTAATTCAGTAGTGACCCACGGTATGTATGGATGACAAGGATTAATGCTCACATAAGCTCAGCATTCCTTGAGTTTGAGTCCACGTCATTATTACCAGGAATCTACGCTTTGGAACCAGTAACTAGCTTCAAATTTCTGACTAACGGACTTCTTCACAGTTCAAAAGTTCTTCTGATTTGAGGACTTTGATCAACGGTATAATAGCGTAACACTCATAAAATGCCAATTGATCGCAATGGGTATCATTTTGACAGTTCAGCCACGTTAATTGCGTTATTTACGTTGTTGAGGAGACGAATTTTTCAAACCTGTTATTGCAATGGATTAGAAATATCCTTCAAAACTGTCGGATTGTGATTCAAAGTGCACATTAGAGTGCTGATCTTCTGTTGTTTCAGCACGACCAATACAAGGGAATCTCATGCCAAAAAGCGAACCCTTATCAACAAGGTTAGTAGCAGAGCTAGTGCACTTTAAGTACCACTCATCATGAGTTGATGCACTTTTAATGCACTGATAAATATTTACCTCAAAAGTAATGGAGTAATGTAGTAGCAGATGACTATCCCGCATAAAATACATTGATTGCATGAAAATAGACCACAATGACAAGTCGTAAAAACTTTAATACCTCTTGTAAACATATGAAAATATCTACATTATACTTTTAGCACGGGTTAGTACAAGTGGTTCAGTCCGCAAAATCATTTAAATAAAAAGCGACTCTTGCTACGACACAATAAAGTCCAATTCAGGTCGCACAGCGCTCCTGCCAGGGTTGCGGGAAAGTCCGAAAGGGATACCGGGACCTTGGCAACAGGCAACTGAAGGAACACGGGTGGGTTTTAGTCAGTAAAAGTCTGACACACCCTTCCGCTCCGCCCAGAGCGGGAGAAGTCATTGGATGATTACCCACCCTCAAAAAAAAAAAAAGATCGCACAGCGCTAATTACTTACAGTTATGTTCTTCTAGAAGTTGTTTCTCTTTCTACAGCGTAACTCTTATAGGTAATCTTCTGACTACATTACGCTCATTGAATTGGCCTGACAAGACGAGCCCGCCCTTGCGGACGGCAAGCAATGGGTAGCGCGCCGTCCGATTAGGACCAGGCCCGGGTCGATGGCGCGTCGTGTCCCACGCGCGCCTCTAAGAGATGTCAGTACAATTGGCGTGGTCCGCTAGGACCGATGCCTACCAGGGTTGCGGGTTAGTCCGAAAGGGATACCGGGACCTTAGCAACAGGCAACTGAAGGAACACGGGTGGGTTTTAGTCAGTAAAAGTCTGACACGCCCTTCCGCTCCGCCCAGAGCGGGAGAAGTAATTGGACGATTTACCACCCTCAAAAAAAAAAAGACGAGCCCGCCGCGTACTTGTAGCTTCATACCTAAAATGCGGAGTGCGCCTTCTGTACTATTCTGTGCTTTTAGCTACTTTATTGTGAACTTAAGTAGGTAGGTTCTTACTGTTATGATCATCAACTGTATAATGGTTCACGTGTCCACGTATTGTGCCAAAGAAATTAATGCTACTTGGAGTGCTGCCTAGTCTTTAAAGTGAAATAGCCGTGACGATATCAGTACTACAACGTTTTAAAGCACCATTTTGGCATGAAATGTAAAAGAATATAAAAATATCATCTGCCTAGCCTTTTCCCAACTATGTTGGTTTCAGCTTCCAGTCATACCGGATGCAGATGAATACAAGTTTTTACATGGAGCGACTACCTGACATTCAAAAGTGCGTATTTTCAATAAATTATTTGACTTTGACTTTGACATGGATTGTCAAGCTAAAGGATACAGAAACAGCTGAGGAAGGCTGAATTCAGAAAGAAAAGAACCAGGCTAAAGGAAGCTAAAGTGACACTTGTGAAAGCTATTTTCCTAACATTAGTCTGTGATAAAAGATTTTAAAAAAAGAATAAGATAATGGTCAGTATCTCCCAACAGCCTTTTTGCGACCATTAAACACTACATTACACAACATAAAAAACCAATTAATGTACAAACTATTAAAACAATATCAACAAATACAGGATATTAAAAATACCGACAGACAGAGAATGATAAGCTTTACTACTTTATTTATCTCATCCTTCGGCGGGTTTGGGCAATCAAAAGAAGATGCTGTATACATAAAAATTTTACTGCAGCCTAATCTAAATTTTCGCCTGGATTCGCTTTAATCACGGGGTGGTATAAAGCTGGCTGTTAATCGTGCGATCGACGATTTTTAAGTGGTAGTCTGACTAGCGGTTTATTTATAAAAGTTGTTTTAGGTTAAGAGACGTTTAAACGTCAAAAAATGTACCGTTAAACAGTCGCTAATCATTTCATAACTTTTTTTTTTCCTATCCTACGCTGCAGGAGTGGGATCCTGGGCAAAGGCCTCCCTCCACTCCTTCCATCTTTTGCAAGCCCGCGCGTCCTCTTTCCAGTTTTGATGGAACCTGCTCGTCCCGCCATATCCTACGTGGTCTGCCGCGACCCCGTCTCACTGTCTCAGGGCACCAGTTCTGCGCTATTTGGGCCCACAGTTTGTCCGGCATGCGGCAGATACGTCCTGCCCAGTCCCATTTAAGTTGGGCAGCCTTTTGAGCCACGTCAGCTATCTTTGTTTTGGAGCGCAGTATTGTGTTACGAACACGATCCGTTAATTTAACGCCTAGTATACTGCGCTCCATTGCTCGTTGACAGACCTTGAGTTTGGACTTCTGGATGTTAGTCAAAGACCAAGTCTGTGCGCCATAGGTTAAGACGGGAAGAATACACATGTCCATGAGCCTGCGTTTCAGTGAAGGAAGGAACTATTAAATAGTTCCTTCATGGCCCACTAGCTCTTCCAGGCGTTTTCCGTTCGTCTTATGATTTCTTTATCTTGCCTCGCCTGGAAAGAGACTACTTGGCCTAATTAAAGGTATTCCTGGACATGTTGTATTGTCTCCCCGTCTACTTTTATGCTTCCAGGTGTTTCGTTGCACATAACTTTGGTCTTTGACATATTCATCTTCACATAACTTTATGCAACATTTATAAATACATGTAAAGAAAGGGGATTATGTTTGTAATGATATTGTTTTTCGGGTTTAAAACAATAGATCTTATGTGTGAATTATGTCTACTTTATTTATAGGTATACAAACAGTTGTGAAAATGGAAAAGCTGAATACCTACCAATGACAAAAATGTTTGTACTACAAAGATTATCATTTTATCTCTACAATTGGGTCAATTATAATATGTTTGGTCTAGGAATAGCCTCTAGGTTATACCTACCTGTACCTACCTACCCGTATAACTGGTAAATATATTATATACAAAACTCAAATTAACATCAATACCTATATTTGACAAGTGTTAAGTTGAATCATAATATGAATAGTTTAAAAAAATACATATAATTATTTACTTTTGGAATAACATACTTAAGTATTACTAGCAATTACAGTGGACCAAAAAGTTGTCTTTGAATAAATGTATACTTAATAATAATAATAATAAATGTTTTTTTATATTTTTATTTGAATTTATGAAATATTTAAAAATGTAAACAAATAAGAAAATAAATAAATAAACGAAAAATAATAATAAAAGAAAAATCTAATATTATAATAGAAAACCTGTTGGTCTAATCGTAACAATTTGCTGATTTCTGCAAAAAAAGGTTTTGACTCGTTTTACGATACGCAAGTCACGAACCGCAAAAGATAATAACTAATCAAAGTTAGCCAAAAGATCCTAATAAATATACAATCTCTCTCGCTCTTGATTGGCTTATAATGCGTAAAGTTCTGGCATTGGCATGGCATTGGCAAATTTTGTAAAAAAATAATCTTTTTTTGTGAACAAAATCCTCGCTTAGCGTTGTCATTTCAACAAGATTTTGATGGACAGGTGTCTGTTTCTATAAGGTTTATATTTTTACATAAGTGTGGAAAACCCCAATCAAAGTATCAAAATGTATTTTATCATTCATGGGGTCAGGAAAGGGAAAGTATGAAAAATGTGTGCGGTCGGGGGTCACGCAGTTCCTTACGCGATACTCGCACGCTCACAACTCGTATGTAATAGAAAGAGACAGAGAGAGAGAGAGAGCGAAAGGCATGGAGCATGCGCATGGAGGGGGCATAACGCTTTTTCCTTACGTGACGAGTTCTATCAGTCAACTCCTACCGCAAGCCACGTAAAGGAACGTCGGTCCGTTAATTTGCTTTTCATTTAATTTATAGCTTTTTTTACTCTAAGCAAAACCTTATACAGCTTTTTTTTCTTTTTTTCTTTTTTTCAAACGGCTACATGTCTATCGTTAAGGTCTATCATTAAACCCACTTCTTTCAACTGCCGATTAAAAATCTCGTCAAGGTATCAATCCATAAGATAAATATTTTTAATTTTCAATGTCCATAAAAGCATACAAGAGTTTATTTAAACGCGCGTTTAAAACCGCGTCTTCCATAGCCAGCTTTAAGGATATTAAAAATGTTTACGAGGGCCGAAATAAAGGACGTTGGTCGACAATTTTAATGTTGTGTTTATCGAGTTGTGCCTCATCTCTATTTTATTGCTATGAGAAAAGCGATAAGTGACTATAAACTATTTGATGAGGGGAAAAATTTGATAAAGGCCCCATCGGTCTATTTTTGCGGCTTGACTACAAGACAACGGAACGTTCCTTTAATACTATAATTCTTTTTAATGAGGCATAAAATAAAACAATAGAAAACAGACTCTCTGGAAGTTTTTTTTATTGCTTGACAACGCATCGAATTAACAATCGTTTGAGGTATAACATTCCTTTAAAGCCATCAAGAGCACTTAAACCTTGATACAGCTATAAACCAATTCAAACAATCAGAACTAATTTGGCAGAAAACAAAAAACAATAGCACCAATTGAAACAAACTAAATTGCTACACTAAAAGTAAAATCATTACTTAACTCGTGCGCAAATCACGTAATTATTACCCAACATCTAAATTGGTTCAACTCAAAATAAAGGGTCGTTGACTCCAATCAATCTGGGTATAGCAAAAATAAACGCTGTTAGACATAATATTTACAACCTGTTGACATACCATAAACATACAATTTCTCTAGGAAACGAAGTGGTTAATCATTCAGTTAAACAGGTGGTAGATGATGCATATAAAATAAATATCGAAAATAAAATGCAAATATTGCAGCGCTGACAAGTATGGTTACGTTGCGTTTGCGCACGGAATTCCGGAACGGTTTGTTTTCGTTTCATTTTGTCTGAAGTTGTGGGATATGGCTGCTTTGTGTGAATGTATTGGTTGGCTTCCGTTTACATTGACATACAAACATTCATTCATGGTTCTTTTTTAGGAACTGAAAGCTATTGATTTTCAAACGTTCAAAATTGATTTTTCAAATGTGAGAATACGATTTTGGTATATTGTAATATTTCCGCAGCAAACTAACTTCGAATAACTTTAAGGATAAATAACCAGTGAATGAAGCTTAAATTATAAAGCTTTTAAAAAGTTTCAAGCCACTAAGGTACAGTGTTTACGATATGTTTGTTTAGCATCAAAGTAAAAATACTCTAGCTAAGGATATGTTTATATTAACCGTTTCCAAATTAAAATTAAACATCAGTATTTTTCCGATCATCTTTATTTTTGGAACACAGATTATTAAAGAGCTCTAAAGTCCTTTCAACGCTTGTCTATTCGCCTCAGCTATAGT
The DNA here is from genome assembly GCA_947363905.1 of Lithophane semibrunnea. Classification (NCBI taxonomy): domain Eukaryota; kingdom Metazoa; phylum Arthropoda; class Insecta; order Lepidoptera; family Noctuidae; genus Lithophane; species Lithophane semibrunnea. Next base: position 3,590,905 of record OX376207.1, on the reverse strand, counting down.
CTATGGCTAAAAATGCTGTCAACGCCAATAAGGAATACAGTTGCATCCAGGAAAGCGGTGTCTATACACATAAAAGGCGTCGGTTTCGCGTCGAGGGTGCATTCATCAATCTTCATGCGTGCGCGCAAAACAAAACGGCATTATTAATATATGAGGACTGCATGCGGAACTTGTCGCAGAAGATTTAATGAACTGTTTGTGGTCTACTAGGGTTTAGCAATAGTAATGGTTTATTGAAAATTTACATGTATCGTAGTATTATAATATCTGTGCATGTATGTCATGTAAATTTTTGTGTCTACACACAATGTGTAGACACAAAAATGTCGCATTACAAGTAAAACTGCATAAGTAAAAATTAAAATATTTCGAAATTATACACTTTTTTGGAAATAAGCGACGTATTTTAAGTTCCTATCTCGATATTGTTCTCATGTTTAAGTTCCGTATCGAATCGAAAGCATGCAGCGCAGCCACTCTCTTGAATTTACTTGCAATAACTTACAATAAACAAAACATATTTATTTCCCAAAGATCACACTAACGCGATTCTACCCGTTGATTGTTCTCATTATCTCCTCCATTTTCATTCATCTACAGACTGATATAGAAATCAATTAAAAATATTTCAATAAACACAGAAATATTGACACTTAAAGTCACAACTTCTGTAGTGATGTACCACGTTTTGTCGATAAATCGTCGATCGAATTACAAATGTCGCCCATTTCATGTCATCGCGACCATTTATTGAAACTTTATCTGCTATATTTTTATACGTAATCACCATAAAAGTAATAACGTTTCGGAAATAGTGTATAGCCCATTCAACATGCTCTTATTATCATGACATACGTGAACGAAATGAACCAATCAGGGTTATTGAATGTTAGGGTCATAGGGAGTTGATATACGAAGCAAGTTAAGTAATTTTAGGGAAGATGTTTACTATATTTGTAATTTTTTCGAGGGGTCTTCGCTTTGAAGACTTCTTCGTTGCTTCCAGTAAAAACTATACATTGATGATTTTATGTTTGAAGGAAAGGCGGTCGAAATATTCGGTATCCAGTGAAGTAAAGGCCTAAACAAGTGAAGCTAATGAAACAAAAGAAAAAATATGTTGAGTGAATCATCGATGTGTGTAATCTAAACAAAAAACATTAAATAGCCAGTAGAAAAAAGTTATGAAAAGTTTTTGCACAGTGACTTCAGAAAGTGCTAATTTGGCACAAATGCGAATAGACATTGATGAGTTTTTTACGTATTTATTAAGATAATTATGACGATAATTATTTTCAATACTTTAATACTTCGTTTTTTTGACGTGAAATATTATATTCAATATTAATATTATATTAGTGACGAAGAAAATTATTATCAAATAAGTACATTAAAGTGATCATGACACGTCAAAAAACGTAAATATCTATATATATATGTAAAATATCTTTGGTCTGAAAACATTAGTTTTCTGACCAAAGATATTTTATTAACACACGTTCACCATATTTGTGTCCTAAATTAAGACACGTTGATATATTTTAAACATAATAATATCAAAGCACTAACTTAATTTTTATACTTACACCCCACTGCGTTAGCAGGGAAAAAATAAATTATAAATTAAAACGTCATAAGACTTTATTGAAAACACAAAACGGAACAGAAGGCTCAAAAAAATTATAAAAACCGTAAAAAGATTAACAAAACCTTCCAATTTATCGAAATTCATTGAATATTGTTCACCCCATCGCGTGATAAAAGGTTATTAAATGGAAAACCGATAAATCAATTGGAATTTTGATTAATATGTACGTACCTTCGTTCCGATGTATTAGGGTAATAATATATTTGTTTAATCCCGTAGAAAAGGAGCGATGTTCCATTTGTTACGGTGTTTAGATATCTAATGAGCTGAAACGTATGATAGGCATTAGGATAATTGAAGTATTTTTTATCATGTACATAAAAAAAATATTTTGAGTTATGCCAGTTTAGTTTACGTATGTTGGGCACGCAAGTGATCAGTTGTATTTTAGTTTTAAAAGGTATTTAATATAAAAAGGTTTTTATTATAACTGAAAGTGAATTAGTGTAATAATGTGCAGTGTGTGTAGTGTGTCGTGCGTGTGTTATTTGTTTATTATATAATAGTTGCATAAAAAGTAAGTCAAGGGCTGACTGTAAAAGTAGTATATTGATATTTGAGTGCACCGCTTTACACAAGAGTGTAATAAACATAAAACTAATTAATTAAAAGGTTGTTATTGCTGCTGAATACAGCCTTTAATATAACACAGTTATCTAAGGTTTTTCAAGTTTTGTTTTTCTTGCAAGTGACTGTATGACCTTCTTATTTCTTGAATAAGTTTCTCTTCAGTTGTCATTCATTATTTCAGTACTGTCTTAGTGAAAGTTAACGATGGAAATAGAAATGATTGTATCTCCATCACTTTTGATTCTTGAGAATTTCAGCAGTTCTAGCCAAATCATCTCGTGCATATGGCACCGGCATGACGTATCACCTTGATCGACTTTTGACGCACTTTGCTTATGCAACGAGTACATTGAACCCAACGTTTGTTAGTATGTGGAACGTCGCTAATTCACAAATATTTGCTTTTCATACTTACCTGCAGTTTGCTTTGAGGCCGTAAAGTATTTTTAGTCAGTTTTATCGATCGGTTTATCGCTCGATACTGAATTTGAATGAGTTATTTTTGCTTTATTGTTTTTTTGGTCCAGTTAAAGGTACGTTGTTTTCTTCTTTGATTAGAATGTTAGTATTTTAAATACCTATTTTTATAGGAAAATTAAAGTCTGCAAAACAAAATCTTGAGCCATTCATATGTGCCATTACTAAGAGTATTTTGATCATAAAATTGGTTTTTACTGTGGAAGTTTGTGGTAGTGCTGTTAAAACCAATATCAGATATTCAATTGCAGCATTTTTAAACGGAACAAGAGACTATCATGATAATAATAATAAGGGAAGGCACAAAACCTCTTCATTACCTCATTTACATTTACTAAATTGTCTTTGACCTCTGGCCCTGACATCTAGCAATAGACAAAATTCGTCAAACTTTTATAAGTTTTTAATAATGAATACGAGGCTTTTGTATTAAATATTTAATATAATGTCATTTTTCAATTTGTAATGTGCGTTTAATTTGTGCAGAATAGACAATTTTTCTTTCTTTCACATCCAATTCAATTTATTTATCCAGAAAAAATTAACATTGCGTTCGAAATAAATAAAAATCCCTAAAAATATAAAATCGACCTTTAAATGTGAGCGAGATAATCGAATAATATTTGTCTGCTAATAACATACGATTAACGATAGCATCGGAGCCTGTCTTGTAATCTTAATAAAATATATCCTTTTGTTCCTCCCGCTTCCCGTGTGAGGTGCAGCCGCAATCTCGGCGCGAATTAGGGCTGTTCCCAATTCATACATAATCTGTATGTACAAAATCCGGACTCACACGTAATCTGTTCGATTTATACAACGTGTGACTCCGGATTTTTAATTTGTCTGTCTTAGGCCCCTAAAAAGCTTCAATTACTTTTAATATGTATGTAGTTGTTATTTTTGTCTCAACTAACTTGTACATACAGATTTTGTATGAATTCAGATCTCTTGTTTACATCTTTTTAGTTGACTTTTTGTCGTAGTTGGGTTTTAGTATTATAACTTTTATATTTATTTCATTTCGAAATTAAGTACCTAGATCTTCTTAAGCAGTTGTAGTCTTGTTTAACTAAAACGTTCTATAAGCTACGTCATATGTCTCTCAAAACCTATCCACCCATTAGCAACACACTATCAATATCACACGATCTATAAAAAAATCGTAAATTTTTTGGACCCAACAAAATCTTTACGAATGAGGAACACACGAGATGAGTTCAGTAGATATCTGAAGATCGCGTCTGCGATAAGAGCTGACATCTTATTTATACCATTTATCATCATTCATTAGTCTGAGGGCCCCGCCCCGGCTGCGTTTTTTCAACTAATGGGGGATATCGTTAGGGATAAGTTCACTGGCTCTTAAACTACAGTCTTTAATCTTTTATTATTGACTCCTGGTTTAGGTTGAAAAGTTATTTCATCTGTGTTTGGATTGCTTTGCTAGGAATGTCTTTGCTTGATTTAATTAAATGAATATGGCAGCCATTTTGATATCATAAATCAAAATGGCAGACATCCTGTTGCCACCATATCTATTGTTTTTTTTTTAACTTTATCTTAAACTTTAGCAATAAGTGACTGAGACTATTTCTTTGTAATGCTATATTTTTTTGCTCGATATATATATTTTACAATATTGTAACAACAAATCGCTCAGTAAAAATAGCAACACTTTTTTGGTATAATATATTTGACAACTCAATCCGCCCCTCGGACAATCATGCGCCTTTGATCGGTAACATTATTACAGCCAATTACAATTTCATCCAGTCTAAAACACACGTAGGCATCTATTTCGCTTCTACAATGTACAGTTTACCATCTAATCACCATAATTAACATACCATTACACCATACAATCTTCTTGAACTTTGACAACAAAAAATGCTCTTGCGCAGATCAAAATATCGCTACGATTATAATTGACGATAATTGTTACACCGCGCACCGTTACGATAAATTACAATAGTAATTAGTGAATTTTAATTGGTTGGGGTTACCTATAATTACGCGTGTGGGTCCAATTTAATTGTAATTTTAATTGTTGTGTTACGTAACTTGCTAATGCTTAAGTTAGAGATAAACGGTACTTAAATTGGCGGTTTTGTTGGTGGCTAGTAGCTGTTTAGTGACTTTAAATGACTTTTTCTTTTATAGGTTTTTAGAATTATATCGTATAGAAGATGTGTGACAGATAGGGACGAGTATTTAATGGAAATGCTAAATTAATCTAATAAGTATCATTTTTTTTACCTACTATACAATTTTTTTAAAACTAAATTACCCTAATATTTGATGTCAAAGAATCTACCCGCAGCGCTGTCAATTGGTAATGTACCAAAGAGACTGGCCGGATTGCCACGTTGTATGGCAATACTTAGCCTCTGGCCAAGGTAAAAGCCGGCCCTTGGGTCACGGGAAGTGTCAAAGTGTGTACTTTTGAATCAGTAAAGTAAAAGTCAGCAAGCGTTTAAAATGTATGCCATTAATGCTTTTAAATGCTGAGGGTCATGCAACAGAAAAAAAAAAACTTATTTATTGATTTAGGATCTCCAACAAATTGAAGTAGATAATAAAATAATTATGCAGAAATCTACAGCGTAATAATTGCCAAGTCAATTAAAAGGATGCATTTTAATCAAGGATGCTATGTTAATAACGATGAACATAAAGCAAGATTTCACGAAACCCTGACGCAAGTCTCCATTGACTATTGGACAATACATACAAAATAGACAACTTCATGTGCGGCGCAAGTGATGAGAGAATATCGTTTTGTACAATATCTGATGTAAAACCAAAATAATAAAGAATTTAAAGGAAATGTATTTGATCCAACAATTGGAATAAGCCTTCTATCATAATTAGAACTAGCGACTCGCTCCCACTTCGCGCGGTTTTTAAGACTTGGCAATAACGAGATTTCTGTGCTTCATATTATAAATATTAATGCATTATACACATAAGGACGAGCTCGTGGCTAAGTAATAATAGCCGCACGGGTCGATCCACCAGGTTAAGCTACGCCGGCCGGGGTTGGTCCGTGGATGGGTCCTTCGTGCCTCGGAAAGCACGCTAAGCAGTCGGTCGCGGATGTCATTCGTGGATCTTTGACAGTCGTTACGGGTCGTCAGAAGCCCGAAAGTCTGACAACCGGTCTTACCAAGGGGTATCTTATTACCCAGTTACTGGGTTGTGGAGTACAGATAGGCAGTCGCTCCATGTAAAATACTGGTATTCAGCTATATCCAGTTATACTGGAAGATGACCCCAACATAGTTGGGAAAAGGCCAGGCAGATTAATTAAGCTTCAAAATTATTAGAGATAATCCTTAGTTCCTTACTAATATACATTAATATTATAAATGCGAAAGTAACTCTGTCTGTCTGTCTGTCGCGCTTTCACGCCAAAACTACTGAACCGATTTAAATGAAATTTGGTACACAGATAGTCTGGAGCCTGAGAAAGGACATAGGGTACTTTTTATCGACATACCAGGCGGGCGAAGCCGCGGGCGGACGTGAGTAATACTATAACTCGAAAACCTCGAATAGGTCCGAATTTGGGTAATTAGTCAACTCGTCCTACATGCCTACGGCCCATTTAGGACGACTTGCAGAAAATCAAAATAAATGTGCAGCCGTCCTAAATGGGCCGTAGGCACGTAGGACGAATTGACGAATTACTCCCTAATTTATTTATGTTATCCCTTATACGTCAATAATCAAATAAACTTGCAAAATGACTCTCAAGCTAGGCAACTTTGACATTCTAACAATAATTACAGAGCGTTGACTGAGTCCGATTGGCGCCGTGAGGCAGAAATAGGCCGAAAATCAGTCAATTTTCTAGACTATTTTGACAGCTGACGGCCGAAGGAATGTACTTTATTCAATCAAAGCTTCCTCGCTAATCTTCCACTTTTTGCACAGTCGCCACAAGTAACACAAACAGTATATTAAACAGAGGACTTACTTAAGACAGCAGTGAACTGACAACCTCCACCATTACAAACTGCGAAAGATTCCGTGTCCATTGTCTTCAGTCACTGCGAGTGAATGGTTCACTTGCGGTAACTGACGACAATGAACGCTAATAATGAAAGGTTTTACGCATTATCGGAACAATGTGTTGATTGGCGGGAAGTGAAAGAATTGTTTTAAGTTACACGGAAATTATTAATTTATGCATTGTTTTTTGTGAGTTTTTAATTTTGCGTATCTGTTTTATGATTTGTGAGGTGAGTACTGGTTTGTGGTGAATGTGGTGATTGACTTAAATAGGAAATGGTGTCGTTGACACAAGTATTGGCAAATATTAGCATTTTCAGGGCTGAACCTCAATTTTCATAAAGTAGGTACCAACTTAAATAATACTTTAAAGTACTAAACGGTAACTACTCTTAAAAGATCTCGGATCCATTATGAGATTTCTTTAAAACCTGCCATTCCACGACTAATTATTTTTTCCCAAACAAATAAGTGACTTCATATCCCCTTTATTTATCTCAGAGCCCAAAATTGTTTCGCGATGACTCACAAGAATGTCATTCGAGGCTTTACCTAACAATGACTAGTATTTACTCAGCTAAGCCGTGACGTACGAGACAATGCAAACAGTTGCATACAAATATTTGTTACTGAACATAAAACTCCCTTCATTAGGACTTGACAATGCGGACAAGTAAAAAACCAAACAAAATCTACAAATAGTAAAGTCGTGTCTTTTAAAATCTGTGTTATTGTAAATGTATATTAAATTAAAGAAATCGAAGATGGTAAATAAAATGTCTCAAAATCAATCTGCCTAGCCTTTTACCAACTAACTTATTGTGTTGGGGTCGGCTTCCAGTCTAACCGGATGCATGAATACCAGTATTTGGAATGGAGCAACTACCTATCTGACCTGGTTGACAGACTTGGGCTTCTTGACTACCCGTTACGACTGTCAAAAATCTACGAATGACAGCCGGGACCAACAGCTTAGGCACTTACAATTTTGGAAAACTGTAATAGTCAAAATAATTATACTGGCAATAAAAATATACATTCTACCTTCAATTAAACTTTAGGAATTCAAACAAAAGATGCATTTTAACAATTTAGACATTAAACCTAAATTCAGATTCAGTAACCATGCTCCAAAAAAACAATAATTCACACACACTTACACTACATCCAACACGAAATCTAGACAACCAATCCGATTCGTAGTAGCCAACAAACCTACGGTAACGTTATTAAAACATCAAGTGATCAAGTTACCAATTCCAACACGGCCACCAACATTATCGTCCGCAGTACCAACATTATCATCAACGGGACCAACATTACCATACCAAAGCTACCCGTTACCATAGTTAATTAAACACATGTCACATTTGTTCGTTGAAATAAGGTTTGTCAGTGAAGGTTTCAAGGAATCGTAAGTTAAATTACTTTTTATTACTTTGTTAGGTTGTATGGCTTTGAAGACAGCGATTTTGGGAAATAGTTTGAACGCATTTTTCATTATTGTTGTATACGTTGTACGTATGAGTATCTCATGCCTCGATAGGCTAAGAATCTACGATCGTTCATAGATCAATCATTGTTTATTATTTTGGTATCACTATTATCATTATTACATGGTGTCAATGGTTTAAGGTAGGCGTTTAGGGGGACTGTCTTATGTAATTTTGACGTTCAAAAAGTGCTGATTCTCAGCCTAGTTTGAATAAATGACTTTTGATTTAATTTTGATTCATGTCGAAACTCTTCAATCTCACCATTTTTAGTAGAGGTAGAGATGGCTTCTCGCTTAGGTAAGTCACACTTTATGACAATAAATTCCTTAACCTATTCATGTGATCATTCATTCAATTCTATCGATTTATTTCCATCAACATCATTGTCGACATCTTCAAATGCTACAACATTACTCTAATCCGCTTTGACTCGTAACTGGCGTATTTCAAAGCCTCATTTTATCGACATCATAGCCAGCACTGCCTCAACATTTTCTCCCTTGACTGTCTGTGTGTCAAGGCTATAACTGTGGCCTTGGACACCGTTATAAACACCCATATGAGATAACTGACGCTGTCAAACGTTTGTATGAGATGTGTTCCTGGTTCTGATTGGCTGACTGAATCTAGATGTAGGAAAAGATGTCTGATGGAACCTGTAGCCCCCTAAGTAGAATTCAAGGCCATCCTACAGCTTCCTGGCAGGGTTGCGGGAAAGTCCGAAAGGGATACCGGGACCTTGGCAACAGGCAACTGAAGGAACACGGGTGGGTTTTTAGTTAGTAAAAGTCTGACACGCCCTTCCGCTCCACCCAGATCGGGAGAAGTAATGGGATGATTTCGTAACCGCAAAAAAAAAAAATCCTACAGCTTCCGCCAACCCGCACTGGGTCCGCGTGGTGGATTACCCACTCACAGAGAGAACTGTGTTCCAGCAGTGGGAACATTATAGGCTGATTGTGCTACAGCTTCAAGTGACCTAGATCTTGAGAAAGTTTGAGGGTATCTAGTATTACCTACTTTAATTTTTTACTGGTACCAATTACGTTAATACCACCATCGGTAGTGTTTTCGAAATAACCACGCAAAGGTCGCTATCTTACTTCTTTATAACTACGTTTGACAGCTGTCAGGTGAAGGATGTTCTGTTGCTTATGTGAAATCACCAGCGCTGGGGCTCTGTCTTCTGTCTTGCATAGGGTCGCAGCATAATGCTGAGCGATAGCCATTTTGCGTGCGTGTGATGCATGTTTCCCCCAACCTTTTCTTATTTTTTTTCCTTAAGTTTAATGTCTTTTTCCGAATAAACGTGTTTTCTTTTTTTCTTTCTTTCTTTAAATCTGGTTTTGGGCTATTTGTCATCATATTACATCAAAATTCTACTGCTTATTTACCCAATATCATTGCTAAGTTAGCTTTTTCGACATCAGCCAACAGTCTGGTCCACCTACTCTTGGCGCGGGACTAAAATGGTGAAATAAAATCAAAGTACCTACATTACAAGCTGTCTTTTCTTTATCTTTAAAATATGATATCTTTATCTACGGAATGCCGCAAAGAAAACCGGTTAACACGAATATATAATAGCAAAATATTACCAAACCCACATCTATGAACAGGAAACGTGTGGACAAACAACCGTAGTCGTGCGTACGCGCATCACAATACACACTGTGTATACTGTGGACACGCACACAGTTGTACACACAATAGTGTGTTTGGTAATGTCACCAAGGCGAACAGGTTAAGTGCAAAACTGATGAAATGCTTGAATAGGTAAAAAAATTGCTACCTAATGATTTCTTTTTTTTACTTTGTACTTCATGATAGGTATTTTGTTTAGTAGTTATACAGGATTAAAGTGCCTGCTACACGGTTGCCAACCGCGTCCCCAACCGCGTGACCTTGGTTGGCGACCGGCATAGCTGTTTTAAAGGACCATGGGGGATTTTGTATGGACTCCGTCCCCACCCTCCAACAGTCATAGGATACGTGTCAATATGTTTTTAGGGATCCCGAGAAAGACTTACTGTCTTGCTCCATTGCAAAATCAATGGGGTATTTTTGTAATAACAAAAAACTTTTCTGTTAGCTAACCTAACCTAAGCTATAATTGCCTATCCTTGCCAAACATAACCTAACCTCACCTAACCTAACAGTGATAATTTGATCTTGGATTTTGAAGGTCAAATGGAACTCCTCAATGATAAAAAGCATTTGTGTATTCTTGTGATTGGATAATTGTACAAAAAACTTAAAAAAAACGGCTAACCTAACCTATTTTTTTTTTAATCCTCATGGATGACCTCTGCCCTGGGGCGGGCGGAGGGGTCTGTCAGACTCTTACTGACTAAAAACCACCCCAGTGTTCCAGCTCACACCTTCGCCGGGGGTCACGGGAACGTAAAAATCTTCCGCAACCCCAGACTGGCCCGCCATTGCGGGACCCTTCGGGTCAGGGGCCCCCCCGTGACCCGAGGAGTGAGGTGTTTGACTCCCCCCGTGACGTCTAAGAGGGGCGCGCGTGGAACACTACGCACCGCCACCTCGGGTCCTGATGTGTAGGGGGCTACAGACGTCCCCGAGTCCGTCGTCCCTGGACCCATTTAGGGGGGCTGGAAGAGGGCGTTTACCGCCCTCCGCCGACGCCCGGTGCGCCTGCTGCGGGCCGGGTGAGTGGAAGAGATCTCCCTCTCCCTTTCCGCAGCCACCTTCTGCGAAACGACTGTCTCACGGAAGGAAACCACCGCGTCCCAAGACTCCTCGCTGCCGACCATCGACTCGACTACGGCCGGCAGCGACAAGTCACTGCCTTCTTCTGAGATGAGGGCACGGCGCGGCCCCTCCTAAGCGGGACACTCTGCCAGCGTAGGCCGCGCCATGTCCTCCTGGCATTCAACGTAGTGGTGACACCGGGCGTCCGGCTCCCTGTTTATACGACACAGGTACTTCCCGAAGCAACCATGCCCCGAGAGCACCTGCGTGACCCGAAACGACAGGGAGCCGTGCCTCCTCCCGATCCAGCGCTCGAGCACCGGCCGGATTGCCTCGATGATGTCGAGGCCGGCGCTGGAGCGTGAAAGCCTGTCCCGCCATTCCGCCATCAAGACCTCGCGAAGCTGAGACCGATGCAGCTCTATGTGTCGCTGCATCGGTTGCTCACCCCGCACTCTCGCTTCCTCGCGCCACCGATACGATGACGCGAGTACTTTCGCCTCGAGGTCCCAGGGCGGGGATCCGGCCAGTGCACAAGCCGCCTCGTAGGAGATCGTGCGATACCCCCTGATGACTCTGACGGCCATCGCTCTCTGCAGCTTGCGCAGGACTGCGATACTACCGGCCGTCAGGTCAGCCGCCCAGATCGGGGCCCCGTAAAGGGCCATCGATCGCACGATTCCCACGTAGAGCCGCGTTGACAGCGCAAAGAAGCTAACCTAACCTAACCTAAACTTTTCGGTTAGCTAACCTAACCTAACCTAAACTTTTCGGTTAGCTAACCTAACCTAAGCTATAATTACCTATCCTTACCAAACATAACCTAACCGAACCTAACTTTAAAAAAAGGTATCAGAGAAAAAAAAAATGGTCCCTGATAAAAAGAAAGGTTGTCATGAATGAGAACCATATTTAGGTCGCTATATTCTATGCCTCTTAAGTGCAAACTAAGAAAATATATAAATGTAAAATAATGCTAATATTGAATAAAAAAAGTAATATTCCAGGAAAACCCCACATTTTTGAAAAATGTCGCCATAGTAAAAAAGTATCGAACCCACCAGACGCTTCGAATGACACTAGTCTCAAGCGTGTTGGTGGGTGGGGACGTTTCTTCCCATGGTCCTTTGGTAGTAAACCATCATCCACACGCCTTGTAAACCACCAAGTTTACCTCTGTCGGGACACGGTTGGCGACCGTTTAGCAGGTACTTTAACTTTTCAAATGTCACATAATATCCATGACCTTGACCGCGGATAAGAAATATGTGCCAAATAATAGGATAACTATTTCTAAGCAGTTATCCTTACATATTATAAAACAAAGTCCTCCGCCGCGTCTGTCTGTCGTCCTGTTCGCGATAAACTCAAAAAGGACTGCACGGATTTTCATGCTGTTTTCACCAATATATAGAGTTGTTCTGGACTAAGGTTTTAGTATATAATAAACGCCGGCGAAGCCGCGGACATCAGCTAGTTCAAGATAAACAAGAAGATGTTAATTTTTGAACAGCGATCGGTTAGCGGTCTAGTCCTTGACACAGGCCTTAACGAGTGCTCAACCATAGGTAACATCTGGTTTTGCTAAATATTATCAATAATTATATTATGTTTTTCCTGGTAAAAATATCATTTCAGCAGTGCATTTTATCTTATCTGTCATTGACACTAACAATTTACATGAGCTCACATTACTTTATTTTTCGGCGAAAAAGTGCGAAAGTCTGGTCAATAATCAAAGATGACTACGCGGTTATTTCAATGAAGTAATTCTCACAAATAACGCAGTAGTACAATACTTATAATAACAATACAGGTAGGTACTCTGTGGTTCCTGAGCAAATATTGCAAAATATGTGGGTCGGCTGAAACTAGTGTATAGTTGTAAATCATTAGAAACTGACGGTAAACTGTGATTTGGTTGGTTCTCAAGTAGGTACCTATTCGTGTTATCTTCAGTGGCACGCGATCTCAAATTAAAGATGGCAGAAAATACAGAAAACCTTAGAAAAACAAATATGAAAAATTGTATTAATATAATGGAAGAAAATTGGGAAAGTAGCCGCGCAGCCTTTAGTAATTTCTGTCTATCAGTCCTGTTGATTATCGCACAATTTTAATGATGTTCATTTCTCTGGCAGAAATCTATATATGGATAAATAAAGAAAACTCAAAATCCAGCCAAAATACGGAAATAAAATCACAAATACGAAAGTTATTGACCAACATAATGAACCTCAAATTGATCTAACGGATATAGAACCTATTGTGTTCAGGTTGCATTTAAACCCTCCAAAAACACTTAAGCTAACCGTTGTTATAATGAAACCCGTTACAAATTAAGCAAGATTTTACGAACATAAACAATATTAATCATTGTCTTGTTACAATTACAATCAAGAATCAAATAGAACAGGTATTAAAACGTGGGCAGCCCTTACCGTTCCGTAATATCTTCATAACGAGATTGGAACAATTAAGTACAGGATAGATAGACTGGGCTGGTGCAAAAATCGCCCACACAAAGAGTTACTATCTATTGCTCAATCAGACATGTCTGGGGGCTGTTTTGAGATAGCTGCGCTCCTAAAACTGATATAAATGGTCATTGATTTGGTAACTGAAGATAATAGTGACAACCACGCTGGCTAAATGGATTATTGATCTTGCTATGTACTTTTATATAGTTAATTGTCACATCGCCACGCCTGTAATCCTCGAAGGGTTAGGCAGAGATGAGGTACCTATAGTACACCCATTTACCCATTCTCAATTTCGGCTTGTTGTGTATAGTCAATTTTCTTGTCAAAATTTCTTGATCCTCTAATGTTACATTGCGTCTCAAGGATAGTGGTGCAATATGATTACAAACCAAGAATTTTCAACTGATAATGTTCCGCACCCAGATACAAATATGGGGGATGAACATTGTGAATAGGGCATATGGGGCATAGGGGGGTGAATAGGGAGGGGCTTGTGACAAACTAAAAACATCCGCACAAGTCGATCGACAAGGTTAAGCTACGCTTGCCGCGGTTGGTTTGTGGATGGGTGACCCTCTTTACATACGAAGACCCCTCCGTGTCTCGAAAAGCATGTTATGCCGTTGGTCCCCGCTGTCATTGGTAGATCATTGTAGACAGTTATTACGGGTCGTCAGAAGCCCGAAAGTCTGACAACCAGTCTTACCAAGAGATATCGTGTTACCCAGTAATTGGGTTGTGAAGGTCTGATAGGCACCATGTAAAATACTGGTATTCAGCTACATCTGGTTAGACTGGAAGCCGACCCCAACATAGATGTGCAGTTGATGATGAAAATAGTGAATAGGGCAAGTTTATAGGTCATCATCTAGTAGGTGTATTAGGCGGACGTGACCAACGATGTATCCAAAGGCGTGTGTGTCGCGACTGAACCATCTGCTATATCCGTCACATAAACAGACACATCTAAAAATAGTTAGGCTTATCTGCTTCGCCTAAAAAGGTGATTGGCAACGACCTGTAGGCTGGATTCTTATAGAAATGTAATATTGTGTTTACTAAACCGCCTACAGAATTCTATGTGCCCAAAATGTAAAAGCTATTGATTTTCATATCTTTTTTCCATATTTCTACGAATACATATTTAAAGTAAATCGTAAAAGGCGAAATAGACGGTCGTTTAGCGTCTATACTTTTAAGATATCCTTTGTTTATTCGTAGACGATAAGCGCCTATGCAAAACACTCTAATGCCTATTATTAGGCATCCTTAGAATTTATTCATGTTATAAGTAGCTAACAATTAAAATAAAAAAGCACTTCATCTTCTATAACAAATTACTCCACTGTAGCTATTAAATTCATATGTTTAATCAATGTATCTTTCCTATATGCAAACTATTAAATAGCATCATATCAGAATTCTTATTCCTAGGACTCTGCATTCGATCCATCTCTTCCATATTATCTGTTTTAAGAATTACAACTATTTCATCTGTATTCTCAGATCTATCGACATCTTCAATATTACTATCTGTCCCTTTTTCCTCATAATCAATTACACTTTCGATTTATATCATACGCAAAATAACTCCACTTCATCTTGTTCGAACATCCCTATTATAGCAGTAGGGACCACTGTATTAGCAGCGGCTGCACCGGTGGCGGGTGCCTCAGTGCGCTGTCAACTGTCAGTGCGCAGGAAGCTGCGCCCACGCAAGATACGAGGAAAGGCATCATGGTGGAAGAGAATGGCGGTTTACAATTTGAATTTAGAATGGATGAGTAGACTTCTATAGTGTAAATGAGGTGTACTATCAGATTGTTTATAGGTGTTGAAGGTTTATTTTGGTTGCCTGTCTTCATTGTGCTAAAAAGCATACAAATGGGGTTTTTTAAATTACAAATTTTAATTTGCCTTTATATGGAAATCTTCACTAACTGGTTTGAAATGTTCAGTGTTATCGAAATCTTAATGTTATTGCATGAAATTATTTGTTTTACAAAAGTCTCTTTTTTCTTATAGCCCGCTCACCTCCTACTTTTTGCACTGCATCTCTATAATTGAATCAACGTCCGCCAACATTGATATATGTAAGGGAGATACGTGAACAGATTACTAAATTAGCTTCCAAGATTTATCTGCAGTTCACTTCCCATTCAGGGTAACACGCATCCTATCGTCGGCATAGATGAACACCGCTGAATTTTGCAGCGGAAATAGGTGTTTCGTCAGCCTATTACATGGAACAAGGTGAACAAACTCTTGGTGCTAATGTTGTGGGCTTCCTTTTACGATTGTCGATTGATTTAAAGGTTTATTGGAAGTGTCAGTTATTAGAAGCGGATTATAATTTTGTATTATTATTTTATGAGAGGCTTTTATACGAGCATAGTCAGCTTATAATGTTCCCACTGCAGGGACGCAGGCCTCCTCTCTACGAGAGGGAGTGGAGAACGCGGGCCCAGTGCGGGTTAGTAGATGTCACATTTCTTCGAATTTTTGGTTCTAAGACATGCTGTTTCCTCACGATGTTTACCTTCGCCGTTTTGAGAGCAGTGGTGAAGAACTACACAAAGTAAACCGAATTACAGAAAGTTAAGCGTCTACCTGGGTTCGTACCTACGACCTACAATTCGTAAGTCGGAGCCGTTACCACTGGGCCACGACTGCTCTGCAACAATTATACAGTTAGCCTGTAATTGTTCCACAGTGGTTCTGAAGCCTCTTTTATCAATGAAATGAAATGTGCTAACTTTCTGTTGACTATTTCAGACTATTGTGTCCAGAGGGCCTACACAAAGTGACATTCTATCAGCGATAACGATGATTGAAAAGGCTATCGAAAAGCTTACCTCAATCGTGTCGAAAGTCTCAAAAATTGTGTGACGTTGCTAAAGTTGCATTGTTTGAACAGAATTTAAACGAGCAACCTTGCACTTTAGACGCGGGACCGTGAACTTTTGGGCAACAGCGAGACTCAATTCTAAACGGACACCCAGTGTACTATTGCCTTAGGTCATTTAAAAGCTAATGCCTATCATCGCCATATATTTCACTTGAATCACTGAAATGCGGAACTAACAAATTTACGCAGAATTCCGCACAATATCGCAATCATCAGCTCAACTTTCAATCAGAGGTGTCATGTCGTATAACGGTGAGTCGGTAATGTCACATTGTTGGCTCAACTGTCAGGGCTGCAGACAGGCGGCAGACTTGCCGGATCAGGTTGCGACATCAGATATTATTGCCGTCTTTACAGTTTGAGTAGGCAAGTCTTGTCAATGTTTGAAGACGAATGTGTACCCACTACGGTGCGATTTGGTTAGAGTATTGCGAAGAGGACACAAAAAGTTCGCGAGTTTTTTTTTTTACGTCATTTGTTTGTTTGTAACTGGTAATTATAGTAGTGAGCTTAATGATATTAATTATAACAAAAAAGTATTAGCTTAAATATATTTGTTTGGTCCTAATTTCCAAAAAAACAAACGAAAACAGAAGACCTGTTTTCGTGTTTTGTAAAAAAAAAACTATGAAGGTAAAAATTACGATATTGATTAAATACCTACCGTCTCATATTCTAACAACTTACAAGGCTCCAAATAACCTTGAATTCCGTACTTACCTGCAACAAAAAAACAACAAAGAATTAGAACAAGTAAAGGACATGACCAGTTCCTGCATTCGAATTCGGGGACTTGTGCAGGATTATAGTTTATACACTATGATTTAAAAATAAAGATCTAATTTATCATGGATAAATTATTCCGAATAAAGCCAAGGTTAAAATATCTGAAAAAACAGTATTTTAATTGCTTCCGCTTTTCTTTTAGAGTGCGTTTTATCAAATTGTACCTATGCCGTAGTGTTGGTTCCACTGTTGTAGGACGGACATATTCTGTACGACGGCGCCACCTAATAGGTCCGTTGTTAAAGTGCCAACATTACGGCATAGGAACTATAATGATGAAACGCACTCTATAAGTACTTCCCAATTTTGACGTTCCATTGTATCAATAATCATCCGGTAGCCATAATAAGCTACACAGTATGGGAAAAATAAAATAAGAACGAGTTATTTTCGATCAAGAGAATAAATGACATGGAATCATATTTATAATGCATGTTTTGTTTATAAATAATTTGATTTATTTGCATTTTATAATCTAAGTTTACACGCCTACAGGTTAGGTTTTTATTGACATTTGTGACGATCGAACACCATAATAATCACTGTGTGTAAAGGACTGTTATTTCTTTGACAATGCATCTGACATTAGTGGCGGGACCAAAGGCACAATATATTAAGGTAGCAATCTTTTTCATAAAATCCCCAATTAATCGATTAGAGTCAAAGCATGAAAAATCGATTCACAAAAAAAATATTTTTGAATTGATATTTTATTATACTTACCCTTTTTAACCGTGTTTGATTAATAATAACATAACATCACGCTTCTAATCCCTGAAGGGAGAGGTGTACCTGTACACCCTCATTTCGCTAGTTGTGTTGTAAGTCTCGTGCATTAGAGGGCGAGCCTATTGCCATCAACCGGGCGCAAATCCGGACTCCACTTGCTACTGAGATATTCCAGATGGACAAACCCAATAACACTTTGCCTGACCAGGGAACCGCACCCAGGACGTCATGCTCAGCTACAGTTGAGCACAGCGCTACAGCGCTTGCGACCACTAGATCAACGAGGCAGTCAAATGATTTCGATTTTAGTGTTTTAGGTTCGGAAAAAATCGAGTATCATTATTTTATCGATCTCAGATTGCCATTCACCATCCCTACCGATCCATCCAATCTTGGCGTCACGTTGTGTTTACATGTAAGTTGTGTAGGTACTGTGCGATTATTGTGTTCTATTTCTAACGACCATTGCTACTCTTTACTAACTGATATCAAGCTCGATTACCATTGCTATATAAAAAGGATTCATCGGTTTGGCTCTACAATTCGATTACATGGATATTATGATGAGATGCATAAACTGGCATATTTCGTAAGGCGGGTTCAAAGGTATATTATGTCAATGCTAACCTTACCCCTGCAAGCGAGACTTGCCCGGTGATTGAATAATCAGGTAAGTACTTAAACTACATTGGAATACCTACTTTTTAACAACAAGACAGCAGGTATAAAGTCTGACATAGCGGTTCGATTGCATGTGAGCCAGCAAAACTTAATAAAGCAGCGTTGGGGAAAGGGTGGCAACGCATCAGCAAAAACCCTGGTGTTGTGGATGGTGGGCGGCGGTGCCTAATTCCCGTAACTAAAAACGTTCAAATACAAGTCGCAATCTCATCTCAGCGACAATCAATGTCAAAAACTTGTCTTAAACTCTATAACCACAACGCCTAGCGCCATCTCATATCGAAAAGCAGAGTCATTTGGTGAATACTTATCTTTATTTTACTCAGTTTCCTGATCTTTTAGACTCGTGAAACTTTTTTATCTGGAAACTGTAGAATACAACAATTGCAAAAATAAAACAATATTTGCTGCACATTGATTTCGACACCTATGCAGGCGCCCATAGTCCCACTGGTCATGTCATTTAATTATAATTAATTACATACACATCACTGCAATTACCAAAAGATCTCAATTTCACGCCTAATCTTAAAAGAGATTAATTGTGCCATTTGTGTCAACTACCTTACGATATATCAAGATGGTGTGCCAAATCAGGGACATTTCTTTCCGCCATACTATAAATCAGAACAAAAACGGAATTGAAATGAATGTTGAGTTTCGGCCATTTAAGTAACAAATTCTTTGATAATTAAGATTAGACTGAATAACGATGTCATAATTTAATTACGAGTATATAGTGTTGTATATATGGGCTGGTGTCTGTCTTTTGCATACGGATTTAATGATGACGCTTTGTGTTTTAAACAGGTAATAAATTTTCAGCTTTTTACTTATTTTTAATAAATAAGTAAAAAAATATTTATTTTTTCAATGAAACTTCTTAAAACGTAATGCATATACTTATCCTCTTAAGATTTAGATTATTTTAGTTTAGATTAAATGAAATTATGACAGAAGTGTAACGATATAATGCAATAACAATTGATCTCTCTCATCTTGGTTTGAAAAGGTTTTCATTTTTATTATCTTACTTATCTTTTGTATAGATTCTTTTCCATTTTGTGAATGTGAGAACAATGTAGGCTTAGTAGACTGTAGTTTTTTTTTTTTACTTTTTCTATTTTGTTATGTATTTACCTGGTACTTGTTGAAAGGCCTACACTGTCCTCCCAAACCTAATAACACTGTAATTCGAGAATATAGTAACAGCCAATTATTTTTAAAAGAGTAACCGTGGAGTTCTTGCCGGCTCTTCTCCATAGGAAACGACCAATTGGAACCGTGCACCTAGCTTCTGACGTTTCATAAGTGCCCATGTAGGTTTATGTGAAATAAAATATTTTGATTTTGATTTGTTGTTTTTGATCGAACATAGTAGGTACTCAACTAAAAAGTGAAAGAAAAATTCCCACTGTGCCCCCGTATATTTAACCATAAACCCAACAAACCCAGCTTAGTCCCATCAATCTCGTGGGTGTTAATCACCAACCTTCGTCGAGCAGTTTGCATATATATCACAGAAACAGTAAAACAGGTGTTTTTTACTATAACAACCATTAGCATAATTTTTATTTGTGTTCCGCATTTGTCTAACGTGACAATGATGGGACAATTTTATTGGGCCCACCGATGAAGAGTATAATAAAATATTATGTTAATAAGATGTCACAGTAATAATGGCCCTTAGGTATAGGTGCTCACCCACTTGAATGTCGGCGAAAAATAAATGTTTGTAAAAGAAATAATTTGAAAATTCGCTAGTTGGCGATCCATATTATAAAGATATTTAAATAATTCGTAAGTAAACCTAGTTTGCATTAGTTATTTTACCATCGCGATTCAAGAACGTCAAAAAGCCTGCCTGTAACGTCTAGTAGATTCAAATGACAGATAACTTTTTCTTAAAAAAGAAACGTACACTAACCACTTCACCAAATCACCACATAAACTCACAATTTTCAAATGTAATAAATATAATTGACGATTATAAATTATGTAATCAGCTTAATCATTAATGTCACATATCACCATTCGTTGCTTCGAACTTTCCTACGCGATTCACATTCACATGACATGTTAAACACACCTTTAGGATTTTCTAAATAATTCCATTGAAAAAAAAAACGAGTTTTGTCATTGAAACACATAAATTTGCGAACTACGACACACAGAAGAATGTTTCTTCATAAATAACAATCAGTGCGTAGGACTCAAACGGCTGTCACTATCAAAAGTACCCAATAAAAGGTAAAAGACTCAAATTGAATTAATAAATTAAATTGTATTTGATCTTTGCTGACTAATATAACGATTTATCTGACTTTTGAACAAAATACATTTCTCATCGCGATTTCAGTTCAAAAAAGATAAATGAAAATGTCAAATATACAATAAAAACTCGATCTCTTTGTTAGAAAGAATTGGGACTATCAAAATACAGCAATAATGGTTTTATTATAAAAAAATCTGATTGTATAATTAATTATCGGTTTAATAAAAATGTACATAAAAGTACAAAGAAAAATATATAGCTAAGTATGAACTCTGTGGGACTTTCGTCGAGTAAAACTTATATTATTATTGTCTTCTTACGAAATTGCGTTCAGCTGTAAAAATCTCTAAAGTTTTTACTAAATTGCTTCATGCATTATGTATTAGACGATTTCGATACATTCGGGTTAATCAATTTATTCGAAAACCATAATCACATATCACCGGTCTCGCATAGCTTGTCAACTGTAAATCAATGATCCATGTTAGCGATTTGTCTAGTAATAAAATTAAGAAAATAAAGAGATATTTAGAATTACCATTTAGATTTAGATGGTTGTCAGAAAAATTAGATAATACCTATGTGAAAAATTACGCTATAGTGGCACGTTACCTTAATTTTTTTAATTTACCAATTAGAACAAAAAATTACAAGTCATCATCTGCCCAGCCTTTTCCCAACTATGTTGGAGTCGGCTTCCAGTCTAACCGGATGCAGCTGAATACCAGTATTTTACACGGAGCGACTGCCTATCTGACCTACACAACCCAGTAACTGGGTAACACGATACCTACCCCCGAAATACAAATTACATTTAATTTGTTAAATTTTACGAATATTATATTTTATGATTAATAAATCATTAGTAAGCGTATTTTCTTGTGCTTTATAATGATGTTTAAAAAAAAATGAACAACAAGTAATAAACAAGTTGTAAAAAAATTACCTAACAAAACCTTCACACTAAAATTAGCACATCAAATTCCCTTCTAGCCTTCATTAATGATAACGCTTTTAAAAATCCTCACGGGCCTACACTTCCTAGGTTCTAAGCCAGCTCAATGTCTTTCCCCTACACGGCCTACAATGTAAGACATCCATCACGTTATCTTCTGTTTGGCGAAAGATAATCCGTCGGCGCGGTCGCGATTTACAGCCGACTCAGGGTTCCCACCTGTCAGCTTTCGCCGCCGACACAAGTGTCTCGATAAATGTAACTCATAAATATATTTTGTAACGCGTTCTGCGATTATATTTAGAACCAGGAAAGTACAAGACCAATTCCGGTGTAAATTCGAAATGTTTAGTTGTTGCCCTAACAGTTTTGGAAATCATATTTGTAGAAAGTTCCAGACATTGTTTAAGTTGGGACATAAATTGCGATGTCTGGGACACTTGTGTCACGATTTGTCTCGCAGTCTGTCTGTGTAATTGAAAGCCTTGCTTATGTGGTGACAAGAAATGAAAGGTGCAGAGATACTTGTAATAAATGTAGGACAGGTTTACACTGCATATAAGATTTAATGTCGCCGGGATTAAAACGGTCATTATTTTTAAGAACTCACTTACTTTCACAAGCAGAATTCCTTCATTATTTTAACTTTCTGCGTCAAATCATTCATCATTTTCTAGTTACGTTACCAGCATTTGCTTTCTTATAGGCATAATGCTCACACATCACATCAGTAATTCACTCGATTACACTTTTCAATATTAATATAGATTTTTTTACAGATATATCGTTGGTTTTCGTGACAGCCCTATTTAGTCGTCTCAGTTTGACGTGAATACTTCACCTATTTACTTCTGCGGTGCGGCGTTACATCTGCTTACCTCTTGAAGTCATAGCGAGATGATGGAGCACTTTGAAAGAACGTTGACCTATTTTTAAGATGCTGTGATCAATCCATCAAGAATTTATGTGAAATTAATGAAAATGTATAATTAAGTGTGTACCAGCTAGGTATTTTGAACTAACTCTAAAAATAGATAAATAATATCTTCTATTTATTTAGACACAGTTAAATACCTACTAACATGAAATAAGAGACTAGACAGCAAACATTCACGCCTTTTGCTCATGGGGGTAGGTAGAAACTACAGAGCGCCACCTACTACGACCCTGACATACTCCTTAACGAAAATAACGGCCAGTTTCTTCATCATCATTTTTGATGAAGAAACTGGCCGTAAGAGAGTATCCACAAGAATTAGTTTTTTTTTTTAATTGAATATTCCGAAGTTTGATTTTCTATTCGACTCCCTCGCAAATAAATGTAGTCGCAGCCCTATAAGATCTTCACAGGATAATGTTATCAGTGGACAAGGAAGTTAAGGTTTACAGGTGTTCGCGCTATACGATCGTTGTTCAAGGCGAAGAGATGGGTTGTCCTGCTATTCTATAATCTTTGTGCATTAAACAAATATTTTGACTTCCATATTAATAATTAATCCAAAGTCAGATTATCTACCTATTTTTAAATCCAAAGTCAGATATTAAATATTACCAACCTATTTTTAACCGACTTCTTCAAAAGAAGGAGGTTCTCAATTCGTTCAAAAAATTGTATTAACTTTGCTTGCGTAGTTTTTCAGTTAACTGTTATTTACATAGCAGGTAGTGGTATACTAATTTGTGTGGGGTAGGGAACTAAAAAGTAAAAATTAAAAACTTTTTACAACAAAAAAACAACCGACTTCCAAAAAAAACACTAAAAAGTGAAAAATAATTTTAATTTCGGAAGTCGGTGTCTTTGCTTTTCAATTTTCGTTTTTTTTATTCAGCCTAATTTTGTGAAAGTTCTACCGGTTTAAGAGGGTATGGTCCACTTCTATTCGTGATAGTATTTTTAGCACGATTAGGTGTTAATTTCTGCACTGAAATGAGGTAGGTAAGTACGGTAATAAGATACTCCTTGGTAAGACTGGTTGTCCGACTTTCGGGCTTCTGACGACCTGTCCTGTCTCGACAGTCAAAGATTCACGAATGACAGCCGGGACCAAAGGTTAACGTGCTTTCCGAGGCACGGAGGATTCTCGGTATGTAAAGATGGTCACCTATCCACGGATCAACCCCGGTAAGCGTAGCTTAACCTGATGGATCGACCCGTGTGGCTGTATTACTTAGCCACGAGCTCCTCCATACAAACATAAATATTATAATTTTTCCTGATGCAACTGAAAATTTTTCCGTGATAAATAATATCAATAATGGTTTCATTGATCCCAAACTTTATCAGTTGATTCAATTGACACTAGCCGACCACGTGGTCTATGCAAAATCAGACCGAAATTGTGTTAGCAAGATACGTCTTATCAATAAGTCGACAATGTTATCACAAGGTACTTTGCGACACCCTGAGAATCGCCTGGGTGGTCAGACTTAGCACTCAATTTTGAACTGTAACTCTACTAATAAGTAAAGTTTAAACTGTGTTGCAGTTTTCCGTATCGAAGTCATTTCGCGCGTGAATATCGCACGGTAATTAATATTTTTAATGTAGTAATGCTACATAATAATGTTAGTATGTTCACAGTCTTAACCTATAATATAAATGCGAAAGTGGATTTGTTTGTTACGGTCTCACGCTAAAACTGCTGAACAGCAGGCGTAGCATGGCGCTTTCTATCTCTACGAAGAATAGACATAGCTTTTTCTATACAAAGTGACAGTTCGTTTCTTCATTTTTGACATCCACCGTAGAAATCTTTGTACAATCTGTCATTTTGTCTTTCGTTTCTAACGATCTTTGTCTAGGTCTTTTTGTAGGTAGACTATTTCGGAAGAAAGTTTTCTATCCTTACTGTCAAAATCACACTGACAACCGATAAATCCTATGACAAAACAAAGAATTCTGAGTCGAATTATGTAAAAGAGGGAATTTCGTAAAAAGTGCAGTTGACTCTTTCTACTTTGCTTCAGTCGTACTGTCTACAGGAAACGTAATTTTTGTCTACTCTTCCGTCGACAAAACGGTGCTCATGCTACGCCTGCTGATTTGTTTGAAATTTGTCACATGGATAAACCATGACCTCGAAAAGGACATAGGCTATACTTTTTATCCTGGATTGCAGAAGAAGTCGCGGGCAAGCTAGTTTGATATATTTTAGACTTATGCCTTACATTAATCTGAAAATAAGTTTATTTATCCATTGACCAAATTAATAATAATGCACAAATAAATCTCCAAAAAAAATAAGGAAATTGTTCTCAATGTGTGATCCTACTCATAGATTTAGGTGTATTGTATTTTTATTGCCTAAACATGATAGATAATGCTAAAAACGATTTATAATCGTAAGCAATCGATTTATTGGGTAAAATATTGATAGTGTTAAAAGAATTAAGATATTATAACGATTTATTAGGCTATCACTTCGTTTTAATTATGTTAATTGGAATACTGGCTTATAACACTTATACTTTTATAACATGCCTATAATCTTTAAGTACGTATGCCTTTTATATCTCCGAAAATCATAGCATACTTATTAAAACAAAACCCAGTAAAACCAGTTCTGAAGAACATTCATATTAGTTAAAATAATAATTTGATTAACGTCCGTCCATCTGCTGAATTCGAACGCACCCTAAACAGACAGCTTTGAGCGCATCCAAATATGGCGGTGCCAAATGGCGGGAAATTCTGACGTTTGTTGCGTAAAAGTTGAAATGCTGTCACACGGAATATATAGAATCATTGACTAAACCTTGAAAAATTGTGTCAAGATTTATTCAATGATTCCATAAATTCGGTGAAACAAAATAATAACAAAAAAATACAGAGAATTGTTGACGCTTCCAAATATCCTTTTCTAACTATTAGACTATTATTTAAAGCGTAAACTATTCCTGTCATAAATAATAGTCTATGGTTTTCTATAGAGGTCATTACCCTCTATAATCTCTTCTATTAAAACCTTCTCACGTATTGATTATACATTTTTTAATAAATTATAGGTTGCAAAAGCGATTAGGCAAAATCAAAAGAATATTAATAAGCCTACTATTCAGATTTCTTTAATTAATTTGTCTTGGCGCACGTTTATGGGATGGTTATCAAGTTACTCATCATCTCATCATCTGCCTAGCCTTTTCCCAACTATGTTGGGGTCGGCTTCCAGTCTAACCGGATGCAGCTGAATACCAGTATTTTACATGGAGCGACTGCCTATCTGACCTCCACAACCCAGTAACTGGGTAATACGATACCCCTTGGTTAGACTGGTTGTCAGACTTTCGACTTTCGACGACTCGTACCGACTGTCAAAGATCCGCAAATGACAGCCGGGACCAAAGGCTTAACGTGTTTTCCGAGGCACGGAGGAGTCTCGATATGTGAAAATGGTCACCCATCCACGGACCAACCTCGGCAAGCGTAGCTTAACCTGATGGATCGACCCGAGCGGCTGTTATTACTTAGCCACGAGCTCCTCAAGGAGGTTATCAAGTTACTATAAAACAAAAGCTGACAAACGCTAAGGAATGACGTCATAAGGCAACGCGCAACGATGCAGTTCAAAAGATGTAGTGACAAAAATTGCAAAGAGTATGCTAAGATGGTTTGGTCATGTTGAGAGGATGAGTGAAAGGCGACTAACAAAAGGTATTTACAAGGCAGATATGAGTGGAAACGACGTGAGGGGACGCCAGAAGGAAGCAGTCACCTCCTTCTGCGAAGCAGTAATGCTCGCGAAGGAGGAGGTGGAACGCGTGAGGGAGAGGCAAAGTTTGCGCCCTCACGCCCCTAACCGCCGCCGCCGCTGGAGACGCCCTGGGTGTAGGGAATCCCAGGCGGATTCCCGGCCACCATAGGCGCGGGCTTGCGGACGGCGAGCAATGGGTAGCTCGCCGTCCGATCAGGACCAGGCCCGGGTCGATGGCGCGTCGTGTTCCACGCGCGCCTCAAAGAGATGTCAGCACAATTGGCGGGGTCCGCTAGGACCGATGCCTGCCAGGGTTGCGGGTTAGTCCGAAAGGGATACCGGGACCTTGGCAACAGGCAACTGAAGGAACACGGGTGGGTTTTAGTCAGTAAAAGTCTGACACGCCCTTCCGCTCCACCCAGAGCGGGAGAAGTCAATGGATGATTTCCCAGCCTCAAAAAAAAAAAAAAGGGGACGCCAGAAGAACATATAATGACCTTATTGGTGATGTTCTTCAGAAAGTTTAGGTGCGTATAGTACTCACAACCGGCGTGAGTGTATGGCCAGATGTATGAACGTAAATGATGCCTAAGGAGTATGTAAGGATCGTAGCAGGTGGTGTTCTGTAGTTTCTAGCCACCCCCATGGGAAGAAGGCCTTTTTTTTTTTTTGGCTGGGTAATCATCAAATGACTTCTCCCGCTCTGGGCGGAGCGGAAGGGCGTGTCAGACTCTTACTGACTAAAACCCACCCGTGTACCTTCAGTTGCCTGTTGCCAGGGTCCCGGTATCCCTTTCGGACTATTCCGCAACCGTGGCAGGCATCGGTCCTAACGGACCCCGTCAGGTGTGCTGACATCTCTTTGAGGCGCGCGTGGAACACGACGCGCCATCGACCCGGGCCTGGTCCTTATCGGACGGCGAGCTAATGGGAAGAAGGCCTGAGTTTATGAATGTATGTAATTAAACAAAAAATGTTTATTATTTAGATGGATCCCCCTTAAAAGTACCTACTAAAATGAGCAGTGTTTGTTTACTGACTTAAATACAAGAACATGGTTTTCAGTCAAGTAATTGATTACAATTAAATTTTTAATTATTATGGAATACGTGAATTCAAAGTGAACCTAATTATCGCAAGAGAGTTTCAGTAATTTTTCAGTAAAAAGATAATTACCGAAAAATACATATACAGTATGTTAACTAACAAAGGGCGTTCCCGTTAACCTGCAATAGTATAGCGTCTATACATGCTAAACAAAATATTACGATTAAAAAAAATATGTTTTTTTTTGTTTTTCTATAGTAAAAAATTCACAAAAAATATTAAATTGTTACGGAAAATAAACTCTCTGTACACGCCCACTTGTCACACTTGTTTTTCTACGTTGAAATACAAGTGTGCGTGTACAGAGTGTTTCTTTTACGTTTAAATTTAATCGTTTTGTGGACAATTCATGACACAAATAATTTTTTTTTTAGTGGTAATATTTTTTTTAGCATGTATACACGCTATACGATTGAAGGTTAACGGGAACGCCCTTTGTTAGTTAACATACTGTATATTTGTTTCTCACAGCGCGCTTACCTACTTGCATTTTTTCATTTGTAATTGAGAAGTATCAGCCAATTTAGCTTATAGCGAAAGCGACACCGGCGAAATTCGATGACTTTAATTATTTTAATTCTATAGATACTTATTTGGTACGGTCGCGAATCAGATTTAGATCAACATTTAACCTAACACTGACCTGCAAATTAAAAAGAAACGTAAGAATATCTGAATTTCTCAGGCTACATCCCTCTTAGGGCATACCATTTAAAAGCAAATAGAGATGCCTGGTGGTCTGAAGTATCCGTTTAATTACAACGTCATCATCATCAAGGTGTAACTCTAAAGGGTGGGCAGAACTAGATTGATAAGGCAGTTAAGTACTGTGTTATTAAGCTATCAGTTTGTGTAAGCAAGTTATATCTAGATGCCGCTTTTTTTGTTTTTATTTGCGTTAACTTGCCTAGATAATTTTTAGGGTTCCGTACCCAAACGGTAAACGGGACCCTATGACTAAGACTCCGTTGTCCGTCCGTCTGTCACCAGGCTGTGTCTCCTGAACCGTGATAGTTAGGCAGTTGAAATTTTCACAGATTAGTATTTCTGTTGCCGCTATAACAACAAACACTAACAAAATAAATATTTAAGGGGGCTCCCATACAACAGACATGATTTTTTTGCCGTTTTTATAGATAACTAGCTGCCCGCCCCGGCTTCGCACGGGTAGCAAGTACTTATCTACGGCGCACTTACCCTACCTGCTTACCTACCCACCTACCCTACCTACCTACCCTACCTACCTACCCTACCTACCTACCCTACCTACCTACCCTACCTACCCTACCTACCCTACCTACCCTACCTACCCTACCTACCCTCCCTACCCTACCTACCCTCCCTACCCTACCTACCTACCTACCCTACCTACCTATCCTACCTACCTATCCTACCTACGTACCCTACCTACCTACCCTACCTACCTACCCTACCTACCTACCCTACCTACCTACCCTACCTACCTACCCTACCTACCTACCCTACCTACCTACCCTACCAACCTATCCTACCTACCTACCCTACCTACCTACCCTACCTACCCTACCTACCTACCCTACCTACCTACCCTACCTACCTACCCTACCTACCTGTGCTCCAAAGCACACCTGGATTGTTTAAACAACAGTGAGTGCTTGTAAACCAATATGAACTTTATACAATAGCAATAAAGCTCGTTTTAGTTAGAAAACGTTTGTATGGGGAAAAGAAAAGGGCTGTTTTTAGGGTTTTTCCGGCAATTATTCGATTTTTTCTCGCCGTAAAAACCATCTTTGACCTTCAACGAACATTAAAAAAAAAGAATTGGCCAAATTGGTCCAGGCGTTGTTGAGTTATGCGCTTACCAACACATTTTGCAATTCATTTTTATATTGTAGATGGTACAGAACCCTTTGTGCGCGACTCCGAGTCGCACTTGGCCGCTTTATTTTACCATCTATAAGTTTATAAGAATTTTTCTTTTATTTTTTCCGTTTTTTTCACATAGTGTTTTCGGGTTTTCTATTTGGAATTTCTCAGTCTTGATTTGTGCCTGGTTGATGGCAATAGGCTCGCCTCCTATTTCATAGGACTTCAACAAAACTGGCGAAATGTGGATGTACTATAGTTACAACTCTGCCCAACCCTTCAGGGAAACAAGCCGCGATGTTATGTTATATTAAAACAAAATAATTCATACAAAATCTGACAATTACCGGTCTTTATCAACATTTAGCACTAAACCCACATCCCTTTTTAGAGTTTTTAGTGCTTATCCAATCACTGAAGGCTAAACTTTGTCCAACATTCTATTTATAACCGTTCATAATACCTGTGTGAAGTTTATGCAGATTAACTTATAGATAATGTGCGCACTAACCGGCTGATGTCAAGGAAACATGTTAAACACATTACCCACTTATTTTAACTTGGTTAATTTGGGTCACGTAACACGTGTGTGATGATAATAATTATGATTAATTGAATCAATCTTAATAACTAATTTAGGTTTTATGGTAGGTATTTTAAATATGGTAAACATTTTGTAATCGTTTTTTTTTAGTTAGAATCGTACCTTCCGGAGCTAGCCAGCCTTGTCTACCATCACAGTACCTAAGCACTTTTTTGTCATAAAGATTCTAAATAAAGTGCCTGATCTTAACAAGTGATAGGTAATTAAAATTAATTTGAATACTAATTGCCTAACATAAAAAATAATCAACTCAAAAAATCTGTCAATCATGTCCGCTATAAATAAAAGAGCATTACATTAAAAAAACTAACAACATATTTAATAGCTTGTTAGGAAAGAAAATGTACATTAATTAAAATACCATTAATTCTTGTGGAATTGTTATCAATCAAACAAAATCTAACTTATTAGTTGTTTCACATGTCACACCACTATTGACATATTTATAGTCGAATTTATTCGATTCATAGTCGAATATACTGATTCAGAGTCAACAAGGTCGATAGGTACTCTTCTAAAAACAAAATTCTTTTGCAGTTAAAGTCTCATTTAGTACCTTTTCGAAGCTTATTAAAAAGATTAATTGAATAAAAACGTTTTTTATAGCCATCATAATCGAATAATAATTTAGTCGGATAGCAAACGTCAATTAGTACGATTTCAGTAATATTTCATGGTTAATGTCGTGTTTTATGGTGTTTTCGATGTGTTGTTAAAGTAATTAAGATAATTATGTCTCATTAGAGAGTGGTTGAAAGTGAAATATTCGACTGGTGAATGAGGTATATTAGTTTATTTATCAGTGAAGATTTTAATCTCTATTCTATTTTGAGTTGATCGAATAACTTAAAACCAAAAAAATCTAATTCGTTATCAAACAATACCAAATATTACCAAACTAATAATAATAATTCCTTAGCTTTATGCTCTAAGATCTGTTACACGGTAAATGAAAAGGCGCTCATTCACTGTACCTTATTGATTTAAAAACCTGATCACCTACAGGCTCATGTATAAATATTAATAAATAATTTTGTAACCCGGTTTTGACTTCCTATAAGGAACTGATACAGTAGACGAATTTTGAATTTGTTTGTCATTGATACCTATCACACATCTATTTGACTTCTAGATCAGAGCCTCCAACCATCTTCTATGTTAATACCTACGGTTGATTTTTTTTGTAGATGAGTTCTTTTGTTTTGGTATCTTACTGGACTAACACTGAAATCGCGAAAAAAAATCAGCTGTTCCCTACATTTATGTTCGCATAGCTCATCAAAATGTCGGGAACAGTTGATTTTTTTTCGCGATTTCAATATTGCTCTCTTAGTAAAAGTTGTTCATAATGATGAGTACAATGACCCCTTTACAGATTTCGTGTATGAAAAGATCACCTTATAATTTATTTGCTGCAAAAGCCACTAATATTTAACACCTAATTATAATTGGTACTACCCGAAAAGGGTGACATCAATATTGCTGAATAATAAATTGTATTAAATTCATTATTGTTGACATTTTAATTATCATAACTATATTTTCTCATTTTAATTGTACTAATATGTATAAAAGAAAATATTTAAGTAATAATTTTTTTTAATGCATGCTAATTTAGGATGATAAGGGCAGGCGAATAATATGCAATGCTTGTAAAAGGCTGCTAAGTCATAAGTACTAACATAACACAACACCTACATAACATTGTACACTTAGTTCGCAATAAACGTTTTGACTTTGACTTTGACCTCTTTACAAGTGAATATTTGAATAAGTACCTAAAACCTGGTTTTTGTTGCACAACAAAACAATACAATACGAAACAAACAATTCTCCAAATAAATTATTTCGAACAGTAACAGTAAAAACCGTTAATAATGTTACATATTGTGTTCCAATAACGGGTACAATAAATGTATAAAACTTATTACATAAATATTTATTGGGTGCGTAAACTGGACTATTAAATTGGACTCAAATTGGACTACAATTTTTATTACGATCGCCATCAAAGATGAGAATGATAAAAGATAAAAAAGATAACGTTTGTAGGTTAATTTATTGTATTTCGTGTTCCAATTATGTGAGGAATCTGCATGTTATAATTTAATTACTGGGCGCTCACACACGAACTG
The DNA here is from genome assembly GCA_947363905.1 of Lithophane semibrunnea. Lineage (NCBI taxonomy): Eukaryota > Metazoa > Arthropoda > Insecta > Lepidoptera > Noctuidae > Lithophane > Lithophane semibrunnea. The sequence continues at coordinate 3,558,780 of OX376207.1, read as the reverse complement.
GATAACCGCACAAGTATACCTGTCAAAGTCATAATATGTAATGCAATAAGGTAAACATAAACGAGCCAAAATCATCTACAAGCATTGCACTTATACGCACTTTTTTGCCATTTCAGGGCATACAATTAAAACTTGGCTAGAACTGGCGCAACTGAAAGAGAGCTTTACCTTATAACCAGCAGATCATTTATCTGATACACCGTTACATTATTTCTAAGATTCGTACTGTATTTTATCAATTTTTATTATTGAACAAATTTTATTTTATATTTAATTTATTTATAGGTACATAAAAGTATCGAGTCACTGAAGTCAATGAATGAAATGTTACACAAGATGAAATCTCAAAACAGTGGCTAGTTGAATTAATTTTAGAGGTATCATCAAAACTAACACGGGGGCCCATAACCAACATGGTATTGTTTTGTCTCTAAACAAATAATTGTTCAATGCTACCTGCCATTTACATAAATTAAGACGTTACTATGTAGATTTTAAATAATGTCCCATTTCTATAAGGAAATGAACTATTCTGTAGGGCTGTCATCTACAAAATACTTACTTTCTGAAAAATATACGGTACTTATTTTCTTTGCAATTCATGTCATTACTGCATTTACCATCTCTCTATATAAAGTTTTTGTTAAAATTAATGTCAAGCAAGAATAGTTAAAAGTTACTGAAACGAATTAATATTTAAGAATTTAACATTATTTTGAAGACATGGCGCACCTTGAGTAGGTATTTTTCAGGAAATTCCTGTAATAAAGTCCTGAAAAATTTTAACAAGCTGCGCATGGTTTATCCTCAAAATAACGCGTCTAAAAATTTGTGCAGTCAATCGGGTGTAGCAGTGCAGCTCACTGACTGGCTATTAACTTAAGAATAATTTTCATCAACGCACAACCCTAAAATTAAGCCCATATAGGCAACTTCGACACGTGTAAGATAATGTATGCATGCATCTGTAATGCATTGCATTGCATTACATACATTCATTGTACCTGCCGATCCATTGTTCAGGAGAAAGTGCATCATTGGGTTCGATTTGAGCAGTGGCACACTGCACTTGAATAATTCATTAATATGATAACAGAAATAGATATAGATTCGAATCGATGAGCATTGTTTAATTTTTTTAGGGGTCCGTGTGACCAAATAAACGTTTTATCTATCTATCTAAATCTACAGCCCTACTAAAATGATTGGCAGGATCCGCGGTGATACACGTGATTTGCAAAAGGTGTACACATGGCACAAAATTGCATGACACTTCCATTATTTTCGTCTTAAATTGACCTGCTATAGAATGTGCGGTGAGCGATTTAGTCTATCTGCCTCTTAAAGGGGTGATAGACTTGCGAGCAAGGACGTGTAATTATGGCTCGGCGAGCTTACTCGCCCGTCTGTCATCGCCGCAAGCCGCGAGCCAATTTGACAATGAAATTTTGAGCAAGCTTCACGTGTTTCACCGACGGCGAGCCGAGTAAGGTCGCAAACTTAATGACCGCGTACTTTAAGTAAGCACGTCTATCACCCACTTTAAGGGAGTCTGCCAATACGGTAGGAGAAGAATATTAGGTAATTTTATGTCACTATACATTTTTCTAGAACTCATGTATTTTCCTTAACGTAGATTATAACTAGATTTTATTTCATTATTATGACGGAAAATAGGTACATCCAAGAACAAGTTAAAACTCATTGGTATAAGATCCACGACAAAATAACTGCAGCAAGGTGAATGCATACAATCTATGCGCGTGATTTGATCACTCCCAGTCATTTCTATGCATTATGCATTTGACTTGATGCCGCTTGCAGATTTTCTGTCCTTTAAAGGCAAATGAGCTTGAAGATGGGTTATAAAAATGATAACATCATTACACAGCCTCTAGGCATTGCTAAATAGTATGCTAAGCTAAATAATAACTTTATTGTACGGAACCCAGAGTTACAATCAAGTCTCAGATTATACAAATTTTATTTATCTAATGATGAACGACATTCTTTGAATATTTTTGTTCTCATCTGTGCTGCTTGCTATTGTGTAGATAATTCATTTGTTAAATGACAATAGAATTTTGATAAGTGCATCGATGCGTTACCAATAGCATGATTTACGCGTATCTGAAATGTACGACACACGAAGTTTAATAAATCTTGTCTGGCCCATGGATCTCTACGATAAAATAGGTCACAATAATAATAAAGTTTTAATTAAAAATTGATGTCAAGATGACAGGCATTGTGGAGGTTTTGTCAAAGTCACCCGCGTGTTTTTTGCAAATTCAATACGCGTCAATTATGATAAAATATTAACATAATTACCTATAATCATTTAAAAATATAAATAAAGCTCTCTATTTGCGGATATGTAAGATTATTTAGAGACAATATGACACTTCAGCAAATTATATAATTTCGAGAGCTATCAAAACAGCCGCAATTTCGTCGCCAAACTTTTTTCCAACCATGATGATGATGGTGATTAAGGCAATATTCTCTTTACTTTAACTCAGGTTAGCAGGAAATTGTGCCCTATTCTGCTGTAGAAATTTACCGGTCGATACGATACAAAACATGTTCTACAATTCTACATACACGATAAATCAATAAAATCGAAACCCAATTAAATTATCAAGAAATGTCGTACGTTATAGTTATCCTTTAGATAACGTAACTTAATTATCTGCTAGTTATCCTGTCAGTAGCGTAATTATGCGTGTTGTCTGTAATATGGAGTTGATTAGAATGACATGTCTTGACTGGGAATGAGTGACCGGCATGTGTTACCGCTGTAAAAAGTCGTAAGTGTAGTTAAGTTATTTATAATTGAAGGAAGTGTGTATTGCGATATTTATTGCTTGATAAATTGTTTGATGATTTCTCTCCTTTTTTTTGTAAGTCTTTAGGTAGGTAATTTTATTTTCTTGCTCTTTGTGAACGTTGGAAGGAGAGGAGGCATAGAGGTCTTTGCCTGTAATGGGACACAAACGGCTGATAATAATTTTGTGAATGGATAGAAGTGTTTTTGGAAATCCGAATGCTTTAAGTTACGTTAAACGTACGTACGTTACGTAAAGAACTGTAAAAAATATATTTATTTCTGTATACATTAAGTTCTATGTATAATTGTCTGTATCTAAAGGTATAATTTTATGTCTTTTTTTAAATTACTAAATTTTTTTTAATGTACATTTTATATTTAAATTGATAGTTCATTATTTTAAGACCCATTAATTAATTTTTTACCAAAGTACATGTCCACAAGGGACCTTAGACTGGCTAATTAGTATTAATATCCTCTGACAAATTAAAGACACCGCTATGAAGATTGATTAGCAAGATCTTATCTGTAATGTGTAATTTTATTAAATTATTCTTATAACGATCACTATAAATTAATGTTTACGTGATGTTTATTATGAGATAATATTTTTCATTTAATGTGACAAAAACATGTGTTTTTCTTGTTAATTCAAATGATTTATAATTTAGCCGAAATTTACTCATGTCTAAAGAACATATTGTCTTAAGAACGTATGTACAGTATTTTTATCTCACGAAGCGACGCGCACTTTACTTGTGATAACTACAAAACAAAATCAAAATCAATAATCAATAATTCTCGGTACCGTCCGAGACACAGGCGAAGTTGGAAGTGTGTGTGTATGCATTATGTGCGAACGCTACTCGTCTTCACGCACATTCACTGCGTGTTTGTACACTTGTTTACCACAAGTAAAGCGCGCGTCGCTTCGTGAGATCACAATACTATACCTAGATACAACTTTTTTCATATTTTGTTCACTTTTTAGATAACGCTGATTCTTACAAAACTTGCTGCTCCAAATAAGTTATGTAAGTACGATATTCCTTGCCCAACCTCAATGTATCGTAGGTTTCATTAAATAATTTACTTGTAACCGCATGTTTGGTTTGGACTGAATATAAAAAAACTACTGCAAATCGTGTCAATTATGCATAATATAATTATGTCAATATTATTGGTCGGCCATTAACACCATTCTTCGCCACCACGAATCATTTTCATACAAATATTCTTTGCCTATTGCTATACATAACTGCCTACTGCAGTGTGCGTACAGCCTAAACGTAAGTGTATAAAAACCCAAACACAACTCTCCGACATAAATCCTAACCAATATTACACTTCAGACACAGAAAACAAGCCTACAATTACGGATAAAACATAAATCATCTTTGTACGTCCAACTCGTTATGTCAAACACTTTATACCCCGGAGCGTGCAAATCGGCTAAATATATTCCTAATACACTTAAACTATACTTTATGGACGCACTGACAGACCGACAAAGAGATGTAGCTAGATATAATACTGGTTTAACTTATAGGGTTAGATAAGGCTGGGTGCTGAACAGCGAGATATCACCGATTGGCGCGCCATCTGATTTACGGCCGAGCTTCAGTTTTGCGATTGTATCCGATTTTGTCATGTATAACTAGGATATAACGATTATGTTGTTTTGATAATGGTTTGAAAAACAAAACTGATATCTAGTCGGATCGATTGAAAATAAGAAGGAAAATCATGTAAGAAGAGGTTTTTATGTGATTCTGTGACAAGTTTCGCAGCAGGACGTAGCATAACATAAAAGGTATTTCAAGTATTCCATTCTAAAATAAGTAAGCTGAAGGGACCGGCCATATTAGCCGACGTTCTTGAGTGGAGACCGCAAATCAACAAACGTAAAGTTGGACGCCCTCAGGCTAGGTGGAGCGACGACTTTCACAGGGTGGCTGGTAGCAGCTGGATGAGAGTTGCCGAGAATCGAGCTGAATAGTGTGCAATTGGAGAAGCCCATGTCCAGCAGTGGACTGCTGAAGGCTGATGATGAAGTATTTCATATGGTTGGTAGGGCAGGAATTTACAGTATAAATACTTATACATATTATATACTTACACATTAATTAAAATACGGTTGAATTAGTTTAGGTGTGATTACATAGAGGCTATGTGTGCTTATTAAATGTTTATTATCATACATCAATAGTACTGATAAATTTGTTTTTCGGTAGCATTCCGGCAATCTATCCATCGATCTAAAACGATCGATACCAACGAGTTTATTTGATCGATATTCAGTATAACGCTGAGTCAACTTATGAAGCTCTAATTACTAAAACTACCTACATACCTACAAAATTATATTCGTAAAAATTAGAAATACAAATATTTACTTTCCACAATTCACGATATTGGTAGTTGTGTACCTAAATTAATTATTTATTTAACATTGTATTCAAATAATGACACAGAAAAAGGTCATATTGTGCAAGAGCTAAACAATGAAACTGAAGTATTATGGTGAAAAGAAAAATATATTAAAAGTAAGATGGAAAAGAACCTGGAGTGGATAGAACCTAGATGAAGCTAGCAGAAGAGCACGGGGATTGGCACAAGAAAAGAAAGACCTATTCCCAGCAATAAAGACGGAAAAGGGCAAACAAATACTTATAAAAACTATTGACATTTTCTTCTATTATATATATAACAATTATTTCGTACCATTTTATTAGAGAAACAGTGAAAAAGCAACCAATGACAGCAACATTGCCAACAATGTAAAGACAAAATTAAAGAATTAAACGTGTTTATCCATATACGAATCATCATCATCATTTCAGCCGAAACACGTCCACTGCTGGACAAAGGCCTCCCCCAAGCACCGCCACTTCAACCGGTTCTGTACTTCTCGCATCCAGCGCATTCCCGCGGCCTTCACCAGGTTATCGGACCACCTTGGCCTTCCAACGCTACGTCTTTCCGGTACGCGGTCGCCACTCCAGAACCTTCCGGCCCCATCGGCCATCTGTTCTGCGAGCAATGTGCCCTGCCCACTGCCACAATACTTCGGGCTATGTCGGTTACCTTGGTTCTTCTACGGATCTCTTCATTTCTGATTCGATCACGCAGGGAAACTCCGAGGAAAGACATAAACGAATGTTAGGAATGAAATAGACCTTGCATAAATTGGACTATCTCAACAAAATATTAACAATAAATAAACACTACTTCAACCAACGCTATCCCGTTCAAAATCCATTAACACTGAATGGCGTGACGGCAACAATCAATGGCGATCTAATCGCCGGTCTATCTCTACCTTTACACCACCTACAGCAGAACCACACCCGAGTGTTTCCGAATGTCTCCGAGACAACCCGATCCCTGACGTTCGTTAGCTTGCTACCGGGATCTGCAGTACTTTATGTACTTTACATAACCGTCATAATATAACAAGTTGTTAGTGCAAATGTTCTGATAACGGTGTAAGCAGAGGTAGCGGTATAGATAGTAAATAACAATTGGGTTTATGGATTTCAGGGGCTGTTAAATGTTGGTTGAAAATATTGGTTTAAGCAACAACGGATTAGTGAAAGGTTTAAGGCCGATTTATTTATTAGTGTGAGGTGAAAAAAGCAGATAGTAAATTATCCAAAATTAAAGCAAGCAAAATCAAGTTTTTCTGTTTGGCTTTTTTGTATAATTTTTTTGGGACTAGCCTAGCTATGTATCTAATGAAAGACATCTCTATTCTACAAAAATCTCACAGTAAAACATAGGTGAAGTCAGCTTAAAGTGAGCTGTCATTCCACCAGGGATTGACAGTATTGACAGCTAACTTCATCTATGTTTAGACGGTTAAATTATAGAATTACTATTCTATTAAAATCTGGCTGGGTATTATTCATCCTTGAACATTGAAGGAAAGAAACTCGTGCGGGAGGAGCTCGTGGCTAAGTAATAACAGCCGCGCGGATCGATCCATGAGGTTAAGCTACACTTGCCGGGGTTGGTCCGTGGATGGGTAACCATCTTTACATATCGAGACTCCTCCGTGCCTCGGAAAGCCCACCCCAGTTACTGGGATGTGGAGGTCAGATATGCAGTCGCTCCATTTAAAATACTGGTACTCAGCTGCATCTGGTTAGACTGGAAGCCGACCCCAACACAGTTGGGAAAAGACTAGGTAGATTGATTGAACATTGAAGGAAAGAGTGGTGTAAAGGTACACCTCTGGCCAACCCGTCGGGGAAAACATGGGCGTGATGTTTGGTTATGAATATTGAAGAATACTAAATAAACACAGACGAGAACACAGCTGGTAATGAAACAATTATAGAATTGTAAAACATATCCAAACATAATGTCATATCAAATTGGTGTAAAACATATGCAAACATAATGTCATATCAAATTGGTGTATAATCTGATCGCATTATAATTTCCAAATCAAGCCCACTCATTAAAAACGCTAATTATGCACATACAACATTGTAAAGCGATACTTTGATCTCATGAATAATTTATCGATCTCTGTAAGAGATTCGAGTAATTCGATTCTCAAGGTCGGGGTAAATGCAAAAAATCACATGTAATTCATTTGTGGAGAAGAAAAAAGGAAAAAATGAAGCAGAAATTATGAGGAAATTTAGACACGACTCTTTAGTAAGACTGTTTTTTTTTGGAATCGTCGAAGTTACTGAATTGTATGAAGTAAGAAGATTAAGCAGTACCTGCTTAATAAGACTCTACTGACTATACTGTCAAATTGCAATCATTAGTTCCATATAGAAAGCTGCAGTCGGACTTTATACTGAGTGCAATTATGCTGTGCTGAGTCCAACTGTATTGTGGCTCTATCTCGCTTAAGGTCACAGCATTTTGCTGAACGATGGCCGTTTGTGGATCTGACGCATAACATGTTCCCCAAGTTATTATTTTTTGTGGTTTTCTTTGAGTCGTGTTTTACCGCAAATATACGTTTTCTTTCTTTCATCTTTAATTAACTGCAGTTAGTCGTAAGACAAATGATAAAGTGCATTCCAAAGCACTTCAAAACATGCGTTTCCTTTACTATTCCGAAGGTCAAACAGCAGCAGACATAAAGCCATAAATTCGCCATAACATGGATAAGGAAGTCATTAAAGCAACTCAAGTAATAATATATCTTCATAATAGATCCATGTTTTACAAGTTAATTTCTGATGTAGCTTATAATTTTTCAACTAAGATAAGTATCGCGAATCCTCCTTGTAATCAGCAGGTGAACGATGACTATCTTTTACTTCTAATTGATGTTCCTTGATGGTCAGTTACGTAACATCATTTATATTATTAGGGTTGCTATCTAGAAAACCATCTAGTATGAAAACCCTGGACATTTTACTCATGGTCAAGTTCAAATCCATCTTCGAAGTCAGAGAAGGTACTGCTCCGATTTCTGACTGTTCGAGGGGTCTGAATGCCCTGATTTTGCTTGGACTCTTTCTAAGGATGCTTGAACACCCTCAAAACTAGGCAAGATCCTAGATGTCAGTCCTATCACTATTATTTATCGATATCTACGACTTAATTTGTTTGAGCATCCATTTTAATTAGCATAGTTAAGAAATCTTCAGTGACTTTTGCAGATGATGCGGTAATAACCTCAGCAATTTTTTAAATTGGTCTGTTAGTGAGATCATATGTTTTATTAACTGGAACTCATTTATCTTTCTTTAATTGTGGTGACCGAGACGCTTAATCTACAACAAGTATTTGTATCTCAGGTAAGGTCGCTATTTTATTTGATTACTTAGCTGTCCGCGACTTCGTCTGCGAACCAGGATGAATCGTAGCCTATATCCTTCTCCAGGTCATGGTCTACTGTGTCAAATTTCATCCAAATCCATTTTAGCATGAAAGCGTAACAAACAAACAAACTCACTTTTCCAATTATAATATTAGTTAGGACTTAGGATATAAGTTAGGATTGGCAGTATTTCACATGCGACTTTCATCTTCACATGTGACCTTATTTTAATTTTGAAAATAATTTTCACTTACACTTTTACTATTTCTTAAATTAGCTGTGCTAGAATGTTAACATAAATCATCTTTAAGCGCGTCGTCGACTAAATCTAGTACCTAGACATCATAGGATTCTAACCGACACGCGCCAAATCTATTAAAATTTAGAACGATGTTTTACCACCTCTGAGCACAACTAATAACAGACGATCATACTGCATCTGCATTCACACACAGTCAGACATAAAATCAAAATAGATAGTATTATTAATATTTGATCCTTCAGATTCTTATCAGCTTCATAGAAACCCACATTCTTGCCTATGCCTTATCAAAGCACATGATTTTGATAAAATATTGTACTCATACACTTTGGAACTATGCACCTATGCTAATAAGTTTCATAGATTATTAGGTCAGACCCGACAGATGCCAAAGCTTTCACTTTCTGCCTATTATTTATGAGCGCAATCACACGACTTCCTCATGATATAATTATGCTCGTGTAGCTAATAATGAAATTGCATACGCAATGTAGTGTTATCAGGAGTTTATTTTTATTTTTATAAATGTATGTAAAAAAAAGAAAATAATAGAAATCATTTCTATTATTTTTTTTTATTTATTAGCCCTACATTTTTCTTTCTCCGTTTCTTGTATGGGGATCTCCTTAAACTTTGTTGTATTTTTATTTTATTTGGTATTATAGCGGTGAAAATTTTACGGGCCTTACCACAAAAACTTGTATAGACACTTGTTCAACGCGTGACTACTGTCTGTTTTATGTCAAACTCTATACAGAAATGTCGTGTTTATAAGGTGTTTAGGCTAAAAAACTGATAAACACGGTTTTGTGGTCATAAGGCAAGTGTCTACCTATTATGGTTCAAAAGATACAGTATTGTGTCAGACAGACGGACGACAGTCGGACGGACGGACGCACGAACAATAGAGCCCTTTGGCACTCTTTGATGTCCATAAAAATCCTAACCCTTTGCAAATCATATTATTCTGATTTCCAATTACCAAAGTCGTCTTTTTATTAGTTCATTTCATAAATAATAATTTTGCAATACGCGATAATAGTGCTTGTTTTCTGCCTACGATTAAATTAATAATCAAAGCCAGAAACAAATAAAAATTCAATAAGTACCTGTCTATCTGGTAGAATTCGTAATAAGATTGGCCGCAGTACACCTGTGTTAATAAACAGGACATTGTACCTACTTATAAAATGTTTGGAATTTCGAGTCTAGGTTATGTTGTGTCGCGACCGAAAAGATTAATTAATTCAGTAGATAACTAGTAATATCACTCTTTGGTCAGCTGGGTAATTGCGTAACACACTTACAATAGCAATGGTTTTTTTGACAGTTCAGCAACAGTCATTGCGTTATTTGCGTTGTTGAGCAGACAAATTTTTCGAAAATTTACATGGTGACGCGTGAAAAAAATGAACGTTGTTCGTCATTGATTCTGGAATTTATAATTCATTTATTTAGTTTTAATTTCCGCGCGTTATTTGAGAAAATTACTATATAAGCGCTTGGCCGTAACCAGGCATTGGACTCACGTATGTGTGCCTCGGCTTCGCCTCGGCCCACATTTTCACAACTGTCCACCAATGCCCGTGTTGCAGGCCGCGGCAGTAATGAGCTATATTTGTTACGATAGCTAAACTAACAAAAATAAAAATTGATCATATTTATTTTCAATCCTCATCGTGGGGATAGCAACGGACTTTTTTAACCCTAATAACAAAAATAAAATGAGAAAAATCTTGTTGAAGATAATCCTGCAATTTGTCTGCTATATGAAGAATCTTACAATTTCAAAACACATAATCAATATAAATACTAAAATAGACCTCAATCTCAATGATGAATATAATTCTAAAATTATCAACACGCTTGCAGTCGTTAGCAACAATATTGTTACAGTTACGCTATTCAAACAGATTCGTCCAACTCATATACATTGTATTACTATAGATAAAGCGATAACCTACCGCAAAAATATACGTAATATTCAATTACACGCAAATCATATCATTTGTGACACTAATTTATTTGTGTATCTGGAAATTTATTTGCGATAAAGTTAGAATATTCTCACATTCCTGATACGTTTTTAGTTTATAATGTACTTTTGCCCGCGGTTTTGCCCGCATGGACGTCGGAAAATATCCCACGGGAACGTACCACCGGGATTAAAAGTATCCTATGCCTTACCTCGTAGCAATTACTTTTTTGATATACAATATTCAGTTTTGACTTCGTTAAAATTTTATTATGTAAGGCTGAAAAGAAATCTAAACGTTTCGAGATATGCGGAAAATAGTCAAAATGTTCCGAATTCGGGCGTTCAAAACGCGCTACGATTACCGATCAGATTAGGATACGCTCGAAATATTTCCCATTTTCCGCTTAGCCTTGAATTTAAATTCGGTGGAGCAATAAAATTTCAAACGATGCATAATACACTTATCAAACTGTACTATCACCATATTTGTTGAATAAGTTGGTCACTAATTTTGGCAGGGACTGTATTTATAAAACTTTCACTTTGTGGTAGCTGATCATATGACTGAAATATTTTAAGCCAGCAAATCTTGATACAACTGCCTGAATTAAAGCTACCTAAAGATTTGCAAACGAAACTGAAGATGATTTGGATGATTTAACTACAGATATAAAGGAATAGTATTCAATTAGCATACCAAATAAATCTACTATAAAAAAAATACATTTTATCATAAAGCCATTCAGCGAGAGACGTTTGAAAAAATTTGACTTACGACATTTCATAATCCAAATGGGTGTTCGGAATTCGATATGTAATCTAAATTATGACTGACAGTAACTACACTGTGGTCAGTAATGTTACGCATTTAGACATGCATTTAAAACGGTGTCTTAGTCGACTTCTGTGAAAACCATTTAGAAATGGGCTAGCAAAATATCAATATAGTAGTTTGTACGAAATCACTGCCAGCTGCATCTTTTGACGCGTATCGGACGGAAGTCTTTAGAAGCTGTGTGTCTTTCAGTTCTCAGTGTTAGTGGCAATAGCATTAGACTACAATGGTCATCTGTTCATTCAGTTCTTGTTTCAAGGATACGTGGATTTGCTGCTAATACTATCGGATCATTTATCAACCCAAAATCATCTATACATAATAATTATCAACTTCAAGAGTCAAATTTATCTTTTTCCGCAAAATCTGTGAATCCTACACATCGTATTGTATCCATGGCACAGAACAGACAGGGATTTTGTGTAAAATTAACGCAGAACACTACTCTAATTCTGGTACATTTAGAGGACAAGATAAATATGGCAGAGCTATTAAACATTCGGTAGTGCACTTACACAAATAATTGCATCGTGACTAAAATCTCTAGATAGCTGATAAAAACTGTCCTACATTGATAATAGCAGCATCTACAATGTTTAGAGTCAATGACGTAGTCACATTAGAATTTGCTAAGATTGGACGAGCTTCTAAATGTAAAACAACTGATAGTTTAATTATAAATCGAGTAACGATAACAGCAGAAGGTTTTTTTAAAACAATAAAACCATTGTCATGTGACAGGCCTTGATCAGCAGAAATTAATTCATAATATAGTGACGTTGTTAACAAAACTCAAGTGGCTGTTGTTCATTCACTGGCTTTCACATCTAATACAACTGCAATAAGGGTGGCCCACAATTAGCTGTAGACCACACAGCACCAATTACTCAAACCTGTGGACACAATTCTGTTCAAAATTTGTTCAAGTTGACACCATCTATTATACGAGTTCAAATCGTGTTTGCTTTAGAAAGTCATTGTAGCTATCTCACGCAGGGTATATTGTTGGCTCGCCTGGTACAATACTAGCCCAGCCTAGCAATCTGGCTTCCCTATTCAGTTCCTCCATTTTAATATGTCTTAAGTTGGGGCTACAATGGTGCATATTAATATTTGCCGTCTCCTGAACCGTGTCGGTTGTGAAATTCTATGTGGCGCTAAGTTTACTGAACTTTGTTATCTCAGTTTCATATTTCCTTGTTGTTTCAACATGTGCGGCATCGGTACCATATATTAGTTCAAAGATTTTAGGATAAAGTAATTTTGTTTTTTTTTCCTACAATCCAAGTAAATTATGAAGTCATTTGTAGTTTGAACAATACTTATAGCAACATTTCAATCTACCAATTTCTACATCATCAAATCAATAACTTTTATCTAACACCGACCCATCTGTGCCACCTACTCTATGACAAAATTCATAGCTATTCGATACTTGACATTCTGTCATGGCGGCCAATAACTAATTAAAATAAATAGTTACATGGCCTTCATAAGCACCTAATGAGATTGAAAATGATTGCGTTTTCGTGAAACGTGATATCAGTGTAAAAAATAACGGTTGTTTTAATGGGTTACCAATGATATTAAACCATTAGATTTTGAGAGGAAGCACGCGTCGCTTAACTATTTGGGTTATGGCTATAGTGTAAGATAGATATGAGGCTTTTATAATAACGACTACATGCTGCTTTGGAAATGTAAGCGGCTGCTCTCAAATCAGCAGAAGCTTCTGGCTCTGCTAGTGAAAAATTGACATCGTTGTGGTTAATATTTGGTCCTTCTTAAGCTCTCTGTATAGTTAAAAAGATTAACCTGGAGGCTGGGAAATCATCGAATGACTTCTCCCGCTCTGGGCGGTGCTAGGGCGTGTCAGACTTTTGCTGACTAAAACCCACCCGTGTTCCTTCAGTTTCCTGTTGCCAAGGACCCCGGTATCCCTTTCGGACTTTCCCGCAACCCTGGCAGGCATCGGTCCAAGCGGACTCCGTCAATTGTGTATTGTGTAACCTGTAACACCTTGCATAACAACTAAAGGAATTCTTACATACCTACCTAAGTGGAAAAGCTTTGATTACCATCTGTTTATTGTCTCACAGCACCATGACACCTAATTCTCTTATCAGATCTCTTAAACTAGCAATTCCAATCTCAAATCAAATCTGTTAACTCGCCAGAAAATCTTCTTTACCCATAATCTCATTATGATTAAACTCAATTTCGTCACTTATAGTAAATGCCAACCATTTAAACGTCAGAATCGATTACTATATCGATTGAACTCGGTACTGAACCGAAATAAAGATGTCCAATGGTCGGAGGCATTGCCCATTAACCAATCCAATTGAAATGCAACGATTATTCGATTAAATTTCGATTTCGAGTAAAAATTCGTGGAATGCAGTCAGGTAGTTCTAGTTAGACTTGTTCGTATCTTGTCTTTGAATTTCTCGTAGATTTGAAGATTTCGGCGATAAATTAACTTTGCATGAGAGACGACAGATTGATAATCCACTAAGGTGCAAGTTTGAAGAAAGTAAAAGTAAAATACTCATTAAGGATGTTTACTGGGTAAAAAAAAACTATTTAGTCCGTCAGTCAGATAATAAAAAAATAGTGGATATGTATTTTTTGCTTTATCATAATAATAAAAATTGATTTAGATAAAACGCATTAAAGTTGGGGAGTGGCTCACTAGTCAGTATAAAATACCGGCCAGTGACGTCACGCCATATTTTAACTCAATGTATTGCCATAATTTTCTGATTACGTAAAAAACGAAAAAATAAGTGTCAATTTTTCTTTTATCTATCTGACGGACTAAAAACTATTTTTAGTCAAGATCCCTATTATAAAGACAGACACTGAATAATTGCTAACCATTATCACCTTCACTTAGAGCCACATAAAATCAACAAGCAATTTTGAAATAAATTAGAATATTAATGCAGGTTTGTACCAAAGATAACTCAAACAACATCAAAGGGCTGTTGGTATTTCAAGCAAATATGCTTATCTGAAAGATTTACAACGATCTTGTACATACATGGAAGAATAATGTAACCAGCAAATAATTTACTTGAATTTAAAATTCAAATCACAAATTGGATTTTTTCTCACACCAACGATAATCGTTTGGATGATGAAGATGTTGTATAAGGAAGCTGTAAGAGCATAACAGGTGTAAATTGCTATATTAAAAGAGCGCGATCAATCTTTCTGTCTTCACCGACGCGGGCGCACGTCGCATGCATATGGATGCGTCGTTTAGCCGCGCGAAAAGCTTTGCCGTTTTCGTCCTTAAAAATGTTACCTACTTAAATTTTTTACCTGTTTTCTTTTTTCACTAATTTCTTTCTTTTTTCTTATTACCTTAAATAGTTTGTCTTATTTCATTATTTTAACAAATCATACATTGCTATATCTAATTCTTGAAGACTTTTAGTTGTCCCCATGGAAAATAAGTGACAACTGCCAACATACGAATAATTTAACCTGTTAATTACCAAAGAGCTATTCAAATAATAAGTAAAGAAATTAATACCCAGAAGTAGGCGTTAGATATTATTAATATAAACAGTAGTTTTTACCTCCGTTCGTTTTTAAATAGATATGACTCATTGGTCGTAGAATGGTAGGCAATATTTCACTGTCATAATTCTTATTATATTTTTTATTAATTGCATTGTTGGTGTAATGCTGTATGTAGTCATTTATTGATTATATCGGGTATTGATATGATTATAAATAGCCTAATTTATTATTTCGACACTTGTGCGGTTGTAAAAAATGCTAATTAGTATTAATGTAAAAATACATAGGCTAACAGAGATAGATAGATAGAGAGAGAGCATCATCATCAGATGCTCTGTTAGCCTCTTACCACAGTCCTGATCGGTCCTGTTATAAATTTCGGATATTTTTAAGGAGCCACTCAAATTCCCTACTCAAACTCAAAGCATTTGTTCCACAGGAGTGGGCCCACCACCGAGCCCTGTGGAACACCACACCACGTCTCCGCCGTCGCGTCCCCTATAGGTAGCGATTTCAAATAAACCAATTACAGGTACTATAACTTCCGGTATAAAATAAGGTACATTGGATTTCGAACACGAAATTCGAATTTAAAATATTTGACAGTTTTTTTCTTTATAAACGTCGTAAGTGGAACAAACCTCCGTACGAACAACCATCCAGTTTGCAACTTTGTACCTTCTGCCATCAACGCGACAAGTTTCAACATTCAAAATCACGTATTCAGACAACCCCTGTTTGTTAGTAGCGTAATGATACCGTGTCAGCTTGTACAAGTCTTGTATGGAAATTTTGAGACCTTTTTTTGAGTCGGATCACTTTGGTGCGAAAGGGATTTTAGAAAAAAAGAGGTGACAGTGTGAAGTTTGGGTTAATTTAGGGATTACCATAATAAGCTAAACTGTAAATTAAGAAATAAAGTTTAGGATTATTTTTGTATAGGTAGGTACCGAAACATGGTGATCAATGCTTGCTTCTTCATTTTGCAGACAAGTGATATTATTTTTGGAGTTTAATCTTACCCAAAGAACGGTAAATTTTAGCCCCATGACTAAGACAGTGACCCTTTTACTAAAATCGGAAAAAAACGAAAATTCAGTTAATAACTCTCTCATCGAAAAAATTGACAATATTACTCTGAAGATGCAAATAAAATCGAGATGACGGCTAATAGAGAAGTATGGAAGAAAGGGACATGTTGCGCCGACCCCAAATAAATTGGGATAAGGGCAGGAGAATGATGATGATGATGATGAGATGCAAATAAAACACCGTAACAACCAATAAAGATTTTCTGCACACTGTAAAACCCAACCGAGTAGAACTAGTTACAACGTTATGGTAAACGATACTATAAACAACTATGATTTGCTTTTTATGTAAGCCTTAATGTAACTAGTTATTACATACGGTTCTAAACGATATTCACACACCTTCTCACGAGAGAAACAGGGTAACCATATGAACGATATGTTATTACCTACCATTTAATATCTGCTAGTTACCTGATATTTTCATAAAACAACGAAGCAGAGAAGTCCTATTCTATAAATATCACTTATTTCTAAATTCGGACGGTTTCAGGGTATGAATGAGTTAGCTTTCGAATTAGAGGTTCAGAGTGAACTTTACAGAACAGGACTGCAGAAGACTTATTCCAAAATGACTTATGACTCTCACCAGAGGCCCTAGACAAAGTGACATTCTATCAGCGATAACGATGATGGAAAAGGCAAAAATGTATAGGACTGACATAAGCTATTGAAAAGCTTATGTCAATCCTGTTGAAAGTCGTTGTAGAAATACGAAACGCTTTCGAAGCGATTGTCACTTGTCTGGGCCCTCAGGACTACAGAAGACTTATTCCAAAATGACTTAACTCTCACCTGATTACTCACTACGGTAGTGGCATAGCTACATGAGAAAGATCGGAGAGCTGGCTCTCCGATCTTTCTTACGTAAACATTGATGGGACAAGCTTCTTACGTTAACATTCATTCTGCCGTCAACTTCGGACTCGCGGAGGTTCCGCGAGTCCGAAGTTGACGGCATAATTAAGAGACAATTTTTTTTTTTTATTTAGAACAGAAGAAAAGCGGTACGAATGGGCTGACATTGAAATGTCATGATGTAAAATTTTAAAACGATTCCGTGTTATTTATTTATTCTATCTGAAAGATATGTGACTGATGCCCTTTGATCAATTCCCCCCTTTCTTTATATACTTGTACATATTATTTAGTATTTTAATATAGTTAAGCGGTTTTGTCAAGCGGAATAGGTTACTAAATATATTTACGTCTATTGTATTTTTTAGTATTTTAAGTCAGTAAGTAGATGTTTTATTTTACATTTTGTTAAATAAATAAAATTACCAATGAAATATATTGTTTTATTGAACTACCTCTCCCTACACACAAGTAAGTAGTAAGTTACCTAAGTTCAAAGCTAAAAAAAGTATTAAGAATTCTGTTCATATTTTTGTACAATGTAACTTCATGAAATTACTTCACATACATTAAACGAATTACCGTCCTTAATCACCGCTTAATGTGCTAATCCAACCCGACCTATCACCAAAACATAAGACTATTAATAGATTTTTCTTGTTGACCACATTATTAACTTTTCTCGACCCGTGTGGGAACCGAAACGGGTTTAAATAACTTTAAATTAACGGTTTAGTTAACCTAACATGACGTAAGTCGTTAATTAATAACAATATTAAAATGAATAATGGTTCGCTTGTTTGAACTTGTGCAAGAGATGTAGTTGAGAGTTTTGATGCTGATTGGACTCAAGGTTGATGCGGAGCAGGATCACCGAAGTCCGGTTTAGAAAGTTTGTTAGGAGTTTTTCAGTAGCTCGAAACTGCTTAGAGCATAAAGTACCTACCTAAGTCGAGAAAAGTGGATATTCCAGAATCCTCCTGGGCTCAATCAATCTGCCTAGCCTTTTCCCAACTATGTTGGGGTCGGCTTCCAGTCTAACCGGACGCAGATGAATACCAGTATTTTACATGAAGCGACTGCTTATCTGACGTCCACAACCCAGTAACTGGATAATAGGACTGGTTGTCAGACTTTCGGGATTCTGACGACCCGTACAGTACCCAACGTGCTTTCCGAGGCACGGAGGAGTCTTGGTATGTAAAGATGGTCACCCATCTACGGACCAATCCCGTCAACCTGATGGATCGACGCGTGCGGCTGTTATTGCTTAGCCACGAGCACCTCCTGAACTCATCCCGATTTAGTTGCGGCTAGTGCAGTACGTCTGTTTCCGCCATACATCTTATTACAGTTTTCATCTCATTCTTTTTATTTTTTTTGTAACCATAAAGTTTTTCGCTCAATTCACCCATCTTTTTTTTGGTCTGCTTTTTTCTTGTAGCCATCAAAATGCATAAGGCTTTATATACATGACTCTTGAACCGCACTAGAGCCGGACCAGAAGATGAAAAAAAATCAAAACACCTAAAAATGAAAATGTAAAATCTACACGGCTCCGGTGCGGCGGCGACGCGGGTGTGGCGCATGGGCGGTATTCAGTCGTATACACAAACATGCGGTCCAGCGCCGGAGCGGCTCCGGTGCGTCTCCGGCGTCATGTACAGGAAGCCTTACACTTTTCTTATCACATCCTCTTCATTCCTTTTTAACTTTATCTGATTCAGAACACTTCAACAAGTCTTGATTGACAAAATGCTGTAGAGCACTCATCCAGTTACGAAGCTTTGTTCATGAGTTGAACTTGAAAAGAAGCCACTTATGCTTTTGTAATATGATCTACTGAATTGAAAATTTAACCTACAGGTTCACTCTGGTCAAGGTCGTAATTAGCCTATAATGTTCCCACTGCTAGGACACAGGCCTCCTCTCTATAAGGGAGTGGGTCGTAATCCACCTCGCGGGCCCAGTGCGAGTTGGTAAATGTCACATATTATCTTCGAATTTTTAGGTCTAGGACATGCCGGTTTCCTCAAGATGTTTTCCTTCACCGTTTTGAGAGCAGTGGTGTTGAAATAATTTACGCAAAATAAAGCGCCTGCCTGGGTTCGAACCTACAATCTACAACTCGTAAGTCACGGCCGTTACCACTGGGCCACTACTGCTCACTAGGCCACCACTGCTCACTGGGCCACCACTGCTCACTGGGCCACCACTGCTCACTGGGCCACAACTGCTCACTGGGCCACCACTGCTCACTGGGCCACCACTGCTCACTGGGCCACCACTGCTCACTGGGCCACCACTGCTCAATGGGCCACCACTGCTCAATATAAAATGTAGGTATAATATTGTGTGCTGCTGTAGCTTCTTGGAAAGACCAAAGGTTTTCATAGACATAAGCTGATTCCGAGATCATTGACGGATTCTATTCATTTCTTAGGCTTTTCAAAATCACACATGACATCAAACATTCTTGAATCCAGCTCGTAAAACATTCTTAGCTCTCTTTAACAAAAGAAAATAAGCTAAACAGCGAAACCGAGAAACTGACAACATTGACCATGTATTGTTCTGCCCACACCCAAGATGGCCGATTATACTCATAATATACCAATCGCATACGCATCTGATGACTGATTTATACGTTAAAGATGGCGTCTGACGATTTGAATTTTGAGATAGAACTTTCTTATGTCAGATAGCCCAGTTTAGAGTTGCATATTAGTTTTTGCGTTTTAAATAAAATGTGGAACCGATATTTTTTAGAGGCCGTTTTAGCGTGAAAGCCTAACAAACAAACAAACTCTTAACGAAAAGTTAGGACTTAGGATTCCTCCACCGTATTGACATTATCACCATATTTAGACAAACAGTTTGTCTATCACAGTAGGTTCATCGTGCGTCAGTCCGACTCGCACTTGGCCGGTTGTTTTTACCATGAGACATGATTTGACAGCCTATTTACGTATCAAAGATTGAGGTTGCGAATTGGCCATTTTAAAATAGTCCTTTTGCGAATTGGCCATTTTAAGAATAAGTATTTGTAGAATGCTACGAGTAGGTATTTTATGAATTGGGCATTTATTGATTGAGCCATTGTTAGAGGCTGCATGCTACTCGATCTAAAACATCTTTGATATTTATTTCGAGCACATTTTGTTATTCAGCCAATTTGGGCGTGGTTATCGTGTGAATTAAACCTTGAACTTCTTTGTAAAATGTAATAAAGCTATCATCAGCTAGCATGCCTAGACAGGGCATAAAAAAACAATCGACAACACATGGAACCCAGCTATGTTTTATAATGTCTGTATTATTACCAATAGATACCATTAGGGCCCGATCATACGTACCACAACCACACCACAACGACAACGTGTGTTCGGGCGCTAATTTGTACGAAAATTAATAGTTTATTCACACGAACCACATTTCGCCGTCAAAATCTACCGTGTGGGCGATACCGACTACATCAAGACCACGCCGCAGCCACAACGTTGCGTCGACACGACGACACTGTCTGCAAACAGTAACCACATCGCAAATACTAGCGAAAACGCAACCACGTCGAAATTTTGTGGTTACCACAACGAACTATTCGCTGCGATATGGTGTGGTTCTGGTAGGTACGTGTGATCGGGCCCTTAATATACCAGTTTATCCACTCCTGGTTTGGTTATTGTTGTAAAAATATGTTGCTTTTGCTACATATTGCAATCCACATGTTCCAATTTGACTTAATTGATAAATAGACATGTGTACCTACTTAATTCGCACATAATTCTTCTGGACGAATGATAACAAAATTAATTATATCTCCTATACCTACAGCTTTTGGACTTTTGGATTACTGCATTTTTATCTCTGTAAGATATATATAGGTACTAGCTGCGCCCCGCGGTTTCACCCGCGTAAGTCTCGATCCCGTGGGAATATCGGGATAAAAAGTCCTATGTGTTAATCCTATGTGTTAATCCAGGTTATAAGCTATCTGTTTGCCAAATTTCATCCAAATCCATTCAGCCGTTTTTGCCTGATTGAGTAACAAACATCCAAACACACAAACACACAAACTTTCACATTTATAATATTATAGTAGGATTTCTTTTACATGGTAATAATATTGTTAGGCAATCTGTATCTCTTTCACTGTCGTATCATGAGCTAGAAAATAGTTGATAGCTAGCCGCTTCCTCGTCGGCGGTGGAACAAGTGCCAGCTCACAATAATAAAAGGCTACGCAATAATAAAGTAAAAGCTCTTTAATAATAACTTTAGAAAAGATTAAGAATCAATCTATTACTAAACCCGAATAGTTGGGCAAGACCGAAAACATAATTAAAAGAATAATCTTTTCGTATTTATTACAATCTCTTCGAACAAAACCTCATTTTCGGATGTTGCAACACTTGTAACCTTGCAGCCGGTGCTTAAGAAGTTCAAGAATTATTTCTATTTGTTCAGTATCTACAAAATAATACAATTAAGATCTTCGATACAATGCAATGGCAAACTCTGGTACGATCTCTGCCAAATCACCTTCAATAAAGAAGTAATTGATATAATCAGAGCAGTAGATTACACGACAAGGCCTGACCACCACCACTTTACAGTTTCACACAACTTTTCACAATTTCAGTTCATCTCCTACTTTTATGGAGGAAATAGAGTCCATTTTAGATTGAATGGAAGTTTGGTAGCAGTAAATGTAAATTGGTTTTGAGACCATGTATAGCGGGTGTGGACTTAAATGTTGCAATCGAGGGAAATTACTACCGGGAAGTCAAGAAAGGTAGATTAATTTTTTTGTGGTAATAAAAATATTTGAATGCTGTTTTGATCTCTATAAATTTAATTTAAAAATCTGCTTGCACGTCATTTTGTAGATTTTTTTGTGACTATTATTGTTTTTGTCCAATACGAGACAAAAATAAAACTCAATTTAACTGCTCTTTGCCGTTATCTTTCTAAAAAAATGCATAAAAAACTAACCTGAAAAAAACTATTCCCAAAAAGCTAGTCCATAAAATGGTACATCAATAATTCTTTCTCACGCAATATAAAGCGTGGCACACATCATTTCTTAACAGCGAATATAAGGCATTCATCACACACGCTCCCGGATGAACAGAACGGAAGAGGCTATTCATAAAGTAATTACTAAGATTTGAGCTTGACAAAGTCGACTGTCAGTTGAAGGGCGACTCATGAATTATCAGCAGCTTGTGTCACATCTGTAAATAAAACATGAAATATACACAATTAATGGAACAAGATAGATAGTAGCTGATAGTTCCTCAGTGTTATACCAAAGCCAAAGTCATTTATTTCAATTATTACTTTGCCCTGATTTTTGCTCCAAAAACGTTAACAACTTCAGTTATTAATATGCTCCAAAAATTATAATAAGGAAGCAAGTTTTGAAATAAAATATTACCATATTACGGCGAAGACGCGACGCACGCCTGCAACCAAGGCAACGGCTGTGAGGGCGGCGCCCTGAATGCGCGGTGCCGCAGGCCGCACGATTGCGCCGCAGTCATCAAAAATGACAATCC
The DNA here is from genome assembly GCA_947363905.1 of Lithophane semibrunnea. Classification (NCBI taxonomy): domain Eukaryota; kingdom Metazoa; phylum Arthropoda; class Insecta; order Lepidoptera; family Noctuidae; genus Lithophane; species Lithophane semibrunnea. Next base: position 3,536,037 of record OX376207.1, on the reverse strand, counting down.
TAATAGTGACATATTAGTGAAAAATTTTATTTCTAATTTATTTATCTTTTGTGTTTTTACCGAGTGGTGCGTCTGTGTATATAGTTTCTGTTAATTTTCTTTCTATGTAAGTTTAATTGTTTTATTTCATATGTTCAATGCGGGCCGTAGCGACGCCGGAAATTGTGCCACTCAACCTGCCACATCGCTTGATGTCCAGCTGGTGAGGTGTCCCCATTGCTCACAGGCACGTTTTTTTAAAGGCGAACGGGGTCTGAGGATACACTATGGCAAGATCCACAAGTCTCATAGTGTACCTTTGTGTCCCCCAGCCACATCCCCAACACCTCCGGATCAAACTTTGTGGAAAACATTAACAAAATTAAAAAATTCTACCCCAGTTTTAAAGAGAGTTCCCCGGGGCGCGAGACGGTCTGTTGCACTGAGTTTGGCGCGATGCGTCCGTCTTGCGACCCAGGAGAACTCACAATGTGCCTGGGAGCAATTACTCACCTTCCCTTATAGGATTCTGCATGTGCAAAAAAATTTGGTGACCAAAAAAAGCTTAACGAATCAAATTAAAGATAATTGCAACAACTCGACCCTCATTTTAGACCCAAAATTACCCGTTTCCAATAACCCTTCACGTAGAGGGATATGTTCACTTGTAGAATCTAAACTAAGTGAAGGTGACATCAGGGGAGCGGCCAGGCTACTGTTCAGTAGCGATGTGGTGGCGCCCTACTCTCCAGAAACTCTTTCAGCCCTGGAGAGTAAACATCCAGCGCCTGCCGATGGTCTCACCTTCCCCGACCCCCCTCTCCCTCCTAATCTGGATTTAACGCCTCTTAGCGTTACCGCCCCCCAGCTGATTGCTGCCGTGAGCTCCTTCCGAAGTGGCTCCGCTGGCGGCCTCGACGGCCTGACTCCTCAGCATTTAAAAGACTTAATGAGTTCAGGCGCCGGGGAAGCCGGTGAGTCACTTTTGAAGGAGCTTGCAGCTCTAATTAACCTGATGCTCAACGGCGGCGTGAATGATGCCGTCGTCGATGTCTTGTACGGAGCCAATTTGTGTGCCCTGCGCAAGAAGGACGGCGGCATCCGTCCCATCGCCGTTGGGTGTACCTACAGGCGTACGGCAGCCAAAATATGCTGCAGACTTTATGGAGATATCTTAAAAACCAAGTTCCAGCCCCTACAGCTTGGTTTTGGATCCAAAGGGGGCTGCGAGGCTGCCGTACATGCCCTTTCCAGTTTTTTAAACTCCGGTAAAGGTGAGGTCATCCTCAAGGTTGACGTCAAGAACGCCTTCAACTCCGTTAACAGGGACACCCTGTTGGCCGAAGCAAAAAAGGTGTTACCGGATATTTTTGGCTTTTTGTGGCAGTGCTATAGGCACCCATCAAAATTACTCTATAAAGACAACGTTTTGGAATCTGCAGTCGGATGCCAACAAGGTGATCCTCTCGGGCCGGTCATTTTCAGTTTAGCTATTCACCCCATAATACAACAACTAAATTCAAAATTTAATGTATGGTATTTAGATGATGGGACTCTAGGAGGTGACGTAGATACTGTCCTAAAAGATCTCCAATTCCTTAAGCAGCAGTTCCAATCCATTGGCCTTGACCTCAACTACTCAAAATGCGAAATTTACCCTTGTGACAATACTGACAGACAATTGACTATTCAGAAATTTAACTCAATAGCCCCAGATATAAAAGTTTTGGAAAAAAGTTCACTGCACCTCCTAGGTTCCCCAATTTTAGAAGACAGTTTCTCACCTTTCATTGATGAAAAAATTAAACATTTCAATGACATTTCGGATAGACTTTCTAAAATTAACCTACATTCGGCATTCACCCTCATCAGATACTGCTGTTTCGGTCCAAATTTTATGTATTTTCTCCGCTCTTCACCTTTATGGAAAAAGCCACACCTTTTAGACAAAATTGATCAAATCATTCGGAGCACTCTAACATCAATCATAAATGTGGCATTGGACGACCGTGCGTGGCTGCAAGCTACACTACCCATTCGCTTCGGTGGGCTCGGCGTCCGCAAAATTTCCAGTGTAAGCTTACCGGCGTTCCTGTCCTCGGTCCACAGCACCGAAAAGTTAACCACAAGAATCTTAACTGCTTCTCAGGTTGACTTTGAAGTGCCGTGTTTGACTGATGCAATGAACGCCTGGAAAGTGGCCTGTCCGGGTACGGACAAACCCGAGAACCCGTTCTCCCAGAGACAGTGGGATGAGCCGCTCTGCAGGTTGGTACGGAATAACCTCATTAATACGTCCACCAATACTGCTGAGCGTGCCCGCCTACTGGCTGTGGGGGAATGGGAGTCGGGCCTCTGGCTTCAGGCGCTACCGTCACCCAACATAGGCACTATGCTGGGTGATACCACTTTCCGGCTCGCTATAAGTCTGCGTTTGGGCGCTCCTTGTGGGGCCCCACATCGCTGTCAGTGCGGTGAAGCAGTCGACCGCCTCGGTCACCATGGCCTTTCCTGCAGCAAGAGCGCCGGCCGGTTGGCACGGCACGCAAGCATTAATGACATCATCCGTCGGGCTCTTGTCACCGCCGGGGTGCCAGCTGTTTTAGAACCCAATGGCTTGGTACGCGACGATGGGAAGAGACCAGACGGAATGACCATAATGCCTTGGAAGTTGGGTAGGCCTTTGGTGTGGGATGCAACCTGTGTCGACACCCTCGCGCCATCCCATCTTCCTAGCACGGCGGGCTGTGCTGGGGCGGCTGCTGCAGGTGCAGAAAACCTCAAACGGCGCAAATATAACAACCTTATTGGTAGCTATATTTTTGAGCCGTTTGGGGTTGAAACACTAGGGCCGTGGGGTCCGAGTGCTCATCGAGTATTTCGGGACATCGCCAAGCGGTTGGTCGACTCTTCACGTGACCAGAGGGCTGGTCAATTTCTAGGTCAAAGAATCAGCATTGCCATCCAACGTGGCAATGCTGCCAGCCTTTTGGGCACTTTTCCCACTGACAGCGATGCGGAAGAATTTTTTGACGCCCTATGAGCCCTACTTTCTATAATACTTTTTATTTCGTTTTGTATATAATTTTAGTGTTAGATTGTATATAAAAATAATAAGAATGATTAGATTATAAATAAAATTATAAGACTGTCACGGTGAATTATATTTAAGAGATATTTCCGAATTTGGAAACCTAATTACAAAATCCATTATGTATTTTTTTGCTATATTCAAGAAAAAAATGGCAAACGGCCGTTCTTAAAACAAGTTTAAAATTAAATGAAACTAGTTTAAAAAAATTATACAATGGTCACTAATTTTGTTACTGACTGTACATTTATATATTTTTAAATAATCAGTTTTCTACAACAATCACCAGGTTTATTGGCCTTGTGGCCTATGAACAATTAAGCTATTGAATAACTAACCATTTGCTACGGTTTCGAATTTATAACAGAATGCCGTGTTTTAAATTTTTAATAAGTCGGCGTGAAAATTCATGTATTAATTAGTAGAATAACGGTGGTTAAGATGAGAGCCTTAATGTCTACTTTTTTTTTTAAGACAAGTCTTCTACCTTTCTTGCTAGCGCCGAGTGTACTTCCTATACAGTATTACTTCCAAGTTCTTATTAATTTACCAAATAAAGTGCTAAATTAATCACACTAATTAATTACTCCCAAAAATATTTATGAAGTGGAACGTAATCAAGAAAGGCAATAATTATTTTTAATGTTTTTTTTTACGCATGCAGCCAAGCTTAATTAATTTCTATTGTAGTATTTCATGAAGATCAGTTTTTGCAAGAAAAAAAAAATTGGTTGCGTCCGCGCATGGTAGGTATTACGTGTCACGATGGAGATCATGCAAGGGGCGAAATTCTTATTCTTCTTCATGCTTTCGAAGTTCATATTTGTGGTTAAACTTGCTGTCACAGTTAACGGAAAACTAAGGTAATCTCCGTTAGATTACCATAAAAATAAATACTGTTTGGTTAATCAAATGTATTCATGCAATAAACAGATTGAAACGCGTGTAATATTTTACAATCAGTCGTCTCAGAACTAGCGGCCTTAATCTCGAAACCTGGCGAACGCGTCAGCATCCAATCTTTACCTACATTAATTTCACAGGTCATTAATTTCGGCTCACTTACCCGCGCATTATATTACGAAATCGACACACTTATCGATAAAAACAAACAAAAAAGCATCGCATACCAAACCACTTGATAGAAACTGTCCGCTATCGAAGTACGAAATCTCCATTTGGAGTCTATAAAGTTGTTATTAGATTTTTATGATCCCAATCTTACAGTTGGACCACCACAGCTAACGCTCGGGGCATTTCAAATCTTCCTATTGAGCCATTATCACAATTCCGTTTAACTGATTGTGAATACCAAATATATATAATTACGATCTAGATTAAGAGTGATATTAACATCTATGGTGTTATAACTGTTTGAATGTCTTTGAGGACATGTAATTAAACTGTCTCTATTATTTTCCGCTGTAAAAAATAGGGCAGCCCTGATTTATGTCATTCGTTTTCAAACTGGTCCGAGTTATATAACTTACGTCTAGGAGTCGTCTGGTTTGCATAAATATAGTGAGTAAGATCGTTAGAGCAAAAAAAAACTGGAAAAAACTTCTTTATATACATACTAATTTAGTAACAAGAAAAATGAAGCTCATTTCTTGCATGTCATTCTCCGCAAATTGAGCCTATATTAACTACTAAAAGCAATAGCACGGCCGCACTTGTCAAGTATCAGTATCAAGTACAGTCACGGACTTTAATTGATGAGCCACCTTCAAAGTTTTCAATTTTGCAGTTTCATACATTCACGAGATTACACGATTAAACACGAACTCAAATCGCACGCTCATAAACAAGATGACAAATAAATTTCTTTTAATCGGAAATAGTCTTATCCATAGAGGTTGACTAAAAGTTCTCAATGATAAAAATAGATACAATGTTGCATTAAGTTTATCCAATCTATTTGATACCAACCTCCTTTGAATCATAGCTCAATATCTCGATAATTCTGAAAACTTAACTGAAGACAGTGACAGTCGATGTCAGAGACGTTACTTTCGAACTTGTCGAAATGACTTTTAATATTTATCCGTACGCTAACGTTACTATCGCAACAGTAACCTAGCAACGATAAACAATCGTTGCTAGGTTACTGTTGCTAGATCTGCAATTTGTTGACTTTGGGTAGTCACTCTGCTGTCAAGTTTGTAGTTCTGGCTCTCAGGTTAGCCAACCGGTATAGATATGAAATATAATTTTCTTCTTCTAATACGAAGACATGACTTTGCGTGTCGGGAACCGAATAAACCCGATTTGCATTACACGGCTAAAATACGAACAGTGCCAGGTGGCTCATCAATTAAAGTCCGTGACTGTACACAATAACTTTACAAATCATATTTACATTACAACTACTGTCATGAGTCGAAAGTGTATTGTTTTATTTCGTTGCGTTTACTATACCAGTGCGCTCGAGGCCTTAGAAATGGTTCTCGAACGAAGTAAGCAAGCTACTGGCCTATAGTTTAGATTGCATTCTATGGTACAAGGGACTTTCAATGAAGCTTATAATTTTCGTAATTCTAAAACCTTATAGGAAAAGTCAGGGGTGAAAATGATAGTATGAATACTTACTGGATATTGCACAAATGATTTATTAATTTAGCGTGGATAGTAATAGTAGGAAATAAATCATTTATGACCATAAATCCTTCACTGTTTTAGAATAATTCGTTAACAAATTGACCTTTTATGGTGGATTTGGAAGACGCCCATAGACAAGCTAATGTAATAGATTGACTGTAACCTTTATTTTTTTACTCTTAAATATGTACGCAATTTAATTTAAACTATAATATTTAACCCATTAAACGTGAAACTCGGCAGTAAAACCAAGTGATCGATTAGATGTAAACGGATTACAAAACGCAACTCTTTTATTTTCCGTTTATTTTAACGACATATTGTTGTTTACGTATTACGATAGAACATGTCTTGCGACATACTTGTAATACGTCACTTGTCGTTGGTATTTGTTTTCATGCTCTTTTACGTATATGGAAGAATTACCGTATAGGGATTAACATTTAAACAACCAGAAATGACATCTATTTTGTCTAGGAAATTACGTTTTACACACATTTTAGGCAAATTAAATAACAGCATCCTAAATGCCATTTCTGCCCGTTTTGATTGTCCTTTCCAAAATTTGTGGATAAGGACAGACATAGGCATCAGTTAGGTATAGATACTAACACGCTAACATTTTTTATGATTTTTGTGTGGTTATATAACCTATATGGAGCTTTGTCTCTGAATTAAATAAATAAATAAATGCTGTTTCGTTTTTTATCTTAAGTCCAATAGTTGTCTGGATGGTGGATTGTTGAGGTTCGTTTAGGGGGAACGCTATAAACTGACAACTTTTATGGTTTCTCCTTAAACGAACATTAATAATCGATTCGCGAATTAGGTATAGTTCCAATTCCGATGTGCAAGGTCCTGCAGATTAGAATTGGAACTTTAATTCCGTATAATCTACGAAGCCGTGTATTTGTTCCATATCTTCTTGTGTGTTATGGTTTGAAAAGCTGAACCCAGCTAGACATGATTATTGATACCTAGTAAAAATACAAAATACAAAGACTTACGTCAAGGCTACGATTGCGTAACTTCGAGTACAATGCCCTCGCAGTTTTATCATTCGTGTTTAAATATTGACTACGGGCGTAAAATAAAACTTTTTTGTCAAAATATGCGAAATATTTTGCATACAAGGCGTGGCTATTTACAAAAGAATTTATACATAAGTAGATATTATTTTATTCGTTGTTTGTTTATTTTTATGATTGGGCTCGTACCGTATAAACTCTGAATCAAGTCTCTAAAAAACTATTAAAAGAAACATTTTCATGCCACGTAGCATGAAAGTAGAATCGTGTATAGTATGAGAAAGTGTTTGTTACTCAACAACTTAGCAACTACATGGATGGTAGGTACTCATCTTTGAGCACACAGAGTAGTGAATAAATGGAGTAATGACACGTGAATATCGAATATCGAATCAGGAGATACCGTTCGTCCAATGGCAAACGTATTCTCCTCATCTCTACCAACGTAATTACTATTCTTCGGAGCACAAATAGAGAATATTGCTAATTACCACGCAACAATTGATTTTTTTGCGGAAATACCACCAAGCGATAATGTTGTAGGCACGTGCAAATTCGTAGACAAATAGACATAAAAGTCTTCAGTGAATCAAAAAGAATAAAAAATTCAATTGATATAATTGGGAGCACTGTCAATGTACCGCTGTGATCTTGATAGTACGTGCCAATCGATTGTGGAACAAAAAACCTTGAGGCACAAGATTTAGGTGTTGTGAAATAGCCTATAATGTATTCTAACTGCAGAAAGCCGAGTGAAGTGTAAAAATGCTCCCTGAAAGTAGCCTTCGCTCTCTGGCTTTAGATTGTGTGGTTTCATTTTTATATTCAGTTTGTTACAGATGTGAAGACATGTGTAACGATCTAGAAACTGAGACCTGACAACGTTATTGTTTGGCGTTTCTAGTTCATCCTATGAAATCTTATCTAAGAAATTCTGGCTGACGAGTCCGAAAACCATTTGCGAAAACAAAAAAAACATTCATGATTTGATGGGTGCCAGCCACACTCTGCTCCATAAAACGCTAATATGGTTGGTAATAGAAAGGAAGGAAAGAGCACTCACTGTAAACGCTGTTGTAATCTGTGGTGCCGTTGACTGTGCCATCCGGCAGCAGCTGCAGATAGCGATTCTTGAGGAACATCTGTATGGTGCGGGAGGTGCCAGTTATGTGGCTCAGGTTGGCGGAGCGCTGCGCGCGCGGCTCGGGCGCGGGGGCCGCGGCGCAGGATGCGAGCGCGAGCGCCGCCAGGAGCAGCCGCAGCGGGCGCGTGCGCGAGCGCATGGCGCGCCGCGCCCATGGCAGCCGCCCGGACGCCGTCACTGCACAACACCGCTTCTCATACCTCGCTCAACCCTCCACTACTTCCACCACCCAGTTTGAATGATTTTCCTTCTTTATTTATAACTCAGTTCGGTTGACTCTCACACGCATCATACCCAACACCCTCATATTACTTTTATTGCACCATATTATTGACAGCTTCTCGGTTTACAAGCGCCGCAAGCCGGGTTGTTCACACGATCTGAAACAAAATTTGTGTTTAATAATAGAGTGTGGTGGACAAATTGGTAACTGATACACCACGTCGTCACGTGAACAATTCACAATTGTTTAATACAGGCATTGCAAATAGACTTAACAAAGTCAGACGTTTCGTGGTAAAGAATTTTACAAGTAATCTTGGTAGCAGTGAAACTTCGCGACATATATTTTAGGAATAAAAGCAAAATACACGCATTGCTGAGACATGTTGGTGATACAGCGGATGAAACGATGTCTCTTACTAGTACGTGCGAAATTCAAACGATTATTGTATAGACACAATGTGTGAGAGAAAATAATTAATCATAAAATGAGTTGGTTGTATTGTAAATATTAATTAGTCCTAGGTAAAGACAAATTATATGGATGATGATGATGATGACGAAAAGAGTTCGTTTCAAGGCTAAAATGTGTCTAGCAGTACCTATAATATAATAAGAGCAAATCAGCGTCCAATACCTGACAAACATTTGACTGATGCCGTCGATACTGATGAGCTCAGTGGTACCTCTTTTAATAGAAATCGCAGTCAGAATACAATAGCATCATGAAAATACTTGTGTAGTAATGTGAAATTACAACATTTGAACAAAAAACACTGCAGAAACAAACGTAGATTATTAGATATTTATAACAGACCGGTGACAAAACCATTTTAAAAACAACCTTTCTGAGGTTGGACGAAAATAAAAATGAAACTTTTAAATACAATTTATTCGGTGATGGTTGCCAAGGAAAGTCGATAACGTATAGCTACCGATCGGTAAAATTGTAGGTCGACAATCTGTCCGACTTTCAACATTTACATGCGATCGCATCGCCGTTGAGGCAGTCGACCACTCAAAGATAAGGAGCCAGTAACTGTCTTTATTTGTAGACCAACTCTGATTCTAACTCCTAACGAAGTTATCTTAGTTTTAGTATTGGACTTGGTCACTTTCGAACACTTGGTATTACTTCGGTTTAGAAGAAAACGTCTGCAACGGTACAGATGTAATTTCTTTTATTAAATACTAGCTTCCGACCGCGGCTTCGCCCGCGTGGTATGTCGATAAAAAGTAGCCTATGTCCTTTCTCAGGCTCTAGACTATCTGTATACCAAATTTCATTAAATCGGTTCAGTAGTTTTGGCTTGAAAGCGCGACAGACAGACAGACTGACCGACAGACAGACTTTTTATTTAGTCACTTACTTTCGCATTTCGTAAGGATTTCTTTCAAGATTTAATCATGATACTTGTCTAATTAATCAGATGTGTTTCTCTCAAATTCTTCATACGATTTGCCGCCCTTTTTCAAAGAAAGCGACCAATCACAGCTCTCACTGGCTGATAACCTTTCAGATCGGCGTTAACTGTCCTCTTATTTAATTTTACGTACCTACATTAACGGGTTCTATATGAACAGGTGTTTTAGTAACCGAATTTGGGTCTACCCTTAACATTTAAATTCATACCACCACTTTGACCTTACTAATAAATGTTTGTTTAAAACTTTTCCGTTCAAGTCCGTTACAATACTTTATGATGTTTCTGTTCCACATACTCAATTATTAGATGATTTTATTGATTCATACCAGTTAAGTTTTTGACGTGATCGAATCGTGTAGAATAATGATTGAATCTGATTGTTAATGTCCATGATTCCAATGTATCTAAGTAGACCGGGTCATCGTTTTGTCTACTACATTTCAGCATTCATAAAATGGAAACATCATTTAGTGAATGAATTGATTTAGAATATTTTTTATCATTTTTAGGAACTACGTCTTATTAAGTAATAATTGATAAAAATATCTTCTTCGTATGTCAAAATGAAAATTATATATTACAAATGTAGCTTGTATATTCAAAATTATTCTGATCTACCTTAGATTCCTGATACCATTTCCCTGCTATCTTTAAATACTTAAATAAATTCTTCTTAACTACAATAGCTTTCTCCTCTGGTAATAGTATAGAGCAATCCAGTAACACAATCTAGTCTCAATTTGTCAACCTGTTTCAAGTAATTGAATGGAGCGAGAAACTCGCCGACAATGGATTGAGATTGCAAATGGTGCAAATTCTATTCCTTATTTTATCAACTTACTCTAATTGGTTGCATAGAACTCTTAGCTAAACAATTTTAGATTATGTTCTGATAAGTGCAATGCTGTTCTAGATTCGTGTGCTTTCCAACGATAAAATACTTTTAGAAGAACGTTTAAAACGTTTTTAACATTATGAAAATTATCATCAATGTAATCATGCTCATTACCCACTGCCCTTCCTTTGCCAATAAATGAGTCAGATATAGAACCTATGAAGATTATTAAGTTCTATAACATTATATTTAACGACAACAGAGCATTACCGAAATATCCAACAAAAGCGAATCCCATCAAAAGATTAACGACCGTATCTTCAAACCATTGCAATGGCTTTAATGTCTTTTCAAACAAACTTCCACCATATCAATATCAGATCAGTTGGTTTGAGTAGTTAATCATCATAGCTTTTGTCATATATTACTGTATTATCTATGAATATCAGATTATGATCATCATTTTCTACTTCTGTTGCTGTCAATCATGTTTTATCATCATATCATGCTTCAGTTGTGATGACGTTAATATTGGTACGTGATCATGATAGATTGATATTGTTTAATACCTTTTCATTTCCTACCTTTGGTTACTTCTAATGGTTTAAAAATTGCAAGAGTGGTACGACCGCCTCACTGGCTTTTTTTACAAGCTTTCTATTTGGTACATCAATGTTTCGACAATTATAAAATCTTATTCTTTGGGATTTTTCTGTTCTCTAGTTACAACAGGAAAACTTAGATAATTTTTACAGCTACAGTTCGAATGTCAATGAAATGCATTATTTCTGCATCACGGTTTTGAATAGTAGACCTTGCTAAATAACTAACCGCAACGGTGAAAAAAACGTGATTCGCTGATAGCTAGTGCTTTCACCGAAAATCAATTATTTTTTATCATTAACTTAAATTTTACGCGATTTATACCCCTCAGCACTAACTTTGCCTTTAATGACCATAAACAACGTTCGATCCAGGACTTTTTAAAATTCGAACCTTATTTTTCATACAAATTATTCTGAGACACTGAGTGTTCAAAGTATTTTTAACTACAAATATACTCTTTACTTCTTTGACACGTTCGTCTTCGTTTAATAGGTACTTGTTTCAAGAAATCACTTTCCTATTATCTCAACTTATTCAAGCCGCTATTGCGTCAACAACCGCGTTAAGATTAGAAAAGATACATGCGATACATTCGATTACAATAAGCTTTCTATGTATCTGAATTTTAGATTTTTAGAGTTCCTTAGACGAAATGTTTAGCATACATCTACGGAACTCCTGAAAACACTAAAACGGATATTGAAAAGGACAATGTTGAAACTGAAAACACACATTAACGATTCTTACAAGTCCAAAGTATATGTTGAGAATATGAAGAAAAAATCGTGATTACTGAATGTAATCTCCAAGATGCTGAAGCCAATCTATCTGACAGCTTTTCAGCGACCCATTACACTCTCAGGTCAAGACGCAGTAGCTAGCTTTTCCAAATTATATCGGGGCGGGGTTCCAATCTCACAAGATGTAGCAGAATACCAGTATTTTACACGTATCGACTCCCGTCTGACCTCTGCGACCTAACTACTTGCACCGGTAAATTCCATCGGCATAAATCGATGTACGGAACCATTAAAGCTTTTCTACACACCTTCACCCGTATTCCCGTTCTTATCTCGAGATAGAGTGCGGTCCAACTGAGCAATCTATCTTTATTGCTGTGTAATCTATTGATCGGCATTATAATTGTTTGATTTTAACTCCGGAGTAAATGTTACAACATATTTCTTTTCGAGTTTCCGTTGTAGCTATTTGCTAATTAGTAAATGATGTAAAGAGCCGATTGTCTTTTTTTTTTGATAGTTTGATGTGTATTGAAATCTTAATTTAAATTCTACGTTGTGGGGAATTTAATTCGTATTTTCTAATGTCTTTGTTGGCTCATTGCCAGAATCTGCACTGCTTTGACACATATCGGCCATTAGTAAGAAATGATAGCTTCATTTATAAGGTTGGTGATGGCTCGTGAAACGTCACCCAGCAAATATATACTTGCTTTAAAACTCGCAATTGTTACGTCAACTAGCTTTCAAAGTGGGTATTTCTCATAATCATTTACCAATCATTTTTTATTATTTTCAATGTTGGGGTCAGACTCTAATTTAAACAGATGCGGCTATATTATCAGAATTGTACATGAAGCAACTGACTTCTGACCTTCGGGACACAACATCCATTTAAATAGGAAAGCTCATAATAATGTTCAAGTTTATTCTCGAAATACCCACCATGGTATTAGATTTTTTATTGGTAAACAGTTAGTAAAGAAAATAATTAAGGCTAAAAGTAAGAACCCAAAGTTCAATGAACTTGCGACATAATTTCTTATTCGATGAATTAATCTTACATTTCAATCGAATAATAATCTGAATAATCAAAGAAAGAGTATTAGCATACGATTAATAATGTCAAAAGCCCCGACTGGTACCATATGGCTGATTTAATATTATTTGAATGACCTTGACATGCATACAAATGAAATATTTAAGGTTATAACGATTCATAATCGAGAATAAAATCGAGATAATGCTGAATTATTTGATGTTTCTTTATCGATAAGAATCAGGGAAGTGTCAAAATCAATTTGCTGATAAATCTGGGTGGTCGCAGTTAGGTGCGAATGCGTTTTTGAATACAGTTAATCGATAGCAATGATTGGATAAGGCCACATAAAAGCTATGAAGTGGTTTGAGATAAGATATTAAAACCGTCAAAGTTTAAAGAGTTAAAAGACAACCAATTGAATGATTTTCAAATCCTATGCCTATTTATTGGCGATTGTCTATGTCCGGTTACAAAACAAATTACAGTTAACAGAATATTTAGCGTCACATCTAAGTTATTACGCAATCAATCAGATATAACAATAGAAAAGAAAGAGAATGACGCACCTTTAGCAGATGTTATTCACAATATACGAACTAATAAGATGTTTATAACACGCTACGTTGACTGATAAAAAGGGGAGTGTGAATGAAATAAAAAATAACAATATAGCACACAGACTTTTACGATAAACAAATAAGAATGAATTCAATAAGCGCGGTATCATCTCCGGAGAAGTGTCAGTTGACAATGACAGGCGACAAATAAACTATGACATTATTCAATAATTGGCATGCGCCCTTCTTGGTTGCAAATACAGGGAGAATTCAAAATAACTCTCATTTTATGCAACTGCTATTGTGGGTGAAGAAGATATAATTATCGGAGGAAGTGAACACTGAGATGACGACTACTAGAGATGTTTAAACAAAAAACCCGTGCAAATTGGGTAAAAGGCTGAATGATGGTGAAACTGCTATTTTAAGTTAATCACACTGGTCTAAAATAAAGTCATTTGAAATTAAAGTTGGAATGAACCTCTTTATTATAGGTATGTTTGTGGTAGGTATGGTTTTGAACAACCCAGAACTGAACAAATTCTTTTAGTTTCAAGTGAATTGTTTCTAGTTGTATCGCAATTAGGAGGGCGGGAAATAGATATAAAAATCAGTTGTAAGATTTAGATTGCGAAATATAAAGTTTTTGGAATCATTGACTTTAAATGATTTTGGAATGTAACATGTCACAGTGAGAAAAGCAATAATAAAAATTAAAACGACCACCATTAACGAGTTTAATATTAATTTAGATAAAATTGAAACTTAGCACATATAATTTGGTATACCTGGAAACCTTTACTTCAAAAATTTAAAACATGCAGGAAAAGGAGGTGTTAATACCGACGTAAACATATTATTTGTTTAATTTTATTACAATTTTATGGAGGATTACTTCTTCAATATATTGTTATTGGCTTATAAGCTTTTCAATTGATGGGATATATTTGTGAACAGCAGTGTCAGAATTTTTATTTGAAATATTTTTTGCTAATAGGCAATAACTTACTTAGAAAAGTATTATAACAGAAGTTGATAATTGGTTTAGTGGTCCCAACCGCTACTGATGAGGTCCTGGGTTCGATATCCAGGTCGGGCAAAGTGTTATTGAGTTTTTCCATTAGGAATTTTTCAGTAGCAAACCGGAGTCTGGATTTTTGGCCGGTTGATGGCAATAGGCTCGCCCCCTATTACATGGGACTTAAACAAAACTAGTGAAATATGGGTGTACTATTAAATACTCCTCTGCCTAACCCTTCGGGGAATATAGGCGTGATGTTATGGTCACTACCCATTTTAAAATCACCAAGAACCGCAGTCCTACATAAGTACTTTTAAAAAACACACCCTGTATTCCGTTACGTGTTATCATATTTTGCAAACATTGAAAAGGGCATCACATATCATATTACGTTTTACCAGCAAGCATTTCGAAATACTATGCATACAAATTTTGGCTTAAAATGACAAATTAGTTAAATGGCGTGTGTTTGTGAACCAGAATATTGAGATAGGTTACGGCAAGGTCCGTAACTAAAGGTCCGAAACTAAACTTAAAAAAGCGGCCAAGTGCGAGTCGAACTCGCACACATATTATTCAAGTGTCCACCTATTACGGTTTAAAAGATACAGCCCTGTGACAAACGGACGGACGGACAAAGGAGCTTAAATAATTTTGGGTTCGGAACGCTAAAAACTGACAAGAGAATGCGTGAAAATTAAAAGCAAATAACCACACCCCACCTTCTATCTTGCGCTGCATTTATCTGTGCACTTGATGGGTTTTGCTTCAGTAAGTGCAGTTCACGTAGCTGAGTTTTAGGTCAAACATATAATTTTTTATGTGTAACATCTTTCCTCTCACTTTCCTGCAATATGTGGGAGTGATTTCGTGAAATGGGACGGAAGTGTGTAACAGGAAGCGGGGGAAGCGCGAGGTATTTGATTTGACCAATGAGCGCGTGCGGTGCTACAGTTGGCCGCCAAATGGTACTAACCCATTTTCCGAAAGGTTGTAAACAGGATGATGATGGTAATGATAATGATGTTAATGACGATGACAATGATGATGATGATGATAATCAATATTGTTTACATCATATATACGTCAGCCAAGATGTCAGATGTTACACATCAAATACGACTACTAGAATCGCTCGTTTTTTTACCATCGATATGCTGTGGAGACCTACAGAAATCATTATTTTGGGAATACCGTAAGACTACCGTGACTACCCACACGAAGATGCAGATCATCGCACATACACAAAACACTAATCTTATTTGTTGAAAAGTCAACAATGACTCGAGCCGGTATTACTTTCTTGTTAACATGTGTTACTGTACTGCTCACGCGCCGGTTAAACTGGGTCATTGGAGTTTCACGGCACAAAAGGTGCATAATATAGCCTATTAGAATATTTTACTGTCAAATATGGATGCTTGGAAAAAAAATAGACCACATCTTTTATGCGTTACTATCATTATACCTGCCATATGTTAGGTTAAACGAGGCACATACTCAAGGAAGAGTAATACTTATGACAATTAACTATTTTCATTAGGGACCAACTATGAAATATGAAAAACTGCTGTTCTATACATTATAATCGTGTTAGTATTGCACTTTTTTATGAAACAGCGTTTTATTCGATTTCGGAGTTGGTTCCATTGTCAAAAGTTTTTTATTTTAAGGAGTACTCAATCTGCCTAGCCTTTTCCCAACTATGTTGGGATCCAAATATGTGCGGGACGGCTTCCAGGCTAATCGGATGCAGCTGAATACCAGTATTTTACATGGAACGACTGCTTATCTAACCGCCACAACCCAGTAACTGGGTAATACGATACCCCTTGGCAAGACTGGTTGTCGACGACCCGTAAAGACTGTCAAAGATCCTCGAATGACAGCTGGGACCAACGGCTTAACGTGCTTTCCAAGGCACAGAGGAGTCTCGATATGTAAAGATGGTCACCTATCTACCGACCCCCGGCCAGCGAAGCTTAACCTGTTGGATCGACCCGTGCGGCTGTTATTACTTAGCCACGAGCTCCTATTATTATTATTTTATTTTAAGGAGTACTAAACCCTATTAAAGCATGTCCCTCCTTCGTTAACCTAACACACTGGTAAAGGTTTCCCTCAATTATTTTTGTTTCTCGCGGTTATTGCCCGTCGTTGTCTTACCCTTGATAAGACAGTCTAGTTCATCTCGTTATTGTCTACTGACCCTACTTAAATCCCTGTTCATAGTTGCTATAAAAATGAAAAACATCATCCTTCCTTTGCTACTCATAACGATCTTTATTTCACAAAATTTTCCGACCCAGACACAGGCAGAAAATACCTAGTCAGAATTCATATATTCATTCAGAAGTCCAGAATAAATAACGAGACTCTTGATGTGCGCAGACAGATTATTAATAAAGTAATTTGCCTCCGTTGAATCATGTGTCTCGCTTGGTATGATTGGCAGGTAGCCCTGATGCCTTTCACGATTTGTCTATTTGCTATTAGGCCATTAAATTGACAGACCACTATTGGCTGAGGAGTTACGGCTGAATGAAGATCGCCATACGTCCCAACTATTTAAGCCCTTACAATAACGAAAGCCAATAAAAAGAAGAGCCATCTTCTATTTCAAAACATAGTTTCCAATGAAGAAGAAAACGAAAAAAACAACTCCATAGTTACTCTTTTACAAACTTGCAACCAAATTGATCATAAAAAAAAGGAAAAACAGTAAGGTTTGAAACGAAAGACTGATAAGATAAGAAACTCCTTGGAAGAGACAAACGAAAGACTGAATCAGAATTACCAAAATCAGGAGCGCAAACTATTTTGAGTAACACAAGTAGCTATGTAAGTCACAAAATAAAATGATTCAACCGAAACGTTAAGGCAGATCGTAAAATTTATCGCGAATGACGATTTGTGGCCATTTGTGTGTTGGCGACGTTTAAGAGGCACGCGTATGGTTTTACTGCTTTACGTTTCGGTGACGGTGTAAATGTATTTGACTATTCGTTTGTCGTAACTTGGATTTGGTGTAATTGTGAAAGATGTTATTATGTTAGTTTTAAGGATGTAATCGGATGGATTCATAGTGGCAAAATAATTGTTTGATGATCTAACAGAAATCTCAAGTGTCCTACCCTGACTAAACATAACATTTCCTCAAATTGAAACGGTATCGCGGAACAACAGAAATGTCGGGCCATGTCAATAGATCAAAGCTAGTCGACCATCTATATCGGGCACTGCGCAGCTGCCAAAACTTTTGCTAAAAAATGAGGGACACAAATAGTACCCGACACTTCTAATTACCGAAGTTTAGCTTCCCTTCGCTTATTTCTGGCTAAGACGTCACGGGGTCAGTGAACTTTCGTTATCTTAAGTATGGATATTGTTAAAAGGTTTCATGATTCTTAGAAAACGTGATTTCCGATAACTGTAATCTGTTTTGAAATTGCGACTCTGAGTAAAATGGTATCTTTGGGCACCAATCATCAGGCTAGATAGCGGTCGATAGCATGAATTTTAGGAAACCCTCGAGTACAAAACATAATTATGAATATACAGGCAGAAGGATTGAGATAAAGAGTGACCTATTACGGTAAGAACTGAATGAATGGATAAATGTAGAAAAGAGTGAAGAGTTTGAGTTGAGTCCATACTATAATTAACAATAGTATTGGTATGACCTAGTAGAGTTGTTGGTATCAGATAATATAATTCCTAGGTGTCTGCACGAAAAAGGTATATTAACATAGTGCACATAGCTAAACTATACGAGTACGTACGCCAATTTCTTTTTCCACTGCATTGGAGTTCAGCAGGGACCCATTGAGCTTCGTTAACAACGAAGAGGTATATATTGACGATAATATATTGGATATTCCCACCGTTTTTCAAAGAGCTGCATTTATCTAAATCAAGAAAAAATAACAATAAATACTGATTCCAACAGCATACTTGACCCGTATCCAAGTCACAAAACCCAATTTCAAATCCTACTAATAAAAATAAATTACAATAACACTCAAAGATGCTCAAAAACAGGTTACGAATCAAAATAGCCGGCGAACGTTAGACGGAAAACCAGAAGTGGTAGCGACAACGGACAATGCATAACTTCGGTCTGTGTACAGAATTAGCATCGATATTTTGCGTGCGCGCAGCATCGGAACCACAAACACATGAAGAACAGAAGACACAGTCTATACAACATAGAATAATGAGCTCGGAAACACACAGAAGGTATAGCATATAAAAATCGGAGCATTCACGCCGCAAATCGCGCGATTTCACACACCGTTCGCAGTTTTTCGTGCTTTGACGTGCCCTGTTAATCAAATGGTCCTACTGTTATATCATATTCTGTGATTGGAACTATTCTAGAGTAGATCATGAGTTCACCCTCTCCCGGTTCGGTTCATTGAGTAAAACATTTTGTTACGTAAGTTTTAGCGCCTGTATCGTAACCGTACAGAAACACTTGCGGAATTTTTAGTATTGGTCAGGTTTTTTTATTAGCTTTTAACGTTTTGAGGATGGATGCAACTGTTTTTGACTTGTTTTTTATGTTAGCTAACTGTGTATGTGTGCTTTTAGTCCGTTACCTACTTTGTTTTTTCTTTCTAATGCATCTAGTTTGATATTTTGTTATGTTACATTCTGTGTTAGTTTTCAAGGACGATGCCGCGATTGTGGGAATGGTTTAAATGTTTACATTCAACTAGCAGCGCCCCGCGTTTTCATCGGCGTAAGTCTTGATCCGGTTAGAATATCGGGATAAAAGGATCCTATGTCCTAACCCAGGTCAAGGAATACCCATGTGCCAAATTTCATCTAAATCCGTTCAGCCATTTTAGCGTGAAAGCGTAACAAACAAAACAACAAACAATGTCACTTTCGCATTTATAACATTAAAGTTAGGATTAGGTTTATTGTTTAAACAAGATTAGTGGATTGTTCGTGTTTGCTTTTCAGTATCTATGTTAAAATGTGTGACTTTACCTAACGTGAAAGTGCCTTTTTTCATGTTTTGGCATACATTGCCATCATTCACAAATCTCAGCTTATAACTTCTGGGTGATATCATGGAAGTAATGATTTTTTGCTCTGATAATTCTTTATAACCGACGAATGCTAGTAAAAAAAATATGCTGGTCTGTTCGTGGGCGGTGATCTAATATTTACACATGCGTTAGATAAATAGATAAACTATGCCAAAAGTAAAACTGTAATCCAGAAATTACGCTGAACTGTCTAGGCTTTAAATAATTGGCATCTAGATTTGTGGCAGAGTATCGAACTGAATCTGTTAAATGGGTTTGCGTCCGTGAGTTTTAAATATATTTTCTTGGAGAAGCGACTGTTTATTTATTTTGTATGGCTGGTCAGACAAGGCTTAGAATTACGCATTTAATATGAATGTATGAAATTGATTCCATTTAACTACTTAGCTATACTGTAATTTATGATACAGTGTGGATCTTATAGTGGCTTGTTCAAGCTTAATAATGAAATGTTTTTCAATATAATGTTTGTCTATGTTTTATATTTTCCTAATACGTATATCTTGACTACCTTTCCCTATATCGTCACTACCATTGTAGAAATTGTATTTTCCTTGACAGGAATAGAACAATAAGAGATATGCTATATATGCGGCCTCTTGTTTTTGACTGCTTCATATGGATGAGTTTTCATTTGTGAAGAGTGAGATGATGAAATATAGGACTTACCATCAGGTCCATGGCAAAGATTTATAGAGGATGTTTTTATAAAATGGGTGGAAATTATGGAAACAAGAGGCCACATATATAGCAACATAGTTTTAAGGTTCGTTATCACACCTCGTCCAACTGTACCACATTTGATGCAGATTGCAACTGCAAACAACCCTGACAGGTGCATCTATCATCTTCATCAGATAACCCGTTTCCCACACTTTACGAGATAAGGAAATAATTTATACATGTAATCAAAATGTTTACACCTATTTTTCATTTAATTTTTACACTTATTATGGTGTTATTGTGGCATGATAAATAAAGTTAATCATTGTGAATTTGAATTACCTACTTAACATTTTTTATAATCATATATTTATGCCATTTAATCTTCCATAACAATCAGTGAAATAGTCTTGCTGTGTTATAATCTTTGTGATAATGTTTCGTAGAATCTAGGTGTAATGCACTTATTAGTATTTTTATAGAGACTGTTTTTGTCAAAGTAACAACGTTGCTTGCTTAAATAAAAACCGATTAGGGCGATTTTTCACAGAAATAGAAAGTATACTTTTACGATCATAAAAAAAATAAGTGTCTCTATATTTCGCTAAAAATAAAAGAAGCCTGAATGATATTTAATACACATCTAGATTGCTAAACAATACACTCAGGGTAGCTGACTAGAGCGGACCTAGATTTTTTGCCTAGATTTTGAAGAGGTTATAGACCCTACTCAGTTTATTTTGCTATATCATTGACGATATAGTAGTAAATACTACGAGCCAAATTACTGTTGGAATATACGAGTAATGCAGTTGTGCTTTTGAATAGTAAATCCGGTGGATTTTACATTATCCATTTACCTACCACCATACCCTCAACATTTTCTCGATAAGATAACATTTTCTTGTAATCAGACTATAACAAAAAATTGATTACAGTAAGTAACACTTATCATGTTATGAATGAAAAATAACAACAGACTACTTGAAACTTAAGGCCGAGGGAATCCAAAGAAATTTTACATATAATAAAGGTGATGAAGACTAGTGGATCTTTCGTACTCACAATTATATTATTTATAGTAAGAGGTATAGCTAACCGTCGAAGAATTTCGTACTTGGACGGCCATGATCCAAGCAGGGGTAAACTAAAACAAACCGTACAGTAACGCCAAACAAACACTATCGGTAGTAAAAATAAACTTAAAACTAAAAACATTATGTTACCAGACGGTTTTCGTACGCATTAGTCTTCAAATAATAATACTTAGAAAAGAATCGTTTAATATTGGATTTATAGGTTCAAAAAAAGGTCTCATATTATACAAATTCCATATCAATATGAAGAACATAACATGCTAATATATTCTGAAGAAACGAATTATTTACCAAAACTCCGAATTTAGAGTCATTTTCGTAGCTTTTTCCAACTATCCTGGGTTTAGTTCTTTTTGGAGCTATTTTTAAACATTTGCATTATCACGCAAATGCTCGAAAGAGGTAGGACGTTAAAAATAATAATAGAGTATATACCTACATAGATGTCTGTTTACTGTCTGTCATAGCTAGACGGAGCAATGCGCAATAGTAAATTGGAGCACGCGGTTTTAATACTGGGAAAATCTGTAGTCTCATCTTCACCACTCCTCAAATTGTTTCAATAAACTTCTTTAGAACTTGTCACTTTTGAAATAAATGTAATTGTAGTTTATAAGTGCGTTGTTCTAGACCAAAATGCTAACTAATTGGTTCTCATTTTCGCCAATTTAATGCGTGGCCACGTGTTTCAAATGCTTTAATAAAAACTTTTTACGATTGTCACTTAAGTTTAGTATCGTTCTATGTCCTAAATGTTGTACAGATGTGTCTAGTTGGTTGTACATAATACTAGTTCGTATGAAACTAGAAACTTCTGAATCCCACGGGAATTAGCTTCTTCTTGATACATTGGTGTCACCTTTCAGTCTCTATTAAGTCTTCTTGATATCTGGTTCATTGTCAAGAATAATGGAGGTTCTCTAATCTATTGTATTGTCTTCATGGAAAAATAGCTTTTCTAGCTACCTTTACTGTCTAATTTCTTTGACATAAGCCGTGAGTATAGTCGTGACCTCCGTCTTCTAATGAAATGGAGTCTTCCTAGTAGTTTTGTCTCCATTATAACGGATTTAGAAAGATTTAAACTTTAATATTCCGAAAGTCTTCCGGATTCGTAACATTCCCACAAAAAATAGTTAACTGAAGATTTATGTTTTAGTTTTCAAACATTTCACTAACTGTAGAATTAAATACTGACGTTAAAATGTACAAAAATAACTAACATTTGTAAAGGTCAATGAAATCACACTTTTGACGTTCTTTATAGTGACTGAAAGACGAATCATGAATATTAAATAGCAGCATTCATTTACCTTCACTTTGATGAAAATAATGTTAACTGTTTCGTGTTACCGAGTCTGTTTTTTAATCTCGAAGACTTGACATTTCAAGTGATTGTTGTTTGTTTTTTCAATTTCGAGTTTGGAATTTGCACCTGTTAAATTAGTCTAGGAGATTAAAACAGACTTTAATTCAACCATTTCGGAATGATGTTTTACATTGGCCTTTCTCAGTTATTGAACGAACTATTAATCTATTAATTATTAATCTATTTATTAGTAAATCTGGCAGATTTAGAATTAGAGTGATAAGTATTATAAATATTTAATATATTATTTTAGTACTTAGAGTGATCAATATTATATTTTCAAACATTATTACTACAGATTAGTGATTGCAGTGTGTCATTTATTAATACCAATGTTATGAATGATACTTCTTCAATGTACTAATAACCTATTTTAATTAGCATCCTGAACTTTACCGCCTTCTAAATCCGTCTTAAACAGCTCTCAAATTAAAATTATTATTAACTGCGTTTGAAATGTCACTGCCAGAAACTGTCGGCTACAGGCAGTTTATAGCATTCTTTATTTGGTCGCTTGGGAAAAGATAAATTGGATTGTAAACTTATTTAGAAAAGCTTGCATTATTTAGATATCATAATAAATCTTCCGGAAGAAAACTAGTGACGTCGAACTTCGCTATGCACTCAAACGTCGAATGAAATACGTTCATCTATAAATTTTAATTCAATTTAGTGAAAGAAAATCGCTGTCAATTTAAATGTTATTCAAATTAGCTAATATATAACGAGTTTTTATTGAAATGCTTTCAGTATTTTATTCGTTTTGTGTGTTTTATCGTTACAGAAATATTGTATCACACGCTATAATTGGACAGTTAGTGTCAAATAGTTACTTTGATGAAGCGCTATGGACGGCTGTCTTTCTTTTGTTGGCTCAAAATATTGCTCAAACTTGTTTGCATGGAATTACCTACGTTTATCTCTAGAAAAAAATCGGTTAACGATGTATTTTTGTTTATCTGCTTACAGAGCACGTTGTGAAACTATACCCGTATCTAGTAGCTTCCAATCCCTGTCAAATCAATAGTCAAAATACTTGTACCAAAACTGTACAAAATGAAATAACATAATTTACCAAGGAATTCCTTCGCTTGTATCATAAAACTATACAAATAAATTCATCTCATGTTTACCAGTTTGTATTTATTCTGCCATCCCTAATGCAAGCTATATGAGAGCAGTTTATTCTTCTAATAGATGCTTGGGAGTTCTCAGATGCCAAATAGGGCTTTCACTACTCATATTTAGGTTAGTACTGTATGTAAAAACTCTAAAATTATTATGAAGTGTGCAAGATCGAAAACGTAACATAGTCTTATCTTTTTACGCATACATTGTTTATCATCGTAGATCATGCGTATGCGTCGCGGATTTTGGAACAGACAATAAACCTAAATTCAATATTACAGACTGATAAGAACGATTAGTATCTTTGTTGTTCAAAGAAATTATCTTTCTTTATTCTAAGAATCGGCTTTGCAACAAACGTCAAAATATATGTATTACTCGTATAACTAATACTGGCTACAAAACGAAAATAAAAATATTTTTTCTCTTGAAATATTATCTGATCTAGATCGGGGGTTTTACGGGTAAATAAAAAACATAAAAGTGCTAAGACTTTTATTAAATCAACGTTTTTAGTAAACGTGTCTTTTTTTAAATTAAGTACGTTTAAATCACCATTTTCTCTTTAGGAAAATACTAACTCATTAATCCATTGTTTCACGATAAATCACATTCCGTTACTTTTCACTACTTCCCACATTAAACTGCTAATAAAATGCTTATTTTTATTGTCGTACCAGCCCTAGCTAAGCGATGGATCGCATCTTCACTTAGCTAAGCGCAACCATTAACATCAGAATCAGTTTTACGAGTAACGAGTGACATCGTAACCATAAACGAATAGTTTACTGTGTGAGACACTGAAAACAATAAAAACGGTGACAAACGCCTCTTGAATTAATTTTGTGTTGATTACCTACACTAAGCAGCTTTTATTGTAATGATATTACTTCGAATTTTTTTATGGGATATTTAGTATAGTGTAGTTCACCATACAAAGTGTACTAATTAGTTCAACAGAATGCTTTGACAAGTGAACTAAAAAAAGTTCTTTGCTAGTCGTGATCTTATTTAGTCAGTAATTATTTCTGTAACAGTTTTATGAGAGTAGATAGAGCCGGGATTAGGTTGGGGCAGAGTAAATCTTTACAAACTGATGAAATAATTAACATTAATGTATCAAAAAATCGTAACTACGTTCCGCGTTAAATTATTGACATTCAAAGAAAATTTTAAGCAAATTAACCAATTTAGTACAAGGTAAAACGTAAAATGTCAGTATTTGGAACGATACGGGGGACCTTAGAACTTAAGATCAAAAGAAACGAATTAATCATAGTGAACTAAAAATGTATCATAGTGAACTAAAAATTAATTATGGTGAACTAAAAATGTATCATAGTGAACTAAAAATTGAATATGGTGAACTAAAAATGTATCATAGTGAACTAAAAATTAATCATGGTGAACTAATAAAATATAACCAAGACTTATTTCTGCGGCTCCCATAGCGATTATAAAAGTGATAGTATAGTAGATGAATATTTTTATGCATGTTTCATTTCGTAATAAAGATGCATTACGGAAGATTGGTTAAAGATTCCGTTTTACTACTGTACAGTTAGAAATGTCATAATATTTAGTAATTGTGAGTAATAAAATAACTTCGCTGGATGTTGTAGGTACAACAAAATTCCGGCACGTATGTATGTTTGAACTGATCTTACGTGCAGGTCCATATTTTAGATATAATTGGTTGTGAACTAGTTGTAACGACTTTAGATCGAAAACGTAATTTAGTAGAGCTAAGCTTCCAAAGCGGAGATGTGAGTCGTCTCGTAAACAACCAATCCTAAATAATATTATAAATGCGAAAGTGAATTTGTTTGTTACGCTTTCACGCTAAAATGGCTGAACGGATTTGGATGAAATTTGGCACAAGGCTAGACCTTGACTTGGAAAAGGACATAGGCTACTTTTCATCCTGGATCGCAGACGAAGTCGCAGGCAACAGCTAGTGGGCTATAAATCTAATAAAAAAAATCCTACAAAAATCGATACAAAAAATCAAGTTTCTACCTAAGGGACATCCTTAAACAAAACAAATGAAAAGCTATAAATATCTAAAACTAAAGCTAAAGCTATACTTTGTATGCACAGTAGTACACCACACGAGGTGTCAAGAACATCAATCAATAACAAAATTAGCTGATAGTATGCAGTAATAAAACAATTATGTTAGGGTCCAAGACACGTCGGGCATTCCAATTAGTTGTCAGACACGTTGTATTGATGATAACGAACTTGACATGTGAGAAAGGGCTACTATTGTACTCTTGAATATTGTGTACATTACATACATATTAATTAATACACCTTGGCAGTAATGACACTGAAAATGGTATTTGTTAATTTCAATTAATTATACTTCTTCGTTGATTTTTGGCTACGTATAAAATAGAGATTCATCATCGGCTCAGCCTTTTCTCAACTATGTTGGGCAGCTTCCAGTCTAACCTAATGAAATAGACTCCTCCAAATGCTAAGAAACATATGAGAAACGTCAAGTAAGTAAATATGATAAAGGCATGACAGAAGGCTTGTACCCAGAAGTTAAAAGAAAAAGATATTTGATAGAAAATTCAATTTATATTTCCGTTTAAAATCCCATAACAGGCTCATTTACATCATAAAATGTAAATAGACAGCCCAGATATATAATTACTGATTTAAACACAATTGTAAACGTATAAAGTTGCAGTTCGGTTATTATTTAAATAAAATAATCATTTAGCATTCGGATTTAATTGACATCCAGTAGATTTATTGTGCTAAGATTTTATCAATATAATATACAAGGTGTATACAAACGAGTTTTAGAACACCATATTACATTATTGCTAAAACAACAGAGTTTTAATTACATATCTCGAAGCAATATCTGAACGCCCGATTTATTTAACACTATAAACAGATTTCTAGTACCAATGGGGTGATATGTGATACAGATGGATCATGAAGCATACATTGATGTCAATAAGGATAAAAATTCAATAACAGTACGCTAGACGTTAAACCTGAAAGTGAAACCTCTAATAATTTGAACTTCAAAAGCACTTGTGCTTTGGAATAGGACTGGGCAGACTAAGATAAATTCTATTAACCGTAATATATGTACAAATCATTAGACCTCTATCTTCTATTAGTATATATCAATACATGCAATAACGAACGTGACTGTCGTGAATTTCAAAACGTGTATTAAGATATCCTCACTGCACAATTCACTGCCATAGACAAGGTTTTACACAATATACTATTAAACATTTTATTGATTACTTTATCTCCAATAAAGTCCATAAAGGAATTATTTAACGAGTAATTAAGAAAACAAACATCAATTAGCGACAGGGGGTCTCGTGTAATTTCATAATGCTTATCTCGAAGGGACCTATCTTAGAAATCTGTGAGACATAGATTGTGATCAGTAGTTGAAGACATGTTTTATAATTATGGTCGATTCAACCAACATTATTAACCTGCCCGTTGTTCTGCTGATGAAATAGAAAGAAGAGCTTTAATAGACATGCAACTACTACTATACTATGCGACTACTACTCTACAGCTTATGATAGGTGTAGAAATGCAAAGTACCTACACGATGAAACGGAAAGTATCAAAATGGTGAACAATTAGACGAAGAGGCTGATTCTACAGCATATCAGAAATATGTGGTCATATTTAAGGATATGGTATAGACCATCAAATGAACAACTTTATTCATGAGATTAACATCGTAATGGTGAAAACATTATCAGCTGTGCCATACGTTTGGGTCGTTTGGGTACTGATGTTATGGGGCCCGTTACGCATGGCGGGCTGATACCAGTCGCGGGTGCAGCGAATGTACTCGTACAAGACTCCCAGGCCCCCGACTCATGGTAGTAGTAGGAATAGTGGGGTTTTAATTGGTAGGAGTCCGACATAACACAACACACAACATACTAGCATTACTAACATTAGTTATTAAGTATATTGTTACTAACAAGATTATGGACCTGGTCCGAAATAATTTTTTAAATAACCCTCTGTTCTCCCAAGACGGAGGGTATCCATGAGGATTTCGCCCACGGAAAAAAAAAGGTATTGAAGTTTTGTGTGGGACAGCTGATTATTTCGAGACTACGAAGTTGCTCCCAAGGAGAAAGTTCAGTTTGATGATCCATATCCTTAAATAATGATCATACATTTCTGATACATGCTTTATACTATTGCAATCAAGTGTAAGGTCATAATTAAATACATCAAAACAGCAAAAGGCGATAAGTTCAAATTAAAATAATTTTAATTTTAAAAATATTGATGCTAAATATGATGATACAAAGGCTACTGACCGCTAATGGTATTGCAATAAGCAATAGAGCAGCCATATAATTAAAATTTAGAACGCAGAAAAAATATTTAAGACCACTAACCATTTGGTGTGCGAAGAATGTTTTCCGGTCCATGCATCGATAATTAAATAATAACAGCATTTGTAATTGGTATACCAACGCTATCTAATAAATAAGTTTTAACTAGAGAAACGACTAGGAACCAGGCAAATAGGTCAAGAGATTAACGAGCTTTTGTTGAAGTTAGTTTCGTTTTGAACAACTGATTCTACGCAGAACTGATAACGAACTACAAACACCTTGAAAATGTTGTTATAATTGCGCTCTTCAACATTCTAGACATTCCATGGAATATTAATTTGATTAGATTTATGATCAAGAAATATTTAAACGAACCATGGATGAAGACGAACATAAAATTTTACATCATATAACTCGAGAGAAGACAAAATAGACAAGCTGTTACAAATAATCATTTCCTTAATAAATGATAATTGAAAACCTTTTCATGAGGTTGTTTATGAGAAAAACGTCTAACAGTAAAAGTCATTTTACTGAAATAGTGATGATGAAATTAAAGTTCCATAATGTGAAGACTTTTGTGTCCAGTACAATACATACAATTATGTATGAGATAGATAAACACTAAAATATTTTTCTAGTTTTAAAACGGTTATTTATGGCCCTTCTACAGTATTTGGAGATCATGAACATTCGGATAAAGTTTAATATCCCAAATAATCTAGTCAGTAAGAAATATTATGTGATAACAAGAAATTCAAACAACGCATTGCTATCTTGCGAAGCTCTCTCAAACAACTATTTAGTTTGACACAAGATCCGTTAAATCATAAACCAGTTCGAACTCTCATAGGCTTTCGATTCGGTAAACATGGTAATATTTGGATGCAGTATTCCAATATCAGTTGACCTAGAAGATTGGGCTCTGGACTAGATTACCAAGGAAAACAAAACGATAATATGGTATATAGTATAGTAACCTAGGTCAAGATCAAAAGAGTCAAAAGTCACTAAATAGTGCTTGGAAGTCCCAAATAGTGGTGGACTTAAAAATGGGCCATATCAATGATTGTGCTGTTGTCAGTATGTTGGATGTGTCATTTTAATGGCCAGTGGTATTTCCGTATTCAGCTGCAGTACTTACATAGAAAAGATGACATGGCCAGTCGTAAGAATGTCAATAGATTTAAACTGATAACTTCGCATCCTATCCTTAGCAACAGATTTCTCTAAATCAACTTCGATAAGCAAAAATAAGAAACCGGTTATAACAATAAATCATAGTCTTCGACCGTTACTCTCACCTCGTCTGCCGTATGTCTACCGAACGTGAAAATTTACATATGTCATACATTGCTGTTTTAAATCGATATGACATTTTCGTGCCGCAAAAAAACGGGGCGTGTATTACAAACCTGTTTGGAAAATCACCAGTGGTGAGGTCCGAGTGTTAAGGCATATCTTAGCGGTTTCGGTGTGATTTTCGACTATTGGTTACTTTGAACTTTGCTTCATTGACTATATTAATTTACGCCTTTTGTAACTTTATCCGTCACTTATTTTTGTCCTTGAACAGTTTGTTAACCATTAATTTCTTGAATAGTAAAGCATTGGGCATTTCTTATTTGTCTATTTGAAACTTTCCTCTTGGCGGAGGACATTGTGTTGTAGCGCAACCTGGGAGAGGCCCACGTCCAGCTGTGGACTACGATAGGATGAGTTGATTGATGAAACCTTTCCTCTGTCTACTTGTAGTTGTTACTAATAGCCATTACTTGATTTTATTTGCTTATGCGTCTCGATATGAAATCGATTAAGATGTAAACACAAGATTTCTATTATTTATATGCCATATTTTGGTTTCAATAAAATTTCGGGCAAATATATTACTTGCAAAATACCTTAGGAACTTGCCAAATCGCACAGTCATAAAACCTTCTTGATACCTTATTGAATACCATACCATAATCAGTCTATAATTATCCCACTGCTGGGACACAGGCCTCCTCCTCTCTTTGATAGGAAATACCCCGCGGGGCTGGTATAGATGTCACATGTCTAAGAATTTAAAATTAAGGACATGCCGGTTTCCTCACGATGCATGTTTTCCTTCACCGTTTTGAGAGCAGTGGTGATGAAATTATTTACACAAAGCAAAGCGCCATATTAAATATCAATTTGATATCGTTCAGCATTGATTGTAGAAAGTGACATTGTCTAGGTTAGAATGGACACACTTTGTGTCTCGGCTATGTCCACAGTGTTACGTCAGGTTCGTTACTCAGCCGTTGGCAATTAGCCGTGGCACAAACGTCTGATTACTATTTTTGTTTGCTGTAAATATGCATACGCATAGACAGCTAAGTGGAGACTGGCTGGTTCTGAGAGAATTCGAAAAGAAATGACGTGGGAAATGTCAAGGCTTGTAACAGCTTTTAATAAAGTTAAAAGAAAATTGTGACTGTTTCCCCACCATAGATCAAGCTAACTTTTATAGAAGTTCTACTAAGATAAGTCCTATAAGTTTTTAAACCGTCGTTCTTCAGCACGCCACGACCACAACAGTAACGGGTTTTGTCGACGAAAGAATAGACAAAATGACAGGTATACAATCACAATCTGTCATTTTGTCTATTCTTCCGTCGACAAAACCCATAGAAAACCCGTTTATATGGTTGTCAAGCTACGCGTGTTAGACCATTCAAATAATATTCAAATATGACATAATTATTACGTTTTCTTCCATTTTTTTCTTGAAAATACAAGAAAGTAGGTAGAGCACCATCTATCGTTTTTAGAAACACACTGCGACAATTAAAAGTAGTTCTAATTACAACAATGTGATACTAAGAATGACACAACAAAATATGTAGGCAGTTTTTATGACACCATTTATTATACATAGATAATTTAATGAGATAGGGTTCAGTCGCCGGCGCAGCGACAGTTAAAATAGAGTAGTATCTTGATTAGAGAAACTCGACGAAAGATTTGCAACCGGCCTCTACATTCTCTATGACATTAAACATTTTTAATAGTTATGGCTGACGGAAGCTTAATTTTTTATGCTTCAAAAACAGCTTAATTTAACAACCATATTTACTTTTTAATTAGTCAGTTAGAAACGGTATGTTAACTTGCCATAAAAAAACACTTTTAAGATAATGTTTGCAGAATCAATAGTAAACTTTTTTTCAATTGTCACCTCTAATTAAAGATTGACCAATATTTTCCATTAGAGGCCGAATGACGAAGATTTTACACACACGAAGAAGACATTACACATAACATCACGCCTGTATTCCCCGACGGGTTGGCCAGAGGTGTACCTATACTTAGTGTACCCACATTTCGTCAGTTATATCAAAGTCCCACCTAATAGGGGGCGATTGCCATCAACCGGGCAGCAAAAATCTAGACTCCGCGGATGCTTCGAAGATGTCCGAAGATTTATTATTGTACTAAGCTGAACGTTCGCAATTTGAATTTAAAAATGTATTTTTACTGTTTGTTCTACGATTGCATTGTACAATGTAGCATTCAGCCTTGCCTTCAGATAGCCAGCAGATTCTTTTTTTGAATTTGGCATGCCTGTTCGGAGTTCCTATTGGTTATTGTCTAGTCAGGAAACGAGGGTAGAATTTTTCGTGTAGAATGTTTGGCATTGGCTGAAAAATTGTGCTAAAAAGTAAGTTTTTTTTAAACCACAGAATTATATTTTCTTTTACACTGTTGCATAAAAATAAGAAGTGATTTTCCTTGCATTCTACAGTTTTGTCATTAATCTTTGCTCGAGTGTTGACAGTCAGACATTCATTTGAATTGTAAGAACGAAATATTTTTACATAATTTTAAAAACTACCTACACACTACCTACCAATATTACCTAAAAAAATCCAATTTAGGCTTAGGTTACCTAAAAAAGCTTTTAAAATGTTTAAGGGCTGATTTAACCAAAGCCAGATCTTTTATCCATGGAATAAAATTGACGTCTGAAGGTTTTGTAAGGAAAATCTGTCAAAAATTTAAAATTTATTCGCTGGATTAGACTTATAATATGTATAAAAGTTTGGTCAAACTCGTGCTAAGATTTCTATCAAGTTAACTTAATCAACGAAAAGAGAATAAATTGAAATAATTAAAAAAATAAGCTATTAAAATATTAATTAAATTGGATTCCCCGTGTTAATGATTCAAGTAATTAATTACACATAAATTAATTTAAATATTTTTCATTCATAATAATTAACATATTTTTGTGTAGTAAAAATGACCACTACTCTGCTTTCTTAATAAACAAATTAAAAGATATTAAAACTGTTTGGGCCAAGTTTTGCAAGAAATATTACTTATTTCTTATTCTTTATTTTGTTTATATCTAATTAAAGGCCGACCTCCAGTGTCGGGTTATAAAGCTAAAGTTTCCTAGGAAAGTTGTTTCGTCATAATTATTATGTATAACCCGCCGTCGATGAAAATCTGTCATTTTCACCAGTAATATGGTATTACTTATCCTTCCGACTGTCGAAAAGTCTTTTAAGATATATAACAATTAAAATTCTATTGTGTCTCGTTAATGACAGTTGAACTAATATAATATTATAGTATTACACTATCATAATCTATGATCAAAGGTATAATAAAATTGTAAAATAAACATATGACTGACAGAAAAACACAAAAAAACACACAAAATCAACAAAATCAAAAAATCTCAAAACAATTTTATTCTTTCCATCATTTTTCAGATTTGCAGCAGGTACAGTTGATAACAATTTGACAGTGACAGCACCTTTACATCGTACCAGTAAGGGCAGTTTTCTTAATGCCAATGTTACTGACTGACTGTATCGTCAAAACACATTTTGGTACCTACACATCATCTCATTGAGATCTTAATTGTCTTCATACAACTGTATCTGCTTATTCGATTTTAATTAGATTATTAGCATTCTAATTAGATTATTATTTTGCTCATTTAGAAAATATTCCGCTATAGATAATGGTCAACGTGGTCAACCTATTAGGGTTCCCGACCACGTAGCGATGTTGTATGATAAGGTTGATACACTTACTTGTAGGGTCATAGACGTAGGGTTATAATAGGACCTTCAAACGCCCACTGCTGGACTAGAGACCGCTAGATTGGCTAATCGTGAAGGAATTTTGCCAAACTTACACACCTATGATGTTTTACTCTATCCCGTAACAGAGCATAGACCTTTCTCGAGGAATTTTACATAAGGATTTATGTGTGTAACCTAACTAATATTATAAATTGCGAAAGTGAGTTTGTTTGATAAGCTTTTACGCTAAAACGGCTGAACGGATTTAGACGAAATTTGGCACAAGGGTAGAACATGACCTGGAGAACGACATAGGATACTTTTCATCCCGGACCG
The DNA here is from genome assembly GCA_947363905.1 of Lithophane semibrunnea. Taxonomy (NCBI): domain Eukaryota; kingdom Metazoa; phylum Arthropoda; class Insecta; order Lepidoptera; family Noctuidae; genus Lithophane; species Lithophane semibrunnea. The sequence continues at coordinate 3,502,673 of OX376207.1, read as the reverse complement.
CTGACAAAGTCGCGGGCAACAGCTAGTAATACCCATAAAGGTCAATTTGAAGCGCTTACGAACAAATTACCCAAAGTGTCATTAAAAATTGATTTGCATAACTCTTGTCCCTACAATACTTAAGACGAAATAGGGTCGATCCCCTCTCCATACAAACGCTCTCGCCTGTTTTCTCTCTGGTTTATGACCTTAGAGCAATGATTTTTTCAGTACAATAAATATCAACTAGTTCTATGCCTCTATGTTTTCCGTTTTGATGATACATTATCTATAGAAGCACTAGAACCCTCAGAAAATACTCAAAATTGCCTGCCCCAAAATCTGACAACTATCAATGAAAAAAGCAAAACATTATGGGCACAGTAGGTAAATATCCTTGGTAATTAATTTATAAAACATCTTTCAAATTGGTCTAATATTGGAGGAGGAAATAGACGAGAGCCGAACCTTAAATTATGACTTTTTGTATGGAGAAAAGACTGACCCTATTTCCTCCTAAATACTTTCACGGCACCCTACTATAGCATATAGCAGAAGTTGACCCCACCTCGGTAAAAGTCTCAAGAATGATGCGTCTGCTTACCCCAATAAGAAAGAAGACTCCAACAAGTGCCACAAGGTTCAAAGGTTCTCAAAAAACATGGCCGAATCGACCCCTAAGTGCACAGACTATAAAATAGAAATGAAATCCGTGTCGACACGTGTAGAGTCATTCCCTTAGACCATTAGATAGTTGTTGCCGTCTCGATATTGTCTGGGTGTGGTCCAGTGTACCCGCTAACTTATCGATATGTGATCGAAACTAGTAGCCGTATCCTGCTGATACATGTAGTTGTGTGGTTTCGATATACAATCGTGTCTGCCTGTTTACTGTATCAAAATAATCACTGGTATATTGTTGTAGAGTTACCACTTCTATCGATGTTCTAATCTTATTTTTGCCAACATACTTTGTGTTTTAGAAGTTTATCCTCAGAAGCTATCACGATTTATCACGACCATTCAACTGCTCTTATTCCAATGTTTTGGGTCGATTATTATGTAATTATTGTACCATTTTAACCTTGTCATTAGTTTACTGTTGAACACTCAGTGGCATTAACCGGCTGGTATCCAGCTGAAATGAAGAAAAAGGTGAATTACCTACAAAATTGAGCAGGAACCAAATGTAGAAAAAAGGGGTGCCAAAAACACAGGACGTATATTAAATTGACACAATTTGCAAATGACAAGGGGGACTCTCTAAATTGCAATTTAGAAATCAGGGTCAACGCATTTAGAATCTAACAACATTTCACTGTCACTATACTGTGTAATAAAATATTAAGAAAAACATGCTATATACTATACAATAGACGTAGATATATTAAGTACCTCTGCGTCCAGCGCTCGGTGTGGCAACATGTCGTGTTCTGATTTGCGACTGGTCAATTGTCATTCTGAGGATGCCTCGTTCAGAGGTGAAACACGTGTTGATTTCTTACAGAGTTGTTTATGACTCTTGAGCAATAGTTTACTAAATATATCTCACGTCTATTGTATTTTATAATGGATTTCCGCAAATTCACGCCTGAATCAATTAACTATCTTTAATGCTATATATGATCAGTTTCATCAATCTCTCATGGTTTAGATTTGTCAAATTCAGAATAAGAATATTTAACTTTCTTTCTTTCTTTTCGTCTTAATTATCGTCTCTCACTAACACTTGCTTGTCTTTATTTCCAGTACTGTCTCAGACTACTCCACTAGCCTTAAGACTGACTAATTGCACTCGCCTGTCGCACTCACTTATTTCTAACTTGCGCTTAACCGATTAAACGATAATTGATGTTAGATCAAACGGGACCGGTCTAACGCCTGTCTTGTTACACACTCTTTGTTAAGATATATCACTAAATAGTTTCCGAGCTAGAATATAAATATGTGGGACAAAAATAAATTGTGCTGGCTACTAGTGTCTAGTGTGGCTGGAATTATATTTGTACGGAGCGAAATGACGCGGAACCACGTGGGTTTCTGACTGTGTCTTTAAGTATTGTCAATTTTTTTAAAAACTGACGTACTGAAACTGACTAATCAACTAAACTAGCGAGTTAAATAAACTGACGACTGTGGGCAACTGACCAGTGATACGCGGACTCGGGTTTAGTAAGTAAACTAGATGTTGCGTAGCTTAATATTTTAGTAACTAAAGACTTGCACAGATTTTGGTTTGTAAGTAAATAATTAATACTCTGCCTACTGAAGTCGTGCAATATGCTGAAGGCCTGGCCTTACAGGTTTAAATCTCACAGGTTATTCTACGAGTTCTTCTAAACTACGCTGGATTTGTTGCTATATGGATTAATCCAACTAATATTATAAATGTGAAAGTTTGTAAGTATGGATGGATGGATGTTTTTTACTCTTTCCCGTAAAAACGGCTGAATGGATTTGGATGAAATTTGGCAAACAGATAGTTTATAACCTGGATTAACACATAGGATACTTTCTATCCCGATATTCTCACGGAATCGAGACTTACGCGGGTGAAACCGGGGCGCAGCGAGTCGTATATAAAACGTGTGTGGGTCACTACATTTTAGAACTATGCAGTTACTCGTAAATCTGTGTGCTGCAGTTAAATCGCTCAGGTTTAAATTAAGGTGGCAACGTATGGTATGGTTGTCTATATATTAGATATTTTATGTGTAGGTTTGTAAGTACCTACACTTATACAATCTAGTAGATGTGTAGTAGTCCATTAGTAGGTTTGTACCTAGCTAGCAAAGAAATAATTAATATATTATCAAAGCTGTAAACTCGTCGAAAAAAATAGATTGGCCGCTAAATGCACACTAGCAAAACACAATGACACCACAATGACGCACACCAGCACACGAAGCATGACCACCGTAGAAACGGGAATTGTCGACGGTAGAATAGACAATATGACAGATTGTGATTGTTTATCTGTCATTTTGTCTATTCTTCCGTCGACAAAACCAGTTGTCATGCTACGCGTACTGCATAATAAAGTTGGCTTGTTTTTTTATTATTTTGCATCGCGACACTCTATCTGGACATAAAAATAATCAAAGTTAGCTAAATTATTTTTGCAACAAAACTAGTTTTAGTCTAACCTACTAGAAATAAAAATTGGAAAACAAAATGTAGTTAATTTTTTTGGTAATAATAGATATAAATATCTTGTCTATTCTATGTCTAATAGGAAACTAATAGGAGTAAAATTGTTCATGTCTTTAGTTGTTTGTTTTTTTTTTAATACAAGATTCCAGACGGATTATTTATTCGTATTCAAAACTGAAAATTTTCGATGAATAATTTATGAAACATTTTGTATGTATCTGAATTGTGATTTACATTGTATTATTATGGTTCACGCCTGACATTGCCTTGAATTTTCAATGTTCAATTCTTCCAATCTAGACGGTTGAATCTTTCGGAAACATACGGCGGTGTTTTATGTGAGTGTCGCGGTTCGAGCTATTGTTTTCGAAAAGTCAAAAATGCTGTTTCACCAAAATTACATAGTCTGTCGTAAGGGGAATACTTTTGTTCAGAGTAGAAAAATAAGAAGGTACTTGAACTGTATTAGCATGTTATGTTCTATAATGTTCCCACTGCTGGGACACAGGCCTCCTCTCTTCGAGAGGAACTGAACTCTTCTTGAAATTTAACAAAACCGTGTAAACTGAGATATTTGACTACATACACATACATAAACTCACGTCTTCTTCCCATGGGGGTAGGCAGACACCACGGAACGCCACCTTCTACGCCGTCGCGCCGCCGACTGCTGCATTTGACTAATTACTCTTAATACTATAAAAGCGAAGACAATGTGACATCTATACCAACCCACAGTGGGCCCGCGTGGTCAATTACGGCCCACTCCGTCTCACAGAGAGGCCTGCGTCCCAGCAGTGGGAACATTATAGGCTGACTAAAAAAGCCCCGTCATTTGTTGAATAAAGCGCAAAAGAAACGTGTAAACAAGCGAAAATAATATCCAACGCTTAAACAAAAGCTCTTTCATAATCCGCTACCGATACAAATCTAAACTACCTACAAAAACAATCGTAAAACAAAGAGATAAACGTCTCGAGGCACCTCTTCATAATAAATAGTGCGTCAAACTGTGTCCGTTAGTCTATTATCTAAGGTAATGCAACATACAGTTATGTGTTATGCGTTTTTTGACTGGGCGACGCGGCGGGCGCTCGATTTGGCTGCCGTATACCAAACAGACCAGTGACTGTGGCCGATAGTTGGATAGGGTTGATATTAATAACAGTATTTTATTTACTTAATACTTGTCTTTTTGTAAATGTTGACAGTTTTTTAAGTTTTTATTAATTTGAAAAAAAAATAGGTCATCCAATAAAAATTTAGAAATCTAGCTGAATAGATTTTTGTTTTCGGGCATAAAAATAACAATAAGTAAAAAAACAAATGGTTTTGTTTTGACATCGTTTTTACGTTCTTCATAAAAGTGATATTTTCGTTGCTTGGTGCCGAAGAAAATCACTTAAACAGTAAGTTTTTTACAGTGATAGTAAGTATTTAGGTCAAAATTGTGTCTGATCCACAGCCACCAAAAAATACCTGTTCACGTTAAACGGTTATTTGAAAAAAAAAACGTTAAATACCGGAACAAGTTGATCCGAAATATTCCATTTCTTCGCTCGTTAGAATATCACGCTTGTTAATATTATTAAAAGCATCTTTGCAACGCGAATAAAACTGAAAAATAATGTTCCTATGATAAAGAAAGTACCTACCTAGTTATTATTATAAAGATTATTAGTAGAGCTTCAACATTTAAACAAAAACCTAACTCATTTTTTTTTTTTTTAATGTTTCGTAATTTAAATATTTACCTAGCAATTTATTAAAAAAAAACAATAAAACAAGTAGATTCGGAATAAAATAAAAATCTGTTTTATATTTTTACACCCGAGATAACCCTTTTGAAGCTTAATCGGGAACCCTATTGACAAGTTTAGAATGTCCTACCGTTCTCTAGCCACATGTGAATATGGTCTAGTATACTACTAACAACGAAATATCTAGATACTGTGACGTAAGACACTTTGCAAAGATAAGCGAAAGGTTTGTAGGCCAAACATTTAGGTTCATAAATGTTCCACGATTTGGAACCGATACACAATGTACTTGTGTGACCAAATTGTAAAAGACAACTAATTGTAATTTTATTAATTTTCATTTTATGAGATATTGGTGATTAGCTGATTTGAGAGCAGTGGAGACATAGTGGTTACTGCTCCAACTTAGGTGTCATAGGTCGCGGATACGAACTCAGTGCCTGAGTACAGTTTCATGTTTTCGTTAGCATATTGGTGTGGGCTAGCTAATATACAGGGTGTTAGTGTAAACACCGTTATCCTTGAAACCAGTGGTTTGGTTTCATTTATAGAACGTAAAATCAATGGAAAAATACAACTTTTTTTTTTAAAAGAAAATCTACATTTTTCACAAGAATACTTCACCATTTTTTTTTCTATAAACGATATTTATTCAATAAATCCCAACTGTCATATTTCATAATAATACGATTTTTTTTTTTTACATTAATTCAGTAATATACATTATTATACATCTAACACTACGAGTGCGATACTAATAATATGTATAAGTATATAAAAAGGGGGGGGGGGGGAAATAATCACTAAAGTGCATCATAAACTACATCATTCATCACCATTGATATAAAACCGGCGAAGGAAAACAACGTGAAGAAAAATTCGAACATCCACTAACCCGCAATTTTTTAATATGTCAGAATTAGTGCCATAGTAAAATATGTTAATTTTCATTAGACCTACACTTTCTTAAAGGATGTCCCTCGTTTAACCTAACATCATCATACGAGTATCATCAGCTGGTGGTATTATAATACGAGAGAACAAGAGTCGTTGAAATCTGACGAAGATCACTTCAAGAAAATGGGTAGCATCCTCCTCTCCGCTAAATACAACACACGATCGCCAATCCATCATCCGCAGTGATTCAATAATGGCAATCATATATCCTCTAACTTTTGATTGCAGCAGCCATTGAGAGACAACGTGACCAACTCAATGTTTACGTATCAAAGTAACGTATTAATACTAGGTAACAACTAAGCACTAATTGCTTTGCGAAATTCGCCTTTATCTCGGCCAATGCACGTTTTTATCTCAAAACATATGCCTAAGTAAACAATACTCTGTAAATTTTATCTCGTGAGAGTTTAGAGGAGCTCGTGGCTAAGTAATAACAGCCGTTCAAGTCGATCCATGAGGTTAAGCTACGCTTGCCGGGGTTGGTCCGTGGATGGGTGACCATTTTCACATATCGAGACTCCTCCGTGCCTCGGAAAGCACGTTAAGCCGTTGGTCCCGGCTGTCATTTATGGATCTTTGACAGTCGTTACGAGTCGTCAGAAGCACGAAAGTCTGACAACCAGTCTAACCAAGGGGTATCGTATTACCCAGTTACTGGGTTGTGGAGTTCAGATAGGCAGTTGCTCCATGTAATCATTCAGCTGCATCCGGTTAGACTGGAAGCCGACCCTAACATAGTTGGGAAAAGGCTAGGCAGATTGACTCTATAAATTTTATCATGTAAAGGCTCTAGTATAAAAAACTTAGCTTTTTTCCTGCCGTTTCGTTACCCGGGAAATCCTTACGGGTGTAATTTGTCCCCGCCTGCGGTAAAACCCAAAAGGAAGGTAATTTTGACCTACAATAATATTATGACCGTATCAGCTGTTGTGCTGAACATACTGTACATATTCGTCCTTGAAACATGTACACATTGTTTTAGAGCAAAGACACTGAGGTTTATCTAGGAGTAGTAGTTAGCGGATCTAGAATGCAAGTCGTCACTGAAGGCGATTTTTGGCGTTTTTCTGTTAATAAAATAATACCTAGCTGATTATGTATTTACATAAACTAAGGCTGAAACTTAGCCCACATCTATAGGAATTTTTAAATAAATCATTTTTAAATAAAGCATCTTAATTTTCCAATAGATATGGTAGTTGTATGGTTTATAACTCTAATAACATCTTTGGTGTCATTTTAAGAAAAACATTATGACCATTTTATTAGGGTTGATTGTCCACTAGTGCGCTACTGGACTGTACATGGGTCGCATACATTTTTGTTATAAGATACCTAAGGTTTACACAAAGAAAATTGGAAAATTATGGGGGAGACATTTTCCCAGCAGAGGGAAAACATAGGTTAGTTAATAATAAGATTAACTTACAGTCTTTTATTTTCTCACTAACAAAATGTGAATATTATTCTAAAATGAATTATTATTATTAAACCTTTTCTGTTCCTCGCTCATCTCTCCGCTCGCCGCTCGCACTGCGCCAGCGGCGGCCCCACGGCACTTGCAGTCCGATTCGATTTTAGGTCGTCGCCTTACATAACAATTGAATAATGGCGCACACGCATACCGTCCGGCCGCTAACACAAACTACACACAGCTGCACTAGTGATACAACTTTATGTATTTACTCATTATCTCTAGTAAACAGAGTAAAACTACTTTGCTACGGGAAGCATTTTGTTAGATAAGTGTTATTATTTAAAATCTCGGAAGATGTGAACGGGATTTCATTGGATGTTTGCACGGGAAAGGCTTCTTTTGAGTCTTTATTTATAATAGTGCTCCTGTAATATTGACTCTTCAAGTTCCATTCTGAGGCGATAAAAAAGATTTTTCTCACAAAAAGGGACCACCTCACAAGTTAAAATTACCCCGCATAAGAGAAAAGGAATGAAAGGGAACATGTCAATTTGGCAAGCAGAACCAACATATCGGTAACAAAACACGATCACCAATCTATTTTCTGTCAAAACCGATCTACGTACCATATTTGGAACACCCAATTTCAAAAACATTAAACATTCAATATCAGTTGAAGATCTCATAAGGAAAATGTACAATAATCTGTGAACGGGGCCGGAAATTATCAACATCCTAATGTTATCCAATGTATTGGCCTTGCCAACTAGGTCTTTTAGTGCATTAATCTTTGTAAGCAAGAAGATTTAATGCTGTTGTATATGAGGCATTGCCAAGCGTGGTGGTTATAGCAACACCCCGAACGACCGTTTGATATTCGGAAGCTCCTAATTATCAAGATGTCTTAGGAAAGCTATTATACATAAATAAGAACTTTTCGCTTTTCGGGATTCCCTGCCAGCAATACACTAGATCAATAGTCAAGAAGGTTCTAAAGACCAGCCTATCCACTGCTGGACATAGGCCTCTCCCAAGCTGCGCCACAACACCCTGTCCTCCGCCTTCCGCATCCAGACTGTCCAAAACCAGCATACCATGTGGGTATATCTTATATATCTTGTATATCTTCCAAGATCAAACACTCACAGCTGATGAATAGAAACATTGCAAGAGTGCTAGGTGCCATCCTACTTAAGCAGATATTGTGTCTCGAAATTGTAGTCTTCAGTATTGCAGAAAAGAGAGTGGTATATAATAATATAGGTACTGTGTGCGTACATTTTGTCAACAAGACAACAGGTGTCGGTATTATGATAACCCGGGTGTCCCTTAAGTTAAGCGCTGGACTTCACTCTTTTTAAATAACACTTACATAAAGTAAGAAGCTCATGCACTTTACCAGCTGTCTTGCTATAAAGTGTAGATGTGCCAAAAATGTCCACTTAGCACAAAACCCGCAAACATCAGCATGGCGCTTCCCGCATTAAGCTCCTACCATGCAGGGTCAAGACATTCAAAACCATAAATTTCCCATTCAATACCCATGTCCACAAAGCTGTCCCCGCTCGGCTACACTTGTTCCCATAACCTATGGCTTGCACCATAGAAAGTCCATTCAATTCAATGTACCATTGGACAGATGCATGTGTTTAGTGTTGCCGTTACTTGGATATTGTCGGACAAATCGTGGACTAAAGATCATGGGAAACATGTCCAGTCTTGGAGACAACTTCACTTGCCGTGTTCAGCATTGTAGTCAATAAATAATGTTCGAGAACTTGTGAGAGAATGAGGTGTTCGTCGCTGTAAGATTGAGTTAGGAACTTTCGATAACAGTTTGTCTTGTTGCGAATGTTTCAGCTGGATGTTTGAGAGAAATCTAGTGGGGGATATAGCTGTGTGTGGTCCTGTTGTTACGTACTAGTAATCTGCGGGAATTTATTTTATTATTTACTAGCTGTCTGTCAGTTCACTCATACCATATTTTTATTACAGAGATGAAATTATGTCATTGGTTGTGAATATTTCATTGAATAATTTTATCACGACAAGATCATTTGAGATTGCAGAGATTTCAATATCCATGATAACGCATTCTGCAGTTTGCATACCGGTCCTAAGAAAACATATTTGTTTTACGTTATTTCTTATTACGTATGTGGGTTTTTAATAGTTCTTATCTAAATTATTTTATCTTATCGTAGTTGTGTTTTGTTTTTATTCCCGGCTAAAAATAAATAGGAAATAGGTATGTAATTAACTCTTGATCGCAATTTAATTAAAAAAAACGTTCGATCTGGTTTTCCCAAGATTGTAATCATGGCTTTTCTGTATAATCTATATACATATTATAAATTAAAGTCGCTTTTTGTGTTTGTCTGTATGTCCGCGTTGTTCTTCTAAACCACACAACAGATTTTGATGAGGTTTTCACCATCGTTTAGAGAATTTATTCCGGAAGGTTTATGTGTATAATAAGTTATTATCGAAGTTAATATAACTGAAAATTTTTGATATTTTCATAAGTCGTAAGCTAGTATTTTTCCTCAACTGCTTCGTTGGTCTAGTAGTCGCAAGCGTTACTGCTGAGCATGATGTCCTGAGTTCGATTCCGAGGTCGGGCAGTGTTAATAGGTTTTTCCATTAGGAATATCTCGGTAGCAGCACGGAATCTGTGCCCGGTTGATGGCGATAGTTTATTAGGGACTTAAACATAACTGGTGAAATGTGGGTATTACTATAGATACACCTCTGCCTAACCCTTTGGGGATCATAGGCGTGATACTTTAGTTGCTGGCGATTTCAAAATCTCACGTCTACATACAAATTTTAACATCACTAGCGACAAATCGAAACGAAATTTTAAAATCGCCAAAGACGCGTCGATTATAATTATAAAATTATAAACCTATCAAGTCATTAAAAGATCAAGATGAACATGAAGTTGTTAAAACTTTAATTAATGAAATAATTTAAGCTTATTTATGAGTTCTTATTACACGGACTACCGTTACAACCGAATTATGACGACAACAGCTTAACGTGACGTAATCTACATACATTACTACTAAAGTTGTTGTAAAATACGGTTTCCTAGTTAAAGTTTAATCTTAAAATTAACCAAAGTTTTTGATAATTGAAGTTATAAGCTTGGTTGTAAATTAGTTAATTACGATTTAGTGTCTTAGAAATGGTTTTACTTTGACTGCGGTGCGTTTGACGGAGATTTCCAATAGGAAATACGAGTATGTGGTAGCTGACATTTTAAAATTCAGTACATTATTTATTTTGCTTTAGTTTACGTTAAGGCTCTGGCAAATTGTCGACACTTCGACAGCCATAGAATCTGTGGATAGGATACTAGATGAAAACGTAGGTACAAAAAAGCAAAAAGAAAGGTTTTGTAAAAAGACAAAGATGTGTAATGGATCTAAAAGCCCAATCTATTCTGTTATTGTTATAATAAAATAAATATTGAAATACTGTCTTGTGAAATCTGAAGTACCGTACTATAGGTATGTGCCCGACCCAGTTCTCGAAAATGGCAATATCATGATGTATTGGGATCGATCTATCATCACTGACAGGACAATTGTTGCCAATAAGCCAGGCATTGTGGTGATAGATCGATTAGAGCGTCGCACAGTGATTATTGATATTGCTGTCCCGCATGACGAGAACCTCGTGAAAGCTGAAAAAGATAAACAGATTAAGTATCTTGACCTGGCACGCGCGGTTGTCGACATGTGGGATGTGGATACAGCAATCATTGTGCCGATAGTCGTGACGGCCAATGGCATAATAGCCAAGAGCCTCGACCAACACCTGAGGAGGCTCTCGTCAGGCGGCTGGATCAAGGGCTTGATGCAGAGAGATTGCACTTCCGTGTCTTCCGTCAATCAGCGCATCCTTAGACGCATAGGCCTCTATTTACTGTTATTATTAGTATTACCTAAATTCCTAAATGTATATGATGTTGATATACTTAATGAATAAATAAATACATTATCGTGACATAACCATACACACAACCACCAGTGTGGTGAAAGGGGTGGTCTATACCTAGCTCCAACAACATAGCCACGATAAACGACAACGCTATACATCTCTACTATGATATATTGAAAGTAATAGTGATTAGTGGAGCAATCAGACGCACTATTTACAGCCAGTTATAAATACACGCCACTGTGATCTGTTGTCACTAGTTAAACACGATGGCCGATTGAGAGCGATGTTGTAAGTAACCTTGTGTCCCAAAATGACTTGCTTGCAAAACAAACAGCAAAAAATCGACTAATTTTTGATGATCTAAAACTAGAGATGGGAGATTTAACGTCGACGTTCCATATTCGATTCGGTTCTTTTTTTTCGAAAAATTGTAACATGCTGACAATTTATCGAACATTTAAATATCGAATCCAGTTTAAATTTATCCACTGATAATTTTTCCAGACAAAATACCGTTTTCGATGACACTTACGCAATATTCAAATCAAAAAATGTCAGCCTTCGGTAACGACATCTCATTTTAGGGGTCAACTTGTGACGAGAATTACGCGAAATACAAACCGGAACATGTGCAGGAGCCGGTCCGGCAGGTTGGTGCTCGACTTTTTAAAATATTTGGACTGCGACTTTTTTCATTCATTTAATGACTGATGCATGTATTTAGTGTGCAAAAGAGATTTGTTGCAACATCTCAATAAGCGGCAGAGAACAAAGGACAGGCTTTAAGGCGAATATTTGAAAAGGTTACTTACTCGCTATTACCAGAATCATAATGAGACAATGAGTCTAGCCGCTGATGGGTCAATAATCTAGCTAATGACTCCTTGGCCATAACTCCGTAAGCATCATCGCCATTGACCTTATTATTTTATCGTCAATTTTAATGTTCAGCAATGAAAAAGACAAAACCGAAATATTTTAACTTACTGCAACCTGCAACGAAAGCTCAGTAGCCTTCCATTAAATTGTAAAACAATAAAGTTTATAATAATTTATTCGCCTGAAGGCAAAATATATGAAAACCGAAGCCGAATTCACGAAGTGTTTCGGCTTATCGGCAAAATGAATCGTGAGCACACCGCACCGCACTTCATATTGCGAAACTTTTAAATTTTTTATGAATTCAATGGGCACATTATTTTGTATCTATATTTTAGGCTGACATATTTTAATATGTTATAAGATAAATAATTTTATTGTTTTTATTTTACACTTTCACGCGTTTATATTTTTTGAAATGCTTGCGTTAATCGTTTACAGATTTTATTTCGGCCTTTAATTTTTAATGGTTTTACTTTCTCTTTAAGCTGAAAGAATAATATTTATGTTTCCTTCTCTTTTCGGCATCTTGTTGTAGACTAGCCATTATAACATCTTCTGTCTCTGTCACCTTCAAACAATTTACAGAAAAAGAACGATGTTTTTATATACGTTTAGCGCTGGGTACATTTGCAAAAAGTTCCTTATTTTTTATGGCTTGAATCTTGTAGATCACAAAAAAAAATACTTACACTCAGTGTAACTACCTAATATTCTGTGCCTTATTGATATTAGTAGAATCGAAACCTAGTAGATTCAAATAATTTCTGTTAAATAATCTAAATTCTATTCAGCTGTATAAGTTGATATCTTAAATCTTTTATAATAACGGTATTTACAAGATAAATTACAACTGATTAACTAAAATTATTCAAGTTTTTATTAGTTGAACTACATTTTTACGGGAAAACGGAATCAATATATTGGAAAGAACTTGTTTTTAAGTTCTTTTTAATAAATTAAGTCGCGACCACGTAATAATTTGTTAAAAAGGTTCTCATACTATGAACTTGTTGTTTTTATAAATCAATCTAAAACTAGGCCTAAAAACCTATTTATTCATAAGTGTATAAAAAAAAACGAAAAAGCATAACAGATTAAGTGTGAAAGAGACAAAGAGAATTATATCTTTCTTCTGTCTCATGTAACAAAATATGCCCAAAAGTGACGCGTCCTTGAATTTTCACTCTTAATTTCTCGTCCGGTCGGTCTATTCTTTAAACACATCACCTTGAAAACTTAGGTGAAGTAAGCTGTCAATTCCTAGCGTCAGGTGGAGTGACAGCTCACTTTAATCTCACTTCACCTAAGTTTTCATGGTGAGATTTTTACAGAATACCACTACAGTTATCGAATCGCCACCTAAGAAGTTTCGCTTCAAAAACAGCACATTTACGTTACACACAAAAAATAAAAAAAAAACGGAATTTCTATTGTAAGCAAACCGAATCGTTTATGGAAATAGGAACCGAGCATTAGTCATGTCTCTGAAAGGACTAGTAACAACATGGCTTATCAATGTACAAATAAAGACTCATCTTATGAATTATGTCACAAAACAACAAAGAAATAGACTTTTAAATAACATCGTAATTAAATCATTTTATGACTATGTTGGTAACACAAACGTTCGATAACAGAATTATTTAAAAAACAAACTCAAATGGTATAAATATATTTGAATGCATAATATTGATTTGTTCCACTTTGTACCGTGGTGAAGCACGTGTCATATCGGAAAAAATCCGAAAAAGCATTAAATTATACAGTGTATTCTGAGCCCTTCATCAGGTCCGGTTATTTAGTTTATACGAGTAACAGTCATTTGTGTAACTTTCCTACGTTTTTATCTCGACTTTCGGAGTTTCGGATGCGCGAGCGCATTCTACAGCTTTTTGGCGGCTAAAATGTTGCTGCGCGAAACTTACTTTGTAGAACTAATGAGAAAAATAATAGAAAAATATGGGAATGGAATGATTTGACATTATTATTTATTTAAAATTGTCTTATTTTATTAGAGTATTTTTATTATGTTGTAAAGAATTAAGTACAAGTACTTACGTCACTTATAAATGACATAATATAAACATGCCTGTTTAATTGAGTAATTACACTCGCGTTTGTAATAAAATGTAAAACGTATCTACAACTCGATCATTCGAACAGCATTGGCGTAGCAAATGTCAATAAAATAGAGCTAACAATGGACTTAAAAGATATTGAAGAAAATCGCGATCCTTGAGACATTTTTTTGGCCAATTGTTACTGCACCTGGGTTTATGAATAATTTATATAAATAACTTTTTTTATTAACACCATCAAGTATTTTGTTGAACTATAACATCTATTATTATGGTATGATATTTAGATTCCTTAAAATGATAAGTATTTGTTTAAGCAAGTCAGATTGCTTTATTTTTACAAAGCAATCAGAAAAGAAACTGTCCACAAAAATGTACCAGCAGCGTCAACCGATACTCATAAATATTTCAGTGTCCCTTAAAAGGGAATTAATGTGTGAGAAAACATATACTTCATATAAAATGTCCTAGTCTATGTCAATAAAAACAAAAAACCTGTCTATATAGGTACGTGAATAAAGACGTAAATGCTTTTACGATATTTTTCTTAACGCCTGGTTCAAGAAAAACATACAAGGATCAGTTGCTAATCCCACGCAAGCCATTTTAAACTTAGGGAAATGTTTACTGTTTTTGTAAGTATAAAGATAAGGACGAGAAGTGTTTCTACCATGTTAATTTTATCTATTTTAACTATCATCGACATGCTAATTTTGAACCGACAGTAACTCCTCTATAACTCACTTATTTTTCATTTAAATACGTTGCAGATTTGTATCGTTCAGACTATCATCGAAAATTCATCATAATGATGTCGATAATTCCGTACAAAAATAGAGCCCTTAAAATCTATAAAAAGCTAAGAAAAGCACGTGCTTTGAAAAAAAAAAGGGTTACGCAAATGAGTACTTTTAGTGACGTGTTGGTGCTAATGACATCCATGAACTCGGAAACCATTTACTATTTTAAGTGACGCTTTGAGCCATTTGACACTTTCGCAACGGTAACCAGTTTTACCAAACTATGCGCAATGAAATGGTCTTGGTGGTTCATTAATTTTTGTTAACGCTGGTGGCCCCTGAAGATATGCTATACCTACAGGATTTCCTAGTGCAGACACCAGCCTCTTAAACACTAGAGACACGTTGTTTTTTTTAGCATATTTTAAATAATATTATGATGTCATTGTTTGTGAAGAGAAAATAAATGACAACATGAACTTGAACAAAAAAAAAAAAAACTTTCCTATTTTAAACTCGCTTACAAGCTTTCCTCAGCCGCACGTCACCAACGTTCAGCGTCATTTTAGCTGCCTTATCAAAATTAAGGTTAATTGACTTTTCGTATAACGTTATTGATTTTAGAACTGTCTATTTGTTTGTTAAAATAGCCGAATAGTGTATTAATAGCGATTGGGCGGTGGTTCTCACACGTTAACCATACGACTTCGAGTAGATACCGTGTCGTGTGTATCAATCACTTTATAACGACTGAATCTTATTTTCGAGTACTACGCTGCGATTCTTTGGGTCACTAAAATTCCGCATAGTTGAGCGTATGCAAATGTACCTACATTCTTGACATATGTTATTTGTTTTAGTAGCTGTTTGTTTTTTATTGCATTTTTGTTTATTTAATGAACTTAGAGCCGATTCTATAGATGAATACTTACTTCTTTACTTCAGACGACTTAATTTAGAGTTTTATCTAGTACTTATCTAAGTGTTTGAAATATATCTACATTTCTCGAGTTTAGTTTAATTCATATTATTCATAATATTTATTTGCATTCCATAATGTGTTAAGGTATTACAATTGCCTAAAGCTAAGGTACAATACGGACACTATCGGGCAGAGCAAAAAGAAAAAAAAAAATCTTAAATTTTTTATATTCAAATACAACTTAACCGTCTTGCAAAAAAAAAAATTACGAGAGTGAAAGTTAAATGTATTTTATGAACAAGATAAGTATCCTAGCACAATATAATTGACCCATATTTCTTCTATTGACTTACTACTGACTGATACGTAACTGATAGATAGTTTTCCATTCATTACTAGGTATCTCTGTTTTGTAATATATTGTAGTCCAGTGGTCCTGTGTTGCTAAGAATACGTAACCCCCCCTTGCTCCCCTTTTATGTATAAGTAGTAAATGCAAAATTTTATATTTTGTAGTTAATAATAAAAGTGTTATAATTACACTGCAAACTTATAATGTATTTTTGAATAAAATGGGCTCGATTTTTACCTGTGATACCTAGAGAGAAAGCTAAAAATAGATGCTAAACACTAAATACCTATATATAATATGTGAAATTAGTAGGTAGGTACTTCTTAATTTACAGACGAAGATTTTCATTCTATCATTTTTCAGACCACACTGTTTCAACACCTGGTATTATTGTCATTTAAAACTAACATCGCATTGTCAAGGTTTATCGAATATTCTGAGAATGGTTTTCCACGTCATTTCCAGATATTAAGACTGCATAGTTTAGGCTTAAGTACTTTACGTCACTTGTTAAAGAATATTTGCAGGCACACGTGTCACTCGTTGGCGCGTTCCCTGCTAACCCTGAACTGTACCAAGCTTTATATAAATACAATTATTATACAATTTGTTCCAACATCAAACGAAAGAAAGATGGTCAAGGGCGAATGACGTCACAATAGAGTTCCACAACCGCCAGAGAATCAACAAGTCGCCCAGTGAGCACACTGACAAAAAATTTAGAAAAAAATCTATCTTAATATTTTTTTTCCCGGAATTGCAGCGAGACATTTTATAAGTAATCAATCAAACGCAACAACGACTACCGCCACATTTTCGGTATAGATAACACGAAACGAGGTAACAGATAAGTAATTTATATCGCAGCCACTATCGTGCATTGTATACTTTCTTCGTTTTATCGTCGTAATCAAATCAGTGCCAGATACCGGTAGGCGTGAATCGAGATAGCGAAACGAAAAATTCCGTGCGATTCTAAACTTTGTGACAAAAAGTCATCATGGCCGATTTATATTTAGTTTTGAAGAAAATTTTCATTACGAGGTCATTGTTTTACAGACGGTCGCAGACGCTGTTTTGTCTCGCGCACAAATGAATATAATGCGTACCTATGTGGCGTTTGCATAATTTGTCATTTTTATTACTGAAGTATTGTATAAATTGCATACACTGTGTGTAAACTCAGATATTGTATATATTAGTCCTTCAACGTTTTGTTAGTTTAATATTCGCGTGTACAATGCATACGCGTTATCTCATTATGCAGATTTTAAGTAGAATGTCGAAATTGTGCGCTTAAGTCTGAATTAGTTAGTGTATACCTGAAATTACACAAATAGTGAATTCTCCTGCAACATACAGTCTAGCGGCTGTCTACAAGTCATAACAATATGACCTGTGCAGGAAATTTGCTAAAATATAATGACATTGGGGTAATTTTGGTACAAACAATGTGAATTTCAAATTGCAATAACTTTTTTATTATAATTTTTTTTTGTGTTTTCTGTGTGCCTCTTTCGGATCGGACTGCTGTATATTTTAGAAAAAACTCTTGTTTTATCACACGATTAAACATAAAGAAGAAGAATAAAGACGATAAAGAAGTTTAGTTAAAAACTAGTGTGTGAAGTCACCGATAACGCTTGCCATTAACACCTTTTTATTTCTTTCTACCCGGAACCAGGAAGATACGATATAAACCCGCAATTCTTCGATATCTTATCGATATCCACCCACGTTAGTTCGCACATCGTTAGTTTAATAATCTTGATCTGCAGCATTATTTAGTAGCTGCATAACAAATTGAGCCAAAACACATATCTACCTGGCATTAAGTCCGCCTCTGTAAATTTGTGTGCTTAAAGTATTAAATAAATAATAAAAAAAATACCTAATAATCTCCTAAAAATATTTTGAATAAAATAAAATAAAATCCAATAAATATTTAGCATGCAACATGAATTTTTTTCGTTTAGTCAAAAGGATTATGCATAAATATGTTAAGTGGTTGCAAATAAGCTATTAAAATAAGATTATATTTCTCTTGTAGATAATAAAAGAAACCGGAGCCATTGTGTCTGGTTTTAGATTGAAAAAAAAAACTGTCAGCTCCATCTTTGGCCCGTAATAAAGTTTTTTTTACCTGACTGAGGCAGAGGTTAAGTTTAGCAGCCAAACTTTTATGGACACAAGTTATAGAATATATATGGGGTCAAATTAGGTAGCGAAACTTCAGAGACATTTATTATCGATATTTATCGATATACGGATATTTATAGATATTACGGATATTTATCGATATCTAAACACGATAGAAGAAAAAACCGGCTAAGTGTAAGTCGGACTCGCGCATGAAGGGTTCCGTATCAATAAAAACAATCAGGTTTGTTGTATGGGAGCCCCTTAAATATTTATTGTATAGTTTTATCTGTGAAAATTTCAACTGTCTAACACGGTTCATGAGATACAGCCTGGTGACAGACGATTTTACCATTTGGGTACGGAACCCTAAAAAAATTGTTTTTCTAAACTCTATACGTTCTAGTAACTACAGTTGATTACGGAGCCAACTGCCGTAGTTGTACGTACTTGAGTTTAGAAAAACAGTTTTTTTTTTTGCAGCTTATTTGATTTGACTTCCCGAAGTCCAGTTATGAGGTTGTCTTTCAAATAAAATAGGATTTATAATTGGCGGAATTAGAGAACACAAGCGTTACTTTACACAAAGAAAAAAAATCTGACCGACACTTTCAAGAATCTGCCTAGCTTTTTCCCAATTATGTTGGGGTCAGCTTCCAGTCTAACCGGATGCAGCTGAATACCAGTATTTTACATGGAGCGACTGCCTACCTAATTTCCACAACCCAGTAACTGGGTAATACGAAACCCCTTGGTAAGCCTAGTTGTCAGACTTTCGGGCTTCTGATGTCCCGTAACAAATATCGAAGATCTACCAATGACAGCCGAGACCAACGGCTTAACGTGCTTTCCGAGGCACGGAGGAGTCGCGGTATGTAAAGATGTTCACCCATCCAGGAACCAACCCCGGAAAGCGTAGCTTAACCTGATGGATCGACCCGTGCGGCTGTTATTACTTAGGAGGAGCTTTACTTTGACCGAAAAAATAATAAACCAAAATATGACAAGAGAAAACTCTAAAGCGATAACGTATGAATTGATGGGTTTCAATGGCGCTTGCTCTGCAATCATTGAAGTCAAGCGACATCTGCCATGACAGACTATTGGCCGAACGCCTACTACAACCATTATGCATCTAATCAGTTTCCTTCAGGAATTAATGGGACGATTAATGGGTACTAAGTTTCTTTTCCGTAACCAAGGGTGAAACGGGACCCTATTACTAAGGCTCCGCTGTCTGTCTGCCTGTCTGTCTGTCAGTCCGTCCGTCTGTCTCATGAACCGTGATAGCTAGACAAATAAAATTTTGATAGATGATGTATATCTGTTGCCGCTCTTATAGATAATGGTACGGAACCCTTCGTGCGCGAGTCCGACTCGCACTAGGCCGGTTTTTTCCTCACCTCTCATACACAAAGTTGTGGGTTGAAATCCGGGCGACTACAGAAAAATAATTCACATGTAGGTACTTTCCGAGTTTATCTTGGGTAATACTAGATAATTGATTCAGGCGTGACTTAGCGGAAATCCATTATACAATACAGTAGACGTAACACGTCGTGTTCGGGTTCGCGACTGGTCAATGGTCATCCTGAGGATGCCTCGTTGAGTGGTGAAACACGTGTCGATTTCATACAGGTTTACAGGGTTTATTTGTGACTCTTTAGGAATAGATAAGCGGAATAGGTTACTAAATATATCTAACTCTATTGTATTTTTTGGATATTACTGATATTGGTGATGGAAAACATCGTGAGGAAGTCTTAATCCCGTGAGAATATCGGGATAAAAAGTATCCCATGTCCTAACCCAGGTCATGGTCGACCCATGTGCCTTTCATCCTAATTCGTTCAGCCGTTTTAGCGTGAAAGCGTAACTAACAAACAAACTCACTTTTGCATTAATAATAATATACAAACTTGAAAAGAACTGCAATTCTGAAATATAGTTAACTTGTAAGATTTTCATTGCAAGCAGTTTAAAACGAAAGTGAAATTACTTCACTGGTAACAAGAAAAGTGTTAATTTTGATATCTAAGTACTACTAAGTAATTACTGTATGTAGTAAAAGTGAGATAGTGATTTTTTTGCAGTTTCACAACCAAATGAACATTTAAATGGTTGTGAACATTTAAATTATTACATTATGCAGATACCTAAAAAAAAAAATCCTTCATATTTATTTTGTACTGTAGGTTTATTACAAAAAAAAACTGTATAAATAAATTGATTATTTTATTTAATACTAGCAGCGCCCCGCGGTTTCACCCGCATAAGTCTCGATCTCGTTGGAATATCGGGATAAAAACTTCCTATGTGTTAAACCAGGTCTGTCTGTTCCCCAAATTTCATCCAAATTCGTTTAGTAGTTTTTGCGTGAAAGAGTAACAACATTATAATATAATAAAAGAAAGAAATATAATATATAATTAAAGTAGGATTGAGTAAATCTCTATATTTTCATCCTCTACAATCTGTGCCTACCTCGTATAGCTCTGCCGTGAACATACGAACTAGAATGTGTATTCGTATGAACACGTGCCATTAGGTTTGCTCTGAAATGTCTGTCTAGTAGTGCCAGTAGTGGACTATTTCTAAAATAACGCCTACCTTTAGTGCTAGTTGATGATACAACGTCGTTTATAAGCTATGCACCCACTTTAAATACAACAGATTAATATTACTAAGTGCGACGACTGATGCACTCACAAACTCACTTTCTCTAACTCTTAACTCACACTTTTTTTCTCAAAATAACAATTTTACGACTTACGTCAGTTTGCCGGAGCCTACAACACGTTTAATCATTTACGAACCGCTAAAAACTTTAATACGAAATTATTTTTATTTTTATTGCTCTCTGTTTAAGCGAGCTCCGAAATGGAAAACAGTACAAGTCATAAAATAATTTCACTAAGCACACACAATAAATTATAAAATTGGTAATGAGACAAAACTCACCTGTTCAAATGTCTACACACTGCCGAGGACAGATGTTGCACATTCAAAATTTTGGAACCAATAAACTGTTACACTTTAAATTTTTCTCCTGAAACCGAAGTCACACTTTCGAAATACGTTAGTTCACACAAATGGATGTTTTTCAAAACCGCGTGAGTTTCCCAACGGCGTGTCACTTTCGTACAGTTTCCGAACAGATCGTGTTCACTTGTGGTTATTGTAACTCTAACTCGAATAACTCAACACTCGTATTATTGGTGCAAATAGACATCACACAGGGAAGGTAATTGATACTAGTAATATTTCCCACCGACGTTTCTCTGCGAACTGAAAATCACGCACATTATTAGCTAACACATGAACCACTTAAAAATACACTTTTGTAATTTCGGCACTAAAATATCATAGAGTAATAAAAAACGCCAGTACCGTCACACGGGAGAAAAATAAACAAATTAAAAATAACCCCACACTGCCAATAAGAAAATTAAAAGTATCGATAAAGGACGCGATAAGTCTGCAAATGTTTACTCAAATAATTGGTGCGCTGACGCCGTGTACAATGTATGTTAAGGCCCAAACTTACAGTGCGCCTCCGTGCCAAAAGAGATTTTGTCAAGCAATTAGCAGATAACTGTCGTCAGATGAAACGAAAAAAAGTTTTTTTTTTCGGTAAGAAACTGTTCACCCCGAGCGTTTCGTAACAGGCGAGCCAGCACACAAGTCGTTACACTGAAATCGTCCAAAATCAGCGATCACGTACGCACGCCGCGTGGAAACAGACCACCTAGGCACTAAGCAGAAATTTTCACCTGTGCGAAATGATAAAATCAACTTTTCCACGCGGTCCGGCCTTCGCTGCATTGTTATGCAATTGCAAAACGCCGGACCGGCTGCCAAATCGCGAAACTAAGGTTTTCGAACGCGCGAAGTTGTTCGGAAAAACGTTAACCGGAAAAATCCTAACCTCAAATAGAGAAAGCGGCGGAAAGTTTTTGGTGATACTTTGAGGTTATTACTCTATGGTATTTTGTGTTTGCCGATCACATGTTGGTCAATTACCGGCTGCGATTTTTCGTGAGCGTATTCGGGAGTGCTCGGCCGACTTCGTCGAGCGGCATAACGTGACCGGCGCGGGCGGTAACTCGCGCGATACTGAGGCGTCGCGCTCAACTGCTATCTGGACTCCGCGGCCCGATACACTTTACGTCTTCAAAAAAGCTCGACCTAACGTGCTAGCGGTACCGTCAGCCACGAAAACTGGTATACGAATGTACGGTCATAAAAAACGTGGACCTCGTGTTTTGGCCATGTAGTATAATGGAACATGACGACACGTATAGTTCGGGGAACCGATGCATCATCAATGACAAAGTTTTTTTTTCCTGAATTCTACATATTAATTTAGAGATCGAACAAAGATTAATTAAGTCAACGAGTTCTCTAAATAATCTAAGTATGCACTTAATAACAGTTATAAGAACGCAAGAAAAAAAATATAATTACATAAAATTGTTGTTTTATGACTTGCCTACTTTGTGCATGGGTCAATCATAAAGTGATACTTTTATGCAATTTTTTATCAATTACCGTGTTAAGTTTATTGATCACAAGAATAATGACCACATAATACCTATTGTGTTAGTGTAAAAGATGACTGACTTCTTGACCTAGAGATAAACAAATTATGGAGATACCTAGGTTTTGCCCGCGGCTTCGCCCGCGTGGATGTCGGATAATATGCCACAGGAACGTACCTATGTGTTAAACGGGTTATTCCGTTTATCCATCCCAAAAAATCCACCCTAAGGTGGATACTCGGAAATGTATGTCCCAGAATCCACCCTAGACCTAATTGCATAAACGGAATTTCATAGTCCTAAGGTGGATTCTCGGACATACGAGTACCATGGAAAATCCCTGTTAATCCAGGTAAACTATGTAGATATCAATTCCGTAATACATTGTTTTCATATAACTCTATTGGTAAAGCTCCGAGTTGGCATGTTGTTTTTCAGACATCTTCAAAACCCACCTTTATATTTTAGCAAATTTACACAAAACCTTAAAGAATAAAACTCATGAATCAAACCGTTAATTGATGAAAACCGTATGAAAATCCTTTTCGGTAGTTTTTCAGTTTATCGCGTTCAGACAGACGGACAGACCCGGCGGGGGACTTTGTTTTATAATATGGCGTGACACTGATGTAGAGATAGTGATTTCAAAACAAGATATCCCACATTTTACACGGTACATTTTATCGGGACCCCTTTTTTTCGCATAATGTTTTTTTCCCTAATATTCTTTGACATAACGATTTTGGCATATTTTTTTTTGGTCTAATAATAATTTGCCATATCTTTTTTTCCATACAATTTTTTTGGCATAATTATCTTGTTGTATAATTTGTTTTACCATAATTTTAATTCGCTTAATGTTACTAGGCGTAACGACTTTTAGCATAATAGTGTTCAGGCATAAAAAAATATTCGAAACAAAGTTAAGTTGTTTTTAAGTATTTATTACAAAAATAATGTTTGGTAGTTTAGGTTAGGTTAGGTTAGAACTGTGACCCCCCTGAAACGACTAGAATCTATTAACGTGTCTCTATTCTGTTGCAGTTAATTATTATGCGTATTTCTTATGCCTTTAAAAAATATGTTTTAATGTCATTATGCGTAAATATTATTATGCTTTTGAATGTTATGTTTATGCACTATTATGATTGGTGAAATTATGCTTAAAATAATTATGCGTTTGCTGATATGCGAAAATAATATTATGCGTAAATATTGTTAGGATACACAAAAGTCTGCCATGTTATATTATGTCTTAAAATGTTATGCAAATGAATAGGGAACCGTAATTTTTCGGCCAAATCCATTTTTTTAAATTTTTTATTGTGTTATGGGACTGCTCTTGACCTCGATCTCGCCTGATGGAAAGCGATAGATGAGGCCTATGAAGGAACGAGCAAGATGCCTGTTCACTCTTGTTTTGAAGGCTGACGGGTTATACGTGGAAGGGAACACAGATGATGGCAGAGAGTTCCACACTTTGGCCGTATGCATAATAAATGTGGAAGAGAAGCGCTTAGTGACTAGACGGTATATCGACCAAGTGCGGATGGTACCCTGCTGTACCTACGTCTGGTGGTCCGATAGTGAAAGGGAGATGGTGGGATCGTGGAGCTCTTGCGCACTCTCTCCGAAGTACAGGGGTTTGGTTAGTGCCATTATTGATATTTGTATAAGCGCTTCATTACGAAATCCGAAAAACCTTTTCCATTTAATCAAAGAATCCCAGCCCTTTTGTTCTTTGAAAACAAGGGAATTGTGAATTCCAAAAAGTTTCCTGCACCGATTCGTCAAGCCGGAATGGTTATAATCTGCCGCTTGTTATAGTATTACTAGCTCTCGCCTGTGAATTCGGCTGTGATCCAGGATGAAAAGTAGCCTATGTCCTTTTCCAGGTCAAGGTCAACCCCTGTGCCAAATTTCATACAATTCCGTTCAGCCGTTTTAACGTGAAAGCGTAACAAACAGTCACACTATCTTCTATAGATATAGAGACAGCATCATCATTAAAGCCGAAATCTAGATCTAGAGCTTCCGCCCGCGGCTTAGCCCGCGTGGTATGTCGATAAAAAGTTACCTGTGTCCTTCCGCAGGATGCCATCTATCTCCCTGCCAATTTTTGTCGAAATCCGTTCAGTGGTTTAGGCGTGAAAAGGTAACATACAGACAGACAGACAGACAGAGTTACTTTCGAATTTATAATATTAGTATGAATAAAAATGCAAAAACGAATGTAATGTAATGAACCTTTTTGGCGCAGCCGTGAGGCACACATTATTGTTAAAACATTATTATCACTTTTTTATTGTTTGTGTCCAAATAAATGTTATTCTTTCTTTCTTTTCTTTTCTTTCTAAAATATTAAATGACTCGAAATTTTTTGACATTTGCATTGAAGTCATCAGGGGTAATTTAATTGTAAATGACCTATCCTACATCCCCTTAACACTTTTACTGCCAAGAACATAGACTGCATACAAATTAGCATGCCATAAAATGTGTCTCATATATCTATAACAATTAGTCAGTCGAGTTCATTAGCGCGTCGCGTATATTTATATATATGTACGACCCGGATGCGAGTTGTGGGCGCGCGAAGGAACTATCGTTGCACTCGTGAGTCGGGTGCTTGGCACTAAAAGTGTTAATGGATTACCGACATATAACCAATAACCTTGTATATAGATCTACAGTATGGCAGTAAAAAGATGAGACATACATAAGGGAGGGGATAGAATTCATGACCTCTGAGTTTGCTTCTTTTCAAGGGTAGTCAGATAGGCTGTTTGTCTCTGCATCACCCAAAGGTTGACTGGTAGAAAATGCCTACGGCATTAAGTCCGCCTCTGTACATTTGTGTGCTTAAAGTATTCAATAAATAAATAGGCACGGAAATGTCCATCAAGCTTTTTTTTTGTGGCCTGTAACAGTCAATCCGGTGTCCTGTTTACAGAATAAACATTTAATTTAATGAAAATGAACAACTTTTATAAAGGGACCAACTCCAAAATATGAAAAAGAAAATTGCTATGCCATACAAAAGTAGAATTTAAAATGTATGGAAAAGCTGATTTTTTTCTTCATATTTTAGGGTTGGTCAATAAAATCTAACTGTGTAGAGTATGATATAACTGTGTATATAAGCACTTCTAACGTGTAGAGCTTTTAAAGGCGATAGAGTCAGAAACTAGTCTGAAAAAAATGAAATTAAGGAAAAATTATCTCCATCTGTCTGTCTGTTTCTGCGACAACCCGACGTGATTTTCGTTTTAATTCACAGAATATTTATTATTCTTTGGCTAGGTTTTAGTGTATATTAATCCAAGGGAGCAGAACTAATGGCGTAGGTAGGTAGTCACTTTGCTTATTTATAAGCAAAGTGACTACCTACATATTATAATAATTATACCTAATATTGGTAAACACACGTGCTCAGCAAAGATTATTGCGGAAAAATTTAAATAAAAAAATAAAAAATTCAAAATTACAAGTATTAAAATTGTTGTCCTAATTGTGTTTTTTTTTTAAACCTGGATTTTATTGTTTGTTCTACGATGTTAGTTCTATTTATTATTTACAAGCTTTCGCCCGCGTGAAAATCGGAAATTTCGCCCTTTTTTGCGTTTATCTAAATGTGGCGTTTAGTTGGTGTCTTTAGTTGCTTAATTAGGTACATCGTATCAATGGGTCTTGGAAGAAAACGTTTCGTGAAATTAATAATCTAGAAGTGCCTAAAGCCTGCGCCGGTTCCCGAATTGGCTGCCAGCGCCGGTTGCTGAAATGGCTGCCGGCGCTGAGTTTGAAAAGAAAAAGCGGAAAATGGGGTTGGCATAATGGAGTATTTGGAGTACATAGGAGGCATAATTTAAAAAACATGTACTTATAACCTATGGATTCAGTACATGATACTTGAATCTAGAACAACAAGAGTCGACATATTTCGTCGATTAAAACAAGAAAACCGTTGTTCAGTCAAAAAGTGCCTATACGATCAAAAAGTATGAAAAAGCAGCTTTTTTTGGACAAAAATCATGTAGAAAAAAAAAGTGGTAACTAGACATACTGAACAAAAAAAAATTCAGTTACGGTTGTTTAATGACCATCACCATTATTGCGTAACACACTTGCTTTCACAATCCGAAGAATTTTGAAGGAAATTCCTAATCCATTGCTTCATTATGTTTGGAAAATTTGTCTGCTTGACAACGTAAATAACACAATAAATGTTGTCAAATTAATAACTGAAAAGAAAAAAAAAAAAAATGATTTAATTTAACACTTTGGTATTAAACGCGGGAACAAACTTTTTTTAATAGGTAAGTACATAAGTAACTTTTTTATTTTCATCAGTTCAGTTTTGACATAGCGTGTAAATTAGATTAAAATTGAAAATTTGTTGAGGAGCTTCGTGGCTAAGTAATAACAGCCGCACGGGTCGATCCATCAGGTTAAGCTACGATTGCCAGTGTTGGTTCGTGGATGGGTCCATCTTTATATAACGAGACTCATCCGTGGCTCGGAAAGCACGTTAAGCCGTTGGTCCCGAAAGACAGAAGCCCGAAAGTCTGACTACCAATCTTACCAAAGGGAATTACCATTCGTATTACCCAGTTACTGGGTCGTGGAGGTCAGATAGGCAGTCACTCCATGTAAAATACTGGTTTTCAGACAGCTGCATCCGGTTAGACTTGGAAGCCAACCCCAACATAGTTTGGAAAAGTCTAGACAGATTGATCGATTGTGTCAATTTGATAAAAAAATAATTTCCCTGACCGTATGTGTATTCTTTGGCATGCTCTGTAACCTAAACGGCTTGATATTTTTTAACAAGTGAGTTCTAGATTCATCTTGATAACGTAAGTGATCCAGCAATCGACGGAAGAGTAGACAAAAATGACGTTTCCTGTAGACAGTAGACAGTACGAGACGGCAGCAAAATAGAAAGAGTCAACTGCACTTTTTACGAAATTCCCTCTTTTACATAATTCGACTCAGAATTCTTTGTTTTGTCATAGGATTTATCGGTTGTCAGTGTGATTTTGACAGTAAGGATAGAAAACTTTCTTCCGAAATAGTCTACCTACAAAAAGACCTAGACAAAGATCGTTAGAAATGAAAGACAAAATGACAGATTGTAGAAAAATTTCTACGGTGGATGTCAAAAATGAAGAAACGAACTGTCACTTTGTATAGAAAAAGCTATGTCTATTCTTCGTAGAGATAGCAAGCGTCATGCTACGCCTGCTGGCGTGGGTTGAAAAACGATATTGTTTTGAAAAAAAAAAACAATATGACCGATTTTAGCTTGCATTATGCGTTGTTCAGACGGAGGCGGTGGTAGGGGGGACAATGTAATGTAGGTACTATCTGATATGGAGCCATCTTTTCAAACCCTTGGTCTTAGTGGGCAGGGCCGTCTGTTCTATTGGCCCTTCTGGGCAAGTGTTCAGGGCCCCACGATCCATGAGGCCCCTCTAGTACCAGGCGTCGTAGTTAGGGCTGTTAAAGTAGAACCTTACCAATCCCACACGGGGTGCTAAAATTTTCGAACTTTTCAATTTTTTAAAGATTGATACACGAAGAAAAGCGAATATCAAATAACTGCCACCAACGGCACCAAATCAGACATCAGACTGCATCAGACTGCTTGTTAACTGAACGTCTTGTTTTAAACTTTTAACAGACTTCTTAAAAAAGGATGTTCTCCATATGTCTGCTTTTTTTTTGCTACTCTATTACTCCGACAATTATGAATCGATTTTGATGATTCTTTTTTTATTTGGTAGGTCATGCTTTAGAGGTAGTCCCATATAAATTTAATTAGCTTTGCTTGCGTAGTTTTTGAGTTAGCTTCAATATTACGTATTTTTCTTTCCCATTTAATATAATAATATTATTATATGGACGATGTTTTAAGTTACTCCGACACTGTTATTTACACAGCAGGTAGTTGTATTCGAATTTGTGTGGGGTAGGTGCCACAACTAAAAACTGAAAAATATTTTTTTTTTACAAAAAAAAAACACTATAGAGTGAAAAGATACTTTAATTTTGGAAATTCGGTGGCAAAAACCGAAAATTGAAAAGCAAAGACACCGACTTCCGAAATTAAAGTTATTTTTCACATATACTCGTAGTGCTTTTTTTTGGAAGTCGGTTGTTTTTTTTATTGTAATTATTACTCGGGTCTTATCCTGCGAATAAATGTTGTCGTTTTGAGTTATTCCCTGAGACCACAATATGTATTTTTATAGTCGTTATAAAAATATTAATTAAATAAAAATCTTTTATTTTAATAGAATACCGTACCTGCACACCAAAAATCAAAATCAAAATATTTTATTTCACATAAACCGACATGGGCACTTATGAAACGTCAGAAGCTAGGTGCACGGTTCCAATTGGTCGTTTCCTATGGAGAAGAGCCGGCAAGAAACTCCATGGTTAAACCACAACTAGTGTTAGCACTAACATCTACTAAGGACTCAAGCGCCCGAGTTTAGCGTTGGGGCAACTATGAGTGCCTAGAGAAACAACACAAGTTATTAGTTAATACGCCGCAGTGGCATGTAGATGTATCCAATGTCCCAGTATGGGGCAGTCCCGTCCATCTGCTATACTTAGTTTTTAAGATGATATTGGGGCCATTGGGGCTATCGGGGCCTCCATCATGCGCACCCTGCGCATGATGGCGAGAAAGCCATCTATTCTTGCCTCTGTGAACATAGGTAGCACTGCAGTAGCGCGGTAACGCCCATCAACACCGTGCATGCATTAGGTATTGTAATGTACGCGTAGAGCGCTGTACTTATGTCCTCTACGTGTAGGCTTCGTCGATATACACACAACAACAGTCCGACGTCAAAAAAATATCGTCATGATAAGAATTAATCAGGTCGAATTCGCCTAATCAATCTGCCTAGCCTTTTCCAAACTATGTTGGGATCGGCTTCCAGTCTGAAATTGATTGTACACACGGCTACACATCAAGCTATAGATTTCCAGTTTACGCTGATCTCGCAATGTGTAGGATTTCCGTACAATGCAAGGTCAGCTTATATTGGAAATGTATAAAGTCAAAGTCAAAGATTTATTTGCAAACTAAGTGTACATTTTGGTGTTCGTTTATAATATAGGTACTTACAACTTAGCGGCCTTTTCCAGGCATCGCAAATTTGAGGGTTATTTAAAAATTTAATACAACTATGCTATTGACACGATTTTACATTAATAATTTCAATAATTTAGTATTACTCATTCAAATAATAATATATGCACATTTTAATAATTCAATAATAACATATTTTATTTAGAATAGGAAGTCATCTAGTTGGTGGTCTAAGTGTGTGTAATGTCTGTGTACGAGAATGTGTGTGTGGTAGTTTATTCATTTATTTTTGGTTTAAAAATTCATCAATTGAATAGTAGCATTTTTTTTGTAGGTAGGTTTTTAATTTATTGTTAAATGGAGCAAGCCTGGTTTCCTTTTTTATCTCTTCAGGCAGCTTATTATATATTCTTATTGCCATGTATTGTGGGCTTTGGTGTAGCATTTTTAGTCGAGACGGTGGTTGGTATAGGTTAAATTAGTGCCGGGTGTTGTAAGTGTGTATGTCCTGTACTTTAGTGAATGTATGGATGTTTTTGAAAACGTAGATACATATATCGTGTAAATACAGGCTGTAAGGGTAAACAGTCTTGTCATTCAAACCATGGATAGTTGACTTAAATATAAAAATAAATGACCGAACACAACAAAAAAAAAACGTCATTTTCATTAAAAGATTTTAAAAAGTTTCTATCCGACACCGTGCTCTCTAGTGAAACAGCTGACTGACTGAGGGAGGGGTCGCGCTCGCGGCCGGTCAGTTCACATCCCGTACCCCCCGCCCGTGTTGAGACGCAAGTTCGTTGCCCTAGCGCATAGGACAACGAACTTGCGTCTCTTGTGGTAAAATGTAGAATTAAAAAAAAGAAAAAAAAAGTTGTAATTTTCCATTGATTTTACGTTCTATAAATGAAACCAAACCACTGGTTGCAAGGATAACGGTGTTTACCCTAACACCCTGTATATACAAGGAAGCGTGAGTAATTTATATTTCAGAAAATAGGGTATAGCTTGATGTGTAGCCGTGTGTACCTATTCTAACTATTTAATTTTTTTTTGATTTGTATGTACCTAATATCGATTTTAAATTCTTATAAATTCTTAAATTTTAATAGTGTATAGTGTGTAATGGGTAGTTTTTTGAGTTACCATATCCTAATTATAAGACCTACTGTATCACCAAAAAGCACACTAATAAATACTTTGACTTTGACTTTGTCTAACCATAGCAGTTTTTAACATGGAGCGACTGGCTACCTCTACACCCCAGTAACTGGATTAATACGATACCCCTTGGTTAGACTGATTGTCAGACTTTCGGGCTTCTGACGACCCGTAACAACTGCCAAAGAAGCATTCATCCACGAATGACAGCCGGGCCCAACGGTACGAAACGTCAGAAGCCATGTGCAGGTCGTTTCGTATGGGGAAGGGCAGGCAAAAAATTCCACGGTTACGTACCTGCTCTTTTAAAAATAATTAGCTTTTACAATAAAAAAAAACATCATCAGGTCAAGTGTTGGGCAGGCTCTATGGGAGGACAGTTGAGGCTTATCAACAAGTACCGGGTCAACAAATCTACAGTCTACTATGCCGACCACGGTGTCTCATTCGCAAAATAAAAAAGAATATACTTAATATTATTGGGAGTGCCTCCACTACCGGCGAAGATAACGCCATTGGGAACCGGCAGTAAAATCCTGCCGGCAGCCGAGATAAAAAACATCGGCTGCCGGCACCCACAATGCACACAACCAAAATCAGTGCCGGCAGCCAATTCAGCAACCGCCGGCAACGGTGCCTCCGTTGCCGGCGGTTGCTGAATTGGCTGCCGGCTTCCTAATTATTATTATAAAAAAACCTAATCAAATAATAAGTAGTCATAAATATTTAATTTAGATTTCTAAGATACATACTACTAGCGCCATCTCTTTTTTTTAAGATGATACACATTTTTTAATATTTAAAATTCAATGTTTATACGTTGTTTCTAGTCATGTTGCTAGCCCAGAGTAATGCCGAGTTCTAATAGAATGAGTAAGAGGCCAGCTTATACTGGATAAGTTACCCACCTACCACGGACGTGCGGCCAACTGTACGCGGCCCAATCAAACAAAGCATCAAATAGATTGTGATAATATTGTGATAATTAACACAGCGGCCGTTCCGCCGTACACTCTGTAGGAGCCTTTATAAAATTATGATGCCTTAAATCATTGGCAATTTAAACCTGCTCACCTGCTGCAAATTATGTACAATGTTCTATAAGTCAACGCAGTAACCGTTCACTGTAATAATACTGTTCAGTTGACCAACCAAACGATTTCTCATTATCACCAGTATTTTTAACCGACTTCTTCAAAAGGAGGAGGTTCTATGTTCGTCTGTATGTATTTTTTTTTTTTGTTTATGTTCATCGATATTTTCGCCAATTGTGTCGTGTAATTGGGAGTATACCCTTCCGACCTAAAAAAGAATTTTTGGAATCGGTTCACAATTGAAGAATTTTCTCATTATCACCAGTATTTTATAAAGTGCTCTGTGTCAATATCATTCAAGTTTTATAAAACGCAACGGTAGCATTTATAACATGAAGTTCTTACTAGTAACGCCATCTATTAGTTACAAATAATAACTATTCTTTCTGAACGAGCTGGGAAGGCCGTTTGTAGCGCCATCTATATTTTAGAAGATGGACTCATGTAGCTGAAAACCGTAAATTAGAGATGGCCTGTTTCAATAAAACACGTGACAACAAAATCAATCGATTAAAAGATGTTCAATATTTTTATCGGATTGGCCACGACAAGTATCGATCAACCAGCGCTTGTCGCAGGCGATTTACGCAGATGTGGCGCAGTTAGTCAGCACTGGTCAGCATGCAGACATCAGGTAGTTCAGCGTCAGCAACGTGCTTGACACCTTGCGTTTTTCTTTAAAATTTGATTTATGAAAATTCTAAACAGTTTAAGTTAACAATGGGGTTAAAAGCTGCCAGTCGCTCGCTTCAGATGTCGCTACTATCACTAGTCCAATAATTTAACAGCTAGCTTTTACCATCCATACATTTTTTGTAAACAATCTACTTCTTTGACGTTCGACTGCAAAATGACAAGGATTAAGATACCCATGAATTTCCCAAAGCTACGAATGCGACGAAAACTGTTGAAGAAAGCTCTTCGCAGAAAAAATGGAAACCCCAATAATTCGTCGAGACTATTATCCAGTGCTAGCCATATTATGGGAGGTATTTATAAACAAGTGATGCTCCTTTTCATGAAACAGATTAAAATCATGTCTGTTTTCATTACAGGCTCTTGTGGTGTAAACAAGTTCATTATATGGTTGTGTAAAAGTTTATATTAGATCAGTGAAGAGAAAGAGTGAATATCTTTGACGTTTTGCAGTACAGGAATGTTATGGAGATCATCTTCGAGTTGGACTTGAACTCTGAAAGTTGCTTCTGTCATAAGCATCCGGTATTACCATAAAAAGAACTTTGTGTTAAATGTAACTAAAAGTTCATAATTTATTTACCTTCTCACTATAGCTGATCTTTTACTAGACGCCTCGCTTTTCCTTAGCTTATCTTTTGATTGTGTTACACTCCAAGTTGCATATATATTTTTATCTAGTTTTCGTAATTTGTGATCGACACAACAGTAAACACATACATAACCATGGCGGTCTCTTGACTAATAACAGTGCTGCCACTTATAACGGAGCTGTCAGTTTTTAACCCCATTCGATTGTATTCCATACAGATAACCGAAGTTGATTTGAAAACCGTAATTGTCATACTCAGTGCTACTCATTATACCACTGGCCAAATAGGCCGAAAAAAATATGTCTAATGTCTATGGACTTGACTTTTCCAGTGTTGTCAACTTAGTGGAATTTCTACTAAACCTGGGAGTTTGGACACCGCTACTGGCAGAGAAAAACAACGTCATTTCGAAGAAATGTCCCGCGGGAACATTCTGGGACAAAAAAATCAGCCATTATTAGGTATCTAATGCTGGGGCTACATTGTCGCGTTATCGCGAACTTAACTTCGCGCGCTCTCTCTCGCACACCGCTTGACGTCTTGCTGAGCAACACAGAACGCACGAAGTATAGTTCGCGATAACGCGACAATGTAGCCCCAGCATAACAAACATCCAAACATCTTCACTAACTTTTTCAGTAATTATTTTGTTACTATGATGGAAGATTAAAAAATTCTCAATTTGGATTCTCAATTCTCAAATCTCAAATCTTCAAATGGACCTCAACACAACGAACGAATGTAGTGTAAGCAGGAATAAAAAAAATAAAAAAATGTGTCTATATAGTGTTTTATTTTTTTTCCTGGCCTATGCTGTCCCACTCCTGGGCAAAGGCCTATTTATTTATTTTTAAGGTTTATTTCTGGTAGTTTAGTGAAACACGTCGCTAGTGGACTCGGTCGGTAAAAAGAAGTTGACAACATTGGCTAACTATGCCTACTATTCTACTAAGCCAAGTGGGGAGAACGGAACGGGCGCACACGAATAATGCTTGGAAAAACGCAGTTATTTTACAAGTACAACGTGAAATTTTATAATCTGTAAGTACACGCACGCCGTTTTTTAGGTTTCACGAGTAAATCAAGTAAATGTTTAGAAAAGTTTTATGTACCATTAGTAGTATAGTTAATAATTCGTCGCAATTCAACTTTGTTACTCGGCGTTTGTTCTCCGAGTCAAGAAACATGAAGGTGGGATTATATTTTCAGTATTCTTGAGATTATTATAACCTTTATTCCCGCTTTTCGTAACGTTAGTTCGTGTTTTGTTGTTGAGCAAAATTAGGTAAAATATATTTCACCATATAGTTAACCATGTGGACATAGTTTAAGGCAAAAACGTCCTTATATTACTTATACTTTGCAAAGCGAAAGTAGCCTCTAATGGACGTGGTATAATAATCGGCTTTTTTACATAAAATTGTGCCTTAGCCTTGTGCGATTTTTCTTTCTTTTTAATTAATCACAGTAAAATTAACTGTTGGTGCACAGACGTAGTTGAAGTAAAAGGAACCGAATTATTTTGATTCTTTTTTTGTACGGTTTGATCTCATAAATTTTGTAACGCGTGAACTCAGACCAACAAAAAAGGACCTTTTTTTATTTTCATGTTCACACGTTTCATGCTTAATT
Source organism: Lithophane semibrunnea (assembly GCA_947363905.1). Classification (NCBI taxonomy): domain Eukaryota; kingdom Metazoa; phylum Arthropoda; class Insecta; order Lepidoptera; family Noctuidae; genus Lithophane; species Lithophane semibrunnea. Next base: position 3,467,512 of record OX376207.1, on the reverse strand, counting down.
TTTTATCCTACCTATCAAACCTAATCGTCACCTGAATCTGATCCAAGTCCAGTTGAAACTAAATAAATAAGACATCATTGAGCCTGATAATAACCTTTTTTATTTTAGATCGGAACTCACGATGGTGTCTTCCACTGTGACGAAGTCCTTGCGTGCTACATGCTCAAGCTTCTACGTCTATACAACGATGCTGATATTATCAGAACCCGGGACACGGCCAAGCTCAATGAATGTGACATAGTAGTGGACGTAGGAGCAGTCTTTGACCATGAGAAGAAACGTTATGATCATCATCAGAGGGAGTTCAATGATACCCTGAGCTCATTGAGACCGGAACTTGGGGACAAATTTAAAATTAAGTACGTCTGATTTTATTAGAAAACATCCATACTAATATTATAAATTCTAAAGTAACTCTGTCTGTCTGTATCTCCTTTTCACGCCTAAACCACTGAACGGATTTCGATAAAATTTGGCAAGGAGATAGATGGCATCCCGGGGAAGGACATAGGTTACTTTTTATCGACACACCACGCAGGCGAAGCCGCGGGCGGAAGCTAGTAATAAAATAGATTTGAGTCAATTTAACACAATGTAACTGGTAAAATACTGGTATTCAGATGCGTCCCGTTAGACTGGAAGCCACCCAACAATCCAAAATAGTTGGGAAACGGCTAGGCTGATTATGCGGATAACATGAATTGTAGCAGTAACTTAGTGGAATAATTACATTAGAAGTATTAGAACCCAATGGGCTACGTTTTGTTGTAGATTTATTTTAAACTAGTTGTTGCTCGTGACTTTGTTGGAGATGCAGGAAGAAAAGCCCATGTCCATCTCCAAGTCATTCGCTACCCATGTGCTAAATTTCAGCCAAATCGTTCAGCTATTTTAGTGTAAAAGTGTAACAAACAAACTCACTTTCGCATTTTTTATATTATTTAGGATTACCTACAATTGAAATATATAAAAATAAAATGATCTTTATGTTTATTGTCTGGATAGTCAAATGAAATCAAGACTTCACTGAAATTTTCTTATTATATACAGTTTTTATAATAGGTTTAATCATTATAATAACTTCCTTTCCTCAGATTAAGTTCTGCGGGCCTAGTTTATACTTACTACGGTGAAGAAGTCATACAGCAGCTTGTTCCTAAACATATTTCTCTCAGCTCAACTGATCGGGCTGTAATTTACAAGAAAGTCTACCAAAACTTCATTGAAGAAATTGATGCTATAGATAATGGTGTTCCAATAGCTTCAGAGGAACCGAGGTACAAAATACGCACAAATCTGAGCAGTAGGGTTGGACGATTGAACCCAGAATGGAACTCAAATCAAAATATTAATTTAGATGAAGTGTTCAAGAAAGCCATGGCACTTGTGAGTGAAGAGTTTCTGTACACTGTCAACTATTTTATATCTGTGTGGCTTCCTGCAAGAGATTACGTTAGGTCTGCATTGGATAATAGATTCGAAATTCATAAATCTGGACAGATCGTTGAATTTACTGAGCGGTTCCCTTGGAAAGAACACTTGTTTGATTTAGAAGAAGAAATGAACATTGGACATGAAATTAAATTTGTACTATTTAATGATAAACCAAACTCATGGAGAGTGCAAGCGGTTCCAGTTAATCCTACCAGTTTTGTAACTAGGTGAGTTATCGTTATATTACATATCTTATCACACTCCTTGTTTCCCCGAAGGGTTGGACTGAGGTACCTATAGTACACCCACATTTCGTCAGTTATGTTTAAGTCCCATGCAATAGGGGGCCAAGCGTATTGTCAGACTCCGGGCTGCTACTGAGAAATTCTAGATAAAAAAAACCAATGACACTGCCCAACCAGGGAATCGAACCCAGGACCTCATGTTAAGCAGCAGTGTTTGCGACCATTAGATTAATGGGGCAATTATTAGATTATTACACATGAAAATATTTTAACTACGCATCGACTCATGGATATGACACAAGATGATTTCTGGACAATGAAATTGTTTATAAACGAATAGTTTGACTTTCTTTGTTTGCTTATGTGTTGATTGGCCTTTAGAAGGCGATAACACTTAAAATTCTGTCTTGTTATGAAATGAAATGAAATGAAATGAAATTGTTTATTCTGTAAATAGGATATCGCAATCACTTTTACACGTCATATTATTAAAAAAATAAAATAAGCTAGATGAGGTCGGCGTTTCCTATCTGACTACTCTGAGAAGAAAGGCCGAAACAAACTCAGAGGTCGCAGTCTCTTTTAAGGTCCAGACATAATCTTGGTCAAGCCATATGAGGACCATGTAGATTAATGTCTGAAATGGTCTTTTGAGGAAAGAACCACACAGATTTGAGTGGACCTGTCCAGTCAGTGCAAGCATTTGTCAGTAACCGAGGAGCTCAACTCAGAGCTGAAGGAGCTCAACGACTCGACGAACAATACCAAAAAAAGGACATTTGGGTAGGCCGCAGAAAGTACTCAAAACTGCCAGACCATCATTAAAACAGGGAAAGAGGAGCAAAAAATAAAAAATGATCCACATAGTCCTCACATTCACAATAATCAAAACAAAATAATACTTTACAAAGTAATAATGTCATGTTGTATAAAGAATAATCATAAAGTTAGTGACAGTTGGAGGTTTATTATTGATTTCACCAGTTTCCGCACCTGGAGACATCACCCAAAACAAAATTAAAATAAAGAAGTGATGTGATTGATTGACCGCGGCTATAATGTGAATGTGAGGGAAATTTGTGTTAGTAAATATTACGTTAATGATGTAACTATTTGTAGCTACAAAAACTTATTCATTCAAAAAACTTAAAGCTAACGTAATGTAATGTAACGTATTACTTAAATAACCATTTATATTCTCGTTTCGCAAATAACTGTAATACTTCGATATAATCACCATGTTGAATCATCGAATAGAATTTGAAAAATAACTAGTTAGGTACTTAAATCACTAGTTTTCAAAACAGGTGACGCGTTCCAAGTCACTAGTTACGTTACGTTTCGCGTAACGACCCATACCTACTTATAAGTGACTTTAGGACTTTCATTGTCATTCAGCATTTCTACGTTTTCCGATGACTCAGATATCCATTATATGTGCCATGAAAGCATTTGAACTTATTAGACTTTTTTAGTAACTGTACCATCACTTTCAGGACACCGTTACACAAAAATTGGTGGGGAGTAAGAGACGAAGTCCTGAGTGAAGTGGCAGGAATAGAAGGCTGCGTATTCTGCCACAGCACTGGATTCATCGGTGGTAATACCACAAAAGAAGGTGCTTTCAAAATGGCTGTAGCTAGTTTAGAAGCTGAGCCATAGTTATGTAACTTTATACTTACAATAAATTTACTGACAGAATGACCGATTAGTTTTAGTCACTAACCACACGAAAAGGATAAACTAATATTAGGTAATGAACAAAATAAAAAAGTAAGTAAGTAGATCATTATTATCAATGTAAAAAATTACATTGTTTATTTTGAACCATCTGTCTAAAGTCTGGAGTAAAGTCGTGTAAACGAATGGTCGCTGCACACAGCGGGCGCGGCGCGGCGTGACCGGACGGCGACGCGACGCTGAGCAGTTGTTATGTACTAGTTATTATGGACGACGCCACACAGCCGCCGCGCTCGGCGCGACGCTGACCGTCGCGCCACGCCGGCGTCGCGCCGAGCGCGAATACAAGTACGACGCGGCGGGGCGCGGCGCGACGGGATGTTTTTGTTTTATTTCATGCCCCCATTTCCGTTTACGTTGTTTTTCTTAGCTAGCGCAAATAAGAGCAAGAGCGTTTCCACGTCTGAATCGCTCAACATCTTTTTGATGAATGAATCGCGTCGCTACACGGTCGGCGTGAATGGGCGCGGCGGGACGCGCCCCCAGTGTAAACGCTGCCGTCGCGCCAGCGCCGCGTCGGCGCCCGGTCACGCCGCGCCCCGCCACGCCACGCCCGCTGTGTGCAGAGACCTTAAAACTCATTTTTTTTAATATTGTAGATTATGTTTTAGTTACATTTACTGTTGACATAGGATCAGTTCACACCGAGACGCGACGCGACGCGCACTTTTTTATGAACCGATATCTCGAATGTATTTACTACACAATAAGGTTCACGCGCTGCGTAGCACCGCGCATCTCCGCGTACTTGCATTTTAAAATGCGGTAGTGGGGCGCTTCATTTGAGAGTGAACAAGCTATACTTCATTATTATAGCGTAAGTAAGTATATAAGTTATTTCTAGACTCTAAAATGTGCTGGTTCTATTCCTGGTTGCGATAACGTTACGCTGTTGTTTTTGAAAAACGATTCTTTGTTTTTGGTTGTTTCACTCAAAATATTGTTGGCTAGCTGTTGTTTCGTCGTAGATTCTAAATAATTTGAAGTTAATAAAAATATGCAAATAGTGGTCTTTAAAAATATTATATTAAAATAAATAAAAAAAGTAAGTAGCTTGCTGATTCCTATTATTCGTTTGACTTGTTCGTTTCTTCGTTTGTTCCGTGTCTATTCCTGGTTGCACTTTCAGCTGTTGTTTTTAAAAAACGATTGATTGTTTTTGGTTGTTTGTCTCGAAATATTGTCGGCCGGCTGTGTTGCTTTGTCGTACCTTCTAAATAATTTGAAGTTAATAAAAAAATGAGAAAAAAAAGATAATTGATTCCTATTATTCGTTTGACTCGTTCGTTTCGTCGTTTGGAAGAAAAAAAATTTGATTCCAATAATTCGTCTTGTCTCTTAGGATTTGCCGTTGTATTTGGATGTTGCGTTGGTTATAGTCATTGTAAAGTTTATTTATTTGTATAGATTGTGGGTAAATGACATAAGGTATTAAAAAACAATTGTGATACTCGTACAATCTACCTTAGATTATGCAAACATTAATGAATGAATGAGTAAACGAGTAGGTAATAAAAAAATAAAAATTGCTGTCAAAATACAAAAGTTACGAATTACAGTTAGAAACGGGTACAATTAAATAAGTTGTTATGTTGTAAAATAATGAAACCGAAAAAAAAACAAAACTGCTTAAAAAGCACTTTTTTTGTCATCGTCAAAATGTACATGTACATGTAAATGTCGTTGTCTGTTTATTAAACACAGTGTCTCGTATTATTTGGAAGACTCGATACTGGAATGTGATAAATGGATTAAAAAGTATTGTTCGTGTAAAAAGCACAATCATCTTGTTCTTCTGTCATTTTGGTTAGGTCACTGTTGAGGAAATGTTACTGAATAAAAAGACACCATCCATTTTAATATATCTCCAACCTTAATGGAGAATGCCGGATTTGAAGTGTATTTGTGGACACTGCCCACGTTGGTACGGACACTTTGACCCGTACACAGTGGCTATTTGACTCGGAACGTCTGGTGAAATCCACAATAAACTCGCTCACGGCTGAACTTTCGGCAATGCTGATGCAAAAAAATATGTTACATAAGAAATAATAATTGCAAAGGTAAAAAAAGTTCAGGGGATCAGTAAGTTACAATGTACCTTGTTGTAGTTCCGAGCCTCGCCGTCTCGCCTTCATCGTCGGCGTCGGCGGTGTCCTTACCTGGCTCTGCCTCCGCTGCTGTGGCTTGTTGGTTCCTGTAAAAAAAAAAAACCATTTTCAATTGAAGGGATAAAGATTATTTATTCACGTTTACCAAATGCACCTACATTATTGTGTAAATAGCATGCATTACCCCGGCTTATTAATCGTAGGTACACGATTGAGCTTTGATTATCCCAAAAATATACCCAAAAAATATTTTACATGCAATTTGGACGAAATAGTTTGATTGTAATAAAAATAATCTAGGACATGACAATTGTAGAGGCAAGGGCGGAAAAAACTTTTTAGCCCTTGAAAATTTTTAAATCCGCCAGTGGTGGTAAAATTGACACTAATTTTTCCCCTGTAATGCGCTTACAAACAGTTAAAAATAATCAACTCAGTCAAGTTTAATAATGAATCATCAATAACTGGTAAGTCTTCCTGGCCTGCATTTGCGGTATTGAGATCTGATGTTTTTTTTGACTAAGCAAATATTTTATGAGGAAGCGCTTGGTTCGGAATCGTTCGTGTAAAGGCCAACGCAGACCGGGACGGGATGGCAAAGGATTTTGGATTTTTCACAATAAGACACCAATTGATTAATTTTCGTTTGGAGATGCGTTTTCATTTTGATCATCAGTTTCTAATACGTGATTTGATGTTTCAACGGAGTTAGTAGGTGCCGATACTTCATTTCTTACATCATGATCGAGAATTTGCCTACTACTGGCCCAAATTAAATACAGAGATTCATCTTCATTTGGCAGAAGATTTTCCAGCTCGAGGCGACTTTTACGACGGCGTAATAAAGATCTTTGAAAGCTTCAGTTTGTTGCTTCAATCTTGTTCTCTAATGTTCTCAAAAATTCTCTCTGGCGAGTATAATCAATATTCTGCCTGTTTGGGATTTGAGAAATGGGTAAAATCCAACAAATTGAGGGTGTATTGATGTTGTATAGATTATATCTACCAGTTGAAGACGTCAAATTAATATCAAGCTTGTTTAAATATTGATGAGCGAACTTTAATCTGTTGAAATTGTGGTCAGTGGTTCGTCTTAGTGTAAAAAGTTCATTAGGAAATGATATAAATAACATCATCAACAGATTAGTCTAATAAAAAAAATACAACACCTTGATTAATGTCTTTATTCCTCTTCTACAATAACATGATTTAGTGCTGAGCTGGTAATAAAATGTTATCCTGATACCTTGCCCATCTCAAATACCAAACAACTGTCGTTACATAGGCACAAGAACCGAGCGTTCGGCGACCAACTATGCAATTACAGCAATACTCTAGGATGGATTTTTTATAAGAGCAGAGACCACAAGCCTTTCTTTTTCTCATATTTGGTGCCACTACTAGTGGATGGTCATTGCTAGAGAATGACTGATTTTGGTCTTCACCTTGACCTTCATCGTTCTTTGCAACTAGTATTTTTCTGATATCTGATCAGTCATGAATTTTTCAAATAATAAAAGTAAATTCACTATATCCCTCACGGCACGAGTAGGTCCTTTGGCAACACGTACAATATTTATTGCAGCTGTTCTATTTGAACTATATGCCCTTTGCTGGTAGCCCAAACATGACGGGAGCGACTGCGGATATTGCTTCGTGAGAAGGTCGAGATAGATGGATTACTACCATCTACCACGAGACCTCATCTTGCAAAGGAACAGGAGGTGTTTGTAGCTCCAGCACATTATCCAGCAGAGCCGGTGAAGAAGGTTCTTGAGCGTTCACGGGACTATCCTCACGATCAGAAGGATCGTCTTGAGTATCACTTTATGCGTTGTCAAACTCCACATTGTCTTCTGTTTCGCTATCAGATAATCCTTCCGATGAACTGCTTTCTCGTCCAATATTAATTGCGTTACACGCTCATCAGACACCACTTGTCTCGAAGCCATCTCAAAAACTGCTTAAAAGAACAAACACCAATTGCATTAAATATATACAAAAACCGTCGAAACGAGGAAAAATCTAGTAATATCTCAAGAAATTATGTACTTACCGGCTGGACTCGGGTGCCTCCCGAAAGAGCTCGGCGAACACTGAGTTGGCAAGCGAGGTCACGATGATCGGCGCACGCGCTAAAAGATATGGCGATATTTCTGTCCTATATTCGTTGTTTCGACGAAGGTTAGGTGTCTGGGGTTAAGGAGTGTGGCATATGAGGCTCGTAACCACACTCTAATAATGTTATTGAATCCCTAAAACCTCTATCCAAAATGAAAACGTCATTCTCTCTGAAACAGGATCTTACTGCATCATTTTCATCATTCAAAACGGACATTATCTCGGCATCTGAGGTTGTAGCCTTGTATGGACCCACGCAATCCAAAATATATCCATCACATAAAACTACCATCATAGGCTTAAGTAGGTTCCTGTACTTATGCAAAGAATAAGAGTCTTTTTTGAAAGCTGTAATTGCTTTACTTACTTTTGTAAGTAAAATTATAGGTGCCATCCCAAATAAAAATGGGGTTAACGTTATGGCCATAAAGGCTATTAGGAATTAATAAATTGTGTGATAGCATCTGTTGTCTGGTAATATGTGTTGCTCTCTTTTTTGTGCTTTAGAAATATCTGAGAAATCAGTCACTGGGCAGGAAAGAGTGGCCACTAACAAGATAAACGGTAATCTCTGATGTGTTCCATGTTATTAACTGTGTATATCATAAGGAAAAACAAGTTCCTATCACGGTTTTGTCCCGTACAAGACGACGTTCGAGTCAGTCGACGACAGTCACAGAATGTAAAAACAGATGTTATGTTTTCGGGAATGTTATGCAGGATACTATATTAAGAAATTACTTCCAGTGACAATTGTGAAAATTGCCAGAAATGAAATCAACACACGAGAAACTTAGCTGTCATGACCGCCAAGTTCACTAGCAGCGTCAACAATAGCAGTACTATTGATTGTTGTCTTTGTTTGAAATAGAAGGTTTATTCTGCTACAATTTTTTTTTACAGTATATTTTGTATAGAAGTTTTCCTAGATGATGAAGAGTTTGATGAAGAAAAGCTTGATGAATAAGAGCTTGAGGAAGAAGACGAAGATGAACAAGAACTATGATAATGTGGATTTTCGTATAGTACTTATTACTGGACATGTATTTTTAACTTTTTCAGGACGGTATTTCTCTCCACGGTCGTCTGGAGAAAAATCCGCATCAAGTGTATTCACTTCAGATACATCATAATAAGTCGATGACTTTGACTTTGATTCCAATGTTATATCAGAATCCAAAGATTGGTTAACACAAGTTGGTGAATCAATTGGAGCTTCAAAGTTTGATGCATGATGTACATCTAAGTCAGGCAAAATACTTATATCTCGCTGGCTACCTTTTTGATCTTATATCGGTCTTCAGGATTTCCTTGTCGAAGGGCGCCATGTCCTGTTTTAGGTTGTCGTTACATGTGTAAAGCGGTCGGCTTACTTTCTTGGATTTGGCCATGTACTTTATTTCTGCATGTAATAGGTGTGGTTTACCGCGTCCGTGAACGTGTGCGAAATAGCACATCTTCTGGTTCTTGATGCGTTTAGTTACTGTTTTTCCGTCGTAAGATTTCGTGCATTTTCTTTTGTCTTGGTTTATTCTTAGCGTGGTTAATCAAGTCTCTCATGATAACTCTCTCGTATCTTCTCAGTCTTGACTTGTTAGCTTTGTCGATACTTTCAAATCTTATAACATACACGGTACGATCACCATTATATGAGTCTGTCTAGTTGCCAGTCCATCTTTGAGTTTTCTATGAATGGTAATAGTTACTCGTGTCTAGTGGCCTGTTCACATCGTTTTCTGATTGTGCTTCTCCTGCTTAATGTAGATGTTATGTAGGTTCCTAGGTATTTAATTTCATCGACTATAGGTAGATTTAATCCATTCATTGACACGTAGGTCGCTTTCTGTGTAGCTATGGGCTTTCTAATTAGTGTTTTTGTTTCGTTTATTTGGAGGCCGACACTAGCTAGTAGGGGTTTAATATGGTATACGATTCCTTCTAACCCTTTCAGGTCATTTGTAATGAAGATGACGTCGTTCGCGAATGATAGCACCCGGCGGAGTGAGATTTCACGATCTTGGTCTAGTTTAGTTGGGTTTCTTCTTCGAGGGTTGTAAGGACCTCATCCATGACCAGTGTAAAAAGGGGAGGGGATAACGTGGAACTTTGTTTGACTCCCTTTCCATTGATGATCCTCCTACTTTGCTGGCCACACCATTCGATGTGTGTTCGTTCATTCATGCATACCATGATTATCCTGTTAGTTAATGTTTTGTTCAATTACGGGGCAAGTGGATTGACATCGCGTCAGTATCCTTCTTAATTTTAGTATTTCAATTAGGGCATCCTTTCTGATTACAATTGCAAGTCCCCTATGTTCTTTACCTGCGGTTCCAGATAGATGCCATTTGTAGTGGGTGGAGTTGTATGTTCCTAAGTTCATCCCTGTTTCTTGTAGGCAGGCTAAGTGGATACCCCTATTTGAAAGTTCCGCATCTATTCTATCTTTTTTGGGCGGTTTTGAGGCCCCGCGGACGTTCCACGTTGCAATACGTAGTTCTGGGCAAGGGTATCTACTTACTGAAGAAGGCGGGTTTCTGAGTATTGTGTATCCAGTGTCGTCCGCGACTTGCCCTGATATCGGTGTATGTAATGTTGATGCTACTTGTTCACACGGTGTTAATGAGCTAGCTAATTCGGGGCTGTTCTGGAATCGGGGTTTCATGGGCTTCCCTTGTTCAGTTCTTGTATTGTATTTACCTACCGTTCATTTGGTTTGCGAGCTGTTTTTAGTTGTTTCTTGCGTTAGACTTTGCACGTATTTTTGTCTTGTTCGTCGTTGATCCATCTACAAGGAACATTATGATAATGTTGATCCTTGAAGAAGATATGTACGAGTATGTTTCCGGGCACTGAATTTCCGGCAGGTGAATACACCAGTATGTTCTCGATTTTTATTTGCACATGTACATTTACGAGATAGAATTCGGACGCGGCGATTATGATGTCTTCTCCCCAGAACGTCTCGTTAAATTGCTCGGTTATGTATTTTGTTATCAATTGTTCCTGCGTAAGCTTGCTGTTAGGAAGAAGCTCTTGAATGTTATTTATAAGTGCTAAACGAATTCTGGTGTTCCCTCGGTTCGTCGAGACATAAGTAGCGAGGTGTCGTCGGACAGTTACGTGGTCGAATGTCAGTTCCATCCATTATGCTATTTATTTGGTGGGCTGTCGCCCTAAACAGGCAGTTACCATCTTTTTCCATGGGCACTATTGTTACCATTGTAAAAACTTTTGTTTGGGATTTCTGACGGCGTTATTACTGATGGCGTCACACGTGCAGGTTTCGTTTCGAGGAATACAAAAGTTATGACATTGCCTCTGTTTGTCCGTAAAAATGAATTTTGTTAAGCAGACTTAAGTTTTTGTTTTTGTTGAATGGGCCACTCATGTGCCGTCACAAAAAGCTTGCGTAAAGGGCTACTCCCTCAATATTCGTGCATGGGTACAATATACACTCACCGGCACGGAAACTTGGCCACATGTGAATTTATCAATAATTCGTATTTAAATATATTTTTAACACTGAATTAAAGGTGTATGATTTTAGAACTTAGTAATTAGAAAATGACTACACCATTAAGCATGTTTACAAAATTAGGCACATTTGCAGAAAAAAACATTTTGCACTATCAATTTAAAAACACTAAAAAAAAATTAAGTACCAAATTTCTTCATTGTCTCTACGTTTTAATATCGGGTGTTTCCTCCTCTAGCCCTAATAACCGCTTGCATACGATCTGGCATGCTTTGAATGATGTTTCTAATATCAACTTGCAGTATGTCTTCCCAAGCAGCCAGTGCCGCATTTCTAAGTTGGTTTAGAGTTTCTGGCGGATTGGAGGTGGACTTAATCTTTCTTTTGAGCATATCCCATATGCTCTATTGGGTTTAAGTCCGGACTACGTGCTGGCCACTGCAATTTTGTAATGCCAACGTCTTGAAGGTATTCTTCAACGCAGCGTGCAACGTGTGGGCGAGCATTATCGTGCATATGGAGGAATTGATCGTGCCCAATGAACCCCGAATATGGTAAAACATGTTCTTGAAGGACCTCTTCGATGTATTGAGTTGCATTTAAGCGGTTGTTAACAATAACCAACTCCGTAAAAGCATCGGAACTTATTCCTCCCCAAACCATTATAGAGCCTCCATGAAAACTCACCGTTTGTGTGGTGGTAATGGGTAGAAACCTCTCTCCTATTCTTCTCCACACTCGCTCCCGACCATCTGAAGCACGCAAAGCCATTCGACACTTCAAAGTCATAGTTTTCCGCTATGATATCATCAGGGTTCATCAAAATATGGTTATTCCACACGGTCCCTGGAATCGGACAATTATTCTCGAAACGCTGGCGTTGAACCAACGGAGTGTCCGCATCAGCTAAAGCTGCAACTGTGTGTCTTAAGGACGACAGCATTATATTCTCAGGTCTAGGTATTATTCCATCGGCATTTTCTGCCTTTGCCACCACTGGCAAATAGACCTTGTCATCGTGAGTAAGGACTCCAACGGCATCGATTATTTTCTTCATGGTGATTGGTACCATGGTACAAGTCTTCAAAATCTTCAGAACAGAAGGCGTCATGCCCTCATGCTGGTATTCTGCGTCTGTGAATCTCGGAATCATTGTGAATTGAGATTTAAGGGATAAAATTTTTGCTTCTAGAAGTCCGAGGTATACACGGTACTGGGCATAAATGTTTGGCACCCGTATGTCCGTGGTGTATTGTCTTGCAGTGTAGGCTAACTGCACGGTAGACATGCCAACGCCACGGCTTGTTACTGGCAACACAATTGGTTGCAACGTCTGTGGCTCGGCGAGACGCGTCATGGCTTCATCATCCAGACCAACGAACAATACCTTCTTGATCTCTTCCTGCCTTAGGGCGCGGTTTTCATTTCCCTTTCTTTCACGGAAACTATTCATCTTGGATTTGTTATGTTGTTGATAGCTGGGGTTGTTGCGTCTTGACCGTTGCGCTTTCTCCCTGTGGGGCGCGTCATTGCGGTCATCGTGACGATCGAAATTGTTACGATCATCATATCGTTCTTGGTAGTAGGTTGGTGGTTGTACATAAGCACTCGAGGTATTGCTACGAGACATATTTAATGACTCCTTGACCGGTCAATCCAAATCAAAAAGCGAATCACTCATCAGTGAATAGTACTCTCGCCCATTGCTCATGGGTCCAACTGTCGTGTTCACGTGCAAATTGAAGTCGAGCTACTCGATGATGTCTGAGAAGTTCTGGACCGTGTGCTGGTCTACGGGCTTTTAGGTTTACTTCCTCCATTCGTCTTCTCACCGTACGCTCACTAACATTCACACCTCTTGCGATTTGGAGCCGCTGACGTATCTCAACAGCGGTAAGGTAGCGGTTTCTTAAAATTTCCAGGACAATAAACCGGTTGTCCCGGGCCGATGTGCATGTAAGTCCTCCGCTGCCTGGTCTGCGGGAGTAGTGGCCTGTCTCCTGGTATCGTTTCAGAGCATACTGCATTGACGAACGTGGTACGTTAAGCACCACAGCAACTTCGCGCTGTATAAAGCCTTGGTCGATCAAGGTTACAGCCTGTGCAACCTGTGCTGGTGTTAGTGGCATTTTTCTGTTTATAAAGCACCTTTAGTGTTTGAATTAAAGGCACGAAAACACAATAATTGAATAACTTAACCGTAAACTTTCACAACACACAAATTTAAACTTGCAACTTAGTCGCTCCAGAAACCCGATTCAACTAAAAATTAAAAGTTACGCAATAATGCACTCAAACATAATGAATTACCCTCTTCAACTAAGGGTAAGCATTTTTTGACCTACCTTCATAAGAAACAATCGTTAGAAACACTTAAAGCTTTTGTTATCGCAAGCATTCGCGAGATTAGCGCTTGGCCAAGATTCCGTGCCGCTGAGTGTATCTTGATTAATGGCTGTCAGAAGATATATTTGTTGGCCAAGCGACTTTTTTTGGTAACGCTAAACAAATAGTTAATTTGATTAGGGTCGTTTCTGGGAATTAAGCTTGATGTATAATCGTCACCAATGTTCTAACCTCTTGCAGTTAGAACACTGGTCAAAAGGATATGTTCCAGAAATATACAGGGTGTCCCGTATATAATGGATCAAACGTAACGGTTAGGTAGCTTACCTATTTCCAACAACTAATTTGAAGAGTAAAAAAAAAAATCGTAAGGTAACCAAGATATTTTTTTTTAGATTTTTACTATTTTCTCTAGCAGCATTCGGTGTTTTTAATGCTGTTGCTGCAAATGGTAACATATTTAGGTGTGATTTTTGTCAAACACTTCTGAATAGTTCACTAATGCTATAAGAGACAATTTTTCTTAATAACATTTCAATAGCCTTAGAAAAAAAATCTTGAATTTAAAAGTTTTGTTTCTACGACGAAAAGACCAGAATTGGAAAAATTCTCCTGTAAAAATATTGTATGACCGAAGTGTACCATTATTTAAAAAACTTGTACAATTACTAAGGTTTGCAATTTGGTATAAAACTTACGTCTATTCTTTGTCGTTACAAAGATATTGCTATGAATCTGAGAGAGGTGCAAAAAATTACGAAAAAAAATAAAATTGAAAAAGTGTGCACAATTCAACTATTTTCTTAAAAATGATTTCAGAGGCAATGTTCATTGAATTAATGAGGTATCTCAGCGTATGAAAAGAATTAGGAGGTTGAATAAAAAAAATACAAATAAATCGTTTATTTTGTTTTAACAATAAATGTTCAAATTGACGTCCCCCTACGAGAATGCAAAGTCTGCAACCTCCTAATAAAGGAAGCTCTTATCCGACGGGCAAAATGACTTTCGTTTATTTCTGATACAGCAGATTGGATGCGCTGACGTAATTCTTCTTCCGACATTATTCGTTGTTTGTAAACCCTGTCTTTTAAACATCCCCAATAAAAAAAATCTAAGGGATTTAAATACGGAGATCGCGGAGGCCATAAAATTGGTCCTAATCGGCTGATCCATCTGTCAGGGTAAGTTTCATTGAGTTGCGCCCTTACTGCCGTCGCATAGTGAGCGGGGCACCCATCATTTTGTAACCACATTGCTTGCCGCACGTCTTCTGGAACGTTTTCTAATAAAGTTGGCAACTCATTCCTTAAAAAATGCAGATAGTGTTCGGCGTTTAGAGTTGCTGGTAGTTCAAAGGGCCCTATTATTTGCCCATTTATTATTCCCACCCATAAATTTATTTTAAATTGATGTTGGCTCCTGTCCTCTCGCATCAAATGTGGATTTACCAGCTGCCAACTGTGTAAATTATGCAAATTGAGATATCCATCTCGCCGGCATGAAGACTCGTCACTCCATAAAATTTTATTAAAAAACTGTGGGTCCGGCCGAATCATTCTAATGAAAAATTCTATGATATCCATCACGGTACCCTTGCATAAAGAATTTCCCAACCCCAGGATAAAAAACATGATTCATATTCACTCTACCAATAAAACTTTCTTCATATGATGACTTGCCAACATTAGACGGCACATACAAATATAACAGGTTACGCGTCAAACCAACCGTTCTTTAACCCGGCGAGGATGTGGTGAAAATAGTTACGAGGAGGTTGTGGAGGGTATATTTGACCCTGTATTTCTATTGCATTTTTTAAGGCTAAATTTATATTTTTTATCAAACCATTGTTTATCTGTAAATTAGTTGGATATTATTTTATGGATTTTGATTAAAAAAATACGAATGATAATTCAAAATATTTTATTTTTTATAATTTTAGCTAAGGCCTAAAAACAATCCACTTTTGCAAAGCCTTTCGTTTCAAACATAAAAAAAACTAAAAATGTGTAAATTTTCTCTTATGAATTAGGATAATTTGGTATACATATATATTTAGAGATCAATCAGTTTCACTAAATAAGTCAGTCTTATATACTACATAATGTTACGGTCTGTTGTTGTAGCACATTCTTGGCAGAACGAAACAGTATGTTCTGGACAAATATATTTATGGCATTCTTCGCATACATTGCCAGTCTTCCGATGTCGGGCATAAGGACACACTTGGCACCTCTTTCGTACACCTGGAACTCTGACAGGCGGTTCTTGTTCAGATTCTCCACTGAATTCTCTGATTCTCTTACGCAGCAGTCTCGGCAATTGGGGTATTTCTTTTCGGGCATTCAAGTGTTCAGTAACAAGCATACGGCCCAATGTTTTTATAAAATTGCGACGTTTCTGGATAGTCTGTGTATTAGACCCGTGTATAATACATGCATTGATTCCAGCCATATTTAGCATTGCATAGAATACAGTCAGAGGCCATTTTTTTAAGTTGCGGCTTACATCGTATGTCGCGGACAACTCATCTGCAACGTCTACTCCACCTTTAGTGGAGTTATAAAACGTGTTTATCTCAGGTTTCTTTTTCTCTCCAGTCGATTCATCAATTTCAGCATTGTGGTGGAGGCTTGACATGAGTAGAACAACTTTGTTTTTCTTTGGAATATGAGATACTAGTGTTACGTCTTTTTGAAAGCCAAACCGCGATGAATAGATAACTGCATCACGACGGCGAGTATTGATAAATTCTTTTGGGATTTGTCTCTTGTTTTTGCGTACTGTACCCACAGAAGTCAGCTTGTGCTCATTGAGCAAATGAGACACAAGTTCAAAACTGGTGAACCAATTATCGAAAGTCACATTGCGGCCAGTTTTCGAAATAGGCAGTACTAGACGATTCACGACATCAAAAGGTTTGTTGCTTACTGAAAATGGTCCCACTGGCTGCTTTCCTGCGTAAATCTCGAGATTGAAAATGTAAAAGTTTTTTGCGTCAACCATAGCTAATATTTTTATGCCATATTTGGCAGGCTTTGACGGAATATATTGCCGGAATATGCATCTGCCTCTGAATGCGAACAACATTTCGTCTATAGTTACGTATTCTCCTAGGATATATGATTGTTTACAATGTTCAACAAACATTTCAAATACTTCTCGGATAGGTGCTAAGTTATCCAATAGTTTTCTTTCATCGCGTGTAGCTTTATTATCGAAGCGGAGACAGCTTTGAATGTAATGAAATCGCTGCCGAGACATTGTCAACCGAAATACTTCGAGTCCTGTGCCGTCTGAAGGTCAACAGTATTTTGCCTTCCAGAGCGGTAAAATCCGGCGATGTACAACAATCCAATAAAAGCCTTGAATTCAGGCATGTCTATTTCTTTCTTGAAGTGAGGGATAGGTTCACAACCAGCATTCCTTTCTCGAATTTGCAAGTTAGTATGAGTCAGGATAATAGAAAGCATATTTTCGGGACAAAACAAACTCCAGCATTCAAGTTCTGACTGTGCCGACCTTGCTACTGGGCTCACTCCAGGTGTTTGCCGGATGATGTTTTCAGACCGGGTGCGAACTTGTTGTAGAGGAGGATTTTTAGACCATTTTGTCCCATCTTTGCCAATATAAAATGAATTTGTTACCTGGCTATCCGATTCCCCTTCCTCTGGCAGGAATTGATTCTGAGTTGACAAATTAGATAGCGGTACTTCATCCTGGCTGTCATATTCACTGCTTGCATTCTGCTCAGTATCACTATCTTGACTGCGTGCACTCATATGATCTTCACATTCGCTACCGTCGGACATCAAGTCGTCTTCACTGTCTTGTTGTAACAAAGCATGACGTATGAACTCATCCTGACGTTCCCGGTTATTCATTTCTTCCAAAAATACCTAAAAACACAATTATAATAAATAGAAAAATCCACTAAAATATTGCACAAAAATGCTACGTGCCGGTTGTGGCAGGGTCATATTTACCCTTTTTGACTTCGCGCACGTGTAGCTCCCGTCGCAGGCGGCGACCGACTGAGTAGCGGTGTGCGGCGGGCGGGCGGGTCCCTTAGCAACAGCTACTGACACGTACAAGCTACTACAGTCGCGGAAAAACAAACTACACTCGATTCAAAATTGACAGGGTCAAAAAGACCCCTCCACATCCTCGCCGGGTTAAAAAATCGTTCCACCACATAAAAACCTCTATAGTTCAATTTCCATAGCTATCATTCATAGGTCGCAACTTTACATCTACAACTGGTTCTTTGATGTCATAGAATGCCTTCTGTAAAAACCGATAACAGAACCGATGCTACATAACGAATGGATCATCGAAACGAAACCTCGAAGTACAATTGGTACCCTTGCCTCTCTGTTTCCGAATAAGCCCTCGGGTATTCATTAAATCCTATTCATTAAATCATTTCTTGTTTGATTAATTCCCAAGTGGAGAGGCACAAATAAACTTAGCAATGCCTCTAGCTACTTGCAGCAATCGTGTTATTGAGGACTTAGATGAAACAGAGAGGCAATTCTTTCATGGGAGTTCCCTGTACGAGCTTTCATTAAATAGGTTCCCAAAGCAGTTTTTGGGTTTTGCAAGTCAATGCTGGGCTTATAACATTTGAAATATAAATAAAATTGTCTTTTGTGACTTCAGTCCAGAACTTAAAAAGTCCCTAATCTATATTATTCATATTATAAAATCTAATTGATTTATTTCCTCGTCCTGGACACTTGACTCTATCTCATTTTTTGAGAATGTATT
The DNA here is from genome assembly GCA_947363905.1 of Lithophane semibrunnea. NCBI lineage: Eukaryota > Metazoa > Arthropoda > Insecta > Lepidoptera > Noctuidae > Lithophane > Lithophane semibrunnea. Next base: position 3,449,264 of record OX376207.1, on the reverse strand, counting down.
ACAAAACTGATGCTGGTCCAGAAACTCCCAGTTATATAGTGATTTATGTTCATTACATACTCTTGCATTTTCAGTAACAAATATTTTTTCCAAATTTAATATAATTTTTCTTAAGTATCCCGGCACACTATTTCTTTCTACATTACATACAAGCTGGCACAAAACAATGAGCACTTGTCTGTGTGGTGTGTGTAAAACTATCAAGTGTTATTGATGTACTTGGTGGCTGTTGTTGTTGAACAACTTCTTGCTCCATTTCTATTATTTCCTGTGCACGTGTCCAGCAGTTGGAACAAAGAAGCGCATGTTCTGGTAACTGAAACAGTACAAGAAAACAGTTTACTTACAGGGACAACAGAAAAGGTTACACTTATTTATGTGAAAAAATAAATTGGCACTGATAGGTGTGGCTTAACTCTAATATTAACAATTGACTAGTAGTCACTGGTTAGTTTACTAAGTGCACAGTGATGTTACTTATATATAGCGTTTTAATAAATTATAAAAATATAACCTCATTGGGATACATTCTTTCTGCAACTTCAGCTCGCACCGGACCACTAGCCAAGTGTGTTTGCTTTCGGTGTAGCGACATTCTACACCATGCACACATAAACTGTTGGTGAAGGTTAGACGGACCTGAAGTTTGCCGGTTATTGTCAACTCTTGTAGCACGCTCCACATGTCATGTCTACGGGCTGCTACCCAACAACTATAGCAAACCAGTCCTCCTGGTGCAATCTGAATAAAACAAAATAATACAATACGAGTATGTATTGGGTAATTACACAATTATTTCATTCTAAAAGTAGGTAAGTAATTAAGTAAGTTGATAATGTTACCTCTCTTGAAGATATTAATTCTGTTATTATGGTCCGTTCAGGTCCTTCTGGTATGGAGTGTCTGCGTGTTTGTGCATGAGACCGACGGCACCATACACATGTATTCATATCAGCAGCAGGTGCTATGATTCCTTGTTGTTGAATTGTACGCTGAGTATGTACCCAATAAGCATAACATACTAATAGAGACAAAGGTGAGTGTTTTTTTTTATGGATTCCACTAGGTAGGTACCTATTTATAAAATAACTTAGCTTCCGCCCGCGGCTTCGCTTTTTGATTCCGTACTGGGCTGCCTTGGTCTTGATATATTGGCGGAAGGATAGGTTTCCTTTCCACAAAGTCAAGGATTCGTCAATACTGATGTTACGGGATGGGATGTAGGCTGCCTGAAACCGAGAATTTAAATGATCAATGATCGGACCTAAGCTGAATAAACGGTTAGTCGGGTCGGTCGGTCTGCTACTGTTGTCCACTAGATGAAACGCGCGGCAAAGATTTTCGTAGCGTAGTCGGATAAACATCTTCCTAAAGATGTTGGTTTGCAAAAGGGGATTTAGGGTGAAACAAGACTTAATAGAGGGCATCCGGATGATTCCGAGCATCATCCAGAAGGAAAAAAGGATCAAAATTTCGTGCACATTCGTGTCATACCAACTTTGGGCGAAGCGACCGGACGCACCCGCTAGCTGTGCGGCATAACGGTTCGTCTCCGTGACGATGTGCGACAAGATTTCGTCGTCCCAATACTGCCTGAACGCCCCGTACGCGTCTTCAGATGGGACAACCGCCCCCGTTTGCTCCGGAAGAAATTGCTCCCGCTCACCTTGAAAGGTACCCATGGGGGACCAGTCAAAGCGGTTGGATGTTCCTTCCGCAGCAAAAAAGGACTCGAGGTCGCCGCCATCTGCATCAAACCACTCATCCTCATTCTCCTCTCTTGTTCGCCTTTCTCTACTGACCAGACGCGCTCTCGCAAGCTCTCTCGCATCCACTACTTTCATAATTTCCCTTCTTAACTCCTCAGACACATCATCATCGTTAATGTATACCTCAACCAATCTTTCTCCTCTTACCCACTGGGGGTCACCCTCCGCAACCCCACCTGGCGCACGCCCCCCTCGCCCCCTACCTCTCCCGGCACCTCCTCGCCGCGCTGCACCGCCACCACCACGCCGCGCTGCCGCTCCACGCACTCGACGCCTCGGCTGCTGGGGCTCTTCGGCCGCCACGTCCTCTACCACGTCTTCCACCTGCTGGAACAGCCCATGTTCGTCAGCAAGGTGGAAGCCGTGGTCATCGTGGTCACCGTCTATGGCGTCGTCGACCGTAGCCCTGACGACGACATTGGACCTAAGACAAAAATTATAAACATTATTACGAGTAATTCACGAAGAACAGGTATAAAGTCCTCCAGACCGTATTTCGGCCACGGCGGCCAATCTCAACGGAGACTAGCCATCGGCGCGGGAGATATTATAGTGCACAAGTGTGTGCGCAGACAAAGGTGCACTCTCTCTTCCCTCACTCACATAGTCCGATGGGACGGCAATCCGACACGACCGGAGAGAGATCAGGCGTAGGACCAACGGCTTAACGTGCTTTCCGAGGCACGGGAGTATCACACTGCCAACTTCCAAACTCCGGGCTGTTACTACGAAATTCCTAATGGAAAAATCCAATAACACTTTGCCCGACCCGGGAATCGAACCCAGGACCCCACGCTCTGCAGTCGCGCTTGCGACCACGAGACCAACGGGACCAACGAAGAACAGGTACAAGACTAATGAATACAAGTTTTAACACTTACGGCTCAAGAACGGGCGTGGAGCCTGAGCCACCAGCAGCAGATACCGAAGCGCGCGGCGACGACATCGGCGAGTATGACGGCGACGGCGAAGTTGATCTTGATGATCTGTCAAAAAAGGTTTTCATTTGTTATCATTTATTATACATAAAACCATTTATAAAAACAACTAGGCATTTATTTTTTTACTCACGGCATGGGCAGCAGCCTCAAGTCCGAGTCGTAAATATTATTTATTATCCCCAAGGGGATGCCGGCGGAAGTAAGGTCGATGTCCTGTAAATTGAGAACATTAGATTCATGGCCACCATGTTTGTGGCTAAAGTCAAAACATAAACCACACAAAAACAGAAGCATTAGAATCTTGGCCACCACCCTTGTCGCTAAAGTCAAAACATAAACCACACAAAAACTGAAGCATTAGAATCTTGGCCACCACCCTTGTCGCTAAAGTCAAAACATAAACCACACAAAAACTGAAGCATTAGATTCTTGGCCATCATGCTTGTGGCCGAAGTCAAAACATAAACCCCACCAAAACTAACACCAAACAGACATGCAAACCAATCATGTTAGCAAGCAAACTAACAAACAAACGTATGACATTATACAATTATCTCACTGAGAAGAGGCCTGTGTCCCAGCAGTTGAGAAGCCTGACGCTGCATCAAGTTTGCTGAAAGAAAAATAAAAAGAAGTTATTCCAATATTACCATAACAAATGTTTCGACCTCGGGGGACACCTCTGGAGCCATCTCGAAGGTGGAAGCTGTGGCATCGGCCACAGTTTCCACCTCCTCGACTGCACCGACTGCACCCCGGTGGTAAACCGTGTCCCCCTCGGCCTCATCATAATCAGACTCCATGTCCAGGTCTAGGTGCATGTCCGGGTCGAGGTGCATGTCCAAGTCGAAGTCCACATCCGACACATCACTCTCGCTTTTCTCCTCCAGGAGCGCACGAAAGTTTTCCGGCGCCTCCTTGTCCCCAACGTTCCAAGACATCTAAAAAAATATACAGTATATTATAAACTGATACAACTACAACCTGTGAACACAACAACAAGAGGCGAAATGTGGGTGTATTACAACCTCTGCCTGCACTTCGGTGAATACAGGCGTGATATTATGTGCTTACTACATGTGCAAAATAATTTGATCAATTTATGCCAACAACCTCATATGCATACACTTATACAGGTCGAATGAATTGCGAACCTTCTTTTTATATTTGAAGTCGGTAAATTTTTATCGATATTGTCTATCGATACGACTGGACAACCTATTCGTGCCAATTCAAATCTCAACTGTCAACTATTAGCGACCGTTTTGGTACTCATTTGTAAATGACTAAAATTTATGAAATATAGTATGAAATACACCTCGGATGACCATAACATATAGTTATTATTAGTTTTAGAGCGTTACAAATCATACAAATACACTCAATTCATTGTAAAACAAGTATAAAATGATGACTTTTGACGAAACTTTTTTCGAAACATTTCACAAGTTTTTTATGCAAATTAGTGCAAAAATTATCTACTACTATACCAACAACGATGTAATAACAACATATAGATGAATATTCATACATTTATCATCGATTACACGCAAAAACATAGCATAATTTGAAAATTTTACGACATTGAGCAACTGATTTTACGTAATTTTATTTTGTCCAAAAATATGATTTTATGATGATATTTCGTGAAGATATTATGTGCAACGGTCTAATAACTACACAGAAATGAATATTCACCTATTTACTGTCGAATATACACAAAAACAGTCGAAATTCATCATAAAACAATTCCGCCGTTCATGGCAGATTTTCTCGAAACATTTCTTTGCTCAAAAATAACATTTTATGATGCTATTTGATGAAATTATTATTTACATAGAGGTAATATCTAATAATAAATGAAATTCTAGCCACTTACCTTTGTTTTATTAGCAGATTTTAAAAATTCAATCCGATTTATTGTATCCGCGGCCGTCCGAATGAGTGAGAACAAAATGACACTTTCAACTTTTTTTTTTGGGTTGCCAGTGTTATATTTTTAGTAGTGAATCATTTAGTTGACGAGAATATCCATCTCCCCATAGACTACAATTGCCACAGACGATTTAAACCCTTATTTATATTTAAAAATAGAGATTTTTATCGCGCGAAACCGCTGGCTCACAAGTGTTCCAAGAATGCTCAAGTCAACGTAACGCTTCGGAACACTTGTGATCCCAAGAGGACTTGACAGGTTTCAACAATTTCGAAAATTTTGGACGAAGGACTTGATAAAGTAACTTTACCCAAAGATATTCCTAAGTTTGCAAACATCAAAAGCACTTTGTATCGCCATCGAAATAGCACTTATAATATGAGTAAAATCACTTTCAATGACGTTAAAACGGTTGAGGTTCCTCAAAAATTTCAATCATTTTTGTTAGCAGATTACTGTTACGGTAACACACGCTTACTCATTTTTTGTTCCCAAGAAGCTAAAGAAAAATTGATAGTTTTAAAAAATATATTTGGTGACGGTACATTTAAGAGTTGTCCACCTCCATTCCAACAGCTCTACACCGTTCTTGGTGATTTAGGAAGTAATATTCAAAGCACAGCTATGACGCCATTATTGTACACTTTAATGTCAAACCGTAAAAAAGAAACATACGAGATACTTTTCAGACTTGTTAAATCTCAAATCAACGATTGGAATCCTACATCCTTTACCAGTGATTTTGAAGAAGCAGCTATGTCTGCTATGCGTAAAATTTTTCCAGAGATAAGTATCCACGGCTGTTATTACCATTTTAATAATGCTATTTGGAGGAAAGGCCGTGAATTAAATCTAACAAAAAATAAAACTTTAAGACGTCAAGTAGCCCTAAGTGCGGTGCTTCCATTATTACCAGAGGAACGTATTTTTGAAGGCTGGTTTTATATCGCTAGCGAAAGCCCCGATGATAGCCAAAGTGAAAAATTTCGGCAATACATGCTATCGCAGTGGCTTCAATCGAATTTCGTAAAAGTGTGGTGCAGTTTTGGAAAACGACACCGTACTAATAACTTTGCCGAAGGGTGGCATTTTAAATTAAATAGTGCCATAGGCAAAAAAAACCTAATATTTTAAAATTGCTTACGGTGTTACATCAAGACTCTAACTTATACAGCGTGAAAGAAAAACAAAATCCAAAACGGCGTAAGCTACATTCAATCTTGACAGACCAATATATTATGGATTGCCAAATGCAACTTCTTAATTCAGAAATAACTGTAGGACATTTTTTAGAAAAACTTACGTAGGTATTAATCATAAAAAGTAAAGTGCTCGATGGTTGTGTACGTTGATGTAATCTCTAGGCTTTGTGTGCAATAATTATTACTGCCTACTGTTTTGACCTCGACTACTTTCTTCAATACTTGTGAATTTTTTATTGTTGTTACCCTCTATGATGTTTTGTGTTCATGTTTTTTCACTTTGATTTTGTATATGTCTTTTATTTTGATTTTGAAATTGTGCTAATTTATTGACGCTATTTATATGTAAAATTAATGTGTAACCTGTTCTGATTCCTTATACAATATGTAACACAAAAATGTGACACCGTATACCTATACATATAAGCAAATGTGACTTTTTAAAAATTAGGACGATAAGTTTTTTTTTGTTATTTTTACCTTGATTTCGTGATATTTTATTTAATTTTGCTTTTGAAAGTGTGATAATTTACTGACCCTATTTATGTGTTAAAATAATGAGTAAACTTTTCTAATCACTTACATAACGTAAAACGTAAAATCTTGCCACCATACATATAAGCAACTCTACGAAAAATAGTGACTTATATTTCAAAAGGAAACAACCTGAATGGTAAAAAGTCTGTTTGTAGTGTTTAATTGTAATATAATACAGACTTTTTTTATTATAAGCTCTATACTCTGATTTTTTAATCATAATTTTTATTTATAAGGAGAATTTTATTCTTAATTAAAAAAATATTATATATAAAAATATTGCGAGTTATCGCAAAGTTGATTCTGTGATTTTTATTCCTTAATAAATGACTGATTTTTATTTCAATTTTGTTTTTTTACCAATTAAAACCACCAGTCTTATATTATTTAGTGGGAGCAATAGACCCAAAAAAGAATTAATAAATTATTCCCATTCGTCCCCCCAAAAAATTTAGAGGGACCATCGGGAAAATAAATAACGAATTCCCGTTCGTCCCCCTCGGGGGACGAAGTCTAGGGGACGAACGGGAATACACGATTTATTTAAACTTTTCGGAAATTCCTCAAGCGTTACTGACATGCATTATATTATGTCAAAAAGAGCATTTCAAGGAAGAAATAGATAGTTTAAAAAAAATGAATAAAAAAGGGATACTTACCTCACTCAATCCTTACCTAGATCAGGAAGATATTTTGAGAGTTGATTGAAGATTGAATAGAGCAAACATTCATGAAGACATGAAACATCCTATAATCATTCCACACAAGTACACCTTCCACCAAGCTCCTTCGTACATTGAAAGATCGACGACCCATACGGCCCACTAAAATAATGAAAGAATATACACGGTGAAATTTGAATCACAGTTTTGCTAGAACAAACATTGTTCAGACCATGGTCTACTACCATTCTATAGCATCAAATAAAATAAAATAGTCATTGGTTTTAGAAAAAAGACAAAGTTAAGAAAGTCGGGATTAGCCTTACTCCCTATACAACACAGACACTGCGCTCGCAAAGTAGTTACGGGCGGCGCGGCTCTCTCAAAGGACACAGCATTGTGCCTACAGGGAAAAAGTTTAATCGCTAAATAAACGAAATTTATTTATTTTTGTACGTCTTACTAGAAAATACCAAAGTTGCGGTACGGACGATGTTTTATGATGAAACAACTTTCATTAACGTTAAGTTCGGTAGGTACTTAGGTATTCTATCACTGATAAGTGGCTACTTTAAAACAGATTTTTATGGCTTATCACTCAGGTTATTAGTGATAAGCTATAAAAATCTGTTTCAAAGTACCCAAACAGCTTTCGTAAACTTTGGTAGGTATTTTCTGTCTATGCACTATTGCACGGCGGCGGCGCACGGTGGATCGAAAATCGGCTGTAGAAGACAGGATCTCGATTTCTTAAATGTTATTTTTTTTGCTGGAAATGACTTCTGCTGATCATTACTATGTACAAAAATGACACCCGAGTTAATTCTGCCCAAAAACGAAGGAAATATAATTTTTTAACGAAAAATTTGTATGGAGCTAGTATGAAAAATCGAACTATCTCCTAAACGGCATGTTTAACCGTAATATCCTTGAAGGTGGTCATAGTGCTAATTATTTATGATTTTTTGGTTGCCGATTTGACGAAAAATTTAATGCCGTTTTTTTTAAAAAAATCGTCAAAATATTTTTATTTATTTTTACATGTAAAACGATCCCTTTTAGTGTCCAAGTAAAAAATTTCGATATGTTATTAACCCAAATACTAAGAACACACAAAACAAGAAAAAATAAATAAAAAAATTGCTGCTTTTTGACACATTTTTACTAATTTAAATTAAAAAAGATTATCAAACTCTTATTTAAGTAACATATAAAGTAATATTATATACAAAATAATTTAATTTAAGGAATTAATACTAAGCATTTGTAAAATAAAGTAAAAAAAATAAAAACAAAAAAAATATATCATTAAATATTACAAAAAAAAAACCCAAACAGACTCAAATACAAATTTACAAATAAGTACATATATAATTTTTTTACAAATTTTCCTTATCACTCTCGTTGTCAGACTCCAATTCTGAGTCAGCATCCAGATTGGATATATCCCAAAACTCGAACTCAGTTTCCTGAAATTGAATTAAGTCGAGAGTTTCAGCAAAAAAGCTCTGCTTTTTCTTGGCATCTAACTTAGGCCTTTGTGCACTTAGCAAAGGATCCGAAGAAACAACAAGCATATTTAAAATGTCTTGATTGGAATCCTGCCTGCTTCTTTTCCGCGAATGATGTTCTCGAAACCTCCTAAAATCTTTGTTTCGAGACTCTGAGGCTTCTTCCGAGAGAGTTCCAATCGGCACAATATTATTTTTCTCGATTATGTCAGCCCCATGGATTAATAATTTATGAACGGTTGACGACATGTAGTACCAGTCGTATAATAATACGTACTTTTCTGCTGTTTTGCGGGCATAATCTCTAAATTTTATTATATCGACCTGCTCTCCAGATGTAATTGCTTGTAAAATTACAGCAAATCTTTTGATGAGGTCTTCATCCAAACCGGTTATAGCTGCGGTTTTATTAGGAAACTCAAAGAATTTTCTTGCAGTATTCCCGTCATTGGTGGTTCCCGAGCCTTGTTTTACTATATCAATCAACAGATTGAGCTCATCTTTGAATTTATTTTGAATTATTTTCTTCCTTGTCTGTAGCATTTCTTTGTGCTCATCACTTCTCCCTGCCCACCGTTTGAAGTCGAGCCTGTATGCAATGTTTAACAGACATTCCATACAATTTATACGGGCGTGTAGGGATGACAAGCCAAATTCATACAGGTCAGAACACACAATTTTTGATGTTACAGCATCTAAGCGGTTCATTTCTGTAGGCTTTGCTAAGCACAGGTAGCACGATGCATTTGATCTAGCTTCAGAAAGGTAAGTGCAAACTTTAGCGTCGATCATCGTCATCATTAGTTCATGAGTCACCCTATTATTATTATTGCACTCTGTTGGGATAAGGGCCTCAATTTCTTCATCCATTTGTTTTTTCAGCTCAAGGACAACTGCTTCACTCTCTTTTACAAAAGTAAACTGAACTGGACGACAATACAAAACTGAGCATGGTTTTGGGTTCGTCCATAAGATGTTGTCTCCATCTGTCAGTTTAAGTGGCACCAAGGAGGTCATGAAAATGCTCCAGTCATCTTCTTCACCCTCCATTTTCTGCTTGTATCGGCTTTGGTTAGAAGCACCATCAAATCCCCACTTGGATATCAGCTTCAACTGCTTGTTATGCTCTTCCTTAGAAAGGCTTTGAAGGATTCTTGTAACTGTGATATCAAGTAAAGCTTGAAGTGTAATCCTAGCCGATGAATCAGTAACTGTCACTGATTGCTTCGGAGGGTAGCAATCAAGCTTAGTTTGTTGCACTTTATAGTAAGATGGATAAATATCCTTAGCACCTTCTCGAATGGCAGCCTCTCGCAACGTAATATATTGCCATTTCGAGAGTTTTAGCGAAAGAAGCAATCCAAGCGCCTTTTCTGACGTAAATATGATTGTTTTCGCTGGTTTCTTAAGCGTTTTATTTAATTTAGCGGCTGCTTCAGGATTTTTCATCATGTATTCGATGACAGAGGCGATATCTCCATGCCCTTCTTCTTTTAAACGTGCTGCAGCTGCATATGCCAATTCACTGGAATCTTCGCCTGTGTGTTCATCAGATCTTCTCTTTTTTTGTTTACTTCCCAGATCTTCGAATGGTTTACGGGATCTTTTCGTCATTGTTCCAATGGACGTTGATGTCAACGGTTCTGGAGAGACTGAGGGCGCTCTTGGTATCTCATTAACACTTGGTTCTTGATTAACTAAAGTTTGCACAAAACTCGGCCAATCAATATTTGCTCCCAACCAATTCTCGTACTTTCTCCTGAAATTATCAAGGAATCGGTTGGATTTCTGCCACCTTTGTATAGCGGCTCGCGTAAATCTCCGACAAAATTCTTTGAGAACAACACGATCTTCGTCAGACAGGCAATCGCCTATGCGGGATACAACTGCACTGAACAATACTTCATGATCAAATGAAGTACTCTCACTTCGTAGAAGAACAAACAAGTCTAAATTCGTGATTAAACTTTCCATTCTAAGATTTTATAGTCGCAGATTTAGTGTTAGCAGTTACACAGTTGTGAACAAACTAAATTATAAAACAAAACTTTAGCCCTTTTATTGCAAAACGCCAATAATTAGGTAACTACCCTCATTAGTTATCTTCTCATTAGCTAATGAAAATTTATAATTGTCACTAACTATTCTTAGAACTCATAGCACTGCTAATTAACAAATTAGTTTACTTATCAGGAAAAGTTGAATGTAATCCATAGTTGGCATTGTCGTGAGATATTGAAAATCATTAAATCACCTATAAAGACTCATTAGAAGAGCTAATCAGTGTAGTTACTTTATCACTTCTTTTCGGACTCATTAGAAGAGTAAACAATTGGTAATTTGGTTGTATGAAAAGTTTTAAAACTCATGATGTGTTGATAAATATCTAGCTCAAACATAGTTGTCTACGTGTGGGTGTACTATAAACCTCTGCCAACTCCTTCGGAAATATAGGAGTGATGCTATTTAATGTTACGTGTAGTTAAAAGTCCGTGTTCTTCTACATAAACACTAAAAGGAATCGTTTCATATGAAAAAACAAATAAAAATATTTTGACGATTTTTAAAAAAAAACGGCATGAAATTTTTCGTCAAATCCGCAACCAAAAAATTATAAATAATTAGCACTATGACCACCTCCAAGGATATTACGGTTAAACATGCCGTTTAGGAGATAATTCGATTTTTCATACTAGCTCCATACATTTTTTTCTTATAAAAATTATAACTCTTCCATTTGTGCACACATTTACTTCATATGACATTTTATAGAACAGTAATGATCAGCAGAAGTCATTTCCAGCAAAAATAATAACATTTAAGAAATCGAGATCCTATGTCTTCTACAGCCGATTTTCGATCCACCGTGCGGCGTGCGGCGCGACGCGCACGCACCGTACCGACGGCGCCGCGAGGTGACTGACCTCTAATTTTATCATTTCGTTCTAGGTGGGAATTGACGGTAGGTACTATCAGACATGGTTTGAATTATTTCCTGTAGGACTAGATTCAGGTACCTATTGTATCTAACGTGAGATAATTATTATTAATTTATTGGGGTATTACTTACAGGGACATGACAAAAACAAAACTTGTACCTACCACAAAACCGCGTTAGCTCCGTGTGCACTAAGACAACATTGACTCCAATTTTCCCTTCATACTTATCGGGCTTAGGACCGTCAGAAATTCTAGCTGAAGTTAATTATTAAGTTTGGTGAATAGAAGTAGGTACTTACCTACTTAGATACCATCTGTCCAGAATGTAGGTACAAAATTCACTGCCAGTATTTGAGGCTTATTTAAAAAATTGGAATCAGATTATTTACAACGATTAGAATTAACTAGGTACCTATTTACACAATTAAATCTCAGTATTTACACTTCCTACGGTATTGAAGTAATTGCTCAAAATGTTGTCCATTGACTTCAAATACACAGACGGGCACGTTTTTGCAAATTGTCTTTTAGTTTTCGCAAAATGTTTGTATCACGCCTCACTATTTCGAACGCACTTTCAATTTTTTGTTTAAGCTGGTCCCTACTTGTGGCTTCTTCAGTGTAGACTATCCTTTTTACCTCCGACCACAAATAAAAGTCCATTGGAGTTAAATCAGGGCTTCTGGCTGGCCATGCCACTGGGCCACCTCTCCCGATCCACCTTTGACCAAATTCATTATTCAGGTACGTGCGTACTTGAGTCGCATAGTGTGCGGGGCAGCCATCATGCTGGTAGTACAATTCCCGACGGTATGATACGGGAACGTCTAACATTAACTCTGGTATTGCTCTTCTCAACATGTCCATGTAGGTGGCACCATTTAAATTTCCTTCGATGAACGCTGGTCCAATTAACACGTCATTAATAATGCCGGCCCACACATTCACACTAAACCGAATTTGATGAGAGTGTTGTTTAATTACGTGTGGATTGTTAAACGCCCAATAATGTTCATTATGAATATTAAACATTCCTATGCGCGTGAAGGTAGACTCGTCCGTCCACAAAATGTTCACTTCAGGATTATTCAGCAGCCACGTACACAGAGTTATGCGTGCTTGAGGGTCAGCGTCATAAAGACCTTGCGTGCGACGGAAATGAAATGGATGTTTAACCAATCGGTTCAGCAGGTGCCATACATAAAATTGGCTGACATGAAATCGCCTTGCTGCTTCTCTGGTACTATTCCGTGGGTTGCGTGCGAAATACTCGAGTATTTATTTGCTCTTCGAATGCGGCCGAGTATTGGGGACGAATACCACGTCCTTGGGCATGATTCGGCACTGTGAACTGGCCGTGATCCAGTAGCCGCTGTGTTGCTGCCAGTATTGTTGCAGGTGTGGGAATCTGCGGGTTCAAGATCCCTCGCCTGCGCAGCGCCGCTAAATGATCTGGGTGACAGTACAGGCGCCTAGCTATATTGTCCCCAGCAATTGCGTAAAAACGCACCATATCCAGCCACTCCACATTTGAATATCCACCCATTTTCACAAAAAACGCGCGACGCGTAGGTATATCGGATTTTAGTAGACTGGCTACCGACCGGGCGGCCGGGCCGCCGCGGCCCGCGGCATTCAACAAAACAAATGGGCGGAACGGTACTTCGCGCGATTGCATGTTATTGGTTAATAATTTATTTGCATTTCAGCCCGCATTGGTCGGAAATCCTAATAGTCCACGTGGACTTCTCAGAACTCTTTTGAATGCCGTATCGCTACCGCGTTGAGTACTTTTATGTTACGGCTAATGTTAGAACACTTTTGAGCAACATTACACTTATTTGAGAACGCCTATTTTTTTTTTTATAACGTTTTTGATGGTGTAGAATGATAATAGACCATGGTCTGAACAACGTTTGTTCTAGCAAAACTGTGATTTAAATGTCACCGTGTATAATGACATTCTCATAATAACATTATCAAATTAATTGAACTAATATATTGCTCGGATTGAAAAAGCAAGGTTGTCGTTTGCCAACGCCATGCCATGGCTTTGCAAATGGCTGCCATGCCATCGCAATTCCCATGGTGCATAGACCATAGATTCAAATAGTCTACTAGAATCAAAAACCGCAATGTCCATATCCGTGTTATGGCCACAATACATTATATTTTGATTTATTAGTTGTTTGTACATTTCGAGGTTTATGTAGTATAACAAAAATACAGTAAATATATCATGTAATGGTCGCATATTATTGGAATTACGTAGATTCATCACAGTAACAAGAAAATTGAATAAATAGTCTGGACTTTGCTGTTTTTGAAACAAACCACTGGACTCTGTTTTTGTTGCACGCGTCTGATGGACATTGCTTATTTTGAAACATACCTATTGTTATGTACTACGCCTGGTTAGTATTGATACTTTGAATAGCAAAGACTATAATCCTTACATCATTTTATTATAAATTGAAGTCCTTCGGCCGCGTCTGTCTGTCTGTTCGTCGGAATGTACTCATGACATGCCATTTGCCGACATTTAACAGTGTATCCTTTGCGGCGGTTCTCCAGTCAAATACTGTACCTACACTGTGTGAGTATGTAATCAATATGCAACCGAAATAGTTACATACTCACAAGGATCATAACGAGAGGTTATGTTTTATTTAATGTCGATTTACTTTGTTTATATACTGGCTCGTTTGACCAATTAGTAGACACAATAGTTTAACAATGGGTCGCGCTCACATTTCAAGCTTCTAGCAGTTTAACGGATATACAGAATTTGAAAATATAAAATATTACTTATTTAAAGAACTAAAATCTGACGCGCATGAGATTAGGACATGTTTGTTCCCCAGCCCATCTCGCCAAACTAAAAATTGTTGACGACCCTGTTTGTGAGTGTACAATCCCCGGCACGTAACTTGGCAAGGTTTTGGGGTAGTGGGGGAAAGTTCGCGCATAGTACACTTAATGCAACAAAAAAAGGGTCACTTTTATTGCTGGCCATTATTCTATGGTTATTGACATATATTTTTTTAACGTCTGTTTTTCGTGTCTGGAATCCGTGAAGTTTATTAGGTGTTGTTATAAATAAATATATACAGTTAAAACTTAAGAAATTTAATACTGAAAAAAAATAAAAATACAATTATGTGTCTTCGTCGTTGTCACTACCACTTTCTAAAAGTGCTACCCCTGGCATTAAATTGATGGTAGCAGTTGAACTGGTGGAAGGAGTTGGCTCCTCACCCTCGAAGTAACACTCGTCACTCTCGTCGCTGGAAGAGTCGCTGTCGTCACCGGCGTAAATAACGAATCGTTCAGTAACTGAATCGACTACATGGTCACTTTGGATGTAGTCAGCCTCAATTTTTTTAACCTTATCACATAATTTTGACCATTCATCGGCGCCCATCAATGCGACCTTCTCCTTAACTAAATCCATTATACTGGTCGCATTCCATGTCGTATTTTTGCTGGCTACATATCCTTTGATTGCCGCCCATGCCATTTCTATAGGATTTAAGTCAGGATGGTAGGGCGGCAATCGCAGAACGCTATGGTTATGTTCAGCAAGTATTCGGTCGATGCTATATTTTTTATGTTGTTCTTTATACAATTTAATTAATTTGTATAATTGCGGTTTGAGCATACTATCTTCGTATCCTATGCCCTTTTCAGCCAACCAACTCTGCATGTTCGCTTTCCTGGCATTCGAGGTAGGCGCAGGATCATATTGCTTATTGTGATATGATGCGTTGTCGATTACTAACACCGCATTTGGCGGCAGGTTAGGTATTAGTTGGCTGCGAAGCCACTTGGTATAATTTTCGTAGTTCATGTTATCATGAAAGTCGCCAGATTTTGTCCCAGCTTTAAATAAGAGGAGCGCATTTGGAATAAATCCAGCTTCGGATCCAGCGTGCACTATCACAATCCTTTGTCCTTTCGAAATTGGTTTTTTAAGCCCCTTTAATGATTCATCTGACCACGCTTTAGAACCTATAATAAGATATAAATAATGATTAATTTTAAAAGTGTGTCTCTCTTAACGTCCAGACAATTTCACAGGACACAAATATGCGAAAAGAAAGTATATGTTACATACCTGAATGTGACGAATCAACATACGACTCATCGGTATAAATAATAGGTCTTCCTTCTTGCCTATATTTAATTAAAGTTCTAAGGAACTCAATCCTGAGCAATCTAATATTAGTTTTTTCAAATAGAATTTTTCTATTATTTTCGGCTTTTTTCCACCGGAAACCTAAATTATTTAAAATTCTGCGCAGACTGCGCTCAGAGCCATTAAAATTTATGTCTTCTTTTAATTTTTTTCGTAGTTTTTCTACGGTTGGCAGCTCTTTATTGGTAATATGGTAATTATGCACACAGGTTCTTATCACAGACTGGTCAAAAGTATCGATCTCTGTGGTCTTTTTTTTTTATTCCTTTTTTTTCCTGGTGTCCTAAAGACAGTGATTAGTTCCGAATTTCGACCTTCCTGTACTATACGTCTAACTGTCCTTTCTGAGGTTTTGGTAGTTTCTGCAGTCCGTTTTACTGTCTCTTTCTCAGTTTTATCTTCTTTTTCCATGAAACAGTACACATCATAAACCATTTTTCTAGCATGTCTGCGTAAAATTAAATTTGGCCCTGGCATTAAGTTAAATTTAAGTTAAAGATAGTCTATAAACATAAAATATTTTTAGTTATTTAGTTATTAGTAACAAAAACTTAACAATAACTCAACAAAAACAAAGGGTATAATTTTAGTGCACGCAAGTGTAATCGGGAGCGAACGGAACGCGGTACGCGGCGAGAGAGGCGAGGTTCGACTGACGCACCAATCGCGTGCTCGGAATGGTGCTCCCTCATTCCCCGCGTCCCGCTTGACAACCAAAGAGACCTAAAATACGACTTGTCTTGCATCTAACTACTCTTGCCAACTTACGTGCCGGGGATTGTAGTACATTATATTGGTGATCTGAATCATTTTAAAAATTGGCGGTACTTTTATTTAAAAATAAAAAATTCTAAGTACATACTTAATGTTTAATTAATTAAAAATATATATACAATGTGGAGATGACGATACAACAATAAATGAAAACACTGGTAATACTAGTTCATAGGAATATTTTGACACTATCAAATAAATCCTAGAACCGAAATTAAAAAAACAAACTTTTCAAACAAACTAAATAGCATAAAAATGTAAACAAAACAGAACACCATTTTTAAATATTGGTTCACTAACCTGTGAGAAGAGCGGCAACAGCGCGGGGTACCTAATGTATCGGTGGTGCGTCGGGTCGTGCGACCCGCGCCGACGACGTGATTTTTCGCGCCATATTTATTTTTATGAATGCAAAAACAATTACACAGAATCACAAATTATTAACTGAATAGTCACAGTCACCCACGAGTAATTATTAATTACAATCACTGTTCAATCACTTATCGTACATATTCAGACTTAATATCCATTAAATTTTTAAATTTTCAATATGTCCGCCATGAATCCGAACGCACAAATTACACCGTCTTAAAAGGTTATTTGTAACTCTTGATAAGAGGTCGCCATTAGCGGCCATTTGTTTTAATTTATTAAAAGATATTATAATTCGGTTCCTTAAGAGTCCCTATCAATTTCGGCGCGCTACGAGTTTAGGTAACTATCGGAGCGCAGTCTGTCTGTGTGCGGTCGACGTATCGCTGACAGTCGTAGTGTGCGCTGTGCGCACGGTGCAGCGCGATCTAATAATCTTGGTCCGTAACTGCTATTATTAGGAGTTTTTACTTACTAGGTTCCGTAATACTGGATGGATTTTATTTTGTGATTATGACGTGCTATGTTTAGGTACCCTATAAAAATATGGTTACCTAGTATGGCATTCACTGAAGTAAAAGCAAACTATAAAGTGTGACCAGCGTATATAAGGTAAGTCTGAAACTAATTACACGTGTTATTGTACTTCTTTATTATTTAGATTAATTAGTCTTTTATTATTTACATTTATGTTTATTTATTTAATCCTTTATTATTTAAATTTATTATTATAAAACTTTATTTCAGACTATCTTTTACAGAATCATCCATATTTGTGTTAGTAAGTACTTAGGAACTATGTTAGTAAACCACAAAAATAAAACAAACATAATCACACAGACACATGGAGTGCGATCCAGTGTCTTTGAAAAGGACCGTCTAAACTGTCCGCTATTACTTTCAGGATGTTGTTGGAGCTTGCTCGAATACGGTGCAATATGGAGGCCGCTCTCTTTCTCATGATGGCATGAAAGCCATCAATCTGAGCCTCCATAAACATGCCAGACGCACTACAGCATCTCGGCAGCCATCAACATCCTAAAGGCGTTATTGTATTGTACACGAAAGGCAT
Source organism: Lithophane semibrunnea (assembly GCA_947363905.1). Taxonomy (NCBI): domain Eukaryota; kingdom Metazoa; phylum Arthropoda; class Insecta; order Lepidoptera; family Noctuidae; genus Lithophane; species Lithophane semibrunnea. Next base: position 3,431,350 of record OX376207.1, on the reverse strand, counting down.
TATTGTATTTATGTAACTATTATTATTACTATGTAAAAAATTAAAGTAAAATACAATAGACGTAGATATATTTAGTTACCTATTCCGCTTGACTATTCTCCAAGAGTCATAAAAACCCCGTAAGAAATCGACACTTGTTTCACCTCTCAACGAGGCATTCTCAGGATGACGATTGACCAATTGCAAACCAGAACGCGACGTGTTACCACACCGAGCGCTGGACGCAAAGTGAAAACTTAAGTTAAAGTCACTTTGGTTCCAGCGCTCGAGTGGTTTAGAAGATAGGAGGGAACAGATGAACATACATACATACCTGTCAAAATCATAACCCTCCTTTTTTCTTCGCCGTAGTTGGGTAAAAAAGAATTACCGTGTGCCCCGATCCTTTTCGCTCATCGATGATGTCAGGTAATATTTGATTTACGGCAGTTTTCTGCCTACTTAATTCTCTACTAATATAATTAACTCATTATTAGATTAAAGAAATAATAGTAAACTACAACAATTTTCTTAATAAGTAAGATGATGGCAAAAAATATTATTTACCTAAGAACTGCACGTGCCTTCCGTGTTCTTACTTTTTTCTTTTTATTACCTTTCATTCTTCCGTGATAATAAAGTTCAATTATTCGACCCATTTTCTAAAAATTAAACACTATTTTACTGTAAGTATAATACAAAACATTAATATGTATAAACATCATTAGCAAATCACAAAGTGTTACACCATACATTATATAGGTAGTCTCAAAACTGGTTAGCTCTAGTACAAAAGTACGCCCGATTCTGCGAATTACATCGGGAGCGGCGGCAGCGGCGAACGTCACAGGCGACACAGGTCCGACGTCGGGAAGCCCTCGGGCGCGACTGATTGCCTCGAGCGAGCGCATCGGTTTATAAGGCATTATTTAGATCTTTTATTATAATTAAATTAGTAGTCAAAAATAAAATATAAAAACTGAATTTGGTAGATAAATAACTAAAATTTTAAAATATTTAAGACTTATTGTTAATATGTAACAAATTCTTACGCGTAGACGACGATTTTGCACATGGTATTATTGCGTTTTTTCAGCGTGGATCACATTTTTTTTCAAGTATTAATTCAATAAACTTTGGAGAAATGATCTGTCGCCTTACTAATATACTATATGCCCAGTATGTAGGATTTTTCTCAGATTGATATTTGCTACCAGTAAGCTATGAAAGCAATTGAAAAACCAGGTGTTTCACGCTTACGTAAAAACGTGTGTTAGATTTTTATTTTTCGTAATTTATATTGAGTATTTAGTTTTAATTTTCTTAGTCTACTTACTAGTTAAATAGGTGATGAATAATTTTGCATTTAAAAACAAAAGAGATATCTTAAGGATATTGAGACATTGGCTCCGAAAAAACTTGAATTTTCTGTTTTTAGACCGCGAAATTGATAGGGGCTCTTAAATCATCAACGGTATCAACGTCTGTTGAATAACTTCATTTTTGACATGACCCCACAAGAAGAAATCTAATGGCGTGAGGTCCGGTGACCTCGCTGGCCACCTCGTTGGTCCGTAACGGCCAATCCACTGCTGTCCAAACATTTGAGACAAACGCTCTCTGGCAGACGTCACTGAATGAGCTGGTGCTCCGTCTAACTGGTACCACATCTGGCTGTACACGTTTAGCGGAAGATCATCCGTGTAATCTGAAACAGGTCCGTTGAGGTCTAAAAACTTTGCACCATTTAAATTGCCATCAATAAAAACCGGACCAATTATGGTATTCCTGTGTATGCCAGCCCACACATTGATAGCAAATCTGTACTGGTGCGAAGTCTCCCGTACTAGATGCGGATTCTCGCGGCTCCAGTACCGAAGATTCTGTCGGTTCCATAAGCCGTTCCTTGTAAATGTACTTTCATCAGTCCACATCACATTGTACAGGAAGTCGGGCTTATTTAAATGTTTTATTTCTATCCAGCGACAGAAGGTTTCTCTTACTAGCTTGTCCCTTTGTAGCAACGCCTGTACTTTCTTGTACTTATAAGGCTTCCTTTTGTCGCGTTTTAAGACTTTATGTATGGTTTTATGATTTACACCAAAAGTTCGAGCTGCCCTACGTAGACTAGACGTAGGGTTGCGTTCAAAATATAAGGCTTCCTTTTGTCGCGTTTTAAGACTTTATGTATGGTTTTATGATTTACACCAAAAGTTCGAGCTGCCCTACGTAGACTAGACGTAGGGTTGCGTTCAAAATAATTTAAAACTCGTCCGTCTCGAGTCATTGTTACTATTGGAGCAGCACTATCCAAATGCGGGATTAAGGGTACATTTTCCCGTATCCTCTGGACAGCTTGAACGATAATGCGGCCGTCCGTAGGACATAGGGCCAGGCCACAACAGTGCGTTGCGGCGTCGCATCGCAAAAACAACATTGCACAGCTATGCGATGCGATGTCGCAACGCAAAAATTTCATCGGATACGACATCGTACGACAAGACGCTAACCGTCAGTTCAGTTTCTAGTGAGACATGGACCGCACTGCGCGTGTTCTACTTCTGCTTGCGTTAAGGCGTATTAAGAAAAAGAAACAGAAAAGAAAGTACTGGGTGCACCCATTACTGACAATTATGAATAAAGATGGAAACCACTTCAAAAGGAAATATGAGGCGCTAAAAGTGGACGAGGTTAAATTTTTCGATTACTTTAGGATGAGTGTAGTAAGTTTTGAAGAACTTCTTAGTTTGATAAAGCCTCATTTACAAAAGAAATACATATTTAGAAAACCCATCGAACCTCTGGAGATGCTGGGATTAACTGTAAGGTAAGAAAGAAATAAACTATTTTTACTATAATCATACTGTTTAATCATTTTCATAATTTAGTGTTATTCAAAACTCGTATTCCGATTGTGTGTCATTCGTCAAATTTGTTAGTTCCTCATCGAAATCAATTTGTTCTGGCTCATTTACATCATCATTCCTTGGCGTTTGTGGAGACGATTGCATAGGTGCCGGTGATGTTTCGCATCCGCTTTGGAAGGCACTGCGTTGAATGGATGTTTGATAGCCACTCTGCATAGACATTTGAGCTGTTTGATAGCCAGTCTGAACAGTTGTTTGAGATGTTTGATAGTTTGCTTGGACGGATGTTTGTGAAGTTTGATAGTGGCTGGGATAGTATGATGGTTGGTGTAAATCACTTAATATCTGTAGGACACGACTTTGGAAAATTATTGTTTGATTATCATTCAATTTTTCCAATGATGGCAAAATTCCTTTAAAAAAAGATAAATGTCTACTTTCAGGTGTTTTTAAAGCAGCTATAATATTCTTCTCAAATTCGTCTTCGTCAATTTTTCTTTTACGCGATGCAGGCTGGTAACGTGGCATGACAGGTTGCTGGCTTTGTTGGGTTGAGGTGCTTGGTCTTATTTCTTCATCGTCAAGACTTGATGTTGTTTTATTTTGAGAATTCTTTTTCAGAAATAGGAGCTGGTCGTATAGATGATATTGTTTAATTTTTTTGGCCCCAGCTCCGGATTTACATTGCTCGTTTAATTTTTTTTCGTATTTTGTAAAATTATCCTTGATTCCTCTCCATTTCTTTATGACATCGTTACCTAAAAAAATATGACGAATAATGATTTATTTTGTTTTCTTTCAGGTACCTGGCGACGGGAAATACTTTTAAAGATATGCATTTCACATATTATCGTGGAAATCTACAATAACAGGAATAATAAAATTTGTTTGTCGTATTGTATGGAACATTCTTAAAAGGTTGGAATTACCAAAAATTACAACAGAGCTGATGGAACAAATTGCTCAAGAGTATGAAAAAAAGACCAACTTTCCTAATTGTATAGGAGCGCTAGATGGAAAACACATTCGTATATTGAGCCCGGATCACAGTGGATCCCTATTTTTCAATTATAAAAATTATAATTCCATTGTTCTATTAGCACTTGTTGATACGAATTACAAATTTATATATGTCGATATAGGTGCATATGGTAAGGAATGTGACTCCACTGTTTTTCAGAACTCAAATCTATACGACTTATTAAAAAAAGGTCAATTATCTATACCTCCGCCAAAACCGTTACCTGGCTTTCAAAAAGAAATTCCTTTTGTCTTCGTGGCGGATGAAGGATTACCACTGACAAATAATATAATGCGCCCATATTCTGGGAAGTTTTTATCGATAGAAAAACGAGTTTTTAATTATCGTTTGAGCCGAGCCAGACGATATGTTGAGAGCGCTTTTGGCATACTCGCAAATAAATGGCGCATATTTCATCGACCCATTAATGTTTCTTACGATTTCACAATAGACATTATAAAAGCATGCTGTGTATTACACAACTTTGTATTGAATCGAGATGGCGCACAAACGTTTGAAGAAATGATTATTGACGATTCTTTGCAAATTTTACACGAAACAACACATGAAAGTAGAACAGGAGCTAACATAATCAGAAACGAATTTTGTAATTATTTTAATAGTAACATTGGAGGTCTTAGTTGGCAGTTAACAAAAATATAAATGTTTATAAGTACTTACCGAGTTTTGTTTTTTCAACACTATTTAACTCCTCAAAATTTGAATATAAACTTGTACACACTTCCCTCCATGCTTCTGTTTTTAAAAATTTGTCTTTGAATTGTGATATAGTTTTGTCCCAAAGGACGGGACGTTCGTAAATTAAAGATATCAGGTGGTCGACATCGTACTGCGCCATATCGCTTAAAAAACACGTGCAGGTCGTTCAAAGTATGGACACCGACTAAACGGCAAAGCGTTGTCGCATCGCAGATTTGTACGCTGCGGCAGCGCATCGGAAATTTCCACGATGCGTTGTGCGGCGTCGTTGATTTTTGCGATGCGACGCCGCAACGCACTGTTGTGGCCTGGCCCATACACGGGTGTTCCCATACCTCTCTCGGTATGTTCTTATTGCTAAAGCGGCGTTTCCGTGACATTCCCCATAAATTAAAATCATGTCGGTGTACTCCATGGCTGTGTAACCAAAACGAGGCATTGTTATTACAAAAAACAAACGATTCGATTACACACAATGACAAGCGTCTAATTTCGCACAATTCACTTAACAATTTAACTAGGTACCTAATACTACGTTGTGTCCTGTCACTAATTAAATAAAGCGTCTAATTTCGCACAATTCACACTAAAAAACAAACGATTAGATTACACACAATGACAAGCGTCTAATTCCGCACAATTCACATAACAATTTAACTAGTTACCTATTACTACGTTGTGTCCTGTCACTAATTAAATAAAGCGTCTAATTTCGCACAATTTACACTAAAGCGTCTTAAGATAATCACAATTTCATAAACAAACGAGCGGCGGGCGGGCCGGCGCTTCAAAGGCAGCGCAACCGGAACACCTGCGCTTGCGATACGAAACAATGACGCGTACGACGTCGTAGGATCACGGCGACACACTGACCTACACCAATTTTTGCAGGTTTCGGCAAGAAAACGAAGTAGAAATAAACAAACTATCTAATCTATCCCTTTCGCACATACTTAATTTACGATTGACATGAGTGCGTAACAAGTAGTAATAACTTCCGCATGCATTATTTTCACATCTAATTTTCTTCACACGCTTTATGACTCTTATGCCTCAGAGATAAGGTATAATATGCATTAATTCTCATCGGGAAGTAAAATTTAAGAACAATTTTGGCGAAGGTTATTGAAGTAGCGAGCTGGCAACATGTTTTGTTTATAGGTACCAATATTACAGTTGCAGATTATCGCTGATGTCGTTCACCTGTCGGCCGCTGGCTTATTGTTAGATACATCATGTAGAAAATCTTAAAAATGAAAAATAATGTCCTGTGACTAAACTATTGGATATATTTGATTGAATTTTTGTATGTAGACTGGGAACGGCATTAGGTATACGAAGTTTAATTTATTGTTGTATTGTCGTCTCCACGTTGTTTAAAGAAATATCAAACTAAATTATTAATGATGGTAGCTCCTCTTGGATTTGGCACATCGACTCTTCAGGGTTATCGTGGTCTCCGTCGTCACCAACATTATGATGTACAGGAATATCGTGTGGCAGTACTCGAGCAAAATATCCTAAGGTATCTAAACTGCGCCAATCATCGCCGTAATGAGTTTTAAGTAATTGGCCAACGTCCCTCAGTTTTAACTGTTTTATTGTCACACCTTGTGTCATTAAAGTTGGTGCAATCATTGCAGAGGTTTTATTTTTTTTACAAATACTTTTATACTGACTTAAGTCTTGTCGATAGTGCAATTCACCTCGAAGGCCCACCATGTCACTACATCTGCTGGCTCTTTTTAGATAGAATCTTTTGCATTTAGCAAAAGGTACATGCCACTTACCAACATTTAAAAATATATCCTTTGACGTGGTTTTCCAGTCGAAGATTTGGCATGTTGTTGCTACGTTAATAACCGTTGCATGTTGACTTACTACATCTATGTATTCACTAGGATTTATTATATTTTCCATTTTTCGCAGTTGCTTTTCAATGTGGGCAAAGACTCGGTCAGCTGGAAGAAATGCTGGCTCTTTCGCGACTTTTATTTTTTCCGTCAACTGCAAAGTTGAACATACATCAACACGTGGTGACCCAAAACCTAAATTGAAACATGTATTAAATATGTTTCGGAAATATAAGGCCTTTACTGTGAGATGTTCGGCTGTCTGGTCATTATATATTTTGGCCATTTTATTTATGCTCAATTCTGACGGCAAATACATACGCTTAGAATTGCCTCTGCAATAGTGAGGTTCAGTGCATTTAAATTTCTTTATGAATGAAATTACATTTTGTTTCTTATCTTTGTATTTATGTAACTTATGGTCACCTCCACGGTTTTCCTTTGGGAATTTGCCTTCTAAATAATACTTCTTTACCACATTTTCTATCCGATACCTTTTAATGTGCAATATTTGTAAAAAAGCTTTTTGGCAAACAAATACCATATTTTTTTTAGATCTACAGTAAATCCTGTACATTCTTTGCATAGCTCTGGTATTGTAATGCTTAGTATTAGATCGAGGACGACGACGTTTTGTTTGCACAGCTATAACATGATTTAATATGAACATATCTTGTTTTACTTTGTCCTTTACGGCATAAAAAGATTCATGAAAGTTTGTAAGTCATTCATACTAATTTCAGAGCATTGCAGCTTTTTGTCTTTGTGTGAACATGTTGGCTTAAAAGGTAAGTCTTCTGGAGCATATCTGGAACAAAAAAAATTCAGATCTGTAGGTACTCATTTAGTTTGTTTAACATTTTTACCTGCCATTAGAGGGCCTGCCGAACGTTAAGCTAATTCTCAGAATATAATACAATATCTAAGTATGAAATTTAGGTGTTGAAATGATGAAAGAATATAGAAGACTTTGATTTTATTCGCAAAGATATTTTAATAGTTTATAAATAAAATACAAACAATCATAAATGAACTGTATAAAAAAATGCAAATTTTATGTTTTTATGGGGTGAAAATTTCATTTTCGTAAATAAATTGTACAATAAAAGACGATACTAAGTCATTATAAACTGAAAACTTTATAAACAAAGTATCAAAACTATCTGATTGTGATTTACTCACCGGTCATTTTTGGCCTTGTTTTTATTCCACTTTTCTCTATCAACTCGGCGTTTTCGAGCATCTTTATTGTCCACCACTTGGGGATAACATTCCATAGTTCATTTATCTATAAAAATTATAGCTTACAAATCTGTTTTATCACATCAAAAACCAAAATAAACGAGAGCACTCCTAACAGCAAATATCCGCCATATTGTTTACGCGACTGTGATTGGTTGTGATGGACAATGCTTATTCAGATACATACACAAGTGGACAATGCTGTTTTTGTAGCAAACGTTGATTTTTAAATGTGAATTTCTATGAGACATTGCGGTTTTAGTTCCATATTGAATAAATAAATGTTTTATTTTTTCACTGGAGATTCATATGCCATAGACAACACAATTTCAGTTTTTTATGGACATTGCGGTTTTTGATTCTAGTAGACTTACTTAAAATATTATTGTAGATTTAGGAATACACACCGTAGTATTTTATTTTTATTTTCAGTGTAATTATTATACACCTCAGTTTATGTATCTTTTATTTTTATTATGTTACGCATAAATACAGACATAGGTATACACTTTTAAATATTTATTAATTTTATTTTTTATTTCTATGTACTTACTTTCATAATATTCAGTCACACTCATTTTCGTAAGAAATTCTGCTTACCAGATATAGTATTTTCACATGGGGGGACGTCATTACGTCATTCGCGAGGTTTTTGCTGAAAATCAGCGCTGTTGACAATAGGTTCGTCTGAAGTCACTGCTTTTAGCTGAGCAATGACCTATTCTTGCACAGATGCGACGCACAGCTTAATTGTTCTTGTTATTGTTGTTTCAAAAATGGATAATTTTCCACTGTAATCGACATTTCGTTCAATTTGTGATTGTTTTGTTTGTTTTCATTTGATAATGTCGCAACACATTACGCAACTAATTTGTTTTTGGCCTCTCATCCACAGATAACTGTCTACTAAAAACACGGTAAGGCGGGAATTTTAACAATTCATGATTGTGAGATTTTAATAATTCATCCACAGCATATGTAGGTGAACCTTTGTTTTGTTTTATTAATGCAAATAATACAGCTTTTGTCCAAGTCTCTTCATAATATAGTCCTTTTTCTCGCAGCCATTCCTGCATGTCGCGTTTAAGACTTGACATTGTAGGCGCTTTATTTATTTGAGTGCAGTGATACGGAGCGTTGTCCATTACCACAAGTGACCTTTCAGGTAGGTTAGGAATGACTTTTTCACTCATCCATTTCAAAAAATTTGTGGAGTTCATGTCATCGTGGTAATCTGAGGATTTGGATTGTGATTTGAACATTAACAATGTTAGAATATATCAAAATACTTAAGATACTACTAACGCCATCTATCTGCCTATGCAGTACTAAGTGTAAATTGTTTGGTTGTCTGTGTTCCTTTAAAAAAATAAAAGGTTAGTCTTGTGCCAACAGCTATCGTGTTTTATTAGGTTATGGGCCCAGTTCCATTTTTCCAAGTAATTTCTAGAAGTTTTCTGTGTTTAATTGTGAATACAATAATGTCGACATCAAGTTATTTAGTGAATGTTCCCAAATTGAAAGGACGCGAAAATTTCGACGATTGGGCATTCGCAGTTAAAAACTTTATGGTGCTAGAAGGCATCGATCTGGACAATATTTCACCGGATTTAAGTGATAATGAACAAGTAAAGGCTAAAGCTAAGCTAGTTATGACAATCGATCCTTCATTATATGTTCACATCAAAAATGAAAACACAGTTAACAGCTTGTGGAAAAAGTTGAGACAATTATTTGATGACACAGGATTCTCAAGAAAAATCAGTTTACTACGAACATTGATATCTATACGTTTAGATAATTGTGAATCCATGACAAGTTACGTGACTCAAATTGTCGAAACGGCGCAGCGATTGAAAGGGACGGGCTTTGAAATCAATGAGGAGTGGATTGCATCATTACTTTTAGCCGGCCTTCCAGAAAAATTCGCACCAATGATAATGGCAATAGAACATTCTGGTTTGACTATTAGTGCTGACATCATAAAAACGAAATTGACAATATTTCACCGGATTTAAGTGATAATGAACAAGTAAAGGCTAAAGCTAAGCTAGTTATGACAATCGATCCTTCATTATATGTTCACATCAAAAATGAAAACACAGTTAACAGCTTGTGGAAAAAGTTGAGACAATTATTTGATGACACAGGATTCTCAAGAAAAATCAGTTTACTACGAACATTGATATCTATACGTTTAGATAATTGTGAATCCATGACAAGTTACGTGACTCAAATTGTCGAAACGGCGCAGCGATTGAAAGGGACGGGCTTTGAAATCAATGAGGAGTGGATTGCATCATTACTTTTAGCCGGCCTTCCAGAAAAATTCGCACCAATGATAATGGCAATAGAACATTCTGGTTTGACTATTAGTGCTGACATCATAAAAACGAAATTGCTCGATATGACATCTGAGGTTGGCAGCAGTGGAGCGGAATCAGCGTTTTGGACAAATCGTCGGACAAAAACTGGAAACACTGGAAATACTAAACCGAAACAAACGTCAAAGTCACAGACAAATCAGCTAGCATCCGGAAATAAACAAATAAAGTGTTATAAATGCAAAAAGATTGGACACTATAAAAACCAATGTACTGAACCAAAAGTAAAGGAAGCAGGTGCCTTCAGTGTAGCTTTTCTTAACGGAGAATACAGTACAGAAGATTGGTATGTCGACTCCGGTGCAAGCGTTCATATGACAGCAAACCAGGAAAGTTTATTGCAATTTCGGAAACACGATATAAATGAAATAGTTGTTGCAAATGAAATGTCTATGCCAGTTATGTGTGCTGGCGATACACTGATAACTACATGTGTGAACAATGATCAGTTTGACATTTCTGTGAGAAATGTTTTGTGTATTCCTAACCTCACAACAAATTTGCTATCTGTTAGCCAGTTGATAGCAAATGGAAACACAGTATCATTTGAAAAAGATTGTTGTAATATCCGTAATCAACAGAATGTGTTAATTGGAATAGCTAATTTGCAAAATGGAGTATACAAATTAAACACAGCAAAGTCAAAGGTGTTGGCAGCTTCAGCAGTACACACAACAGATGCAAGACTGTGGCATAGGAGACTCGGGCACATCAACAGTAGTGACCTGGAGAAAATGAAGAATGGTGCAGTGGAGGGTGTATCCTACAAAGATAAGGCCAACATCCAGAAATCCAATTGCGAAGTATGTTGTGAAGGTAAGCAGTCTCGCTTACCATTTCCACTTGCAAACCACAGAAGCGAAACCCTGCTAGAAGTGGTGCACTCAGATTTGTGTGGCCCTATGGAGACAAAATCCATTGGTCAGGCCAGATATTTTCTTCTCTTTGTTGATGACGCCAGTCGTATGTCGTTTGTATATTTTTTGAAAGAAAAGAATCAAGCGCTACAGCATTTCAAGGAATATAAAAGTTTGGTAGAAAATCAAACTGGAAATAAAATAAAAATTCTGAGAACAGATAATGGAGGAGAATTTTGTTCCCAGCAGATGGAAAGCTATTTAAAAACAGAAGGTATAATACATCAGAAGACAAACCCGTATAGTCCTGAACAAAATGGTCTCTGTGAGCGCTTCAACAGGACTATAGTTGAACGTGCTAAATGCTTACTTTTTGAGGCTAAATTAGATAAAAGTTTTTGGGCAGAGGCAGTGAATTCAGCAGTATACCTAAAAAATAGGTCGCCAGCCTCAGGTCTAGGAGAAATTACACCGTTTGAGAAATGGACAGGCAGAAAACCTGATCTGAGTCACATCAGAGTATTTGGTAGTCCTGTGATGGTCCATGTGCCCAAAAATAGAAGGCTGAAATGGGACAAGAAAGCTGTCAAATACATTTTAGTTGGTTACCCAGATAATATAAAAGGGTACAGATTATACAACTTAGAAACAAGGCAAGTTACTACGAGTAGGGATGTGACTATTATGGAAAAGAAAGAGATCACAGATGAAGCTCAGATAGTAGTAAAGGAAAAGAATGATGAAGAGGATTTACAGACAGTGGAGGAAGAAACAGAAGAGGAAACAACCGTTTTGGATCCAGATGATTCAATTTATGTCTGTGAGACATCTAGTTCCTGCTCGACTTCAGATGATTCATACCATACATTATGTGGAGAAGATAGTGATCTTAAGGTAGATGAAGTCTCAACTGTACACAGCAAGCGTGTAAGAAAACCAGTAGAGAGGTATGGTATTTCCAATATTTGTACTGTAAACAAGTTGGAGTCTTGGGATGAGGAGATAACTTATGAAAAGGCTATGAACGGGCCAGAGAAAGAGATGTGGAGACAGGCAATGGAAGAGGAGCTTAAGGCTTTTGAAGAAAACCAAGCTTGGGAATTGGTGGAAGACAAGGAAGCAGACAGAGTGGTACAGTGCAAGTGGGTTTTTAGAAAGAAATTTGAAAGTGATAACAAAGTGAGATTTAGAGCTCGTTTAGTAGCAAAGGGCTTCACCCAGAAAGAGGGTGTAGATTATAGTGAAACTTATTCGCCTGTTCTTAGGTATTCCACTTTGAGAATGTTATTTGCTTTAAGTGTAAAATTAAATTTTAAAATCACTCATCTTGATGTGACTACAGCATTCTTAAATGGCTTTCTCGATGAAAATGTCTTCATGCAAGTTCCACCCAACTTAGAATGTAAAAGTAATACTGTTCTTAAATTAAAACGAGCAATATATGGGCTAAAACAATCTGCCAGAGTATGGAATAAGAGAGTAGATGATTGTTTGCTAACATTAGGTTATGTGAAGTCAAAACTAGAACCATGCTTGTATAGTAAAAAGGTAAATAAGGAGCAGATTATTATTACTGTTTTTGTTGATGATTTTTTCATTTTTTCTAATAGTGTTACTATGACAGATAAATTAAAGAAAGACTTAATGTCAAATTTCAAAATAAAAGATTTAGGTCAAGTAAAAAAATGTTTGGGCATGAGGGTCAGGTTTTTTGAAAATGGCAGTATATCTTTGGACAATATTCTGATGAAATTTAGTATGTTAAATTGTAATGGTGTGAATACTCCAATTGAAAATAATTTAAAGTTAGAAAAATCTGAGCATGTTGACAAACAATACCCTTATCAACAGCTGATAGGGAGCCTGATGTATCTATCTATACTAACACGCCCAGACATTAGTTTTAGTGTGAGTTATTTAAGCCAGTTCAATAATTGTTTTACAGCAGTCCATTGGAGACATGCTAAAAGAATACTAAAGTATTTACAGAGGACTAAGTCCTATGGATTAATGTATACTAATGACAATAAGAACTTGGAAGGTTTTGTAGATGCTGATTGGGGCTCAAATAACATTGACAGGAAATCCTATACTGGTTATTGTTATAAATTGTCAGGTGCTGTGATATCATATGAGTGTAAAAAGCAGCAGACAGTGGCACTATCTAGTACAGAAAGTGAATACATGGCAATATCAGAAGCCTGTAAGGAAGCGATTTATTTGAAGAACTTGTTGTCAGAAATTGCTGGTTGTAATTACACAATAAATCTGTACAATGACAATCAAGGTGCTCAGAAATTAACAGAGAATCCTTTGTTCCATAGGAGAACAAAACATATAGATATACGCCACCACTTCATAAGAGAAGTTGTAGCAAACAAAATTATAAAGGTTATTTATCTGTCAACTTCTGAAATGCCAGCAGACCTTTTAACTAAAGGATTAAATAGTATTAAGCATAACAAGTTTACTAAAGAATTAGGGATTAGAAGCATTGTATAACTCCTTCAGATGTTTTATTTTTTTTTGTTTTCTCTAAATGCCTAGATTATTTTGATAAGTGGAGGTGTTAGAATATATCAAAATACTTAAGATACTACTAACGCCATCTATCTGCCTATGCAGTACTAAGTGTAAATTGTTTGGTTGTCTGTGTTCCTTTTAAAAAATAAAAGGTTAGTCTTGTGCCAACAGCTATCGTGTTTTATTAAACAAAACCATTTTCAGTTCCCGCATGAGCAATTATCCAACGACTCCCTGCTGACTCTGACACGAACATCCCAGGCTCCTCCTCACTTTGCCAGCAACTTTTGGCGTGATAAGTGTTGTGTATACAGGGTGTCCAGTAAATAGCACGACATACTGCGGGGGGTGATAGCTAGGGTCACTACCTATCAATACAACACAATATATGTTCAGCAAAATCTTACGGATTTACAGTTTTACAAAATTTTCCGAAATACCGAAAAATCTCTACATTGAAACAGATTTTTAAGCATCTCGTAATGAAAAAATCCTTTTCTAGTACTTTTTTTTCAAAAATCAAATTATTCGTGAATAGTTACTTTACTCATTGATAAGTCTTTTTTCTATCAAAGACAAGAATGTTTTCAAGAAATACTATTTTTTGTTTTTTGCACAGAACTATTTTCTTATCACTTAAGTTTAACCTACAGTGGTGAAAAAAAAATGTATGTGACAGTTTTGTACAACAAACTTAAAAAATAGCTTGTTTAATGGTGATTTTGGAAAGATATAATACTAGTACATTTTCATTTTAAAAAATACGAAAAATAAGCTATTTTAGTTAATAAGAGCATTTTATTTTAAATGCAAGTAATGTGACTTTGAATTCGAATCGTTGTAAGGTCGTACTACGGTTCGAATTACATAATAATTAATCTACAGCCGACCCGCCGGCCGGTCTGTAAATGACATCTTGAAGGATAAGGTGATAGTAAAAAAAACAGAGGAGTTAACTTTAATAAACATTTATTTAAATAAATTACAATAAATGCTCAAATTGCTTCCCTTGTGCCCTAATACACGCTCGGCATCTTCTTAAAAATGAGCTTTTGAGTCTTCTCAGGCTTATTTCCGATATTTTTCTTGCTTCAATGTTAACCCTTGCTCTCAATTCATTGTCATTTTGGATCGGTTTTTCATAGACTTTGTCCTTCATGGCACCCCAATAAAAAAAATCCAGGGGGTTTAGGTCCGGAGACCTAGGTGGCCATAATATCGGTCCCAGTCGCCCAATCCACCTGCCTGGATAAGCTTCATCTAAGTAGGCTCTTACTTCCCGGCCATAATGAGCAGGGCACCCATCATTTTGAAGCCACATCACCTCTCTTAGCTCACTCGGAACATTTTCAAGGAGCGTGGGTAGTGTTTCTCGTAAAAACTCCAAGTAATTATTGGCATTTAATGTAGGTGGAAGCTCGACGGGACCCACAATCTACAATGCTATTCTCTAAGGATACAGCCTTGTGGTGCAGCGCTGCCGCAGCGGTGAAAAACAATTAAGTATTCACTAAGCTGCGTAAAGCTACACTAGCGCTCAAGGCTGTGACGGCCGTGAGTTAAAACTACCCAACGTAGGCCGACGGAGGGCAAATTTGACAGTTCTTCATACATTTTGGTATTCCCTAAAAAAAAAACAGCGACGAGGACGCTTACAGCCTCGCCCACAGCCTCGCTTAGAACTGTCAAATCCAAAAGCTACATTTATTAGAAGAAGCTAAGAAATCTGATGATTTGAAGAAAGCTCGACAGGCGAAACA
This sequence comes from Lithophane semibrunnea, assembly GCA_947363905.1. Lineage (NCBI taxonomy): Eukaryota > Metazoa > Arthropoda > Insecta > Lepidoptera > Noctuidae > Lithophane > Lithophane semibrunnea. The sequence continues at coordinate 3,416,144 of OX376207.1, read as the reverse complement.
AATAAGTACGGAGTCTATCCATATTTACAGGCTCTCTGAGGATTTAATTAATATATTATTAGATGACTTAACCCCGTTTATGCGTCCGCGAGTTCGTTCCAGTGGTTTAACCAAGCGGCTAAAGGTTTGTTTACTGCTATGTTTCTTGAGATAAATATGATCGGTACCACACACCAACGAAAGCTTATTGAATTCCTTATGTTCCAGATAATATGTACACTATCATTTTTGGCTAATGGAAGTTACCAAAAAATCATTGGAAAGAACGTAGACACGTACATATCTCAGACTTCTGCCTCTAGGGCAATACACGAAGTTGTTGATGCTCTTAATAATAAGAGCATCATTAGTAAATATATTAGATTTCCGCAAAACCACAATGATCGACATGTGCTCAAGTCAAGGCAAGTACCTACCTATCTAAATTACTTACATTTTCTTGTTAGTCTTTTAACAAGCACTAAGTACATTTGTTTGAAATTTGAATGCTGATTACTTACAGGTTTTATGAGAAATTCAATATTCCAGGGGTGCTAGGATGTGTTGATGGCACCCTGATTTCCATGATACGTCCTAAGGAACATGAGGAGAGGTACTATTGCCGAAAAGGCTATCATACCAGGAACGTTTTAATTGTAGGTAAACTGTTGGCCCTTTTTAATTAAAATAAAAGAATCCGGTTAATTCATAAACTTATTTCAGATTAATGATGCTGACCTGAACATTTTGCATGTGGATGTGACTTTTGGGGGTGCAACACATGACAGTTTTGTTTTTTCGAACACTAGAGTAAAGGAGCATTTGGAAAATTTAAATAATAATGGAGAAAAAGTGTACTTACTTGGTAGGTTATTATTTACAATACAATGATAATTGATAACACAAAAGTCAAGATTGCACTTAATTCCAGCTTCATTCATTGATTTCAGGTGATTCAGGATATCCTCAAAGGCCTTATTTAATGACTCCCTTTAGTAATCCAGAAACTGAGACTCCAGAGAGCTATTATAACAATTTACACAGCAGTGCACGGAACAGTGTGGAGAGGACCATAGGAGTACTGAAAGATCCACACATTATGATCCTAAAACGGTGGGAAAAATTGTGATAGCTTGCTGTGTTTTACACAACATGTGTAATCGAGCCGGGCTACCAGCTCCTAAGTTAGACCAATGTGACTTAGATGAAGAATCTAGATTACTTGGAATCCTAACACATCAGGCTCCAACACATGATGATTTAGTGAGTGGGCAGATAAGTAGGCGAGATTTAGTTAATCAATTATGGCGAGCACGTCATATCTAAATTTCATATGCTTTCCTTTCTTTCCAGACAGACAACATGTTTAGATAGGATTATACTCACCATAATTGATTAGATAATCTTGACATTCAAATTTTTAATATGAGTATAATTTGTGTATGTTAAGTATAAGTGCATAGTGTCATGTCATATATTTAAGGTGTGTTTAAGATAGGTATATTATTTTATGAAAAATTATTATACCTTAGGTAGGTATGTATTTATACCATTTTCTCTATTTTTACTAAATTATAAAATGTGCATGCAGTATGGGGGAGTGAGAAATTAAATAGATACCTACACAATAATGTATTTCTTTTTATTTCCCATTAAAACAATCAATCAAATCAAAAGTCATTTATAACATTATCATAAACTTAAAATCTAAACTTAGATTAAAATTCATCCATGTTTCGGGGATTCCCTCTTATGATGGATGCACATAAATCCTGCAGTGCTTGGGTCTGCCTTAACCATGACTCACTTATTCCTTTGAAAGTCTCTAACATCCTCTGCTGGTTCTCAATAAGGAGTCTTTCATTTTCCAAACGCCTCTCTTCAACAGCGACAAAACGTTCAGTCAGGCTCGCCATTTGTGACTGCCTTTGAGAAGGTGGTGAGCGCTGGATTAGACGGCGTCGTGCTGTTCGACGCGTACGAGGTGCTATGAACAGAAAAAATGCAACAAATTAAGAAACTAGAAGTATAGGCCACTATGTAAGTAGGTATAACAGCAACACATAACTCTCTCTGGAGGAATAGATATTATAATGTAGACAATGTAGTATACATGTTGATTGAATAAGGGCTGCTGTAGAAAAACCTACAGGAAATCCCAACAAATTGGCAGAATCAAAAGTCACCGACAAGTGAGACAACTACATGGTGCTTTTTACACTAAACCAATAATTTAACCAAATTATAATTAAGTTAACCTTACATGAAGAGGCGATTGGGGCATTACTCCTATGAGGCACTGCAGGTGATGATCTAGCCTCAAACTGTAATTTGAAAAAAAAGTTATCTAAATGTCCATTATAACATAAGTATTGTAAGACTTTCATTTAAAACCTCACCACTTGTTCCGTGTTAGGCTGGTTTTGGATTGGTATCTTGTCCCTATACCATGATGGGCCTGGTTGTACATCCTGCAAATATATTTATATTTTAATCAGCGTCATCAGCCTTATTTTGAATTTAACATCACAATGTATAGATAATAATATATATTTTATAGAATTAATTTACTGTTAGTGAAGTTGTGGTTGGTTCAGTCTGTTCTACAGGGAGCACATGACTCTACAAAATTAAATTTGAAAAAATATAATTTCCCATTAAACTGTTTTCATAATGATGTAAGTAATTTAAAACTAGTAATACCTGAAGTATACTCTCTGATACTGGTGTTTCATTTACCTCCTCTGTAATATCTTGGATACTCTGCAAAATAATTTTGACTTATTAATACTTTGGGAAGTAAAATAGGCACTTATGTGTAGAATAATATTTCAATAAACATACCAAGAGCACATCATCTGATACTTCAGCATTTGGCACGTCAGGAGCCAAATTAAAACTAGGCCCAGGTTCACTAGCAGGCTAAAAATTAAATTATTGAAAATTAGATTGATACATTACTTACTAAATATTTTACTTCAATAAATAAAATTAAAACAAGCATAACAAAAAAAAGCATTAATACATGAAGGTCAATTTCCAGCTCCCTATCACCAGTAAAAAAGCTTTCGCCACCCATTATTGCAACTATTCTTTCTTCAATTGCAGAGAGAACCCCTTCCTCTAGTTCACCACCACTTGTTCGTTGCCTAGCCATCCGTATTTGACTAGCTTTTTTTCTTACCGCTGACTTCTTATCCTTCCAATACTAAAAACAAATATCCAATGACTAAATATCTCGATTTCGCATAATCATAACATAATAATTATTGCCAATGTATTACTTATTATGTACTGGATATTTAACTTTGTTCCTGACAGTCAAAGTATGAAGATTAATATATGCAAGCTGACGAAGCACACCAGAAATGCAACAAGTTATATTATTCATTACATGCAGTTAACAAACCTTTGACCATTGTTTCCAACTTTTAATGCAGCCACTTCCATCACTGTTTAGCTTGGTAGCTACTTCCTGCTATGCTGCTTGTGTGCGGTCTCGAGCATGTGATGTCCGGGCACCCTCGGACATCACATGCAAGCCAACGTCGCTCTTCCAAACTCTCGATTAGCATCTCTACTTGTACACGGGATGGGACCGTACTTCTTGGCATGGTTAACCGCTTAGAAACTGACACAGCACTATATAATTGGTCACAGAACTAAGCACTCGCTAATACAATAATTATTAAACAATCGTATGCACCTCAAAGTTTTGAAACTATAAATTCAAGTAGTTTTTGTAGCGTCGCGTCAGTGTCGTTCGTTTGTGATTGTTTGTTGTGTAGGTAGGTACTTGAAACTACTTGACTTGTGTTTATATTTTTATTCGTCGTCGCGCGTTGCTCGAAATAGGCAAAGATATCGTCATTCAACCTTAAAATGTATAATAATTTGCAATTAACTCTAAAAATTATGATATTTGTATATAGTTTTACTCTATTCCTTAAAATAATTATAGATAGTCCTTTAATATATAAATTAAACCCATAAAACTCTCAGTCGAGAATGATCGATTATAATTTAAAGCATTTGTTTCAAGCCCTTAATTCGTCGACGAAACAGCGACGGGAGGGAACAGCCTAGGGTTCGTCGACGACCACAACTACGTCAGTGAATACAGTTTGAATCAGTGCTACACGCTCGGTCGATCTCAAGGCTGTCTCGACGACGAGCTCGTCGTAGCTTACAGCCATGAAATTGTCTTTTAGAGAATAGCACTGCTGGCCATTCAAAATCCCACACCATAAAGAACATCGGCCAAATTTCTTTAGACGCTGGACCTGACTTTAATTTTCAGTGTCCAGAAATGACTTATAGTGAGATTGGATAGTTTTTATGTAGTTAACACCATCCCGTTCGAAAATAATATCTAAATAGCAAAGATATTTCAATAATGCAAAAAATACTTTTGAGGTTAGAATCAATAAATAAGTCGATTTAATGCTAGGCAAACGACATACAGTGTTTACCAGACTGTCAGATAATTATCCAGGACTGATCAGTCAAAGCGCTAACACACGGAAAAAAAATCAAGTGGTGCTTTTTCTAGCTAGGCCACCATGACTGATTTCAATTCTAACTGAACATAGAGTTAGCCGCTAGGTACTGTCTGTAAGGCTCAAAACACACCGAAAGAGCGGCGAAGGGCAGCGAAGCGGAGCGCAGTTTTAGTGTCATATGAATTTAAACTTTATTTTCATTACTATAATACTTATTATCGCATGATTCTCGCCGCTTATGGTATTCGCCGGAATCCCCGCGGCGCCGCGGGCATCCGCGCGACTCGTTCGAGTTTCTCATGCGATAATAAGTATGTGAGTTGAGCCTTAGTCTGCGTTGCTATTGGGTAAACGAAAGAAAAAAGGGTTTTGACATAAATACTTTTTATTCATCATCCTCTCTTACAACTACAGCATCGAGAAATGCTGCTGGCGCTGATATTGTCGGCTGATACCTGGCCCACCCAAGGTACCACACAAGTGTCATTACATGTGCACAGCACCCAATCGTTCTTCTACCAACTAAACAATTACAGCAGTATTCCACTATACCTTCCCTTCCAGACACATTATTTTCAATTAATACATAAACATAATATATTTTTCTCGAAATGTGTCTGGATTTAATTTTGCCTCTTATTAGTGTATTATCTCCACTCCCTCTCAAACCATACTCTGTTACATTAATATTTTCTCTGCATATTTCGATTCTATATCCTCCATGAAACCTGACATGTTCGCCATAATATGACCTTGCCTGTCGGATCTGGTACGTTCCTAGGGCAAATAATATTACCTCACCATATTCTAGACGGGGGAATGTGATATTAGTATTGGCATGAGCTGTGATATTAGTAAAACTAGATGATCGTCTATTCATATTCACTGTGTTTACAAAATCAGACAAATTATTATTCAATGGAAATCTTTCCCTAATCACATTTATGATTTGTACAGCATCATCCCTATTTTTTAGTCTAACACCGAATTTATTTAAAAGGCTTGCAGCTATAGAAAACATTTGCATCATATGAGGCACATTTATATTAAAATAATCTTGCCGGAATATTTTAAAGTCGCGTTTAAAATATCCATTGACAACTTCCACTACCCAACGGCATATTGTCACACAACGACTTCTGTTAGCTTGCTCGGTGGTGAGCTGATGTTCACCCTCTAGCAGGGATTCCGGCATGCATGTTTTATAGCTGCAAGCCTCTAGCAGACTAATTGAATCTCTAAATCCCCAGTCTAGAATGAAAATATCATTATTTCGAAAGTATCGTCTGAGAGGAGAGTTTTCATCTCTGAAAAGAGAAAGCATTATATCTGCATCAGATGTGGTAGCCTTGTATGGGCCAAAGCAATCTACAATGTAGCCATCAGGTGTCACCAGCAAAAATGGTTTTCCTTTTGGAACATATAATTGGAACTTTTGTTTAAATAAATATAAGTTCCATCACATATTATTATTGAATTTTCATTACTTTCATTATAAATTGCATTTGGGATCATTAAGTTGTGTTGCAACAATTGTTCTCGGGATATGTGTTGAATTCCCAGATTTCGAGGCACAAAATCCTGCACCAATATTTCCCTAACCTTATGCATCAATCTTTCTAATGTGCGTCTTGGGACCATTAATAACTTGGATATCCGATCATCTGAGTCACCAGTTCTCATTTTCATTAGAAGAGCACCTAAACCTAAAATGCCTCTGTGTGTTTCAATAACACGCGGCATTTCATATAATAACAATTCAAATTGCTGGTTTTGCATTCCTAGCCAATAATGAAATAAATGTTCATCGATTCTTTCAACACTTTCCATGTTCGAGAAATCTAGAAATGTATTAAAAGCATTTACAAAAGAAAATGCATGTTCTACTTGTTCAGCCGTAAATGTTCTAAAACTATTTTGAGAATTGAACAACATATCCCAATCATTACTAAATGTATGTTCTTCACAAATACGAGCATTTTTGGGCAAGTAATATTTGTACTTATAATAAGTACCAATAAATAATAACCCAAGTAAATAAAAACATTTTTACAAAACTATATCAAGTTGCAGCAATTAATTCAATTAGAATAGTGAAGATGGCTGTAACATTGACACCAATATTATACAATGAAATCAAAATAATTTAAAAAACAAAACATAAATAATTACCTGTCGTGGGGCAATTCTATTTTCAATTTCAATATGTATTGCTTGATGCAACTCAGATGGATTGTCTCTCACAATAAGTTCACGTCTACGTTTCAGCAGAGAACTTCCACAAAGTAAGCAAACATGCCTGTGGCCACGCGAGGATGAGGCACCAGATTCATTTGCTAATTCGGTGTTCATATGCTGCATTGCCAATTGGTTACAAGCATCACATATACCGGATGATTTTTTTTACCGTCTCGACAAACATAGGGTGTAGTAGGTGAACGGAGTAGAAGCCAATGGCATAGTCAACTAATTTTTTTTTTTTTTTTTATACCCGTTCAACAAATTGATTTATCTAAAAATACTACCCATTTGAAGTAAACTTTTAATACAAAAACAATAAAAACAGAAATTATTTTTTTTTTAATAAATCCATGAAAAAATATCGAAATTCAAATCATACGCACCCTACTAAATGCACGGAATTTATCAATGAATTAGATACGTTCCTTTGCGGCCGATAGGTACTCGCCGCACTTGCCGTCGGCTTCTTTGATATCACCAGGCGCTTGAGCCGCCGCCGCCGCGCCGAAGCTGCTCGCTCGCGCATCCCCCCGCCCCCGCCCGCGTCCCGAGCTTCAGTCACCTGCGATTAGTCACGGCGGCGTGACGTCGCGCTGTTTGTTTCCACGTATGCATCGTGCACCCGGTCATATTTGTCGTATCTAAACATGTACGAATATTCTAACGTAGAGTATCTTGTTTGGTGAAAACAGCCAGTGCAAGGCGAATGTACCTACGCAGAAGAAGAAAATCTTCAGTCGCTGCGAAGGAACGGTATCCGTTCTCCTCAAATTCCCCCTCGGACCCCGCATGGAGTTTTGTCACTGGGTGCAGAACCGTTCTGTCATTGACACCATGTTGCAAGACGTTCCTGATCCCTATCTGCAAGACATGTACTTCCAGCATGACGGATGTCCAGCTCACTACAAACGATCTGTGCGCGCGTATCTCGATGGTCAATTTGGTGATAAGTGGATAGGTCGCGGTGCACCTGTGAACTGGCGGCCGAGGTCACCAGACCTACATAACACCCCTTGACTTTTATTTGTGGGCCGACCTAAAACGTTTAGTCTGACGTTTAGTGTATACCGAAGAAGCTCAAAGCGTTAGTGATTTAAAACAGCGAATAATTTAAAACGCTTTTAATGTTTTGAAAAGTGATAGAGACACGCCTCGAAGTTTACCGAACAATATGCAAAGACGTGCTAGTTTATGTTTAGAACGAAACATTTTGAACAATAATTACCTACTGCGATATCGCTAAAAAGGTAGGTACAGACCTAAGTTCATTTTTTGTAAAATGCGCGCAATGCGCGTGCGCGTCTGTCGGTCGTGTCGCCCGCGCGCGAGTACCGCTCAGCTGCTCGGCTCTCGTACGTGAACCCCGGTAAGTGAACTCTCACGCACACATCAAGTTTCTATGTACGTGTGTGTGCGTAGGCGCGCCGACGTTACTTAGCAACGGGTCGACCAAACAACATTCTGTCAATGTTCTCGCTCCCACATGTATGCACGTCCTTTTCATTTTGAATGAAGTACAGTCGAGTATTCTTGCTTATTCAAGTATTTATTGTTTCGAATTATTAAAAAAAAAAATACTTAGATTGTTTTAAAAGTTCGTTCCGAGTCTGTTACTGTTTTCGTTTTATTTGTAAGGATAGGTTTACTTATTATTTTATCTTTTTAATTGGTAAATTGGTGGGGTTTTTATTTGTACTTACGTAAGTATTTGTTGTGTTTTATTATTTTAGGTAGGTTAAGTTTTCTTACTTGTGTTAAGTTATTACCTATTTACTACTTATTCTTTTGGTGTGAGGCTTATTTGGTCAATTGGGTATTTGTATTGTATGTTTGAGAATTTTTGGGTATTGTGTTCATTTTATTTGTAGATCAGGTTTGTCTTAGTTTATTAGTAAGTGGACTATAAATGTTATTGCGTTGATTTTGGAAACGTTTTCAACACGACTGTACCATGCGAGGGGCGGCCGCTTACTAGGTTTCTACGCAAAAGAAATGTGCGTGCGTTTCGCTCGCACACACGTACAACTATCATTCATACGCCATCGCAGCCTACGCCGTTTACTATCTCCTATTTTGGCTATTATTCGTTTTTACGCACGGGCCGTAGGATGGATAGTTTTCATGATTTTTGAAGGAAATTCCGAACCTGTACAATCTCAATGGTACTAAGCAAATATTCTCGGGTATGGCTTCTGTTCCACTTACACAACACACCTGATTATGCTCGAGACGGTAAAAAATGTCATCCGGTATAATCTTCTTCAGTGATCTAAAATAAGAATTAGAGTTGTATTATGATGTATGGTTGTGTATGATAGTTTGTGTTAGTGTTCTAAGTTAAGATTAGGTAAGGTATGTAAATACGTACTATTCTTGAAGAATTCCACTTGCAGATCGTAGAAATTACTCTCGTATCAAGCTCAAAAACGAGATGGCGGCGAAGTGTGCCAATGCGTATATTGCAATTAACACAAAGCATTCGCAGGGCTGCTTCCGGAGTCTGCATTATGATGTCCAAAAATCCAAAAGGCAAAATCGGTGTCCAGAAATGAAAAGCACAGAAGAATCGTCACAAGAGGTAGTTATCAGTCCGTAAAACAATGCCAAGGTCAAAACAACTGAAGAAAATCTAAAATATTATTCGTATCGCAATTCACAACAACAACAGCAATGCGAATGAAGCGAATGATCGCCGGGTGTCAATCAATGGCGCGGGTCGATGACATATTGTGAATGTGCTCCGTTGTACGTTTTTGAACAAAACGCTGATACTTACTATGAACCATGATTTTTGTAAGAATCCAATACATAATAAAAAAAACAGCATTAGTTGATTTGATATTCTATAAATAGTTAATTTATAGAATTGAATTACATTAAATAACTTCAGAAAAACGTGAATAATTATAATCTTTCATTATTATTCTTTAATTATTATTTTTTGCGAAACGAATCGTCAATAGGTGCGTTCTGAACATGGTATTCTAAAAAAATCAAAGAAATGACTTAAACCAAAAAATATGAATATCTTTTTTTTCTAGCTTCTTGTAGAGACATTTGTTCCGTTTTTTAAAACCTTAAAGAATAACGGATTTTTGCATATTTATGGCATATCGGGACGCTACCGACTTGTCGTCAGGTACGCTTTGACCATCCTTCTTTATTTTGAATTGGTACTGGGACCTGTCTTCTCTTGACACATACGGATTTTCTAATTGCCAACTATGTAAATTATGCAAATTCAAGTAGCCGTCCTTTCTGCAGGCTGACTCATCACTCCATAACACCTTATTAAAAAAGTTTGGGTCTTCCCGATGCATTTCAAGCATGCGGCGGCAGAATTGAAGTCTCGGCAGGTAGTCTCTAGTTAAAAGAGTTTGCACGCGTCGTACGTGAAATGGATGGTATCCATACCTCTTAAGTACTGAATGAACAGTGGACTTCGGTATCCCTGTGCGCCGTTGTATCGCCCTAACCGAAGTCGTCGGGTCTTGTTCTCGTTCCTGAAGCACTATGTCTTCGTCAACAACTTGAGGCCGTCCACCGCCACGTTGACCAGGGAGTCTGCCTTCCATGTAGGAGTTATGCACTCTGGTAAACATTTCATGGTGTGGATGTCTCCTATCGGGAAACCTTTCCCTGTAGAGGGTGGCAGCAGGTCGGGAACTTTGGCCAGCTTCTCCGTAAATAAGGTGCATCTCAGCATACTCTCGCTGCGTATAACCAGGAAAAACGCGGCGGTTGGCCATGTTATAAAACACAAAAGTCCAGGTGATGGCCAAGTCGTCGTAGTGATCACAATGAAAAATCCAAATCGTAAGGCAAACAAAGTCCGGGGTCCAAGGCACAGAACAGTTGTGAACACAGAGATGCGTTGCGCACGGTTTAAGGTAGCGTACTGACAAGTGTCGCAAATAAGGTTGAGATTGAGACACAAAATCACAATGCAAGAAAGAGCGGGATAGCACATGCGCTTCTTTTGTTAGGCAGTAACCGGTCGGGTCGGGTCGGTCGGCGAGCAGGTAAAAACCTTTAGTCATTACGCGTGCACGTCGCATTTTACGTGTCACAACTAGTTTTATAATAATTCGCGTAAATGAGCAGCTATTACTTATTCTCATAGTGGTTTTTGTCAAAATTACGTTAATTACATTTTCAACAAAATCAGCTTCTCTGGAACTAAAATAGCATTTTTTTGTATTTTTTTAATGAAAATGCACTAGTATTGTATCTTTCCTAAATCACCATTAAACAGGCTATCTTTTAAGTTTGTTGTACAAAACTGCCACATACATTTTTTTTTCACCACTGTAGGTTAAACTTATGCGAAAAGAAAATCGTTCTGTGAAAATTTTAACCAAAAAAACTATTTCTTCAAAACTTTCTTGTTTTTGATCAAAAAAAAAAATTTATAATGAGTAGAGTAACCTATTCACGAATAATTTGATGTAAAAAAAGTTCTAGAAAAGGATTTTTTCTTTACGAGATACTTAAAAATCTGTTTCAAGGTAGAGATTTTTCGATATTTCGGAAAATTTTGTAAAACTGTAAATCCGTAAGATTTTGCTGAACATATATTGTGTTGTATTGATAGGTAGTGACCCAAGCTATCACCCCCTGCAGTATGTCGTGCTATTTACTGGACACCCTGTATAAGTCTCGTCTAAATATACTACAGGTTTTTTTTCCACAGTGCGATTTCTTCGGATTCTCTCCAAATATCTTGAACGCCATGCGGTAATATCATAACGTTCCATAAGTAATTTACGTTTCGATTGGCATCGCTTATACTTGAAACCGATACTTTGCAATATACGGTGCAATGTGGTGATGCTTCCTTGAAAATTTATGTCTTCTCTCAAAGCTGCACGTAATTTAGCCAATATTGGTAATTCTTTCCTGACAACATAAAAACTGTGAATTTTTTGCCGTATAGCGCACAAATCAAATCCATCCAAGTTGAACTTTTTAGGATGTGGGCGATTCTTCCCTGGGGTGACGATAACTTTCGAAGTACTCGCCGCTGTTGCTCCTTCTTTTGTAACTCTCGTTACAGTTTTCTCTGACACACCTGAAATAAAATGAACAAGTTTGAATGATTGTTTTCGTATTTAATTACATTATTGGTGAATATAACTTTACGTTTTTTTGTTTTGTTGTGTTAATTCCTTATAAAATTTTCCTTAATAAAAATCATGCATTAAAAAAACTTAATTTCAATCTATAAGAAATCAATCGGGGAAAAAATCTGTATATGGCAGCCCCAAAATTTACCTGTCATGGCGGCGACTCTCTTGCGAACATTGTTTATTGGTATTAAAACACCGTGATTCTTATGTTCCGCTTCACAGAACTCCTTCACCTTTAATATCATTTCTCGTCCTGCACTTTTTACAACTTTTGGCATCGTAAATAATCCTTATAACGCTCTAATCCAATAATAAAATCACAAAATATCTACCACAACAAACGCACCTTGATAACACCGACTAACGACAAAATGGCCGATCTCCCCATCTGTCAAATTTAGTTCCACAATTGTCCGCGGGACTTCTTTCATGAAATGGACTTTATGCTCTCATCAAGCTATAGACAAAATTTGTCAATTTTTTTTATTTTGTTATTGTTAAATACGAGGCTTTTGGCTAATTTGTAGTTCTAGTAAATGTCATTTTTATTTTGTATTGTGCGTTTAGTTTGTGCAGAATAAACAATTTTTCTAGTCACACTTGACACACCTTTTGATAGCTGATGCTCACGAACGTACGTTGCATGGTGGACCTCAATTAGTTCTTAATTATTTAAGATCCAAATACTGGATTATCAGTGCGAAGAGATAAGACAATATGTACGCAAGTGTGTAACTTGTCTCCTCATTCCGCTAGACCTGTAGCACCTTTAATGGGTCAGTTGCCATCTGGTAGGGTTAGTGGAAATATTGTGATATCGTTTAGTTTTACAATGTTAGTAAATATGTGAGCACCATGTATCTATCAATTAATTTATTTGTCATTTGTTTTTGTTTTTTTTTCAAAAAATGAACGCGTACCTGGGTGTTAAGATAGACCGCCGGCTCACCATGGGCCCACACGTCCGCTCGGTCGCTGCTAAAGGTAGGGTCGCCCGTAACCTACTCGGACCGGTGCTCAGGTCCCGAATCCCGTTGCACACTAATGATAGAAAGTAAAAGTCATTTGTAAATTAAAAATAATATATGGGTTAAAAACCTAGTAGCTTCTTAAATATTATTAGGATATTAGGCGCACAAATTCCCCTGCATTTATTCATCTAATATCCTTTTGATATGGCCAAGGTTTATCAAAAATTCAAATGGACTAACTTTTTAGCCCTCAAGCTTTGCAGCTCTCTTTTATATTTGGCATTAAACATAATATCGATCTTTCTTCTCTTATTTCCTTCAAATAACATATTCTTGTATTTGCGATCTAGCCAAAGTGCTTCTTTTCTAAGAGCTTTGAGGAATAGTAGCAGGGTTGGCTTTGATTTTATATTCGTGTTTAGCCGCCTGTGCCACCCTTCGAGTGCACTGTTTGTGCGAAAATTATAATTACTAGGACTAGGATTTGTCGAAGATGGACGTAGAAACAGTTTTATCGGTGATTTTATACAGACGGCAGAAACGACACAACAGAAGACGGAGATATTGGGTTCACCCAATTTTGTCAACCAGGCTGACTGAAAGTCAGTACATTATTTTATATCCTAAGTTAAGGCAATTTGAGCCCAAATTCTTTAACTACTTCAGAATGTCCATCAAGTCATTTGATGACTTACTGACTCTCATAAACGATGAACTCGTAGCAGATAAAAACGCTGTGCGATATAGCATTTCACCGGAAGAAAAACTCATAATTACATTGAGGTAAGTTTTTTAATAATCAACATAATCTATAAATCAAATAAATCAAATCAACTTGTTTAGGAACAATTTTTTTAAAGAAAAAATATCATTTTGTTACTCGCAGAATAACTCTAACTCTGATTCATTGCTGACATTAGTTGGTGCTGGCGATGGAGTAGGTATTACTGGCGATGGAGACCCCATTGCTGTAGTATAACCATAATGTGCAAAATTATTTGACACACTAGACTGCTGTGATCTATAATCATGATAACGAAAGCCTTCAACAGAAGCTGATGACTGATGACGCTGCTCTTGTGATGAATAATTTCTTCGTTGTGATACCGGGTAATTTTGATTTTCATATGTCTGTTGTTGTGGTCCTTGAAATTCATTTTGGTTTTGCAAAATTAAATTATAAATGGCAATTTTAGTTTGAAGTCGCCTATATTCCGGAATTTTTTTAATCTCTTTAACGAGTGACAAACAAAACAGCTTGTCTTCATCGTCATCTTCTTTTGGATGAGACACATTTTTCTGTGCTAAACTCTGCTCTAATATGTTTGCAAATCTTTCATCAGCAGGATTTAATTTTTGTTTTTTTCCTGAAGTAGATTTAGGACTCTTAAAGCCAGAACTTATTTCTACTTCAGCAACCTCTGACGAAGTTGATGCATTATCTGCATCGAAACTACTTTCTGTATCTTTGTTGGCAATTGATGCCTGTAGAAATCGTAGTCTATTATAATGAATATATGTCGAAGTTTTGGAAGCTCCTGATCCAGATTTGACAGTCTTTATTTTCTTCACCTCTCTCATATAATTATCCCGTAAACTCTTCCACTTTTTTTGCAGGGATGACGCTGAAAAAAAAAACAGTATTTAGTAATAGTTTATGTTTGTTTCCAGATATTTGGCCATTGGATGTTCATTTGGGACATTAAGCTACGACTATAGAATTGGCAAATCTACTGTGGCTACTATAATACCACATGTATGTGAAACTATTTGGAAAAAATTAAGGCCCGTTGTTATGAGTGAACCAACGAAAGAAAAGTGGTGTGAAATATCCACGATATTTGAAAAGAACTCAAAGTTTCCCAATTGTTTGGGAGCCTTGGACGGGAAACATATACGGTTAATCCAGCCTGAACACACGGGTTCTATGTATTATAACTATAAAAATTATTTTTCGCTAGTTTTATTGGCGCTAGCGGATGCAAACTATTGTTTTGTGTGGGTTGACATAGGTGCCTACGGTAAAAACAGTGACTCAGGTATATTCAAGAATTCTTCATAGTACAAAAAGCTGACAGAAAGGTCATTAGATCTACCTGAGCCAAAGGCATTAGAATTCTTCATAGTACAAAAAGCTGACAGAAAGGTCATTAGATCTACCTGAGCCAAAGGCATTGTTAATACAAAATAGACCGACAACGTTGCCATATGTGATAGTGGCTGATGAAGCTTTTGGCATGATGGAGAATTTAATGCGTCCATATGGGGGAAGGTCACTAACTTATGCTAAAAAAATATTTAATTACCGTTTGACATTAGCACGCCGGTATGTTGAATGTACTTTTGGCATAATGTGCAATAAATGGCGCATTTTACACAGGCCGTTAGATGTTAACATCGGTTTTGCAGAAAAGATCGTAAAAGCGATATGTACACTAAATAATTATGTCAGAATCAGGGATGGCTACAATTTTGAAGACACACTTTATACGCCACCCCTGGAAAATCTAGCCTCACATTATACCGGACGTGCTGTGCGACAGGCGGATAATGTTCGAGTACATTTAACAAACTATTTCATTAATGAAGGAAAAGTAGATTGGCAGGATCGTTATATTTAACTTGTAACACAAACCGATTGTAAATGTAAATAAATATATATACTCACATAATATTTTCTTCTTTTCTTCATTGTCATGTCCTTCACAAAATATAAGGACGAGTTCTTCCCAAGCCCGTCTTCTCAAATTCTTATCTGAATAATCGCTACTTGTCATGTCCCATATCGCAGGACGTTTCTCTATTTCATCAATTAATAATTCCGTATTAAAAGCTTCGGTTTCCATTTCGGACGATTTTCGGACGAACTTGACGAACCCTATACGTCTATCCGCGTCGAAAGCGCGCGCTCAACTGAACGGAAACATAGAAAACCAATGATCTCAAAGCGGCGTTGACGCGCGCTGACAACAGTCGAGCGCTAGCGCAGCGTTGAACGCGCGCGTTACTAAAACGCGCGTTAGCATGTGTACGGCCTGAATAAAATGTATGTAGTTGTAAACGCGCGTTATCAAAACGCGCGTTGAGCGCTTGTCATCTGAACCTACCCTAATACTTAGGTGGTTCAGTAGCGTATTTAATCGTTTTTTAATAGGCATGTGGTACAATAGCCGTACAACAGTAAATATAATCCCAATGGAGATACAAAGGAGAGTTATTGTATGAGCATTTGATATAAAGTAAAGTTACTAATAAAGTTATTGATCTAGTAGCTTATCAGCTTTTTTGATGAAATAGCGCTCTTACTAAGTAGGTACTATTCGATTTAAGTGTCGAGCAAAACTATAACGGCGCAAACTTATAGTGATCTCAGCTAAGTATGTTATAATATCTTGTTTTCTCACAAAATACTACTATGGGATCAAAATATTATTCTGTATTATTTAGTTTTACTGTAAACAATTATAGGAGACTTATTCCTAAAAGTGTCCTAAAAAAAATCTTGTAGCTAACTATAAGACTGAGTTGTAAAAGCAAATGCTCTTGAGAATATCTACGCTTGTGAAATGATGTACTTGAGTATGTTAAGGCTTGGCAAATGCTATTATAAGTGTTTCGACGGCGAGGGAGGCATGGCGAATTATAGAAAT
Source organism: Lithophane semibrunnea (assembly GCA_947363905.1). Lineage (NCBI taxonomy): Eukaryota > Metazoa > Arthropoda > Insecta > Lepidoptera > Noctuidae > Lithophane > Lithophane semibrunnea. The sequence goes on along the minus strand of OX376207.1, from coordinate 3,399,672 downwards.
TATCCATCCATAGGGTGTGACCCTTGCCCTCAAGCCCTGTGTATAAGCTTTAGGACAATTGCCGGCGTTGATTGTTTCATTGGGTCTTCAAACTGCTGCGGTCGAGACCTTTGTGACTTACCTTGAGAGTGAATCTCAAACCGCCATAGGTAGCCGGCTTGAGATTCACAAATCTCGTAAGTCTTGATCCCCACCGAAGCAGCTTCATTGGCCGATGTCCAACTAACCTTTCCACTGCAGAAGACTTTCGTCCAAGGCAATATTTTGGGACATTCGGAAATTCTTTCCAATCAAAATCATAAAGACTCCTAGGCTGGTCCGTCTCCGTTGGAGGAACATCCGTGATGGCGGCCGCGGGCGCAGCAACGGGAGCAGGAGCTGGGTCTTCTGCACGCTGGCCGGCATCAGCATCGTCAGCGTCTATTGGCGTCTCCCAGGTGCTCCTGTAAGCCCTTGGCAAGAAAGGAGGCGCCAAATCATCGTCGCTGTCGGAGTCTGGTTCGCTTCCTGTGTAATAAATAGGATAGATACAACATCTGGTGGGAACTAGAAGTTTGCCCTTAGCACCCAAGCTAAAATCAGCAACAACCTTTCGTAAAACAGCTGACTATAAATTTCCTCGTCTCGCAACCTCTGGCGAGGACGAGGAGACTGCAGCGACGAGGATGCTGATGGTGATGATGCCGACACACAATCCACATATCTGAAAAAAAGACAGTTTTATAGTACCCTAAGTACCCAGCCCATCTCCATGGAGATAAATAGAAAAGTCTGTTTGATACTTACAACGCCGGTGACGGCACGGTATATAACGGCGAAGAAGGTGGTAGTGGGCTTCTTGATGGTGGTGGTGAGATTTGTGGTGAAATGACCCTCATCGGTGGTGGTGGACTTGGAGAGCCTTCAACCACAACCTCCAACTGAGGTGGTGCTGGTGGTGTTGGTCGAGGTGCAGGAGCAGATACAGATGTACATTTTATAATAAAAATTAAATACAACTATATAGAATGTAGAACTACTTATGGTTGCCACTGGCGCTTCCGGCTGGACAGGGGTCTCCAGAACCTGACCCGTTGGCAGGTTTTGTACATCATAGATAGTAAGCCTGAAAATTTTAATTTCAATTGTAATACTCATTAATCATTACCAATAAGATTTAGTTAAAAAAAATCTGCTTACTCTTGAATCGTTCGGGGCCCGGGCCTGTCAGACCCTCTGCCGGTTGCTCCTCGCACACCTCGACCACGTAGCGAGCTGCCACCTCGCGGCTCCACCACCGCAGCTTCTGGCTCTAGAGGTGGCGCTGAGCCAGACCCAGCGCTGCCGCGCACACGCGAGCTGCCACCTCGCGGGGCCACCACCGCAGATTCTGGCTCTCGAGGTGGTGCTGAGGCAGAGCCGCCGTGCACACGCACGCTACTTCTTCGCGAGCTTGCGGCGCGACCACCGCAGCTTCGGAGCCAGCCCTCTAGAGCCGCCTTGCACCCGCACTTGCCCAAGCGTCAGCCCCCGTCGTGCACGCGCGTTAAAAGCAAAGCCTTCATCACTAGTTTAAAAAAAAAAGCAAAACAAGACATGTGCAAAAATTTTTAAAACACCTGCCGAGAAGCATTAGAAAAGCAGCAAACAAAAAAAATACATCAAAAAATTTAAATAATATAACCTCCTTTTTTTTGAAGTCGGTAAAAATATTACTGAGCTATGACTATACTGTGTACGGGACACAAAACCATATGGCGGTTTGCATGTCGTAAACGTCAAAGTCTTGTCTGTCCAAAGCATTCCTAGAGCTTGTGTATTGGAAGCATTTTTTCTTTTTTCATTTACGCAAAGTTTTATCGAATTTCACTAATAAAATGCTTAGTAAATAAATAATAACGTATCTAAATCATATTCCAACGAGATTTTGCCGTCACTAGTGTATTTTCTACTCACAAGAAGTGAATATGTACTGGCATGACGCGCGAAATTTCTGACTGTTTGATGAAATAACACATTCTGCCCTAAATCTTCATCCAATACGCAATACACCAATTAAAAACTGTTTATTACTTACCTTTCCATCGTTAATCAGCACACTTTTCACAACTAAAATAAATAAAGTTCCCTAAATCGATGGTACGCTACATCAACAGTACACCAAATAAGCTTATGTTTTTTATTTATATTTTTTATTTTAATCTGGCTCGGGTCGGGCAGTCTATGCAGCGTACCATTGATATGGTGTACTGTCGATACAACGTATTATCGATATGGTATAATGTTGATATAGCGTACCATCGATTTGGGGTACTGACGATTCATGAACCCGTCGATCGAACGTTTTCGATACAGCGACGGTCGATGTAGTGACTGTCGATATTATGAACCAGATCCTCCCTCACCAGCCATCTCATTCTCAAGCCAAGTAGCAGGTCGCTTGAGATTATCTCAAAAGCTAACTTCCGTACCTCTTTTGGAGGCAGGCCAAAATTTATTTCAACACAACGTGTTATATTGTCTTGACAGCTGCTGTTCTTGCTTCTCAGAGAAAACTTTATTATGAGCAACATACCCCATGCTGATGCCACCTATACAGAAGTCCGCGCCGGCTTCATCGCGTATTCGAAAACGCGTATTACTTATTGAGATACATTCGTCGCCCATATCAGTTCCAAAACACCTAACAAAGAATCTTGTTGGGGATCGGCATCTGAATTTGACTCTTCTTCGCTGGTAGTGACTTCTTTTTCTCGACGGGTTTCTAGGTTCGTTTCTTCAATTTCTTTGAGACACTTTTTTCTGCTTCAATATCAAGTCATTTATTCAAACTAGGCTGAGAATCAGCACTTTTCGAACGTCAAAATTACATAAGACAGTCCCCCAAAACGCCCACCCTTCACCACTTCCTAGTGCTTTAGCTGGGAAGAAGTGGCGCAACAAACTCCCCAGCAGCACAGCTGTCTGTTCAGTTAGAAAAAATTGATTCTATACAAAAGTTTGCAAAATCATTTACGCAACATAAAACATAAATCTAATTATTAGCCATATGTCAGCTAGCACACGCCAATATACCAACCAAAAACAAAGACTGATAAAAAAAAACGAGAACATTGAACATACATACATACATTGAACAAACGAGAACACTTCTAACTCCATCTCGTCCACCATCGCTTAAGTACACGCCCCGATGTTTTGACATTGTTCTTTTTCTACCAACTCGATCGTGGTTTGAAGTTGCTGCTGTGAAGAATTCATCATTTGAAAAAAAAATCGCCGACCTCGTTGTTGGGCTGATAAACTTCCACTACTGCTTTCACGTCCGATTCCTCGCCGCTCGAAGTAACCGGTGAAATTGTTTAAAAATGAACCGATAAGTTCTTCCCGCCGCGCCGCTGCGATTGCCCTCCGACGTGCATGGAATCCGTATTGATGTATCCGTATGCGTTGAATGTGAACCCATACCCACACCTTGTCCGCCGCTTCTATTGGTCACTCCGTGATAATTGTGGCTCTCCGCCAATATTACCAACGTCAATATCCATAGCAGCAAAAAAACTATCATCGATGTCCGGAAAGTCTTCGCCAACAACGGGTTCACCGGAACGGGTGGGGGTATCCGGTATGGAGGCTCCTCCGGAGTTTCTTCCGTGATCGAGGGGAGAGTCAAACTCTGTACGACTTGGACCAGGTTGATGTTCAGAATCAAAACCACTATCAGGCTCAAATCGTACCTTTTTCTGCGTAGCAAACTGACGTCTGATATCCTTCGTGGCGTCACTACGAATGAATTCATTCCATGTACCAGCATTTTCACCATGCTGTTGATTACGACTTTTCCAAGCTTGTGATAAAGCCTTCTGAATATTAGTGTGTGGTATAATAAGTCCAGCATGTGGTCTCTTCGACATGTTAGGATATACTGAACCGAACTAAGGTTGCACAAAGATCTATAATATTGGAGTAATTCTCCCTACCTATTGTTCACATTACCCCTATTACCAACAAATAATATTAATATAGTATACTGGTTAACATTGCATTTTATAACTTTTTTCATTATGTCAAATAAGAGAACAACCAGGCATACAGTAGTTAATTATTGAGTGTCCCGGATATTCATTTAACAACAAGTGGCCTAAATCCTTTCCAATGGCATCACAAAATAATATTATTTCTTTATTTACACTCTGTCTAGGCAAACAGTTAGTAATTGATAATGGTAAACTGGCACTAGACGGCGGGCGGTATAGTGGTATCACATATCGTCTCCTGTAGTTAGTCAAGTTCATACTGCGAGTCTTCTGTGTCAGTTTGTTTCAGTAAATGCAACCTTTCTCTATTAAGTTTAACATTTTTAATGAAGAATTTTTGTTTTTTGACCATTTTCTTGGTTTTAACTATGTATTTGTTGATTTTTACGTATTTTTTCAGTTTATTTTTACTAGTAACTACCCTCACTGACTTACTTAATTTTGAATCATCAAGACCTGTTAAATCTATTGTGTAAGAAGAGGGGTTTATTACAGAAACCATTAATGGGGCTGCAGGTACCAATTCATTGAATAGACTTCGATTCAACGAGGCAGTAATGTTAAGATTTGTAGTCTCAAGTTGTTCAATCTGACTTTGAGCCTCATTTAGCTGCTGTTGTAGTCAATATTTGTGACTAAGAGCTTGTTCATACTCATTGCTACACTGGCTGAACCCGTCCACAACAACTTCGTGCCTGTCCCGGGCTGCTATGGCATCAGTGTGTTGAATATAATATAACTGAGCCATTTCTGTTTTTAACTTGCTATTCCTTTCAAGAACACCAAGGAACTCCATTTCATTTTCATCTTTTTCCTTAATCAGTTTGTCACAGAGCTCCTGAGACGTCTTTAATTCGCTCAAAGCCTCACTGAGTTTGGTCTCTTCTAGGCGAGCCCGCGCGCTGCGAGTCATAATCATGATAAAAGAGAAGAGGTTGGAAAAGAGTAGTGGATTGAGAAACAGATGATTAGTTGAACGGAAAATGAAATTTAGATCGTAATGAAGAAGTTCTGTCACCAAATTAATTAAGGTTATGTTAACGATTTTAAAGTTATTAGTGTAGCGGTTAGTAGATTATTATATAGAATCATACTTAATAACTAGTTGTAAACACTACACACGCACATTTTATAACCTATTACATCACATTGTAGCCGTAATAAAAATGATCCAAAGAATTGTAGGCAAAAAATTAGAACTTAAACAATCTACTACCAAGTAAAATATATAGTATTGTACCTGTTATCGAGATAAAAATGCAACAATCACTTGAGCCAGTAACTGTCAACGAATCACAATGTAGTTTTTACACATTATTTGCACAAAAAGCCTAAATTTAACACAGAAAACACTTAATCACACTATAAACTAGTTAATAAATTGGAAATAGGCCTTAAAAAGAAGGAAATCTATTATTTAAAATTAAAATGACAAATTCAAATCAGCTGTCAGCTGTAGTGTTGCCACAGGAGAAAAAAACGTTTCTCGGTGTCACTCAAATTCCTTTAAACTTTTAAGTATTTCTACATTTTGTATCGGTCAATGATTAAGATCAATTCAGTGATAAAAACTTTATTTAATTTAATTGCCCTACAAATCTTTATAAAATGACTCGTATCGATGCAAAAGTAGCATTTTCTTGGGGTAGATTCTTGTTTTTTCCTAATTTCATAAATGAATCATTATTGTATTATACCAATCAAAGCCATCTGTAACTACTTCATTTGGTAATGTTTTGTTTTTAGCCCAAATATCCAGCCATTTGTATATTGTGTTTAATGTGAAATGTGTGACTGTCAGAAACAAGTTGATCTTGGAACACTGCTTTCATCGTTACAAGACTGCATTACCCATGAATAGAAGAAATATCTGATTTGATAAATTTAAATTTCCCTCTCCAACTGGTTTGAAAATGCTTCCAGTAGCATCATTGCTTAAAACTGTTCTCGCTATTTTACAATCTTTATAATATTCATCTTGCGCAGGTGACCAATAATACACGTTTAGAGGCAAAAGCGATACGAGTTTTATTATTTCTTTATAGGGTGCTACTGTATGCAGAATCCACGAAGCTAGGATTGCATTAGAGAATCACGGTAAGAGCTTTTTCTGTGCTCGTACTTTATTTGTCGTATAAAAATACAGGGTGTTAGGGTAAACACCGTTATCCTTGCAACCAGTGGTTTGGTTTCATTTATAGAACGTAAAATCAATGGAAAATTACAACTTTTATAAAAAAATTTTTAGATCTAAATTTTACCACAAGAGACGCAAGTTCGTTGCCCTATGCGCTAGGGCAACGAACTTGCGTCTCAACACGGGCGGGGGGTACGGGATGTGACCTGACCGGCAGCGAGCGCGATCCCTCCCTTAGATATAGAAACTTTTTAAAATCTTTTAATGAAAATAACGTTTTTTTTTGTTCTGTTCGGTTATTTATTTTTATATTTAAGTCAACTACCCATGGTTTGAATGACAAGAGTGTTTACCCTTACATCCTGTATAACCCGACTGACGCACTGCACCAGCGCGGCAGCGTTAACAAAGCCTTGCGACAAAATTTAGTTTTTTATTATGTACATATTTTTTTTTTTTTTTTTTTTTATTTTAACCTTAGTGTTTTATTGTATTTACGAATCAAATTGCAGGGAGAGCCCAGCGGGTTTTTTCCTTTGAACCCTCAGGGCTTCTCTTCCAAAAGTATTAAGACAGTAATTCGAAAGTCAAATTCTGATAATTAGTAATACGTTCACAAATTCCATCATGATACATACCTAGGCTATTTATGGGCACTGATCGATGTAGATGCTGCTGTTGCTTGAAATCTAAAAACAAAACACTTTTTACAAGAAATCCAATTGTGAGTACCTATGATTGTCAGATTATGATTCGCAAAAGTATTTACACTTGCTCTACGTCGTCGCAGCCGAAGATTCTCCTCATAGACGCCGACGAAATGCTCTGCAGCCCCAAAGATGAAAAAGCACGTTCCGCGGAACAACTTGTCGCAGGAATGGTGACAATTAAATAGGCTAACTTAAAAAGTTCTCGAAAGGCATCCTGGAAGCAATTTTCATGTATGAAATCAATTAAAGTAAAAATATTGCGCTCTTTTAGTTCAGGTGATGAATATAAACTTAACAACTGTCTTTAAAGATGGGATGTCAAAATAGTTTGCATAAATGCTTGATAACGAATCTAATGCTGCTGTCGGAAAAACTCATATAATTATCAAAAAGTTTGTTATTAAGCAATTGGAAAAACTGTAATTTAAATATTTCTGAATATCTTTCATTAATTTCGGAAGATATGTAATCAATTACTTGGACAATAGATCCGTTTGTTTTCTGTCCGAGCGCAACTGACGTTACGCCTTAAACGAGGAGCTGAATTATTTAACAATGCACCTTCATAAATTTCGTTGAATTTTGGAAGGAATTGTTCATGCAACCATAACTGAAACTCCTTTATTTTATTACTAGAATAACCAACATCGACTTGTGATTTTTGAATTATGTTGTACAAGCCGTCGGTTTTTTCAAATATCGTGTGAAACAGGGAAAGAAAAAAGTTAAAATTAAAAGATGTTAGCAAATTATAAAAGTTTTCTGCGGAGTATTTACTATCACCATCCCATTCCTGCGTGTTGTCAGTCATTTTACTAAACAGATTGATAAGATTGAGTTTTTGTTCAGCAACCGTGTTTACAATACGTGATGAATACGACCAACGAGTTGCAGAAAGGTGAGGCAATCGTTTGCTACAATGGCTATCGTAAAAAGCAGCACGTTTCGTACTGTCACTGAAAAAAATAATCATTGCCTGAAGGGCAGAAAAAAATCGAACTGACTTCATCAATCCTACCACATGATTTGGAAAGCACTAAGTTTAAAATATGAGCATTACACCAAACATAAATAGCTTGAGGGCTTTTGTTGGACTCCATTTCTTATGCCTGACATTACTAGCTTGAGGACAAATGTCCTTAATTTTTTGTTGGACTCCATTTCTTATGCCTGACATTACGCTTGCACCGTCGTAGCTTTGTGCTACTAATTTTCCGATGCAATTGTATTTATTTAGAGTATCTAAAATTATTTTAGATAAAGTTTCCGAGTTACGGCTTTCAGATACATTAACGTATCCCGAAAAACGATCATGGATGTCGTTGCCATAATGATACCTAAGAATAACGCACAATTGCTCCCTGTTGCTAACATCGGGAGTTTCATCAACAATAATAGAAACAAATTTGGTCGTATTAATCTCGAGTTAAATGCGAGATTTAATGACTTCAGATATGGAATGTATAATATCATTTTGAATTTTATTCGATAGTTAACTGGGCCCCGGTTTGTTGCCTTCTTGTTGCTGCGTATGTTTCTCTAAGACAAGGTCTTAGGTATTTAGAAAGCAAAGATACAAGCTCTAAGAAATTTTCTCTATTTAATGAGGTTTTAGACTCATCGTGACCTCGGAAAGGAAGTTCTTGTTCTGCTAAATGACACACAATATCAACTAACCTTTGAAAAACAGCGCGATTATGATCGACACGCATATTGTATTTAGACATTTCGTCACTGAACTGACGAGACAAAGAAGTTTCGATTCGTGTTTTACCAAAACTACAGAATGAAATAACAGCATTCATGTGTTTTGAGAATTCTGATGTCTCTTCATGGCACCAGCGAAGTTATTTAAATCATCGTAACCTGAAGTATTCCAAACGTTCTTATCCTTACAGAAAAATATGCAACACCAACAGAATAATTTATTCAAATGAGAATACCCTACAATCCAAATAGTATTGTACGCTGATCGAATAAAATTCCTATTGTGTGATTTACATTTCTGAGAAATACTCAAATCTGGGGTAGATTTAGGTGAAGTATGATTTGTCTGTAAAACTCAAAGTATTTACCTTTCCGAGTAACAATTGCACACACTTTAATCCTTCACAAGGAACAATTGCATGCGTTTCCGAATTCTTTTAATGTTAAAAATCTCTTGAATCACTTCAGAACAAAGGTAATCACAGCAAAAACTAACCACAACACTTAAATTCACAGCAAATGAAAAAAATATCAAAGCAAAAAAGATGCGCCAGTAGCCGCTCAAAACAAATTTGAACAAATTTGATTGAAATTGTATCATTCTTTAAAAATGCACGCTCTGCGCAGCGTCGCGCGCCTCGATTCAAACACACGGTTCGTTCCATTCATAAAAACTCAAAAGCCGGGCTTAAATATTGGAACATTTTGCAAAATAAGTACATTAACGTAAGCATTTTCTATGCAAAAAATGAGAGGTCTAGAAGCTGGCTTTTGCGACGTTAACGCCAGCGTGTGTGAGCGAGAAAGATGCAATGTACTACAGAATTGACGTCTTCATTCATGGATGCGATCTCGCCTTTTTTTTTTTGTTTGAGGGTTGGAAATCATCCAATGACTTCTCCCGCTCTGGGCGGAGCGGAAGGGCGTGTCAGACTTTTACTGACTAAAACCCACCCGTGTTCCTTCGGTTGCCTGTTGCCAAGGTCCCGGTATCCCTTTCGGACTAACCCGCAACCCTGGCAGGATGCGATCTCGCCTAACGCTATAGTGTTAGAGCGAGATCGTAACTGTGGCAGTTTGGCAACGGTGCTCTGTTCGATTATATAAACCTGGCATCGTACGTAGCTTGTACTTACAGCGCGCGGCTGGTGCAGCGCGAAATTTTTATGTTATTATTCTTATCAATTCTTGCGACATGAAGGATTGACTTGGAAGTTTATAGGAGTAGTTTTTTTTTTTTTTCATTGATTGGCTCAGTTTTGAAGGCAAGCCGGGCTTTTGGGCTTGTAAGAAAAAAACGCCACTGTTTGTACTGCTGTCTTGTCGGCATTGTAAATATCATCGTCAGTCTGACTAATCCAATACATAGCATCATGTTGTTGCTGGTATCCAGTCTGCATCATTTACAGGCTCACCTTTGTCTAAATCATTGTCAGGTTCGAAGTACCAATGATTACTAACCTGGCAATGTGAAATCACCCTTAAACCATTTTACAAAATCTGAATCAAACATTTTAATATTACGCCGAGTAAAAGTCAAGTCGCCGCGTAAACGACAACTGTGGGGAAGTGGGACAGGCCCAAGCTCGGGCAATCGATCGATCGCGCTGTATGTCCACAAAATGGTCCCACACAACAGTAACGCTTTAGACTTCATTGTTTTCTTAATTAAACCTTACCTTTTACGGCACACAGCTTCCTAATTTAAAAAAAAAATTAACTGCACTCCTAGACTGAAAACTAATACAAAACATACAAATCTAAAAACAAAACACTTTTTATAAGAAATCCATTTGTCCACCTTTGATTCTCTGATTTCATGATGACATATCGCACCTTTAAAGACAAACCGTTACTAAATGCAAATATTAAATTTTACACAGGAGCTTAAACAATGATATTATATTAGAAATCAAACGAAATTACCAAGTACTACCACACGAGTATATCCTCGTACCATTGTTATATTTCTTTATAGAATTAGCCACATATTGCGTAATTATGATTCTAATTAGAGCAAACACCGGATTTTAAACAAGTATGGACTTGTTTTTTCACAACAAGCACCGCGTGCGTGAGAATAACGGATAGGCACATAAGGTATAACTATGATCACGAAATAAGAGTACGGTATGTTAAGTATTTGTATTTCCCTTGAATATCGTCCTGTACTTCGATTTCACTCGAAGTGGAAGTGTCTTTCTCTCATTCGTTTCTTAAACTTTTTAAATAACGAATATAATTCTTCATCTTCGTTCCTCCTTTTTCTCTTATGTTTTCCCATTGTAAATATGTATTTTTAGTAGTTAAATTTACCTGAAATAACTTTTTAACCCCTCGGCCGCGCACCTTCTACTGCGCAACCGCGCGCAAATGTACTAGTGCGCGCGGGCGGACTCGCGCGATTTCTCCGCGTTCACTAAAACTGCGATATCTCAGAAACTAAGCATTGTAGCTGATCAAATTGTCTCTGTATCATTGAAATTGTTATAAAATAAGCTATAATAGGGTTTAGTATAGTTTTATCTTGTAATTTATTGTTAATTCGGAGTTGAAAGTAGGGTGAGCGACTTTTTCCCAGTTTTGTGTATAAAAGTCGTCATATTTATAAAATAAAAGCATTATTTCCAAATGTTACTGTTTTATTTACTTGTTAACACAATATTTTACAATAATCAATAAAAATAACAGACACTACAATACATTTATTTCGTAGGACAAGCCTTACAATAACATACATAGGTTAGTCGACCCGGATGCCGGGCAAAAAAGAAGGGTATGTTTACACATTCATTACGGGAACTCTGTAAGCTCAGTGACTTAGGATATTATCTTATTACTTAGTTTGGTACACAAACCTAATACAGACAAAGTTTGAGCTCTGAGGAATGTTTAGTTAACAATTTCTGAGCAACAATACAAGCACTTGAAAATAAGTGCTAAAAAAGACAATGTCATACTTTGAATCACAGAGCAAATATTATTGCATTTATTTGAAATCTATCTTTGCATTCTCCATTATTAACATATTTACTAATGGAAAAATAGAACACAAAGGCATGTTGTTTAATAAAAACATTAACAAAATCAAGAAATAAAAATCAAAAAACAAGCAATTTCAATACATAAATGGTAGTACACAGTATAGGATGCAGCCAGTATATCACATCTGAACAACAACAAAAAAATATATATAATGGAGCGATTTGGGTATTATTTATTGTTAACATGTCAATCTAATGACATTTTTTTAAAATGTATAATTAATAAAAAAAAAAAATTAAAAAATGTTCAACGCACATCACGCTATAGACGGAGAACACCCTACAATTCGCCAATGAAACGAACAAAAGTGCGGGCAAAAAAATTTAAATAAATAAATAAATACAAGATAAGGGTGAAGTGAAAAGATAAATAAATACAAGTTTAGGAGTGAAGGATAAGGAAACATGAATCTATACACATGGTTTTACTGCAACCAACACAGTATGTTTGCACCAGCTTACCACAGTCCACATTAGCGCACTTCCGCCGCCGGCGTTGGTGTTTCTTTTTCGTATCGCCAAATCTGTATTCGGCCAGTCGGTGGATGCGCGCGTCATAGTGGCTGGGTCTGGTAGGCTGGTGCAAAACCGGTGTGGTTGCAGGCGGGGAACGGCTATGTTTAGACAAAAGTGATTTTACTAAGGATATTCAGAAGTTACGGTGAGTTAAAGGGGAAGAAGAAGAAGAAGAAGAAAAAGACTGCCGATGAATAATATAAGAATTTAAAATAGATACATTTAATAGTCTGCGGAATAGTTTTTTGTACCACACCTTTGTTCGTTTCCGCTCGATAGGGTACATGGCCAGCATCTGGTCTTTTTTGTCCATCCCACCCATCATGATGTTATAGTCCTGAATCAGGATGGGTTTGGTGGACCCTCGGATTTGGGACACGGCGTTGCCATGGTATTTCGAGATCGTAGCGACCCTGTTATTGTCCCGCCATACCATGACATCGACGTCCCCCGAGGTAAGACCAGATATCTGGCCTTTGTGCATGTTGGCTTTGGTCAGACTGTGCAGGGCCTGCGGAACAAACTTACGGTTGGTCCGCAGGGTTCCCATACAGTCAAAACCCAAAACCTTCAAGCGCCGAGCGAGGCATGGCGAATTATAAAAGTTGTCCATCCATAGCGTGTGACCCTTGCCCTCAAGACCTTGTATAAGCCTTAGGACAATTGCCGGCGTAGATGCTTTCATTGGGTCTTCAAACTGCTGCGGTGGAGACCGTTGCGAATTTCCTTGAGAGTGAATCTCAAACCGCCATAGATATCCGGTTTGAGATTCACAAATCTCGTAGGTCTTAATCCCCACCGTAGCAGCTTTATTGGGAATCAATTGGCCGATTTCCAACCAACCTTTCCACTGCAGAAGACTTTCGTCCAGGGCAATATTTTGCACCAGGTGATAAAGGGATTGGAATTTGTTGTTCAGATGTGACAACAATGGCTGCACCTTAAAAAGTTTAGCCTCGGAGGCACTCAGCTCTAGCGCACACATGGTTGCGTTGTTAACAAAGTGTAAATAAGCCTTAGGACAATTGCCGGCGTAGATGCTTTCATTGGGTCTTCAAACTGCTGCGGTGGAGACCGTTGCGAATTTCCTTGAGAGTGAATCTCAAACCGCCATAGATATCCGGTTTGAGATTCACAAATCTCGTAGGTCTTAATCCCCACCGTAGCAGCTTTATTGGGAATCAATTGGCCGATTTCCAACCAACCTTTCCACTGCAGAAGACTTTCGTCCAGGGCAATATTTTGCCCCAGGTGATAAAGGGATTGGAATTTGTTGTTCAGATGTGACAACAATGGCTGCACCTTAAAAAAAAGTTTAGCCTCGGAGGCACTCAGCTCTAGCGCACACATGGTTGCGTTGTTAACAAAGTGTAAACATTTGTTTAACAACGCAAACCGGTAGCCGGGCATGTGTGCGCTAAAGCCGGGTGTATAGAATACGTCAGGGGTGACATTCCAGTACTCCTCGAGGCGAGACTTAACAACAACCCCCATCGCAATCACGACACCAAAGTAAACATAGAGTTCGTCAGCGTTGGTGTCGCGCCATTTGCCGATGCGGCTTTTGGGATGGAGGTTGCTGTTCTCGATCATACTGGTTGCCACCTGCTGAGCGTATCTATTCGTCTCCGAGGCTATGTACTCCATAAATTGCCGATCCCATATGCTAATGAAAATATCATAAGGGTCGACACATGGAGCTGTTGGACCTACATTATTATTCGAAAACATTTCCCGTCTCGATTCAGGTGGAATCGCAACATTCGGAAACGGTTTCCAATCAAATTCATAAAGACCCCAATGCTGGTCCGTCGCACTTGGGAGAACAATGTACACGGGTACAGCGGCGGCGGCAGCAGGAGCAGGTGCGGTGGTAGGTAGGTCATCATTATTATCATCGTCCAGTGGCGTCTCCCAAACGCTCCTCTGCGACCTCGGGAACATGTTGAAAGGCGCCATGCCCTCGTCCTCGCTCTCATCAGAGTCTGCTTCACTTCCTGTGAAAGGATACGTAGGTAAAACAACTGGTGGGAACTCGATGTTTGCCTCTAGCTCCAACCCGAGCTAAAAGTAGCAGCTACTTACCATAACAGAGCTGATGAATTATGTCATCATCTCGCAGACTCTGGCGCGAGCGAGGACACAGCATTGATGATGATGATGACACACATTCCAGAAACCTGAAAAATAAAACAATTTTGTAGTACCCTACCAGCCAGTCTTTAGGGATAAATAGAAAAGTCTGTAAGATACTTACAACCCCGGCGAGGGCACGGAGTACGAGGGTGATGGCGATGGTGGTGGTGATGGGGTAGGTGGTGATGGTGGGCTGGGTGTTGGCAATCTGGGTGGGCTGAGGTTCTCTACCAGAACCTCTGCTACCATCTCTGGCACTTGAGGTTGTGTTAGTGTCGATCGAGGAGTAGCAGATCTGAAAACAATAAAAAAAATCAATTAAAATAATTCTCGCTAGTTAATTACAACCAGATACAATGTAAAACTACTTACGGTTGCCACTGGCGCTTCCGGCTTGGGTGAAGAGCAGCCTCCAGGCCAAGGCCGAAAGGCATGTCGTCTATTTCCATGACTGATATTCTGAAATTCAAAATGTCATTATAATACTAAAAAAATATAAACGATTTAGTTTAAAAAGCGTTAAAAAAGCTGCGTACTCTTCTAAAGTCTGTGGCCCAGGCCTGGCCGAGCCTGTGCCGCGTCCTCCCCGCGAACCCCGACCACGTCCTCCTCGACCACGTGGTACCGACACCACCACAGCATCCTCTCCCAACCCAGCTCTGCTGGACCCGCCGCGCGTACGCACACCACCACGTCGTCTGTTGGAAGATGGGCCTCCAGCCTTAGACCCACCTCTCACCCGGGCTCGTCACTTCGCATGCTTGAACAAAAGAAAAAGCAAAAACATAACACATGCGCAAAAATAAGCAAAAACATAACACATTCACAAAAAAAAACATTAGTTTACAAGTAACTATAAAACGCAAAATCAGCAAAACAAACAAATAAAAAAGAAAAAAATGTATAAAAAAATTAAAATAATTAGCCTCGCTTTTTTTCTAAGTCAGTCAAAGAATACTGAACATATCCGTACTGTGTACGGATCACCAAAAAACATGGCGGCAAAAATGTAATAAACGTCAAATGCCTGTCTGTAACAGCGAACTCAATGAGTCGATTTTAGGTTATATTTTTACATTTAGATATTTACGCAATATTATATCGAATTTCACTAATAAAATGCATAATACATACGTAATATCGTATCTAAATCATGTTTCTAACAACATTTTGCCGTCACGAGTGTATTTCATACTCGTTCTAATTGGAAATGTACCGGCATGACGCGCGAAAATCCCAACTACGTTCGATGAATTACCAATTTCTGTACAAAATCTATTGTCAATACACATTGCAGCGATCAAAAACTGTGTAAGGAGCAAGAAAAAAAAACGTGGATTTTTGGCGCGCACGAATAAGTCGAATGACAGATGAGTTTCAACTTCTGATGCCCGCTTTACCAAATATTTTAAAACGCACGTTGCAATTTCGTTAGCTCCTCTTAACGCTTCAACTTCGCTCCAAACAAAGCAATTCTCAATTCATTATTGCATTCCATAATGTTGTTAAAACAGTTAGTTGGCTTAAAATTAATGGTCACGGACTTTAATTGATGAGCCACCTGGTACTGTTCGCATTTTAGCCGTGTAATACAAATCGGGTTTATTCGGTTCCCGAAACGCAAAGTCATATGTCTTCGTATCAGAAGAAGAAAATTATATTTCATATCTTTACCGGTTGGCTAACCTGAGAGCAGAACTACAAACTTGACAGCAGTGACTACTCAAAGTCAACCAATTGCAGGTCTAGCAACAGTAACCTAGCAACGATAAACAATTGTTGCTAGGTTACTGCTGCATAGTAACGTTAGCGTACGGAGAAATTCTCTGACATCGATATTTCAACTGTCACTGTCTTCAGTTAAGTTTTCAGAATTATTGAGTTAATGAGCTATGATTCAAAGGAGGTCAGTATCAAAGAGATTTGATAAACTTAATGCAACATTGTATTTATTTTTATCATTAAGAACTTATTAGTCAACCTCTATGGATAAGACTATTTCCGATTAAAAGTAATTTATTTGTCATCTTGATATTTCAACTGTCACTGTCTTCAGTTATGTTTTCATAATTATCGAGTTAATGAGCTATGATTCAAAGGAGGTCGGTATCAAATAGATTGGATAAACTTAACGCAACATTGTATTTATTTTTACCATTGAGAACTTATTAGTCAACCTCTATGGATATTTCCGATTAAAAGTAATTTATTTGTCATCTTGTTTACGAGCTTGCGATTTGAGTTCGTGTTTAATCGTGTAATCTCGTGAATGTATGAAAGTAAACAAGGTGACAAATAAATTAGAAATATCCATAGAGGTTAACTAATAAAGTCAACCTCTATGGATATTTCCGATTAAAAGTAATTTATTTGTCATCTTGTTTACGAGCGTGCGATTTGAGTTCGTGTTTAATCGTGTAATCTCGTGAATGTATGAAACTGCAAAATTGAAAAGTTTGAAGGTGGCTCATCATTTAAAGTCCGTGACTGTACAATTATGGACCCTGTCGGGCACAGCATAGTAGGAGAGAGGAGGAAGAGCGCTTTGTTTGTTTATAATATTAAGTGGTAATTGTATTTTTATTTAATTTCTACTTTTCCTTTTATCGATCGCAATCGCAATAGTCCTTTGCCAATTCACTTATAGTGAAGTTACAGACATTTAGCTTGCACGTTTTAGATTTTTAATCTACTTCAACTATGAAATAAGTAATAAATTAATAATACATTTTAATTCTTGGGTTAACTTACTCAGAACAGCTGGTAGCGTCGGAAACAACTTATATATATCTAATAAAAAGTAATTGTTTTGATTATAAACAAAATTAAATATACTTAATAAGTACTTCTTGTTTTAGTTTAGTGATGTTAAACTCACTCAATATCAACTTGCATGGCTGTAGGCGTGACAGGCAGGTCAGCATCCTGCTGCACAATTATAATATCTTCAGTGCCACCATGTCCAGCACTACCATCAGTTGCCGGCTCAGACCAGTCAAACATATCATCAAGATATTGCGACCGGAATGTGAATAAACCGAATGTTATTTAGCAGAATACCATTTTTTTATCTATTCATAATGTCATCGCATTCCGGTCGCATGATTTTCACTTTGTACGTTAATTAGTAGAATTGGCCTTCTGCTTGTCGTTAGATTATTATATTTGTGGGATATAATTTGTTATTCGGTAAGTTTTCGCTTCAGCGTACGTAACACCGAACACGACTGAATATATTTATAAACGCAAGCTGCCATCTCAATACTTCCTCGTTTGCCTTCAGTTTCATAGTAAAACAATCGATATCTTGATCCCCAAACTTATAACACGTCAAATTGTAAACAGCTAGCTTTCGAACATAAAAGAATGGTCCAGAAGCACCTTTAGGGGTTTGAAGGACCGCATATAGATCAAAATTGAACGCCAAAGTTTTTGTGTCATTCTTTGCTGCTACTTTATCAGCGTCTCGGTGCACATAAGCATCGTCCCGTCGCTTAAGATGCTTGGAATGACTGTCGTCTTCAGAGTTAGTCATGTCATTACTTTTTAATTCTTTGTGAGCTACGCACTTTCTGCATAGATCTTTTTTTGGCACATGAAATCTTGATTTATACGATCTAAAACCTTCGGTATGTTTCTATACCTGCTGGCTTTGTTCCATCTTCTTCACACTTCCTTATATCATCGGCGATTTTAAAAAGTTTCCAAACGACACCGTCCGCAAATTCATGGTTATGGCCTGAGGTCGCCGCCGCTTCTACATATCTACACGACACATGAATAAATACACAATAGGGGTCGCGCTTGCGGCCGGTCAGGTCACGTCCGTTTTTTTTAATTATCCTGCAGGTTATTGTCGTTAAAGTGTAAAAATCTGCGGATTTGTTGGTAACGTTTTAACGTCATTATTTCTGCTATCTGGCCGGATCGAAACCTATTGCTCCAATAGTCCAGATAGCATGGCATTTTAACAATTCCCAGCAGAATATGAATGCTTATAAAATCGCGCATCTCATTCTCTGATGCTTGTACTGATCTTCCGGTTTGTTGAACGGTAAATATAATTATATCTTCAGAAAAAAAAAATACAAATAATCAATGGGGTCTTCATCTGGAAAATCGACAGATTTTATAATAAGTGAAGCATGGATATATTTTCGAGTTAAAGAACATCGATTCCTGTCTTGAAATACCGACCGAGAACACGTTATACATCTTTCACGTCGTTCCATTTTGTTGAAACTATTCAACTTGTCCAAAAGTTCGTTAGGCAAACACAAGAATCCGTTATTAAGTTCAAAGTAGGAGTGTATCCCATCTGGCCCGGTGACTTAGCCCGGCACCGGGCCACATGGGACAAAAAAGTTTTAACTGGCCCGGTGATATGTTTACCGGGCCAGATGACACAAATCAAGTGCCATCGTCCCCGGAAAGGGGAGAAAAGAGGATACGCCTCGTAATTTGTGAAATACTAACTATATGCATCTATGAAAGGGATTGAACTTATAAATCAAACTGCTTAGTATAAAATAATCAGTTTTTATTGTGAATAACGCGATATATCTCTACTATATGTATACTTGTGTCATGAATCTCAACCTGAAATAGACTTCCTGTAAGCAGATTTTTTAAATTTGAACATAACAACAATATTTTTATAATAATCCTAATCAACGAAGCCAAAATCAAACAAAATTACTACTACTATAACAATCAACTACAACAATATACGCATAAAATGGTCAAAATTACCTATTAATTAGTACTTATTATAATATACAAACAGTCTACAATATATTTTTTTATAAACAATCAACAATATACGTATAAAATGGTTAAAAATTACCTATTAATTAGTACTTATTATAATGTACAAACAGTCTACAATATATTTTTTTATAAACAATCAACGATATACGTATAAAATGGTTAAAAATTACCTATTAATTAGTACTTATTATAATATACAAACAGTCTACAATATATTTTTTTTATAAACAATCAACACGTATAAAATTGGTCAAAAACATTTTTATTAATAATAGTAATCCTAGTCAACGTAGCCAAAATGCTATGAATCAAACCAAATTATTAAAGTACTTATTACAACACAGTCTCCAATATTTTGTCTTTATAAACAGTCAACAAATATTCTTTCCAAAATCAAAAAAATAACTAACCTCTTATCGACCATACTACAAAATTATTTTTATAAATATATCACAAATGGTAATAATCACAGATTGCAGTTGAGTATAATCAATAACAATTATAAAAATATAAAAATCACAGCTTCGAACATCAATCATTTCAGAATTCTCTATCGCATTTTTTCTAAAAAATGACCGACGGTTATTTGACCGGTCACGAGCTCCATGGTTGTCTCCTGAATAAAGTCTTCTCGAAGCATGGCTTTCTTTGAATGACGTATCTTATACTTGGTATCTTATTTGCAAATTGCACTGATCTTGTTTTGTAATAAGATGCGTCAGTATAAAGCGCTTTTAAAATCTCGATCATATTGGGCTGCTTTCTTTTAATTGTTTTGTTAAGTTTGCTGTGCCACGCTTCCAGTGCATTTGTCGTACGGTGGCGTTGTCCGAAAACGCACCACACGTTTATAAAATCGTCACGCAACCATTGCTTTAACATGTAATCACGAAATATCTTGCTATTTTTATCATCGGGACTTTGAGCAGCAACATACCACCAGCCATTAAAAATTTCGTTTTGTGGCAGAAGGGGTAGTACAGCACTGAGGGCTACTTGTCTGCGGGTTGTTTTTAACTTAGTGAGTTGTAACTCCTTCCCTTTCTTCCACACCGCTTGCGAATAATGGAAGTAGCAACCTTTTGTTATTACATTAGGGAATACTAATACAATAGCGTTCATGACGGCTATCTCAAAATCAGTTTTAAAAGTTTCTGGGGTCCAGTCTGGTACTTGAGCTTTCAATAAGTGAAAAAGAACCTCATATGTGTCTGTACTTTTGTCACATAATAACGCGTACGCCACTGGCACAATATTTGTTTCTTCTTCACCAATAGCACAATGTATACTGTAAAGTTGTTTAAAAGGCTCCGGGCAACTTTTGAATGTGCCATCTCCAAAGAAAAGTTTACCCTCAGACAAAAGTTGTCTGCCCTTTTGAGTGGCAAATATCAAAATTCTCTTTTCTTCACGTGAATAGTCTGCCATCAAAAAATCTAAATATTTTTCGGGTACCTTCACTTCGATCAGATTCTTGCAGACAATTTTTTTCAACCCAACGGAAGCATTTCTCGATCTATATAACGTACTCTTAACTTGGTGTAGTTCTGGAATTTTTTTTATTAAATCGAGACCCGAGTTTTGGTATGAAGCTACTGTAGCATTATATACCGAAGTAACGGTCGGAAATTCTGGCGCTGATAATTCAATTTTGCATTTGTATAAACTCTCGTCTATTTCATTTTTAGCAAAATCTGGCATGCACCCATGATTTTTCTCTCCTACTTTATCGCAGCCCTAAAAAAGATAAATTGATATTAATTACTATTACCTACTTAGATCATAAATAAGCCAGCAAGCATTATAAGATGAATGTTCTTTTGTACTTACTTTCAAAGTTATTTTGCCACCACATCTTTTTCTCTTTCTATTAATGCATTCCCATGCCACTGTCCCATTCTTGTATTTTTCTTTCAATGTGTACTGGTATCCAGCATGAAGAAGGACAGTGCCGCCACCTCTTTTTATATATTTTAAAGACGATAAGTCATTTGGACATCTTGGATTTTCGTCGGCCATAGCTCCCGATATCGTTACGTGTTATTTAGTCTGTAGCACTACAGCAACGAATATTTTTTTACCACGCATTTTGATAAAATAAATGTTAAATCAAATATCACTTCACTTACTAAGTTGCAGACGTTGCAGTTCATAAATACCACGTGCACATTAACCTTGACTGACCGTAACCGACTGACAGACGTCACAGGCAATTAAATTTAAAGCACACCATTCTACCCTTCTCGCTCTCCGTGTATCATAAAAAAGGGACAACGAATAGAAAGAGATATTGGAGACTGTTTGTATTTTATAACAAGTATTTAGCCTATTATTAAAAAGATTGTTTTTGACCATTTTATGCGTATATTGTTGTAGTTGATTGTTATAGTAGTAGTAATTTTGTTTGATTTTGGCTTCGTTGATTAGGATTATTATAAAAATATTGTTGTTATGTTCAAATTCAAAAAATCTGCTTACAGGAAGTCTATTTCAGGTTGAGATTTATGACACAAGTATACATATAGTAGAGATATATCGCGTTATTCACAATAAAAACTGATTATTTTATACTAAGCAGTTTGATTTATAAGTTCAATCCCTTTCATAGATGCATATAGTTAGTATTTCACAAATTACGAGGCGTATCCTCTTTTCTCCCCTTTCCGGGGACGATGGCACTTGATTTGTGTCATCTGGCCCGGTAAACATATCACCGGGCCAGTTAAAACTTTTTTGTCCCATGTGGCCCGGTGCCGGGCCAAGTCACCGGGCCAGATGACACTCCAAAGTAGTGAGTCGTAGGTAGCAAGTATGGTAGAGAAACAAACGCGCACTGCAAAATGGCTCCGTTCCGACTGACAAGTGCTCATGCGAGATCAGCACTTGCGTGCTATCTCACTCACTCTCTCACGTTCCGTTAATGACTATGTCCCGCTCGCTCCTGTACTATCGATAAAGATCGCTACCTGCACTCGCGCTGACCGGTTTTTTTGCCTCATATTTACGATCAATTCATCATATGAAAAATAGTTCTTTCCATGAATTCAGTATATTAGTTTAATACATTTGAATTCATAGAAACTTCATCAATACTTAAAGGAGATTGCCCGATTTGTAAGGGAAGTTACCCAGTGGTAATTGTTGTGCCCTAAAGATTTTTGTTTTAAATAATAGTAAAAACATAGTATTTTCATAATCAGAAACCATTTTTCATTTATTCACCTTGGTTCAAGAGGAAGGATGAATATCATTGTTTTTCTGTTGTAAAAATCTAGGTTAAAATTAGAAATATAATACTGTCATAGTATGAGCACAACACCCTACTGTATGGTTACCTACTAGACAGTTACAATAATAAGTAATCAAGTATTGCCCGATTTCATCTTTACTAATCAATAAGAGTAATAAGTTTTATTGCTCACATGGCGGGACTTCATTCTAGCCCTAATTAAATAAGTATTTGACCCAATATTAAGGGCAAATCCTCTTCCAAAATATCATTGCTTACTTCAATATTATAAGTACCATTAGTTCTTATGTGCTCGACGTAATAGGATCTCGCCTGTTTTTTCTTGGTAGGATCCCAATGCAAATCTTCTTAAATCATGTAAAGTTAATCTATGTAGGAAAATGGTCTAAATGAGGAGCACTGCTTTCTATGTTTTTACGTCTCCTATTGATGTTTTCCCTTTGAATAAATTCCCCTAAATAATTCCTAGTATTTTATCTCGCCTGAGCAATATGTAAATACTCTACAGCATCAGGTCTGTCTACAATTTTTGGGTGGAATTCATTCAAAAGAGCACAAGCAATTTTAAAATAATTCATAAGGTGTGTTGATGCTCTGTTAAAATATTCTTGTCGAAAGAATTTGTAGTCTCTTAACCTGACCATTTACTATTTCGACTACCCATCTACACATAGTAACACATCTGGATCTATTCGCTTGGTCAGTTGTCAATTGATGTTCATTTCCATCATCATCGTCCTCCACGTCTGCTTATTCAATACTAAAAGAATGTGTACCAGAATGTGACAAGCTTTTTGCATTTACAATTATTACTGCCACAGACATTTTAGAATCTTTTAAAAATCTTGATGTAAAAAAAACTGCTGACCTTTGGGGGTTGTCAGTACATACCATGTCTTCAATAATTGATGTTATTTCACCCTTTTTAGCAATTGTTTTTAACTCTTGTATTGCATCTGGTGTATTTCCTGATCTGATGAAATTTAGTAAAGTGATTCCATTGTTCAAATCTGGCAGCACAACTGATCCTACGAATTTTCGGCCTATTTCGATATTACCTACTTTGAGCAAAATCTTTGAAAAATTAATTTTAAAACAAATGTTAGGACATTTCAATGCACATAATTTACTACATCTGAAACAGTTTGGTTTTACAAAAGGTCGTTCTACTACAGACGCGGGCGTGGAATTACTAAAGAGCATATTCGAGGCCTGGGAGGAGTCGCAAGATGCTCTTGGCATTTTCTGCGACTTGTCCAAGGCCTTCGATTGCGTACATCATGATACACTCATCAGGAAACTGTACCACTATGGTTTGAGAGACAAGGCTCTCGAACTTCTGACTTCTTATTTGAATAACAGAATTCAGAGGGTCGATGTTAATGGCAAGAGATCTGCAGGATCTGCGGTCACTATGGGCGTTCCACAGGGTTCAATTCTAGGTCCATTCTTATTTCTAATTTATATAAATGACTTACCTTATCATATAAGGGATAATAACAAGATCGTATTATTTGCAGATGACACTTCGCTCATTTTTAAAATCAAACGTCAGTTAGTCAACTTTGAACAAGTCAACGATGCACTCTCTAAAGTTGTGCATTGGTTTAATGTAAATAATCTACTCCTGAATGAGAAAAAGACTAAACTGATTAAATTTTCAACGCCAAATGTCAGGCAGCTAACTACCGATGTTCAAGTCAATGGAATAGAGTTGGACCCTGTTGAGTCAACGGTTTTTCTTGGAATAACTATTGACGGCAAATTACAATGGGGCCCACACATAGAAAAATTGTCAGGAAAGCTTAGTTCGGCCGCCTATGCTGTTAAAAAAATTAGACAGATAACCGACGTAGATACAGCCAGAATTGTTTATTTTAGCTATTTTCATAGTCTTATGTCCTATGGGATTCTTCTCTGGGGAACCTGTGCGGACATCAATAATATCTTTGTTTTACAAAAAAGGGCTGTTCGAGCCATTTACAACCTAGGTCCAAGAGATTCCCTTAGAGAAAAATTCAAAGAAATAGATATTCTGACTGTAGCCTCACAATATATATTTGAAAACCTGTTCTATGTACACAAGAATATATCAAATTTTAAGAAAATGTCCGATATTCATAGTATAAATACTAGGAATAAACACAATCTTGCTGTACATCGCACTCGTCTCCACAGAGTAGGCAACTCGTTCATGGGTCAATGTATACGCTTTTACAACAAACTTCCCATTGATATTAGAAACTTACCCATTAAACGATTTAAAAGCAGTATTAAAACCAAACTATGTAAAAAAGGGTACTATAAAATTTCGGATTATTTAGAAGACAGAAATGCATGGGATTGAGCTGCTCGCTCTGCTAAGCCTTGAAAAAACCCTAGAACTTGACATTTTAATTTTAATTAGTATCTAAAATCATTAAATTATACCAGTTTTATATACCTACAAATTGACATGTGATTATTCTTTATACAACATGACATTATTACTTTGTAAAGTATTATTTTGTTTTGATTATTGTGAATGTGAGGACTATGTGGATCATTTTTTATTTTTTGCTCCTCTTTCCCTGTTTTAATGATGGTCTGGCAGTTTTGAGTACTTTCTGCGGCCTACCCAAATGTCCTTTTTTTGGTATTGTTCGTCGAGTCGTTGAGCTCCTTCAGCTCTGAGTTGAGCTCCTCGGTTACTGACAAATGCTTGCACTGACTGGACAGGTCCACTCAAATCTGTGTGGTTCTTTCCTCAAAAGACCATTTCAGACATTAATCTACATGGTCCTCATATGGCATGACCAAGATTATGTCTGGACCTTAAAAGAGACTGCGACCTCTGAGTTTGTTTCGGCCTTTCTTCTCAGAGTAGTCAGATAGGAAACGCCGACCTCATCTAGCTTATTTTATTTTTTTAATAATATGACGTGTAAAAGTGATTGCGATATCCTATTTACAGAATAAACAATTTCATTTCATTTCATTTCATAATGACTCGGGCATGTATGTTTTATAATTATAGCTTTCCAATTCAGGGATCACATCTCTAGGGCGGAGAATTATCTCCGCATTTCGGCCATCTCCTGCCGCACCAGGGTCAGAACCCGGTCCTCGGCAGCTGCGGGCACGGGCCGTCATTCAGGGATCACATCTCTAGGGCGGAGAATTTTCTCCGCATTTCGGCCCGCTAAGCCGGAACGGCTGGGCTGACCGGGCTCGGATCACCGGCCCCCTTGGTGATGAGCCCTCTACCCGCACCCTTCTCTCGGGCTCCACCCCGCCGGCCGGAATGGATCTTCCTCCGGCTCATGGACCGGTCGTCCGAAGGCGACCCCAAATTGGGGCGCTTCCGGAAGAACTTTCTCCCGGAAGACCCCACCACCACAATTTCGCGCTCGTACACGAGCTCGATGCCTCGTCGGACCGCGCATCACTCCCCTCCTCTTCGTTTGGGTTTTTTATTTTAATTGTTTCCATATCTGTTCCCACGAGTATTTAATAATCTGTACTGGCTAATAAATTGTGGTTCGCACTAGTGATGATGATGATATTGAAGATTTCCCACGCTCGAAAAAAATAAAAATAAAGGGATCACATCTCTAAACCCCCTATCCAATATAAATATGTCGGACGTTCCCCTGTCTAAAAAATGAGCGCATTGGACTTAGTGTTTTGTTGACTCTAATCATGTCATTTTGAATTTGCACTTTGCAATGCAGTTATTGTTGTTCATTTCAGGTAAACGTATATATCGCTGACTGAATTCGATAGTGGCACAAGACAAAATTCAACAATTTGAGAAAACGCACATTTTAATATTCAAAGACTAGTGCGCGCGCACAAATTAGCTCTTACTGACTGTACTTTATGGAATATACAGTTCATGTTTGGTTTATAAACATCTACGTTATAGCTTCAGTTGCTGGCAGTAATAATTTTGAAATATTTTTTGTTATTTTGATTAATATGAGGTTCAGAAGATGGCGACTCCGAGTTGTGCCAGTATTGCATTGTTTTGTTTTCACTTTTTTGATTAATGCCAGAAATTATGTTATAAAAGTAAAGAAAATAAGAATAAATTTTCACGAAAACTAGCTATGTAGAATATAAAACTAGAAGTGCTCATCAGTGGAATTTTTAAATCATAAATAAAAGTACCATAAATGTTTAGTAACTTTATTTATTATCATACTTTTCAGTCTGACGTGTTGAAAATCAGTTTTAAACAAATCAACAAACGAAATTTAGTTATTGTACTCTATGTTTGCCCATCATAAAAAGCACCACAATTACAAAACAAAATATAAAATCCACTTTAGCAATAAGTATAACAAAAATTAACCAACATAAACTTATCAAAAACTTCTTAGGTTTCAGTTTAATAAACTCTCAAATCACAAAAAATCAGCCTTATGATTCCAGTAGGAAATTAGAGATATCAGTTCACATATTAATTAACAATCTCAAAAATAGGTACCTAATCAAAGAGTAGACAAGAAAGTAAGTTCTCTAAAAGAGTAAAACATGTAGGAATTTTGTGGAAGTACACAAAATACTACCTAAAATGTTTAACCAAATCAATCATGTTTCAAGTTCTGAAAAAAATCTGCGTAACAACGTGGAATAGTATTAGAATTAACTAATGACATCAAATCTTGGAATTTTCTTTGGGAAATGGGTATCTTATCAGGGTAAGCTTTCTTCAGTTGCGCATCTTGTATAAGTCTTAGTTGTTTTCTAGTTCTGCTGGATCTGATGTTGACCGTTTTGTATTTGTCATCTTTGTATGAAGTTTTATAAGAGAAGACACCAGGATTTTCTTTTTCCACTCGTAATACACAAATGTCGTTAAAATTAAACTTCTCCCCACATGTATTAACATTAAAATTTATTGCAGTGGTATCTATGAGATCTTTCAGGTCAAAAAAGAAGCTATGATCTAATTCATGCACCTTAAATGATTCTCCAGATTTCCGTGCTGTTGAAATTAAAGTAGTATATTGCGATGGGAGATATATTGGGTTAGATTTCAACGCTTTCTTGATATTTTTTTCGATTAATGAATGGCTCACATCGCCTTCGTTTTGTGTATGACCAACAACCAAAAATGTATGTGTAATTCCTTTTATGTTAAAATTTGTCACAGCATGAAGATAAGCAGCAATTATAAATTTGTTCTTTCCTTGACCACCACAGTTATCGGAATACAGTACCACTTCCACTTCGTCGACATCATTGTTATCGTCGTTATTACCCAATCTTCTGGGGTGTAAGGGGGCACACTTACCATCTCAGTGCCCCAAGTCAACCTCACCTGCTCGTGGTGCACCCTGCTGAATAACAAACGAGGCTCTGACAACCGACAAATGGCGGTATAACCATTTCTAATGCAACTCTGTAATTCTTAGAAATTTTTGTTTTATCTTCTTCTTTCTCAGTTCTAGCTATATTTTTCTCTTCATGGTGTCTCATATACTCGATTTCTATGTCTTATCTTTCACCATAATCTTTATTTTTGTATGATTCACAAAATTGGCATAAATCTTTTTTTGGCTTAAAAAATTCTATATTAAATTCATAATTAAATATTTGTCTATAGATTGAGAAAGTAACGAAATCACAATTTTCTTTTTGACAATCTTGCTTGTAATCTCTGTATAGGTCCATCAGTGTTCGTCCTCCTTCTATGTAATTTTTAGAACTATCTGCACGCGTGTAGTGACTTTCAACTGTCGGAATACTAGAAATATGCTTACGAACACCGTCTTTTACTTCTTCAGGTATCGTAGCGTGTTTTTCATGTTTGCCTCTTCGATCTTCTGTAGTGAAGCCTTTCTCTGTCTTTTCAAGTACAGTTCTTATGCATCGGTTTGTTATTCCTAGAGTAGAAGTAAAAAACGTTTTGCAAACACTTACTTTCTCTTGGGCTTTGTACATAAAAAAAGTATGGTTTAGTTTCCGAGCTGTCCGATTTTCACGTAGAACAGGATATCTGTATTTAGGTTGAATCAGTTCCATAGAATTTGCAATGAATTGTCTTTGTCTGTTAAGGTCTTTCAAAGACCAAAACGATTGGAAATATTCTTTCCGTTCATCTTCGCTTATTTTTAGTGTGCATTTACGTCTGCAAGAGTCAGTGCAGGGAAGCCCTATTGTCCTTGAAGGCACCAGATTACCTTTTTTTAAAGCTGTGTACTCTTGTCCAGAATTACGTAATTCTTTTGCTCTATTTCTTTTCCACAGTGCAGGATTTGCTTTTCTTTTGCGAGTTTTAGGCTTAATGTTTTCTTCCTGCACACTTTCAGATAGACTTGATAAACTTTCATCAGACTCGGAGATTCTGGATTCGAACCTATCAAGATTTCCATAATCAGGATCGGCATCAGAGTCGTCAATCTCTGACTCCGAACTTAAAGACACATCTGTTAGTATCGCAGAAGTTGGTATTATATTGGCATCGGTGTTATGGTGCTTTGAAGACACATTGGTGGGTAAATCAAGCATATCATATCGCGAAGGGCTATTTAATGGAGATAGATTCAGGGGCATTTCCTGTTTATTAGTACTTTCACAATCGGTCACATCGTTTTCTATTGGTTCCGTTCTAAATTCAGACGTTGGTGGCAATATTGAAGGACTACCAGGACTATAGAAAATGTTATTTGGACCGTTTGGCGTGTCTTCCTCATCCATTGTATGGTAATTTAAAATTTTATCTGTATCTAAAGATGCCGAACCTTCGCACAATATTTCTCCCTCTGGTACGCTTGCGAACGTTGGTCTATCGTTTTCCAAAGAAATTACACTATTTGATTGTTTGTCCAAGCTTTCAGGTTGGCTTTGGGAAAACTCGAAATCTGATGCAGTCAATGGTGAGTCACATAAAATCTGAGCTACATTCGAGACACAATTTCTGCCAAATAGATCCTTCATTAAATCATAATCAAGTCCGGAGAAACATTTGTTTTCAATTGTGTTTCTAGCATCACACAATTTTTTTACACCAGGGTCACTTACTGATGAAGCTGTTGTATCGTGTTCACAAGGGGCTTCTTTAGATCTGAAAAAAAACCAGTTATTGTATATTAATTCACACTCGATTCTATGCGGTATAATGGAATTTGCGTTATATTACACAATGTCAATAAGCATTATTCGTTTTTGTAAAATAATAACAATCAGCTACGTATAATATTTCTAGCTGGATTGTTTTCGACCTGTACCTACGTAATTAAAATTTTGTTTTACGCAAACAAGTGATTTTCACGTTACATTACATTATGTTGTATTAGTAATGGTGATTATTTTTATTTACAACAAAATAAATAACTACTTACCGTGGTACAGCACACATATTTTTGTTTGGCATCATTGTTATCAAAATTACACCGGCGGCACAACTAAAAAAACTTCACGATGTTTGTTCAAAACTGGCACAACTCCAAAGTGTCACTATTGCACAACATTAAGCGTGCGACAGCCGCGAGCACATGCGGCCGACTAACGATGAGCCGATGTTGCATGAAAGAGACACAACGATATCGTTTATTCACTAATGACACTTACGCCTCCAACCGGGTAGTTTATGAACTATCGAGTTGGGTCTTTAATGCATAAAATAAAGTACCTAATTTAGAACAAGAATTCATTACTAACTCAAATTGCCAGAAATTCGACTTGTGCCACTAATGTATTCAGTCAGCGATATGGTACAATAATACGTATAAAAAGGACAGGGATAACATAATTCTACCTCCTCATAAAACAAAATGCTAACACAGTAGCGTTGAAGTTGTCAAATGTTGAGATCTAATTGAGATGTAAACTGCCCATAGGTTATAATATACTTAATTAAAAATAATTGTTTTTTATTGTTATTTCGTTTATTTATTTAGTTTCTTATATATTTACATTTTTAAATATTTTTATAAAAACCTTCAAAAAAACATTTAAAAAGAATTGTTTTTTATTGTTATTTCGTTTATTTATTTAGTTTCTTATATATTTACATTTTTAAATATTTTTATAAAAACCTTCAAAAAAACATTTAAAAATATAAAAAATAGAAGTCCGCCGGTGTCGGGAGCAGGTCCAAGCTACCGGTCGGTGGTTAGGGCTGCAAAGACAGGAACCTCCTCACAATGCGAGCCGTATCAAGGAGTACTGCCTTCTGAATCAGGCCATTGATCCAACCGCCTAACGAGAGCCTCGACAGATGTTGTTATTGTTATTATAGTTTTGTTTTGATATCGATTACTCAATTGATTAAAAGATGGCATTAGTTATTTAATTCTTTGATACCTGGCACTGTTTTTTACCAATCAAACTACAGACTACAATTCCCAGGATGAAAGATATTGTATAAAAAACATTACCCTCCTTCTGGGGCAGTCGGGTAAAAATAACCTGTACACAAAATAAATAAATAAATTGTTAGGTTATTATTAAAATCAGGCACACGATACCACAAAAGGGACCTGCTCCGTGGGAATCTCCTTTCTTGGTCTGAGGAAGTGTACATGGGACAATTTCCGTATTCTACTGGCCTCTGTATTGTTAGACCGTTTACATTAAAAGCGGCAATGCCAGTGGGTGCAGCTACTGCAATTAATTTATTAATTCTTCTTCATAACCCAATTCTTAATTGTACCGATTGAATAACTTTTTCCTGTGCAGCCTGTCCCACTAACAAATAGTATCAAAATTGTGATTTTATCTAATTAAGTCTTACAAATTGTATCGAAAATAAGTTTTTGGTCTACATTTCGACCTTTTATCATTTGTTCGAACTCATCTTCTGATACCAAATCTTTGGCATTTCTTAAATCTTCCCTTGCATTTTCTCTTCAGATGTACTGATTGTTAGGTTTGCAAGGGAAGATGTTATTGATGGTGCGGAATTTTCACTAGCATCGGAAGGTGCATGTTCATTTGGCACTAAGGTGAGAATTTTACTAGCACGGTTAGGCTGTTGACAAAGAAAAAGAAAGCAAACTCAGCCCCACCAAAAAATAGTATAGTAGTTTTAGCGTTGTCCGCCACAGCGGACATAGGAATAAAGCACTACATCCCTATTCAATTAGCAATGTTCGCTGTGACGGACAAAACACTTTAGCAACAAAAACACCATGAAAATGCAAAAGAGCATATTTATTTTTGGGTTATAATTATTTATAGAATGATTTTCTAATAGCTGAGTCGAGATTTCAAGACATTCACAGGCAAAAAAGAAGAAAAACTAATGTATGAGCTCTGAGCATGTATGTCTTCTTTTAATCTTTTTCGTAGCTTTTCTACGGTGGGCAGCTCTTTATTGGTGATATGGTAATTATGCACACAGGTTCTTACCACAGACTGGTTCATGAAACAGTACACATTAAAAACCATTTTTCTGACATGTCTGCGTAAAATTGTATTTGGTCCTGGCATTGCAATTAAAGGTAAATGGGCATTTTGTTCGGACCTGTGACCCACCAGCGACCACTAACAAAACTAATCAGAGTATATTAAAGACCATGAATACTACCCAATGAGGTGAGTCGCATTCCTCAAAAGTATGGGAAAGATTTTTTAATAGCAAAACAAGAATTAATATACTTAAAAAAAACGAATTATCGTATATCCTTATCCTTCTAAATAATTATAAAATGCGTAAAAAATTAGACCTTTTTTTCTTAGAAATGCCTAAGTCCAACCTCTCCCATACATTCGTTCCACTGTGCACCGTGTCAAAAATGCACAATGACCTTTAAATTAAAGATAGTCTATAACCATAAAATATTTTCAGTTATTGTGGACTTTCATAAAACTATGTGAACGAGAAATGGGTCAATAAGCTTCATTAGTAGCTGCCGCAAAAATACACTCGTAAAATAAACTTAATTTAAAATAATAACAACAATTCATAACAAAAACCTAACAAAACTCAAAAAAACAAGAGTATAATTTTAGTGCACGCAAGTGTAATCGGGAGCGAACTGAACGCGGGACGCGGTGGTGGGGCGGCAAGTGTCGACTGACGCACCAATCGCGTGCTGGGAACGGTGTTCCCTCATTCCCCGCGTCCCGCAGACTGCCGGTTTTGAAATTGAATCATTTGTTGTTTTGAAAAGTACCAGGGTGAGAGAAATTAACAAAAAAAGGCGCCTAAACGATCTCACCAAGTTCACACACAAAGAGGAATATAAAGTATTCGTTATTATTCACTATATCGAAAGAAGTCTTAAAACGATCCTTTACCTTACCTATAACTGTCATGTCCTAATATCTACATATAACTAGTGTAACTCTTGTATACTCCCACAAGTTATCGTGAATAAGATGTAACTCCATCAAGAAGTTCCATGTGGCGTAATTGCTGTTACTATCCAATTTCTCTATAGAGGGCAACCCACTACTTACTGACAGAACGTTCTTTTGTTTCCTGGGCCCTTAACCTGTTGCGCTGCTCAAGGCCCACTAGCGTGCAGAGTGCAGTGTTAGGTCTTTGATCCTTGCGGAATGAAAGTGGACTGTGTATTAAATAACTGATATATTATAATGAAATTACACGATTAATCCTGACAGTAATAATTATCGTATAACGCGTTGGTGTTTCGTTACGGGTGCGCGTGTGTCAGGAATATGTAGCATTATATAAAATTAATCTTCGATTTAATTCATAATCTAAACTTTCGCAGTATTTCTAGATGAACAATCAATTACAAACGAAACCTGTGATCTGTGAGTTGGTCTAAATAAATACAAAAACATTGACTTTTACCTAAAATTTAATGATAACAGAATTATATTGTACTTAAAATATATCCTTGATTTTATATACTATTTCGATGTTTATGTTGTTTTATATTAATGGTTTTTATTGTGACTTAAAAGACTTCTATCTAAAACAGCGATTCTAGACGAAAAGTAGGTCATCAAACTTATGTTATGATTGGTGGTTTTTGAATAAACAACACAAATGTTTATTTATTTAGAGTTTCAATAAATGATTAAGTTCTAATTAATATGATATTATAATGTTAATTAAGATTTTATATTGTAATTCAAAAGTCACAAGTAGTTTCAAACGATTCTCCTAACTTTAAGTGGATGTCAATAACTTATCTGATTTTGCTTTTCGATATCAAATAAGTAAATACTAAATTGCTAAATTACTGTATTAAGTTTTAAAATGGTTCCACTATTTAAGATTTGTTCATTGTTAACTATGTTAGAGATTATTAAACAATAATCTATGACAATCTGGGATTGGTTAAAAATGGCGGCAAGGTTAGAAGTACTTGATTAGTATTGGGAGAATATAAAATACATGTACCCGCCAATTCGGGACCTTTTTGGGATACAACTGTGGTGAAAGATGAACTTCCTATTGTGTTCACGTAAGTTAATTGATCATATTTCTTGATTATTACTGATAGCTATGTTTTTCTTTATCTGTTATAATATGTCTTGTGTTAAATGTAATTAGGGAATATTCATGTTCTGTTTCTTCCCGTTGATAAGTTGCTATAACTTTGAGAAACAGTCCCAGAGAATAATGTGATAACAATGATTTATGCTAAAGTAAATATGTGTTGATCCAATACTTTAAAATTAGCTGCCATGGAGTTTCTTGTCCTTCTTCTCCATGATGACCTAGATTCGGAACGGACAACTAGTTTTCTCATTACCGTATTTAACCGACAAGCCTAATCAATAAATGCCTAGTCTTGTCTTTCTGTGCTTTTCTTCATAAAACCCTTTCCTTAAACACCATATAGAGATACATACAACATTTTGACACTCGAAACCTTACTAAATAGGGGAATATCCTATAAATATACATGTAGTATTAATTCTGCTTCATCCATCTTCTGACATCAGAAGTGGGATAGGGCTCTGGCTTACATAACGGATTTCTAATGAATTTTATTTTTCTATTTTCATGAACAATGTTGGAGCTATCGGGATCTTCTGGAAGCTGTTGGTGTCTGCGGGCCGCTAAGCTAACTCGCAACTAGACGATGAAATCACGCTGCCGCATGCCGGAGCTGCAAGCTGCTGGTCTATCATCACAACTGCGGAGCTGCAAGCTGCTGGTCTATCATCACAACTGCGGAGCTGCAAGCTGCTGGTCTATCATCACAACTGCGGAGCTGCAAGCTGCTGGTCTATCATCACAACTGCGGAGCTGCAAGCTGTTGGTCAAGCATCGAGTCTACAGAACCTCGAGCTGCTAAACGAGTATCGGGAACCTTTCCAGCAATAAGAAGCGGCAAAATTCGGTAAGGCCCCTCAGAAGTTCTTCTTAAGTTAAAACGAAATACCTACATTTAATGAAGATTATAAAATTGGAAGATTTTTGTGTAATAGTTTTAGATAACTATATTATATAGTTAAGCTTGGTTTATAAAAGATGAAAATTAGTGTTATAACTTATAACTATGTTAAATACTTGATAATAATTGGTTCAAATAATATAAATGAATATGATGCAGGGGTGGACAAAAGGTAATATCATGGTCATTGCAGATATTAAGCTGTGTTGCTTATAAATTTAGTTTTGAATGTAGGGTAACCTCATCTCACTATAAAAGTAAGAATTCAAAGTTGGTAAATGAAAGTAAATAAAATATTATTTGTTCTTTTTGATCTAATATGGTTGAAATGATGAATTTCTAAAATCGTTGTTAAATGAACGTGGCAAAGCAGGATTTTTAGCAGGGTTTAAGCTTTACTTCAGATTTCTTCTGTTCTATATTGCTCAGTGCTTAGTATAAACAAAAACATTACCCTCCTTCTGGGGACAAACACAGACCTTTGCATCAAATAAAATAAAAAATACCCATACCTTCCCATATGGTTCATTTGTTTACACAGGTTGGTTCTCAACATTAGTCGAAGGACAAAAACATAATTTAGATCATAATTTATGGAATTTTTCTATAATGTAGTCCAGTGTTTTCGGAACTCCGTCCTTAATAATTGATACAGATCGGAGCACTAATTTCAATACTAACCAAATTAGGTCTTTGTTTAATTAATGGCAAATTAATCACCTTTATGATAACTACAAGTACCCCTATACGTAACTGTCAATTACTTATTTTTAGCCTGTGTTGTCCCACTGCAGGGCAAAAACTCTGTCTCTTTTCCACTCCTCTCTGTTTTGCCCACACTAATTCAAAACTGGTATGCAAAGATATAAACTTAGGTCTTACCTATAATTTTATGCTCACTACAGAATAATAAGTCAGACTGGCCGAGAGGTATATGGAAAGTTCAATTATCTCTAAATTTCACAAAATCAGCTGATTTTCTCCCTTGCGATTACTGATAGGTCGTAATGCAAACATAACATTATAGTGTACAGACAAGACTAAATTATATATTGCCAATCCAATAATGTGGAACACACTATTGATGTTCATGCAGAACGAAACTTGGCCATGCAAAGACTTACCAAGTTGCTGAACGTTTCAAGAAAGGTTTTGATTCCCTAGACGTTATACTATAGACTATAATATTGTAATAGTTTATGTTAACCAAGATCATAGACGCCATGATAAATTAAGTTGAAAAAAAATGATAGATTTGCCTTAAAAGGAAAAGTAACTTTACAAGATATAACAATTGCAAAAGAAAAACTAAGAAAATGGGTAGGCAAGTGGGTTGATCAGAACATTTCTATTAAAAGTGATTTAGAAAAAGAAAAAGTGATTAGAATACATTTTTGTAATTATTAAAACTGTATTGTTCTTGTTCTTTTGTCATTTTTGATTTTATTTTGATGAATGATGTAACTCGCCATAGCATTATATATCATTTTTTCCTTCTTTTTTTACCGTGTTAGATTGGTTAATAATTTTAGATAAATTGTCTAAAAAAAATTAAGAAATGTTTTGGCTAGCTATTGATTTTATATTAATTATTATTTGATCCACAAAATGCAAGTATTCACCTAAATGAAATTTGGTAATGCTGTTGATAGATTCTAGTACTCACTAAGATGAGACTGAGAATTGGATAGGTACAAATGTGGTAAATGAAACATTGTATCACTGATTCTAGATTCTGGTGCTCACATACGATGAGGCTAAGAATGGGTTGCAAGTTGTCACAAAGATGAAACTGGCAATAGTTAATAAGATTCTGGTGCTCACAAAGGATGAGGCTAAGAATGGGTTGCAAGTTGTCACAAAGATGAAACTGGCATCAAATATGTAAGATTCTGGTGCTTACGTACGATGAGGCTAAGAATGAAGATAGCTTGTTACGATTCTAGTAGTCACAAAGATGATACTGTGAATTGGATGAATGTGTTCACAAAGATACTTGTTAGATTTTAATGCACATAGATGCTTTGATATTGTAAGTACTTTGAGAGCAAAGTATCAGTCAGTATGGCCGTGTTAGATTCCTCATATGTATAGTACAAGACTGTTTGTTGATATTGTAAAACGCAATTAGCAAAGTTTACTATAAAAAGACAAATCAGCTGTCATTATGACGGATGGAATTGATTTAGTTACGTTCCGTTTTAAAACTTTATTCATTCCATTCTCATTGTAAATTAATAGTTTTTGAAACAAGAGTTTTGATTTAAAATACCTGTATCACTGAATTAATATTTTCAGCCTTGTAAGTTGCAATAAAAATATTGCGACCTAAAAGACTAGTTTCGGTACGAAATTTATGAATAGATAGTACTAATTCTTTTAAATTTTCTGTTAGTTTCCAAGAATTTTTACAATTTATTATTATTATTTTCATTTTATTTATCACTATTCTTTTTTTTATTTAGTAAAAAGATTTCGTTTTGTTATCTTGAAAGTACATCAGCATTTTATTCACTATAGTTTAATGTACCAAGTTATAAATCGGTTGTTGAATTGGTTTTCTTTTATTTGATTATCTTTGTATATGTTATCAAACAGTATATCAGTGTGGATAGGAAAGTGATATAAAAGATAGTTGTGAATATACATGTGGTATCACAGTAGATATCAGTCTGGATAGGAATGTGATATCAAAATGGATATCGTTGTGGATAATATTATGATATCAAAGAGGATATCGATGTGAGTATGGATATGTGATATCAAATTGGATATCATTCTGAATAAGAATATGATATCAAAGAGGATATCGGTGTGAATATGGATGTGATATTAAATTGGATATCAGTCTGGATATGAAATAGATAACAAAGACGATATCGGTGTGAATATGGATGTGATATCAAAGTGAATAGTCTGGATAGGAATATAATATCAAAGAGAATATCAGTGTAGATAGCGATGTGATAATCAAGGAGGATATCAGTGTGGATAGCAATGTTATACCAAAGAGGCCATTAATGTGGTTAGGTAAAATTAACGTAGATAGAAATATTGTCAGCCTGACTTGAACCAATGTTTGTAATCCATAATTGAACAATAATGATTGCTCATTATGTTGTGTTAATGTACCTATGTACTTCGGGACGAAGCACAGATCAGAATGGCCGTGTCAGGAATATGTAGCATTATATAAAATTAATCTTCGATTTAATTCATAATCTAAACTTTCGCAGTATTTCTAGATGAACAATCAATTACAAACGAAACCTGTGATCTGTGAGTTGGTCTAAATAAATACAAAAACATTGACTTTTACCTAAAATTTAATGATAACAGAATTATATTGTACTTAAAATATATCCTTGATTTTATATACTATTTCGATGTTTATGTTGTTTTATATTAATGGTTTTTATTGTGACTTAAAAGACTTCTATCTAAAACAGCGATTCTAGACGAAAAGTAGGTCATCAAACTTATGTTATGATTGGTGGTTTTTGAATAAACAACACAAATGTTTATTTATTTAGAGTTTCAATAAATGATTAAGTTCTAATTAATATGATATTATAATGTTAATTAAGATTTTATATTGTAATTCAAAAGTCACAAGTAGTTTCAAACGATTCTCCTAACTTTAAGTGGATGTCAATAACTTATCTGATTTTGCTTTTCGATATCAAATAAGTAAATACTAAATTGCTAAATTACTGTATTAAGTTTTAAAATGGTTCCACTATTTAAGATTTGTTCATTGTTAACTATGTTAGAGATTATTAAACAATAATCTATGACAATCTGGGATTGGTTAAAAATGGCGGCAAGGTTAGAAGTACTTGATTAGTATTGGGAGAATATAAAATACATGTACCCGCCAATTCGGGACCTTTTTGGGATACAACTGTGGTGAAAGATGAACTTCCTATTGTGTTCACGTAAGTTAATTGATCATATTTCTTGATTATTACTGATAGCTATGTTTTTCTTTATCTGTTATAATATGTCTTGTGTTAAATGTAATTAGGGAATATTCATGTTCTGTTTCTTCCCGTTGATAAGTTGCTATAACTTTGAGAAACAGTCCCAGAGAATAATGTGATAACAATGATTTATGCTAAAGTAAATATGTGTTGATCCAATACTTTAAAATTAGCTGCCATGGAGTTTCTTGTCCTTCTTCTCCATGATGACCTAGATTCGGAACGGACAACTAGTTTTCTCATTACCGTATTTAACCGACAAGCCTAATCAATAAATGCCTAGTCTTGTCTTTCTGTGCTTTTCTTCATAAAACCCTTTCCTTAAACACCATATAGAGATACATACAACATTTTGACACTCGAAACCTTACTAAATAGGGGAATATCCTATAAATATACATGTAGTATTAATTCTGCTTCATCCATCTTCTGACACGTGCGTCTCACTCGGGTGCGCTTGGACAAGAAATAAGAAACAATCGGAACAAAAAACATCAATTGTTTAGTTAATTTATCAAAAAGTGCGAAGTTTGTCTTTTGCCGGTATTGTGTTGTTGGGCCGTCAGAATGCATTTATATGTAAAGTATCTATCTCAGGGTGTTGATATTTTATTGAATGTAGAACTGGCTAAAGATGAGCCCAAATGGTTAGCGGGCTATGCTCGGTATGCGAAGATATTGAAAAAATCCTGCTGGATTTTGATTTTTATGGTATGGGTATGCTACAGCAGTATTGCATTGTTACTTGATTACGTGAAGATGAAATGTACTTACTTTAATATGAAGTAGCGGGACAAGAAATGATCCCAAATGTACACTTTTTCTGAGTATGACCCAGTTACAGTTGCGAATTACACAAATGTTGCATTTACTTGTACCTAACTAACAGTGGCGAAGGGTGATTTCTCGGGGGTGGGAACCCGGAGCAAAAAAAAAAAAAATATATATATATACTGACGAATTGAGAACCTCCTCCTTTTTGAAAAACCCGGTTAATAATACTTGTTATGATGTCACTTCGGACCTTATGGCCGCGAAAAGCTACTTCTTGTTTGTTTACCTAACAAAAGAACGGTGTCAATAAACCGTTTAATTAAATTCCTATTTCGATCTACTTTTCTCGAACTTATTTATAAACTTACATTCAAAAAGCCCGCTTTCACAAACCACGCACGCTCAAAAATTTTACTAAGCTCCTACGCTCCTAATAGCGCAACGCCATCTAACGAAAATATCAGAAATGCAATGCATTTTGGCAGTACAAGAACGAGATATCTCCATTAAAAAATTCACAAAATAATTAAACAGAGGGCGCGTTTAACGAGAAATTTTTAGGGAGTGGCATTTTACAATTCAGAGTTTTCGCTCACGGCCACTAGAGGGAATTGGCCGCGCGGGTGTAGAGCTTCAAACGAATTAGCGAAAAATCGTCAGATTATGAATGTAAAAACCCCTTTATTACATGAACTACTAGAATCTGAGAAAAGTAAACAAGGGAAACAATACATTTTATTTTATTTACAACTGCTAGTCAGCCATTCATATTTATCGTAAAGGGAAACATTAGAATGTTTATAAAAACCATCACGTCGTTTGTAATTTATACTTACATCTGAGCAAGCACGGCCTAACGTAATTATGTGTTTCTTATTTTAAAAACTTAACCTTGGAAAGCATGTTTCCTCACAAAGAAAATAATCCTAAACAACAATTTATTGGCTACCACTAAGCTACCAGACGGCCCGCACGCGGGGCAAAAGACATTGTAGTTAATTAGAAAGTCCTTGACGAATTATTGCCGCCATCCTAATCCTACTGATCGTACTAATAACTTTTCAAATCTATTAAGAAATTTCAACTTATTAACTATCTACTTAGGTACCCCAAATACATAATTACAACGTACACTTTCACTAAAGTCAAAACACTTTAATCACTGTTTTATACCAACAAACTAATACTACTACTACGATTCTCGTACTGATAAACTAATGATTTCAATGAATAATACCAACAAAATGTGAATTAACTGCAAGTGTAAACAAAATAAAATGATGAATAATGCGATTACGTCAAACACAACCATGCAATCACACAATGTCTAGCGTCTAATAGTGTCCTCGTGTCCTGTCTCCTGTCCGAACTCCGAGCCGAACGCATTACGAAAATTAACGAAAACTACCGAACCGACATCTCTCCATCTCGTTCACGCGCAAGCAATTTTCGATCACTGTTTGTAGGTACCACATAACTCGCTGTCGGCCGGGTTACTGGAGCCGTATGAAACCGGGGTGTCACGTGACCGAAGTGACGTCATGACACCTT
The DNA here is from genome assembly GCA_947363905.1 of Lithophane semibrunnea. Taxonomy (NCBI): domain Eukaryota; kingdom Metazoa; phylum Arthropoda; class Insecta; order Lepidoptera; family Noctuidae; genus Lithophane; species Lithophane semibrunnea. Next base: position 3,358,764 of record OX376207.1, on the reverse strand, counting down.
GATTTTTGAATCAACGACAAGCCGCCCGCACCGCCGAGTTATTTTAGAGAAAAAAATTTTGCGGTCGTGAGATAACAATGACAAAACATTGAATGTGGGCGTTTTGTATAGTTCTCATCACCACATTTGGTGTTTTGCAACTACCTACACTGTCTGTTGGTTGTCTCGCTGACTCTCCTACTCTTTCTGTTGAACCTGCCGAAGGCATAACCAACTGACTTCGTGTTCGCCGATAACGGCCACCGCGTTCGCATGTGCTACTATTGTTACTGGTTGTCTGCTGCCGTTACTGGTTAAAGTTGCCTTATCACCTGATGATAGACTTTTTAGTGTGTTCGCCGTTTTGCTGAATCGGGACTCATCGGTAAATAGCACCACAGACGGTTATCTCCCCAGAGCAAATGTCCACGAGCCAGCTGTAATCTTCGTCCACGATTTCCTCGGCGTAGTGCTGGAGTTCGAAGAGGCCTACGAGCATATAGTTTAGCTTCATGCAGTCCTCTCCTCCACAGTTTGGTTACTCACAAGGCTTTCATTTATAATCTAATCAATGAACGACTTTTTTTATTTTTTCGATGTAGGTTATTCATAGATTTACGCAGTAGTGCTTCTTTTGCACTTTTAAAAGAAATCATTATTTTCAAATACTGTTCTTGAGTAAAGTAAAAATATATCAACCCTTTCACTGACAGCATCTCTTGAAATTTTGTATCAAAACGCTTTCGAAAAGCTGTACGTGCACTCTGTTCGGTCGCAATTTTTTGTCATTGAGTGGCGCCCGTCAAAAAGCTTGGGATGATGTTTGGGCAAGAACGCGATTAGCACATAAACTACGTTTCAGGGCTGTCAGTGTCACTATTTTCTGTCCCAGATTAAGAATGCGACCACCCCAGCTCATCCCGTGGGTGTCGTAAGAGGCGACTAAGGGAACTGAAGACCTAGTGCATACCATTGTAGCACCTTGGGTCACGCGGCGGTGGCGGGTAAACCACCAACAAAAGCATTCCCAAGGAGGGTTGGTGTCAAGCTGGCGGCCGACTGTAAAACTAAACGAAAACCTTTCACCAACATGAGTGAAAATTATATGGTGCACGATAGGGCTAAGGCGTACCCCACAGGCGACAGGGGCAGCACCCGGCTTCTGTGGGAAATGGACAAGGGTTGTCGCACCAGACCGGGCGGGTGCGACGTAAGACGCAAGCTCGGAGTGTGAGAGAAGTTAGATTGAGGTGTGCTAGCTGGAATGTTAGCACGATGACTGGAAGAGGAAGGGAACTAGCAGAAACGATGGATGGACTGTGTGAAAGATGATATGGCTAGAAAGGGGGTGACTACTGAGATGACGGCTAATAGAGAAGTATGGAAGAAAGAGACATCGCCCCTCGGCAAAAAAAAGAGTCGTAACATAAAACACACTGTTTCGAGAAAAATGCTTTTTTTTGGATTTTCAAGCCTTTTGCAAGTTTATTATTATGAAAATTTACTACGTTTATAAGTAAAACTTTGTTCATTTTGTAATTTATCTATATACATTTCAGAATAAATAAAATTTACCAGCATTTAGATATTTTTTTCTAATTAATAATCAAGAAATTCTTAATTAGTTATTATGACACTTTTTAGGAGTAAATTATTGGTATTTAAAAAAAAATACACATTTTTTTTTTTTAATCATCTTTATTTTGTAAACAAAAGACAAAATCACAAACTTTCTTTCATCATATTTGCCTAAAATTACAGTTGGCTTGTAAGATTAATGATATACTACTGGTACTAATCAATAAATACCAGGGAACTAAAACAGGAACTTTTTGCATAATTGCTAAACTTAACCAACAAAAATATTTTGTTTAATAACTGGAACAAAATTAAGACAGAAGAAATTCAGACAGTCAAGTACTCAGTTGAATTTGGACCTGCGCGCACAATGGACGACGAAATTGTTGTGTTGTGGTGGTATCTTAATAGAAGACAAAATAAAAGAAATCATTGGGTACACCCTATTTTACGGGAAAGATTTTCACTTGGAACATTTGAAACATTAATGGGTGAACTTAAAAGAGACGAATCAAAGTTCTTTAATTATTTTCGAATGACAGCAACCACTTTTGACGATTTACTGGGACGACTAGACATAAGAGTACGAGATACAAGTTTCAGAGAATGTATTTGCCCAGAACAAAGATTAGAGAAAATAATCTTACCTTAGACATATGTCTAAGGTAAGATTATTTTATGCACTAGATTGCGTAATAATAGTTTTGACGTAGGTACCTACTTAAGACTGAATGAATGAATGAATGTTTGCTATGTATGTTTGATGAATGTGAATATATATAATGTGTGTGTGTGGGAGGGTGTATGTATTTGATAATCATTATGAATTAAAAATGCAAATAACTTATTTAAGTATTTATTTGTACTCAAACTTAAATCCCTTCAAAATCTAAGGAATCTGAGTCTTGGGAATGTATGGAATGATTACTAGATGCTGATGACGAAGCTGGAATCGCATTCGATGTCTGAGATGAAGTTGATGGTATAGATGTTGTTGCCTGTTGATTGCTACTATTATATTGCGTAGAGTATCCAGGGTGGTGTTGATCTTGCGTAGGTGTTGCCTGTTGATTGACGCTATTATGTGTGTAGTATCCAGAATACTGATCTGGTCCGGTCATCTGATTATATGAATCACGCCAATGTCCATAATTTGGTCTCTCATAATTCCTACTTTTATTTTTTTGCAACATTGTCATGACTCTAGCTTGAAATTCTAAAGTCTCTTCGATAGTTAAAGTGTTCAAGATTGGTATAATGCCTTTAAAGAAAGACAGATGATGGTTTTCCTTTTCTGGGTTTATTCTGGAGTCCAAAAACTTTACCATCCTGTCATTTACCTCTTTATTATCAATTTTTCTTTTATCTTTAATTAAAGGTGAACGAAAATCTGATTCCATGCCTACTTCAGTCTCGGTTCTTGCTTTTTTTGAAACTGACTCATGTGGTGGTCGAGGTTCGGAGACTTTATTCAAAAACATTAATTGCTCGTGATATAAATAATTTCGTGTCTTTTTGGCCGAAGATCGAGATTTAGACTCATCTTTTTGTTTCTTTACTGTCTTAAGCCACGAATCTCGTATATTATTCCATTTAGTTGAAACCTGTTTTCCTGAAATCAATAAAAAAATATCATAAAACAATACAATTTGTTTCTTGGTGACGTATAAAGTAATAATGTATTAACAAAAAATACTTTTTTTTCAGATATTTAGCTTCAGGATGTTCATTCAAAGAAATACATTACTCATACAGAGTAGGCGTTTCGACAATAAGTAAACTAATAAAAGAAATGACCCACGTCATCATGGGAAAACCTAAAGACAGATTTCCTTAAGCTGCCTGATACTGAGAGAGATTGGGAGGACATCGCTTCAGGATTCGAAAGAAAAGCCAACTTTCCTCACTGTCTTGGAGCAGTAGATGGCAAACATATCAGAATTTTGAAACCAGCCAAGAGTGGTTCTATGTTCTTTAATTACAAGGAGTATTATTCTTTTGTATTAATGGCAGTTGTCGATTCAGAGTACCGATTTATTTTTATTAGTGTGGGCTCATATGGCAAGGAATGCGATTCTACTATATTAAAGGATAGTACATTTTGGCAAAAGATCAATGATGGTACTTTAAATGTACCAAAGCCTAGACCGCTTCACGAAAACTTGCACGAAGAATTACCGTTTGTACTTGTTGGCGATGAAGGCTTTGCTTTAACACCTAATCTCCTACGTCCATATGGAGGTACACATTTGAATATTGATAAAAAGATTTTTAAGTATAGACTAAGTCGAGCAAGAAGGTATGTTGAGTGCGCTTTTGGTATAATAAGTGGCGAATAATCCATCGAGCTATAGATCTGAACGTAGACACAGCAATTCAAGTAATTAAAGCTTGTACAGTCTTACATAATTTTGTAAGAGAAAAAGATGGTATAAATTTTGAAAGTTACCAAAATATAGAACATAGACAAGAACAAGAAACGACACCCATGAATCGGAATGTGTCGAGTCGAGGTGGCCCTAATGCCAACGCTATACGGGCATCATTTACTAATTATTTTGTTTCGGATATTGGTTCCGTTCCGTGGCTGGCAGCAGTTGTTTTATCAATAAAACATTAAAAACTCACCGTACTGTTTTCTTTCTTTTTCATCCAGTTCATCGAAGTTTGGTTTCAGTATTAAACATACTTCACGCCATGCTGCTAACTTTAAGTTTTTGTCTTTATAGACGTCTTCGGTCTTATCCCACAGAACAGGTCTCTCTTGGACAAGCGTAATTGATGCTAAACGTCTACTTTTACCAGAAAATACGAGCCGAATGACGTGGGTGGAACACGGGCGGGGCGAGGGGAGCACGAGCGGGGGACAGATACCGGCACAAAAAATCGTTCACATCACTCCGGGCCCGGTCGTTCTACCAGCAATTCGTAGTGACAAAACGCTCCGTAAAAATGCCGGGCTCGGCAAAAATGCCGGATCCGGGATAATGTGAATAGCTTCATATAAATTGTAAAGCCACTAGCCCTTCCGGCAGATTTACCGGCGCGGCAGATCTGCCGGTCCGGCGTAGTGGGAAACCTGCCGAACTATTTGAGTCACTGTTGCTACTCGTGGACCCTGAGCTCGATGAAGATGAATCAGAGGATGTCGATAGTGTCCGTTGTGGAGTGATTTTAGACGTAGAAGGCATTGCCAGTATACTTTCTGTCATGCTGTCGGATGGCCCAGTTTGTGTTTCTTGTTTTGGTTTTATAGCTAATGAATGTGCACGTCTAAAACGTTTGATTGAAGTGGGACATCCCGAGCTTGAGCTACTACTTAAAATACACTCAGATTCGAAATTTGGAGCTCTAACACTGTCATCACTATCTTCGTAAAAAATATTTTCTTTATCTGACATTTGGGTCGTTAAGTCAGCATCTAAAATAAAAAATAACAATAGTCATAAAAAAAGATAACTTATTACTTGCTTAAACTTGTTTTTTTGATACGTGCAATTAATATTAACCTACCTGTATGAGAATATTCATCAATATTCGGGGTGCATGGACGGGTTCTGCTAGTATTTTTCTTTAAGTTAAATTCGTATTCTGAACCGACTGCAGTGGAAACTGTAAAAAAAATAAAACAAACATACCTAACAGCTATTACTAAACTTACCTAATACTAAAACACTTACTTTTTTCAGAATAATCATTATTTATTGTTTCCGACTGATTGGTAGTATTTAAATCGCAGCGAATCTCTCCAGTGCTGCATTTGTTACGAGCTAATTGAATCAAAAACGCACCTAGACTGTTTTTATTAATTATTAGTGGATCTAAAAAAGACAAAGTCTTCAGTTATCCTCACACTTTCAAAACGCATAACTTATTAGACTAAATTTCCCTAAAAATAACAGGGATGGGACTCGAAAGGTTGCTCAAATTATAAAACATTAATATTGATACTAAGTACAATGTGTTAAAGGTTTCAATAAATGGCCAAATATGCTTGTATTACTTATATTTTTATTAAAATATTCAGAAGCACACGAACAACGGACATCTTTACAGAGACCATCGACAAGAAGGGAGGAAACCACAGACATCATCAAATGACATAAGAAAAAACAATCATAGATTTATAATTGAGTACCTTGCCTATTTGCCCAAGACAATTTTAACACTCCCCCTTACTCAATTATATACGCATTAAAATAATTTTACAAACTAGGTACACTCTTTGTTTATTACAATAAAATATGATGTATTTAAACTAAACCAAGACTTTCAACAAATAGATTATGTTTACACTTTTGAAGAGGTTTTGTTAGTATATCCGCAATCATATCTGCTGTGGGCTTATAAACTATTACAATAGAATTATCATGAACAGCATTTTGAATAAAATGATGACGGATATCAATATGCTTAGTCCTTCGATGACATAAATTATTCTCAACAATATTATGAGCACTTAAATTATCATTGTAAACAGTGATTGCAGGCAAACAGTAATCAAATATATCAACAAAAAAATTACGCAAATATTTACTTTCTTTTACTGCTTCTCCTATACTATAATACTCAGCTTCAGTGCTGGAATATGCTACTGATTGCTGTTTGCGTGCTTCCGAATTAATGAGACATTCTCCATACTTAACTACTAAACCACTAAATGATTTTCTATCATCTATATCATTTCCCCAATCAGCATCAGCAAATATCTCTAATTTCTTATTTCCTTTCTTAAATTGCAACCCATAATTAGATGTCCCAGCAAGATACCTTAGTACCCGTTTTGCTGCTTGCCAATGTATCTCAGTGTAACAATTATTATACTGTCCTAACTTACTACATGCAAATGAAATGTCTGGACGGGTACATACTGACAAATACATCAACCCACCAATCAGTTCTTGATAAGGATATTTAGTATCACATTTGTCTGATTTTTCCAATACAACATTCACTTGCATTGGAGTGGAAACTGATTTACATTGTGTCATGCCAAATCGTGTTAACAAGTTTTTTACATATTCTTCTTGGGACAATTTCAATAAACCATTCTTTCTATCTCTTTCAACTTTCATTCCTAAACAACTCTTAACTTCACCTAACTCCTTTATATCAAAATTTTGTTTTAGAGTATTTAACAGTTTCTGTTTTTCACAGTTATTAGCACTAAAAATGAAAAAATCATCAACATAAAGAGCTACTATTACAGTGCATTCACTATTTATTTTTGAGTAAACACATGGTTCACATTTTGACTTTTTATAACCTATTTTCTGTAAGACCTCATTAACTTTTAAATTCCAACTTCTACTAGCTTGTTTTAACCCATATAAGCCCTTTTTTAATAAACAAACTTTAGTCTTATCCTTTACATAACCAGGAGGTTGTTCCATATATATTGTCTCCTCTAATTCCCCATTAAGAAACGCAGTACTAACATCCACATGGTCAATGTCCATATCTCTATCTACTGCAATCGAAAAAAGTAATCTTAATGTTGAGTGTCGCACTACAGGTGAAAAAGTCTTATAATAGTCGATACCTTGCACTTGTGTAAATCCTCGAGCTACCAATCTAGCTTTATATCTTTCAAAATTACCAGAAGCATCTCGTTTTTCTTTGTAAACCCATTTACATTGAATAATATTTTTATCTATTGGCCTATCAACTAACTCCCATACATGCTTTTGTATTAATGAATCATATTCATTATCCATGGCAGATTTCCAATCAAGATAATACTTAGAAGACATTGCTTCAACATATGTTTTAGGTTCAGTGACCAGCATTGAAATGTCACTATTATCAAAATTACTAACAATCGTTTAACCATACAGGTGGTTGACGATTTCTTACAGGTCTTGACAGTGGTTCAGTGAACTCATTTCTATTAGAAATATTTTGCTGTATATTTTCCATTCTATCATTTTCTAGACTATCACTTATATTTGAAACATCTTGATTATTATCCAAAGATTCCACTAATAAGTCTTCTTCATCTGATGAATCACAATCATGAGTGACAATAGGTTCTAAGTGAGTATTTTGAGTCTCAACAATATTAGACTCTAATATTTGACTAGGATACAATGAATTGACTGCAATACGAGGATTCTTATTAGACTCGGATCCATGATCAGAATATAATGGACTGATTATATTAGGATTCTGAGTTACAGAAGTACTACCGGAAATATTTTCTAGAAAAACTACATTTCTAGCTTTAATCATTTTACCTGGCTGTAATGGATCAGCTAATCTATAGCCTTTGGAGTGATCACAATAACCTAACATGATATATGGTTTAGACTTAGCATAAAATTTATTACGTTTTATATCTGGAGTTAACGCATAAACTTGACATCCAAAAACCCTAAGATTACTTAAATCTATTTTGGTACCTGACCACATTTGTCCTGGGGTGGCATTTTTCAAAGCAGTTGTAGGACTTACATTTTTCAAGTAAACAGCAGTTGATACTGCTTCACCCCAGTAACGCTGATCTAAACCAGAATCACGAAGCATTGTTCGAGCCTTTTCAATAAGAGTCCGGTTTAAGCGTTCTGATACCCCATTTTGTTGAGGAGAGTAAGGAATAGTAGTCTCATGAATTATACCATTAGCAGAGAAAAAATCTTTCATCATGTTATTACAGTATTCAGAACCATTATCTGTTCTGATTCGTCTAATTTTTAACCCTGTTTGATTTTCTACTAATGTTTTAAATTCAACAAATTTTGAATGAATCTCATTTTGTGACTTAGTCTTAAGTAAATAAACAAAAGATTTCCGAGTGAAATCATCAGTTAATGTCAATATATATTTCGAATTTCCCCATGAAAGGATAGGCATAGGACCACATAAATCAGAGTGTATTAAATCTAATTTACATGTTGCTCTTCTCGATACACCTTTTGGAAATGTTTTAGTTTTCTGTTTCCCCTCAATGCAAGGAACACATGGCTTTAAGAGTCCCTATCAATTTCGGCGCGCTACGAGTTTAGGTAACTATCGGAGCGCAGTGTGTCTGTGTGCGGTCGACGTATCGCTGACAGTCGTAGTGTGCGCTGTGCACGGTGCAGCGCGAACTAATATCTTGGTCCGTAACTGCTATTATTAGGAGTTTTTACTTACTAGGTTCCGTAATACTGGATGGATTTTATTTTGTGATTATGACGAGCTATGTTTAGGTACCCTATAAAAATATGGTTACCTAGTATGGCATTCACTGTAGTAAAAGCAAACTATAAAATGTGACCAGCGTATATAAGTTAAGTCTGAAACTAATTACACGTGTTATTGTACTCCTTTATTATTGAGATTAATTAGTCCTTTATTATTTACATTTATGTTTATTTATTAAATCCTTTATTATTTATATATATGTAACTATAATTATTACTATGTAAAAAATTAAAGTAAATTAAAATAGACGTAGATATATTTAGTTACCTATTCCGCTTGACTATTCTCCAAGAGTCATAAAAACCCCGTAAGAAATCGAAACGTGTTTCACCTCTCAACGAGGCATCCTCAGGATGACGATTGACCAATTGCAAACCAGAACGCGACGTGTTACCACACCGAGCGCTGGACGTAAAGTGAAAACTTAAGTTAAAGTCACTTTGGTTTCAGCGCTCGAGTTGTTTAGAAGATAGGAGGGAACAGATGAACATACATACATACATACATACATACCGGTCAAAATCATAACCCTCCTTTTTTCTTCGCCGTAGTCGGGTAAAAAAGAATTACTTTTCGCTCATCGATGATGTTCCAGGTAATATTTGATTTTCGGCAGATTTCTGCCTATTTAATTCTCTACAAATACAAGGTGTTAGGGTAAACACTGTTATCCTTGCAAACAGTGGTTTGGTTTCATTTATAGAACGTAAAATCAATGGAAAATTACAACTTTTTTTTAATTTTTTTAGATCTAAATTTTACCACAAGACGAATGAACTTGCGTCTCAACACGGGTGGGGGGTACTAAATTACTCATGGTTTGAATGACAAGAGTGTTTACCCTTACATCCTGTATAATTAACACATTATTAGATTAAAGAAATAATAGTAAACTACAACAATTTTCTAAATTAGTAAGATGATGGCAAAAATTATTATTTACCTAAAAACTGCACGTGCCTTCCGTGTTCTTTTAAATTTTTTCTTTTTATTACCTTTCATTCTTCCGTGATAATAAAGTTCACTTATTCGACTCATTTTCTAAAAATTAAACACTATTTTACTGTAAGTATAATACAAAACATTAATATGTATAAATATCATTAGCAAATCAAAAAGGATTACACCATACATTATATAGGTACTCAGTCTCAAAACTGGTTAGCTCTAGTACAAAAGTACGCCTGGTTCCGCGAATTACGTCGGGAGCGGCGGCAGCGGCGAACGTCACAGGCGACACAGGTCCGACGTCGAGAAGCCCTCGGGCGCGACTGATTGCCTCGAGCGAGCGCATCGGTTTATAAGGCATTATTTAGATCTTTTATTATAATTAAATTAGTAGTCAAAAATAAAATATAAAAACTGAATTTGGTAGATAAATAACTAAAATTTTAAAATATTTAGGACTTATTGTTAATATGTAACAAATTCTTACGCGTAGACGACGATTTTGCACATGGTATTATTGCGTTTTTTCAGCGTGGATCACATTTTTTTTCAAGTACTAATTCAATAAACTTTGTAAAAATGATCAGTCGCCTTACTAATATACTATATGCCCAGTATTTAGGATTTTTCTCAGATTGATATTTGCTACCAGTAAGCTATGAAAGCAATTGAAAAACCAAGTGTTTCACGCTTACGTAAAAACGTGTGATAGACTTTTATTTTTCGTAATTTATATTGAGTAGTTAGTTTTAATTTTATTAGTCGACTTACTAGTTAAATAGGTGATGAATGATTTTGCATTTAAAAACAAAACAGATATCTTAAGGATATTGAGACATTGGCTCCGAAAAAACTTGAATTTTCTGTTTTTAGACCGCGAAATTGATAGGGGCTCTTAAAGCTTTATCATCAAACGAAATTCCATCTGCAAGTCCATCACGTAATAACAACATACCTTTATAACTGAGGTGTCCTAATCGCTTATGCCACAAATCAATATCATTACATGAAGTTGTGACTAATGAAGTTTCAAATGATTCTGCATCCACATTTTTAGGACACTTCAAAGATTGCAGATGCTGATTGAGTTTATACACACCATTGATATTACAAGCTGAAAAAATACAATTTCCATTAATTTCAATATTATTTTTAGTATATGCTTTACATTCTTTATCATCAAATACTAATATATAACCTCTCTGAGTAATTTTATTTACAGAGAGTAAATTAGCTGCAATATCTGGCACGTGAACAACATTGGTAATGGTTTTCTTTAAATTATTACTAAGAGTAACCTCAACATTGCCAGATCCACAACCATAAACAGTTTGATTGTTAGCTATGGTGACTACAGTTTTATTTTTATCAGAATAGTTATGTAGCCAGTCTTTTCGCATAGACATATGTGTTGTACAACCAGAGTCTACCAACCATTCAGAGCTCCCACATAAACCTGTGAACAAAGCAGCAGCCTGCTTCTCTTCACATTCCACTGTTGTAGAGAGAGTTGAACCGTCACTCCTTGTTGTTGAGCTGTCACACATTGTCTCTTCACATTCCACTGTTTTAGAGAGAGTTGAACCGTCACTCCTTGTTGTTGAGCTGTCACACATTGCAGCTAAACTGTTGGCAGCAGCATTTTTCTTCAAATCTGGACACTTGGGTCGAATATGTCAGAGAGAGTTGAACCGTCACTCCTTGTTGTTGAGCTGTCACACATTGCAGCTAAACTGTTGGCAGCAGCATTTTTCTTCAAATCTGGACAATTGGGTCGAATATGTCCCTCTTTTTGACAATGATGACATCTGATCGTCTTCCTATTGGATTTCTGCGCTATCAATGCACTGGTTTGAGAGGTCAGCTCTGAACGCCTAAAATCACCACTCATGAGTCTTTGTTTTACCATTTCCGATGTCAAAGAATCTGTCTGAGAGCCTTCAATGGCCATAATAAGAGGGTCATAATCATCCGGTAACCCAATCAAGAGAATTTCTGCTATCTCATTGTCATCAATTTTACAGCCAATTTCACATAATTCTTGTATTGCAGATATTATCTCCGATATATACTTTTCCATGGAGTTGAAAGTCGAGTAATGCATTCTAGCAAGCTTCCGTTTTAGATATAAGCGCCGACTAATTCCCGTATTTTCATACGCCTTTTGTAAAGCAAGCCATGTTTCCTTTGCAGTCTTTGCATTGCGCACATGCGGGTAACATGCTTGGTTAATATTGAGGCAAATCTTTGCGTAAGCTCGTTGATTTTGATCATCATCATTGTGATCACCAGTCACATGTAACCAAAGCCCTGCATCAATGAGCAAAATCTTAATTTGAAACTTCCATGCAGAATAATTGCGAGCACCTTCTAATTTTTCAATAGACACCATGTGTGGATGACTGGGATTCATCCGGATTGTTGTTTCAGAGGTTGGATTCGTCTGAGACGGAGAATGTGGCGGTGATGGCATTGCATCGATAATAAAAAACTTTATACCTGGTTTTAGTTAACGTATCCACGGCGTACTATGAACGTATCTGAGCCCATAACCTGTTAAAGGTTTCAATAAATGGCCAAATATGCTTGTATTACTTATATTTTTATTAAAATATTCAGAAGCACACGAACAACGGACATCTTTACAGAGACCATCGACAAGAAGGAAGGAAACCACAGACATCATCAAATGACATAAGAAAAAATAATCATAGATTTATAATTGAGTACCTTGCCTATTTGCCCAAGACAATTTTAACACAATGACCTTCAATCTATACTACAATAGATTTATTACCATAAATAAACTTTTTCTGTCACGATAACAGACATCATACAAATTATGCCATGTGTAACCAAAAACAAATTCAACTTTACGCAAAAAAGGAAACACAACACATTATAAAACATAGAACATTTCACTGTTTAAAAAATAATAAAGTCATTACATGTCTTATGCCGTCTTAACATTTAAAATAAGATTTATTCCGTCCAAAATCAGACCGAAAACCGTCACTACACTAAGTTAATACTCTGTTTTAGAATGTTTAGCATTTTGCATATTTATTCGCCATGAAAACTGTCACAATACAAGATGTGACAGTTTTCTTGATGTAAATCATTAATTTACTCTTATAACTTACCAATGTAAAGTCACAACACACGTAAATACGCTTTTCAAGTCACTGAACACACGTCCGATGAGCACCAACACAATTGTGACACTGTTCTTGCCGACGGCTTGCTTGAGGTTGAGCAAGTTGCCTCCGTGAAAAAGTGAACTATGCGCCATCTCTCCGCAACCAAACGCAACACAATAATGACAACTTTACAGCCGAGCGCGTCTAAAAAAGTGCTATCAGCTGATATTAAGATGTCAAAACGTAGTTAATACATGTTATGACACTTTTTTGCCGGGGGGCGACATGTTGCGCCAACCCCAAATAAATTGGGATAAGGGCAGGAGAATGATAATGATTGACACTGACAGCTCTTGAACGCGGTTAAGATGTGCTGATCGCGTTCAGTGACATTGGTGAAAGTCGCCTTAAGTAAACCCGGGTAAACCAATAATATTATATACAACGTGTAACAGAATAAGCGCAAGACCTGAAAGTAGTTTGCTCAGAATCGGCTTCTGAATCGATTTCCATCATTATTTATATGTGTTAATTTTTCATGAAAAAATCTTTTCTTTAACTGAAATTAGAACCACCGCGTCTTAACAAGGTAATACGATATTTTATTTAAAGAAATTTAAGCCTTATGTCAAAGGGATAAAGCCTATTCAAATGCATAACCAAATTTGTAATACGCTCATAGCTATCCTATGTGTATTGCGCGGTAAATAAAATAGTTAATTTAAGGAAGCTTAATCCTTATTGCAAAGCAATATGTCTAATTTAAATGCAAAACCTAATTTGTTGTTCGGTCATAGCTTTCTTTACACACACATAAACATTGCTTTTTATTACGTTTGAGCTAGTTGTGTTAAAAAAAATGTTAATTTAACGAAATTTAGACCTAATCCCAAAGTAATAAAGCTTTTTTAAATGCACGACCGAATGTGGTCTTTCACATTCTAAGAAATGACAAAATAATAGGAATTTTGTGGTTCGTTTTTTGCAAATGGAAGATTAATGTGAAAGAGGGAGATGCATTAATTTGCCGACTTACCCCTTTGACGTTTGATATGCCGCCGCAAGCGCCGTCACCGACCGCGGTGCGCCCGCTCACAAGGGAAGGGTAGTTATTCGCCGGCAGCGAGCGACAAGTGTTCTCGAATGTCATTTGTTTACACGACTTGCGCGATGGCATTCCAGTACACCAATATTCAGTACACGGAGATGCTGAGGACACTGGCTCGTTGCTACGATAATGTCGAGTTACCGTGTCGAGAGTTCAACGCAAGATATGGTACCAGAGTGAGCGCCAGGACAATGTTAAGTGCAACTCAGCGTCCGAGGGACTCCAGTACCTTTCGTCCTAACACGGCCATAGATAGAGGGGCGAATGTGCGCACTAATTTCTTCTTTCTTTCTTTCTAAATAAACAAAATTTGCATCGAGGAAGGCGGTGGACATTTCGGAAGTGTATTAAAAAGGAGACGAAGAAAAATAGTGACATAGTGTAATGTAAATACATAGTTCAGTTCTGTAAGTACCTTCATGTTTACCAATTTTAATTACTGTAAATATTATGATTCAAATCTTTTAAACACGCAGACTTTGAATATGATATCGTGACAGTTGGGTAAGTACGTATCAGAGATAATAAGTGAGTCGGGCGGCCGCCAAAAAGACCACCCTATCACGTTTACTGATAGATCGTAGACGGCCGAAAAGTTGCTTGATTTAAAAATGCTTCCGCTTTACTAAACGTTTATTCCGTTACACGTTGTATAGTATAATTATAATATAATTTATTATAGTAAATTATATAGTATAAGTTTACTCGAATCTTCTAGCATTACCCGTAACATATACATGTAGTGTTCGGATCTCCAGAAAAACGCGCAAAATCGCTTGATACAACGTTTATTAAATTAAAACACCGTTTAACTTAGCGACACGTCTTTCACCAAAACTCTCTCTCGCCATCTTCCTTTCCTACTTCCGCTTTCACTCCGTACACTCGTTCAGAAACATATTCTGTTATCGTTTAGAAATGCTTAGCTATACAGTCTATTAAGTTTGCAAATCTTAAATGAATCCTACATACATATATGACCACAGAAACTTATTCAATTCAATACATTTATTATATTAGACAACTTTGATCCATAATGGTTAGTAACAACAGAAACTTATAACTATGTTAGTATGCACAATATCAAAATACATATATTATAATAACTATAAAATCACAATAATTGAGTCATTTCATTTTACCGTGCCAACAACAATGCACACCCAAAGCGAGTGTATCGGACACTGATAATATTTACTAGCAATTATCTTCAGAATGTCATTGCTACCGCCGCGTACTCTGCCCAGCAGCGACGCCACTCGTTTGCGTCTTAATGCATAAAAGTCGTCTGTACGCGCTTCGGCAAACATCGTGGACGCACTGCAGAACCGCGGCAACCGCAACAACATCCTGAAGATATTATTATATTGTACCCGCAGAGCGCTGTATGCCCTTTGAGTATAATTAACCCACAGGCTGCTCGTGTATAATGATTGGCAGTAGGCTTTGAATAATGCTAACTTTACTTCAACTGAACAACGAGCAAACCTGCGAGCCAACATATTACCCCGAACAGCCAGCGCTGTGCGTTCACGTTCAATATCATCGTCGTCCTTCAGGTTGTCAGTGATAATATGCCCTAGATATTTAAATCTTTTTACTCTAGTAAGAGGAGAACCGTTGAGACAAATAGGCGGCAGCTCATGCAAGGTTCTGCCATCAGGGCCGAAAACCATACACTCGCTCTTGGTCGCATTGTATATGAGGCCATGACTCTCAGCATATCGCTCACAAACCCTCAGTAGATTGCGAAGCGCCCCTATTGACGGGCTCAGCAGCACCATATCATCGGCATAGCTTATATTATTTACGGCCACGCCGTCAATGTGACAGCCAGCATGCATGCTGCTGAGCTCGCCAACCAGGTCGTCCATGTACACATTAAAAAGAGTGGGTGAGGTAATTCCCCCCTGCCTCACACCGCATTCTAGTCTGTACTCCTCAGACAAGCAATTAGCCCATTTCACAACATTTAATTGATTGCCATACCAAAATTTTAATAACTCCACTAGTTCTGTGGGTACATTTTGTTTACGAAGTTTATCCCACAGGACCTCATAAGAAACCAGATCGAATGCTTTGCTCAGGTCTAGGTAGCAAGCGTAAGTAGGTGTCTTACGATCTAAATAATACGTACTTATGGTGGTATCACAGAAACTTGGATCGCAGATGTCTCTTTATTTTTTAACCGACTTCTTCAAAAAGGAGGAGGTTCTCAATTCGTCTGTATGTTTTTTTTTTGTGTATGTTACGCGATTACTCCGCCAATTATGAATCGATTTTGATGATTCTTTTGTTTTTTTTTAATTAACACTAATTGTTATGTGAACTGTGTGACTCGGCTTTTGCAGATGCTTCTTGTATTTTTTTTAATATTTCTATTTCGAATTGGTATTCTTGTTTCAGCTGCTACAGTCGTTTATGAAAATTTTTTAAGGTCAAATAGGGCACTATAGATATTTCATCAATGATGAGCCAATTTTTGTCGCTCTCTTTGTAGCGTTTCGCCAATGAGAGGACGTAAAGGTTCAGCTCTTCCCTGTTCAATAGGAAGCGCAAAAGTGGAGTGTATGGTGGAAGCATCCACCAATGAGTCGCTACTCCAGTTGGCGCAGGGACTGCTACGCTTTTACCTGTCTCTACGGGACTCAACCTTCGAATTTGTTCAGACATTTTTGCAGTGCCAGATCCCTCCGGTAACAAAAATCAACAGTTGATCTGTGTCAGAGTTGAGTGTCAAAGTTTTTATGCCGCCCATGGGCCTGTGGTACAATGTTTGAATATTCTGCAAGGCTTATTTGAAACGTCCCAATGTAGGAGTCGGTTTCTTCTTTTTCCTCACACAGGTTGAATTGACTCCAATCCGAACTAAACAAATATTTGTTATGCCTTCTTATACACATTTGTATTGCTTTATTAGACATATTACAGAGGTATTGGAGAGGTAGTGGACTGCTGTAAGCTGATGATTATGATAATGACGTGTTCGCAGGGTTCATCACGTTCACATTTAATAACTTTTTTAGTGGCTTTAAGCCAAAGTTAAGTGTTAAGTGACTCGGCTTGGCAGGTATAAAGTTTGGAATTTACGGTTTAGATGTTCAACATGATGGTCTTATGGGTCAAATAAACGTTATTCTTCCTTTCTTTACGGCGTTCTGCTGTGGGGCAGCTGACGTAGATTCAATTTTCATTTTTACAAAAGGAGGGCAATTCGCGCTATCTATAACATGGGTCCTCTGTGAGTTCCTTAGTAATAAATTCAAAGAAATTGATAGGCTTGTGTTTAAACGCCTACCAGAAAAGTACCTATTTTACTACAAAAAAAATCGAAATACCTGCCAGAATGGATAAATGCTCACCAAATTGTGTTTCATAAAGTATTGTAGAAATTAACCTATTTTTATTCTATGCCATAAAGATTTACAAATGCCTTTAAAGTTAATTTCAGACCAAATATTTTATCGACTTTCAATTTATTCAGTTTTAATGAGGCAAAAAAGCTAACGGTCGATCGTACAATTTTTTTTAATATAAAATACAGGGTGGGCCGGAATAAAGTTTACTTCTGAAACCTATATAAAAATAGACTGATAATACTTAGACAGTTTATTCAAAAAGTAACTTAATCTAACATTAATGTAATTTACTTCTTGAAAACCCCGTCTCGCCGCACAAGCACAAACTCTTGTGCTTGTGTGAAGCACTCGCTTCTAAGCGGAACTTAAGATTTTCAAAAATGCGCGCACGTTGCTGTCGATATAGCCGCCATTTTCGCTCGAATGTTCGCTTTTAAGGCAGTAATTATTGTCCTCGGTTTATTGGAGTATACCTTATCCTTGAGGAATCCCCACGAAAATAAATCCGGTGGAGACAAGTCTGGGCTTCGTGGTAGCCACTCGATGTTACCTTTCTTTGAGATGACTTTACCGGGGAACAGCTCCTGTACGACCTTCATACTGGCATTCGACGTGTGGCGGGTGGCCCCATTCTGCT
Organism: Lithophane semibrunnea; assembly: GCA_947363905.1. NCBI lineage: Eukaryota > Metazoa > Arthropoda > Insecta > Lepidoptera > Noctuidae > Lithophane > Lithophane semibrunnea. Next base: position 3,340,830 of record OX376207.1, on the reverse strand, counting down.
GGAACCAGGTCAGGGAGTTGTACTCTTGCAGCCCAGCAAGGATTGAAACTTTTTCGATCGGTATGATAAAGCTACAGAATGATTATTTTTCTCATGTAACGGGTTCGATTGCCGGTTCAACCATGTAATTATATAAATATCTATGAATGCAGTTTAAATTGTTTTTGAAATTCTAATAATGAATGAATTAGTTAACTAACTTTATTTTGATTTACCGTTATGTTATAACCTTAATAAATAATTAAGAATCAAAATCAAGATTTACATTTAAAAAAATATAGTAAAAAAAATACGTATTTTTTTTTAAATAGGGTGACGCGAGGCCCCTTCATGAGCGAGGCTCCGGGCGATTGCCCTGTTCGCCACCCCCTAAGGCCGCCGCTGTATTCTGATATGTTGGAGAACTGTTGATAGCACAGAGAAGCACTCTTTTATACAAACCTTTGTGTTCAAAAGTATTGGCAAGCTTGTCCCATGCTTCTTTTGGTTCTGTACACTCTCGCACATACTACATATCAGCTTGGCTGAATACTTAAGCAAATTCTAGCAAAAGCTTTCTGTTGTTTAATTCCATCAGTCTCAGTACCTAAGACGCAGTCCCATAGACCCTCGAGTGTAAGTAGCATTTTTATGCTTCCAATTGATATAATTTGAAACTCCTTCCAATTACTCAATTGTAGCCGATGAATTATTTCCATTGCTAGAAGAAAAGACATCTCGTATCTTATTTAGATTCAATAAAAAATTATTTCGTACCTGTCTGGGATTACCATATTTGTTTTGTTGACCATACGACCACGCCTATTTTCCACATGCATCATTTGGGATGAATGCTCAGCGGAAATAGTGAGCACATCTCTCTTGTCTTTCCATTTACCGACACAAACACCTTTTCCGTTGTACCTATATATATATTTTCACCTCTCAAAAGTTTTTTAACTACAACAGTTTTTGGATTACTTTTTCTATTTGCAAGCAATGTTCCAGTAAGGTATGTTTTTTTGTCATTAATCATCTGCCTAGCCTTTTCCCAACCATGTTGGGGTCGGCTTCCAGTCTAACCGGATGCAGCTGAATACCAGTATTTTATATGGAGCGACTGCCTATCTGACCTCCACAACCCAGTAACTGGGTAATACGATACCCCTTGGTAAGACTGGTTATCAGACTTTCGAGCTTCTGACGACCCGTAACGACTGTCAAAGATCCACAAATGATAGCCGGGAGCAACGTGCTTTCCGAGGCACGGAGGAGTCTCGGTATGTAAAGATGGTCACCCATCTACGGACCAACCCCGGCAAGCGTAGCTTAACCTGATGGATCGACCCGTGCGGCTGTTATTACTTAGCCACGAGCTCCCTCCTCCTTTTTTTGTCAGCAATATTTCTGCTAATTCGACACTATTATAATAATTATTGTCCATGTAAATGGAATGGCCGCTGTAAAGATAGTCCTTTAAAAGTATCATCATGACTTTATTCACGTGACCTTTACCACCAACTTCAACGACTGAGGATCCTCTATACATGTGGATCCTATGGACTAGTCCTTTAGGATCAGCCAAAACATATAATTTTATACAATACTTGTTGTTTAGTGTTTTTTATTTTTAATATACTGTCGAATTAGCATGCTCTCTCTAAATCCAACCATTGATTCGTCTATGCTTAAGTCCCTTTCTGGATAAATTAAATTCTTCATCATGTTGTTGAAGTAAGAAATCAATTTTTGAGTACTTAATTGGTGAGTTTACGATGTGTTAGAAAAAAAGGCATCTTTATATTAGTAGAAATTTGTCTCTTGACATATATTTATTAATATTAAATAGTATACGATGTGTTAGAAAAAAGGCATCTTTATATTAGTAGAAATTTGTCTCTTGACATATATTTATTAATATTAAATTTGACGTACGACTTTTTCGCCAATAATCAGCTATTTTACTCAGCCTAGCGGTGCCCATGAAAAAAAGGATGGCAAAAATGTCCACAATTCAGCCACGTTCGTATTTTTCCAGTTTGTTAGGCGGCTATGAGACCTGGATGTCAAAATATGGGTATGCATGTTAGTCATTTCCGCTAGGCTGGTCATGAAATTTTCTTGGAATATGGCTTTATGACTTTGGGTGTCGGTGATGGTGTTGAGGGTGGTGGTGGCAACGGTATGGGTGGTGCTGGTGGCGATGCGCGAGGCTCAGGTGGCCAGTCTAATCTAGATGGACATTTTAAAACAAAAGTTAAAACTTGCTAGTAATTAATACAACCAGAATACACAAGTAGAAAGAACTACTTACGGTGGCCACCTGCGCATCCTTTTAACGTGGAGAGGGATCTCCAGGCCCTCGCCTTCCGGTAAGTCTTTTATTTGATGGATTTGTAGTCTAAAATTAAAAACAATACAATTAATTGGTGAAAAATAAATAAGGTTATTAAAAAAGTAAGCGAAAAAAAAACTGACTCTTAAATGGATGGAGGACCCGGCCGTTCGTGTCGTGGATTGCCGGTGCCGCGCCCTCTGCCACGCGAGCTAGACCCGGCAACCACGACCTCTTGCACTTGACCGCGCCCTCGCCCTCTTCTACCGGAAGGGACAGGAACCGGGACGACCACCTCAGGCACTTCGCGCCGTCTGCGACGCGAAGCCTGCGCTGGCGCTTGGCCTCGGCAGTGCTTGGCCCGGCAACCGCATGCGCCAATCCACCACTCCACGACCCGGGACGACGACCTCAGGCACTTCGCGCCGTCTGCGACGCGAAGCCTGCGCTGGTGCTTGGCCTCGGCAGTGCTTGGCACGGCAACCGCATGCGCCAATCCACCACTCCACGACCCGGGACGACGACCTCAGGCACTTCGCGCCGTCTGCGACGCGAAGCCTGCGCTGGCGCTGCGGGCCTGGGGTCGGCAGTGCTTGGTCCGGCAACCGCATGCGCCAACTCCCCCACTCCAACGACCCGACATCGTTTCGGCAACCGCCACCACACTGCGCCCACTCGTGCTCGACCCAGCCACCACATGCACCTGCTCCAATTTTACACCCCCGCGCCCTCTACCACGCCCAGGGTGATCCGCTACCAGCTCCGCCACAGGTGGAGCTGGTAGCGGAGCGGAGCTGATGATTTAGCACGACCCGCTGTACCTCCTCAGAGGCGCACACCATAACCGCGACGCGCGCCACGCGTCCGAGGTGAGGACTTCTAAAGTTAAAATAAATGGATAATATCAATATTACGATACATAACAACACACGTAATAACGACAATTTGTTAACAATAATAGAATTATTCATTGTAATACGGAGAAATACGACGCGTGCCACGGCGAAATGGCGGAAAATTGGCTAACAATGCTTGTTGAAAACGCTATTTCCGTGCACAATCTAATCACAAACACACGATCTTAGTAATAAAAACTGTTTATTACTTACCTATTCATGTTATTCTGCAGAAATTATCACTTGTATGCAATTGTAGTTTTGTAGTTTTCGGTGTTTATCCGACCGTGACCGTACGCCAAAGCTCTGAGGGACGGACTGCGGGACGCGGTTTCGAAAATCCGTTACTGACCGCCCGTGGCGCGTCCCAGGGGGAACGAATGCTTCCTATGATGACGTAAATCCCCGCATCCCTATGCGGGGATCATCATAGGAAGCATTCGTTCGTGTTTCGGCATTAGAATCATAGATAATTAATACAATTATCAGTCAAAACATACGTTGGTCGTAGCGAGTCAATATTGACTTCACGACAGCTCAAGCGTTTTTTACAGGAGTCAAAATTGACTCGTCGACAGTGTAGAGGTACAGCTGGAGAGTTGGCTGAGCCATAGACAGTGACATACGGGCTGATCAAGAAGAAGATGCTTATGTGGGAAAAGTAGAAAGAGATAGATAAAGAGATTGCTCCCATTTTTTCGTGGGTGAATGATAAAATTCAATAGGTACAGTTACGGACTTTAATTGATGAGCCACCTGGCACGGTTCGTATTTTAGCCGTGTAATGCAAATCGGGTTTATTCGGTTCCCGACACGCAAAGTGTTATGTCTTCGTAGTAGAAGAAGAAAATGATATTTCATATCTTTACCGGTTGGCTAGCCTGAGAGCCAGAACAAACTTGACAGCAGAGTGACTACCCAAAGTCAACCAATTGCAGGTCTAGCATCAGTAACCTAGCAAAGATAAACAATCGTTGCTAGGTTACTGTTGCGATAGTAACGTTAGCGTACGGAGAAATATTAATAGTCATTTCGACAAGCTCGAAAGTAACGTCTTTGACATCGTTATTTCAACTGTCACTGTCTTCAGATAAGTTTTCAGAATTATCGAGGTAATGAGCTATGATTCAAAGGAGGTCGGTATCAAATAGATTGGATAAACTTAATGCAACATTGTATTTATTTTTATCATTAAGAACTTATTAGTTAACCTCTATGGATAAGACTATTTCCGATTAAAAGTAATTTATTTGTCATCTTGTTAACGAGTGGCGATTTGAGTTCGTGTTTAATCGTATAATCTCGTGAATATATGAAACTGCAAAATTGAAAAGTTCGAAGGTGGCTCATCAATTAAACTCCGTGACTGTACATCGAATTGTGGATACCTATAGTTATCCTTGCTATGATATGCTGAACTCAGTCGTCAATGTCGAAGTATTACGACGAATTGGAATTGGAATCATCTACATAAATATTGGATAGGGATACCTACCATACTTTTGAACGATAGATCAAGTAAATTAAGTAAAAGATAATAATAACTGTTGGTACTTACCATGTACAGCCTCAAAGATCACGAAGATTCACCACACTTCACACACAAAGTTCTTGTTGTCAACCACGGAGTCCAATACGATACACCAAATGTGCACACGGTATTTCAAAGTTCAAAATCACAAGCCAAGGTAATCGCGAGGTATTTTCAGAGTCCAATATCACAACCCAAAGCAATCACGGGGTAAATTAGAGGTCCAGAAAGAAACCAATGGTCAAAATTTAAAAAGCAAGAGAGTATCGAAACTGAGATCACGGAGGGTACGTCTATTCACCACGAAAGCAAAACAGAAGTGAGGTATAGAGTGCCATACTGCCATCTCAAGGAATTTTTCTGCCAACCTGTCGCGAGTAGCGCCATCTGTTATTTGGAGTCACTCACTAACCATGCTATATATACCTAGCTATACCTATATCCTCATTTGTATTTGGTTGGTTTTGCATATATTCCCCATAGTTGTAGATTGATTTATGTAAATCATGTTTGGTAGCGTGTTACGCAACGGTGTAACATAAGGATCGCTGATATTACGATTTGGTATAAAACACGGACTGTGGACATCGTGACACCAATATTGCGCATCGCAACAACTTACACGTGCTGCCGACGCAGCATTTCGTAACCGTGGGACCGGACATCGACAATGCCTTCCACGATTCCACGTTTTCACTCATTCTTGGTACAAACATCGACCAATTGTCATCTACTTAATTTTAAAGTTATAAATGTAATTTCTTGATTTAATTAAATTAGTTTAAAGTAAATTGGTTTTTTTTGCATCCTCCGGCTCCAGCAAACATATTTGGCGCAGTCGGTAGGATACTCGCGGGCCGGTTCGCGAGAGTAAATTCATAGGATCGACCTTAGGATCGCGACTCGCGAGTCACCCGGGTGACTATCAAGCACCGTACGAGTATCCGGATCTTCAGAAGCTGTCGTCGGGAGGAGTATCCAGACATCGATACCGCAGAGGTACCAATTATGTTCATGTGAGTACTTTAGAATAGTTCTTGAGTTGCTCATCCTTATCCTTAAGTGTTAATCATAAAAGTGAAAAATAAAAACCCAAGATTTTCCATCCCAGGCAATCGAGGACCCTCAGGCTAGACAGATCGTCCAGATCATTATTATTAGATTCTTTTAGGCAGTTAGAAAGTAGAGTGATACCCATAGAAATGTCGGCTATAGACGAAATTTACAAGGCCTTACGCATAGTCCCCGAATTTGACGGGAACCCTAATGTCCTTACTAGATTCATCAAACTGTGTGACCAGTTAGTGCAGGCCTACGTATCAGCTGAACCGGGGCGCGAATTAATAAATTTGACTCTTTTAAACGGGATTCTTAACAAGGTCACTGGACCAGCAGCCCGGTTAATTAACACCAACGGCGTACCAGAAACTTGGGATGGCATACGTAGTTCTTTAGTCAATAATTTCTCTGACCAACGCGATGAGACCTCGCTATACAACGACATGGCTCTATTAACTCAAGGCTCTTCTACACCACAGGATTTCTACGAAAAGTGCCAAACTCTATTTGCCACTATAATGACCTACGTGTCACTACATGAAACCGTTCAAAGTACAGTCGATTCAAAACGTTCCCTTTATAAAAAGTTAACTTTGCAATCTTACTTACGGGGCCTTCGTGACCCCTTAGGTTCACGCATTAGGTGCATGCGACCGGACACAATCGAAAAAGCACTTGAGTTTGTTCATGAAGAAATGAACACTCTCTACTTACAACAGCGAAACGAGCATACACCGGCTAGGAAGCCACAGCCTCAGGCACCGAATGATCAGACCAAATTATTCAATCCCGTTATGCCGCACATTCCCATGCCTATGCATAGGCCATTTAATTTTAATATGCCCGGTCCTTCTCGACCAAATGTAGCTACGCCACATCCGCTACAACGTCAGCCGCAAATGTGGAGACAAGGCTTTAACCAACCACAGCAATGGCAACAGCAAGGTCCATCGCGTACGCAACAGATGTTCGGGGCACGTCCTTCTAACTATAATCCACAAAATACTTCATCCGGTAATAATCAATCCAAAGGGCCGAACACAAATGATACACCAAAACCGATGAGCGGTGTATCTCATTTCGTACCGAGACCAATGCCATTCCGGGGTAACGATTGGTTTAGACAAGGGAACCCACCACCTTCTAATTATTTTAGGACAAGAGAGATGAATTTCAACGAATGCTTTGAATATCCATATAATATGTTTGAACCTTATTGTGATAATAACTTCGACGGTTATCTGTATAACTCCTTGGAACAGCCCGATTATTCTTACTATGACGCATATATGAACCAGCAATTAGGCACGTCCCCAGAGGTAAGTCAGGCGATATCTGAAGGGAAATCTACCGAGGAGTCAGCGTCTTCCAACCAGGAAAATTTTCGGGGGAGTCGGATTACAAACGAATCAAGATAGAGGTCAATCTGCAAACCCAACGTTACCTACCATATATAGTAATTTCAGACCCACCATTAAAATTATTAATAGATACAGGAGCAAACCAATCATTTATTAGCCCTGAAGCTGTTCAAAGGTTTTACCCACATTTACCATGGAACTATGACCCCTTTGAGGTAACAAATGTGCATGCAACTAGCCGTAATGACTACTCCATTAACTTACCTTGTTTTCAGGAGATAAACGACAACAATGATTTAACATTCTACATTTACAGGTTTCACGATTATTTTGACGGCCTTATCGGTTTAGATTTGTTAAACAAATGGGAGTCAAATATTGATCTTAAAAATAATAAACTAATTACAAAAACTGCAGTTAACCCAATAGTCATGTACAACTCGCGCAATAGCAACTTATATGAAGATATTATCCCAGCGAATTCCTCAAAGTTAGTCAGAGTCCCAGTTAATATACAAGATGGTGATGCTTTAATTCCTGATCAGTTAATTTCAAATTGCTGCATAAACGAGTGTATTACGAGTGTCAAAAATAATCGCGGTTATCTAGAAGTTTTCAATCCAACTAGTAATGATTTAATTTTTTCCATGGACCAACCTATTAAGGCGGAAACATATAACTTAGAATGTACTCACCAACCACATAAATCCCGGGTAGAGGAAGTATTATCTCGGTTACGCACTGACCATCTAAATGAGGAAGAGCGCGCTAATCTGAAATCTTTGGTTTCACAATATGCCGATATATTTTATGTAGAGGGAGAACCACTTACGTTTAACAATAAAATAAAACACAGCATACGTACTACAGACGAGGTACCGGTCTATACTAAAACTTATAGATACCCGTTTGTACACCGCGAAGAAGTACGCAATCAAATTTCAAAAATGTTGGAACAGGGAATCATCCAACCTTCAGAATCGGCTTGGAGCTCGCCCATTTGGGTAGTCCCAAAAAAAGCTGATGCATCCGGTAAAGTCAAATGGCGAATTGTAGTGGATTTCAGAAAACTGAATGAAAAAACCATCGATGATAAGTACCCTATTCCCAATATAACTGATGTGTTAGATAAACTGGGCAATTGCCAATATTTCACAACTCTCGACCTCGCTAGTGGCTTTTACCAAGTCGAAATGAACCCAAATGATATCCCAAAAACTGCATTTAATGTAGAACATGGCCATTTTGAGTTCCTACGCATGCCAATGGGACTTAAAAATTCACCATCAACTTTCCAAAGGACCATGGATAATGTGCTTAGGGACCTTCAGAACTCTATTTGCTTAGTATATTTAGATGACATCATCATATTTAGCACTAGTTTACAGGAGCATATAATAAATTTGGAAAAGGTTTTTAAAAGACTCAGAGATTCTAATTTCAAAATACAAATGGATAAGTCAGAATTCTTAAAATTGGAAACAGCATATCTCGGTCACGTAATCAGTAAAGATGGCATTAAACCAAACCCTGATAAAATTTCAGCTATCAGAAAATTCCCACTTCCTAAAACAGCCACGGAAATTAAAAGATTTTTAGGCCTACTAGGGTACTACAGGAAGTTCATTCCCGATTTCGCCAAAATCACGAAACCAATGACCCATTGTTTAAAGAAAGGCTCAAAAATAAACTGCGATGATACCAACTATGTAAATTGCTTCGAAAAATGTAAAACATTACTTACAAACGATCCGATCTTACAATATCCCGATTTTAATAAAGATTTCCTACTCACGACAGATGCGTCAAACTTAGCCATAGGAGCCATACTCTCACAGGGACCTATAGGTTCAGACAAACCAATAGCCTATGCTTCGCGTACACTAAATTCAAGCGAGATCAATTATAGCACAATAGAGAAGGAGCTTTTAGCTATAGTCTGGGCAACTAAGTATTTTCGGCCATATCTATTTGGACGTAAATTCAAAATTATAACAGATCATAAACCACTTCAATGGATCATGAACTTAAAAGAACCTAGTTCGAGATTAACTCGCTGGAGACTCAAGCTCAGTGAATATAACTATTCAGTAGTTTATAAACAGGGCAAAAGCAACACAAATGCCGATGCTCTGTCGCGAATCGAGATTAATAACGAAGAAATGAGCTCCGTCATAGTTAACGTATCCGAAAAGTCACCTTCCGTAGTGGACTCATCCACTCTCACAGCTCACACTAGCGCCGAAAATCCAATATTAGAAATACCAATTTCAGACGACCCCTTAAATAGATTTAACAGACAAATATGTTTTACAGTAGTAGGTGATATAAAGAAACGTCCAGCAGTTTCTAAGCCTTTTGAGACTCATACCCGTACTTCCATCCAACTCTCGGAATCAAATTTAGAGGAAGATGTAATAAACGCAATTAAAGAATTCGCAAACCCGAAAGTTAGGACTGGCATTATAATACACCCCACATTAGCTATGTATAAAATAGTTCCAATAATTCAGGAAAAGTTTAAGAGCTCCGCTATGAATCTTGTTTTAACTAAAACCGAAGTAGAAAATGTAAAAGAATATCTCAGACAACAAGAGATCATTCAGAAATACCACGAAGGCAAAACTAATCATCGCGGTATAAGTGAATGTTACCTAGCTCTATCCCATAGATACTATTGGCCAAAAATGAAAGACGAAATCTCAAAGTATATAAATGAATGCAATGTATGCGGGCAAGCCAAATATGATCGAAATCCTATAAAGCAAAGATTCTGCATAGTACCACCACCAGCAAAACCGTTTGATGTAATTCACTTAGATTTGTTTACGGCCCAAAACGAGAAATACCTGACCATCATTGATGCTTTCTCTAAATACGCTCAGGCATACCATCTTAGAGACGGCACAGCAGTTAGTGTAGTCCAAGCCTTTTTAAAGTTTTGCTCCCATCATGGCGTCCCGGTATCAATAATCACGGACCAGGGACCGGAATTTACTAATCAACTATTTACCGAATTTACGCGTGTCCATAAAATTCAACATCATAAAACCTTGGCCCATACGCCCAATGATAATGGGATGGTAGAGCGCTTACACTCCACTTTACTAGAACATTTGAGAATTCTAAAACTACAACACCGTAATGAAGCGATTGTTAACCTTATGACATATGCCTTATTAGCATACAACAGCAGCATACATAGCTTCACAAAATGCAGACCACTGGAAGTAGTTACCGGTCATACGGATCCTCGCGATCCCTTAGATATAGATTTATCTGTGCACTTGCTACAACAATACGTGCAAGAACATCGAAATAGGATGTCGAAAGTATACGAGGCTATTAACGAAACGTCCCTGCATAAGCGCACAGAACTAATTGAAAATAGAAACAAAGATAGGGAGCCTGAAAAGCAATACGAACCAGACCAACAGGTATTCGTTAAGAATCCACTAGCTAACAGACAGAAACTCGCACCTCGTTTTACACACGACACAGTATTAGCTGACCTGCCCATCCATATTTACACAAAAAAGAAGCGCGGTCCCGTTGCCAAATCTCGTCTTAAACGAACGTCTAACACGAAACAATTGTTGCAGAATACCGCTGACGATATTGCTACACCTGGTCCAAGCGGAGGACATATTACTTGAGCCCCTAGAAGACGGACCCGGATTACTACCTTTCAAACTGGGACCTACAAAAATCGTGTCTCATTATCATTCCTTCCTCTTAAACATTGATCTAGAAGATATTCAGTCAAAGGTTGATCTAGTTAAATTGCAATTAAGTGAATTTAGGCCATTAATTAACAATAAAACACTGTCACTGTTTGAACCCCATCTAAGTTATCTTGCGGACAAACTTAAAAAGATATCCATACAACTAGAAAGTTTTGAACCTAGTCGTGTTAAACGAGGACTCATTGACGGATTAGGATCAGTCATAAAAAGTATCTCGGGAAACCTAGACTACACAGATGCAATCAAATATAATAACGCCATCCAAGTTTTAGAGGGTAACGACAACAAACTGGAAACGGAATTTAACCGTCACATAAGCTTGACTAAAGAATGGATGTTAGAACATTCTAATGTATTAAAAAATATAGTAGACAACCAGAATATTATTGCTAATAAACTTAACCAAATCATAAAACAAGACGTATCCAAACAGGCAGACCTAATAACGTATGCCCATTTGGCACAGCACCTACTTATACTAAACGATAATATAGATACATTATCGGATGAGTTGAATAAAATAGAACTTATGGTAGCTTTTACGCGTGCTTCCAGCACTACCCATTCTATGATTAGCTTAGTTAACCTTAGAAATATAATAAGTAAATTAGGGTTATTATACTCAAAAGACGAAATCATTGATATCGATCTTCGAGAGTACTATGATATTTTAAAAATAGGATCGTATTATATTGATAAGAAATTAGTTATAGTTATAAAGGTGCCGATTGCCTTACCAAGAACCTATAGCCTTTACAAGTTATCCATAATTCCTAACAGAAATAATATGGCTCTTATCCCTACCTCACCTTTTATAGCAATTCATGGATTATATTCTATGTACATAGAGACAGAATGTCCGAAGCTTAACTCATGGTACCTCTGCGAAGAGAAAGTCGGTTTCAAGATTATAGACAAGCCGGACTGCGTGCAGCAGCTCATCACCCAACAGCATCTCAACTCCTGTACATTAACGCCAGTCGCCCTACACAAGCAAGCTCTGGAACAACTTGACGAAAAACATTATACACTAAGCTTTCCGATACCTGCAAAAGTACAGATGTTATGTGGACAGGAACAATTCAGAACACTTCAAGGAAGTTATTTAGCTACAATACCGCAAGATTGCCTGATAAGAACCACCGAATTCACTATCGCTAACATTGACAACAGAATTAAGGGACATGTACTTAGAATACGAACACTACGGGACCAGAACACTACATCAAGATCCGAAGAATCATTGGTACAGCTTAATTCAATCAACCTCGAGAATCTCCACGAAAGTTACAAGAAAGTTTCAGTACAGCCTCCAGTAAGACTTAATAAGATACCAGATGGAAGCCTCTACCATACCACCATACCTGTATACCTATTACTATTCAGTGCAGGTGTACTTGCCATTGCTCTTACATACCGGCATTGGATGGGAAATAAAGACAAGAAGATCGACACTACATCTATAGAAGTAAACGCAGACCAAGACATTTATGCTGAAGTGGAACCACGGAGGAATATTCATCCAGCTGGAATAAAGATGGACCCTAGTCATCTTACAGCAACATTTTTAACAACAGTTAACAAATAGTTGCTGTTCTAAGGGGGGAGATGTTACGCAACGGTGTAACATAAGGATCGCTGATATTACGATTTGGTATAAAACACGGACTGTGGACATCGTGACACCAATATTGCGCATCGCAACAACTTACACGTGCTGCCGACGCAGCATTTCGTAACCGTGGGACCGGACATCGACAATGCCTTCCACGATTCCACGTTTTCACTCATTCTTGGTACAAACATCGACCAATTGTCATCTACTTAATTTTAAAGTTATAAATGTAATTTCTTGATTTAATTAAATTAGTTTAAAGTAAATTGGTTTTTTTTTGCATCCTCCGGCTCCAGCAAACATTGTCATTATTTATTATTTTACTGTAGTTTGTGTATACAAAAATAAAAACCTCTCCACATGAATTTTAACCCTTTATAAGGCATAAGCATCTAGGGGCGGAAAAATAAAAGTAATTATGGTTTTGCATTGCATTTGCGGTGGAGCATACGGTGGAGGTCTGCCCCGCTTGGGCGGAGCCCCGCCGTGTCCTCTTGGAGGCGATTGGCGGCGGTGACCTCTCGCGTCCGGCTCTGGTCCAGGCCATGGTACGGAGCGAGAGGGCATGGGAAGCAGTCACCTCCTTCTGCGAAGCAGTAATGCTCGCGAAGGAGGAGGCGGAACGCGTGAGGGAGAGGCAAAGTTTGCGCCCTCACGCCCCTAACCGCCGCCGCCGCTGGAGACGCCCTGGGCGTCGGGAATCCCAGGCGGATTCCCGGCCACCATAGGCGCGGGCTTGCGGACGGCGAGCAATGGGTAGCTCGCCGTCCGATCAGGACCAGGGCCGTGTCGATGGCGCGTCGTGTTCCACGCGCGCCTCAAAGAGATGTCAGCACAATTGGCGGGGTCCGCTAGGACCGATGCCTGCCAGGGTTGCGGGTTAGTCCGAAAGGGATACCGGGACCTTGGCAACAGGCAACTGAAGGAACACGGGTGGGTTTTAGTCAGTAAAAGTCTGACACGCCCTTCCGCTCCACCCAGAGCGGGAGAAGTCATTGGATGATTTCCCACACTCAAAAAAAAAAGGTGTCATGGGCACCAAGTCTGATTGAAGCGGATTGATGTTGTATTACTTATTCCTTGTGAAACGCAGTAAAGCATGGTAATATGCAAAGGGCAACTCCACACTTTGAGCACATTATTTTGGAACGTTTGTCCTTTTCTTTAGTGCTGCACATTCTGCAGCGCTTGTAGCTCAGCAATTCCACCGGCATATGGTCCCCAACGTTGGTGTAGCGAATTTCTTCGGCAATAACGTGTAAGGATTTTTGACGGTTCTCCGATAAACAAGATTTCTTTCTGGAGACGTAATTTACCAGACCAGAACGTCGTTTTCTGTTCGAGAATCCACTGACCAGTCCCCTAGCAACAGATACTCGGAATTCAAGAGTGGAGAGTTTTGTCACATTTCTGTTTTGGCAATACAACAAGTATGCAATAGTTATACTTGTATCTTAAAGAAAGTAGAAGATGCGGACCCACCATCTCTTACTCCGTCTGCCAACTGAGTAGGTACCTTTTAGCTGGTCGAAGCGATCTACCCCTCCCATTTTTTTCGTGTACTCCTTTATGGCTAAAGGGCAGTCAATTGCTGTCTTGGTGCCATCTTTTTGAGTCCGTAAAATAGTCGTTTTGCCAGACTTGGGATGGAATGCATTACTCATCACAAGGACATTTTTAGTATCTTTCCAAATCAGGCAAGATACATTGCCCTTGACTCTCCATTTGTACTGCCCTTTTTGAAGCTTCATCTTTAATGCGAATATCTGTACATAATAATAAATCTGATTACTAATGTGAAGGTGCAAACTTTTTATTATAAATTCCTCAATACCTAATGTTGAAGTTATATTTATTAGGATATAAGTAAGCACCAAATCTGAAGTACACTACGGTTTAAAACCTGACACTGTGGTCAATAACTGGAAATAATATCTAACACTAATCAGAATAAACTATGGCTGATGATGAATACCTACGCATCGAAGTAACACTTAAATGAATAGTTATCGCTCTAATGCAACAATACAAATTATTTAAATGTAGTACTAATTCCTACTATACTTCAAAGTATTATATAATAACAATTGTCGCTGATTGTACGCATAGCATACAAAAATAACGAAACCATTCAAAATGCAAAAAAGGTACCTACTCAATGAACATAATTTATATTAATACAAGTTAAAAATGCACTAACCTTTAGTAACTTATAATTAAAGTTTAATACAACCTGTACGAGTGTTGGGTTACGATATTATCCAATATAAAACTTAACACCGTGAAATAATATTTTTTCAATCAAAATTCCACGCTGGCGGCACCGGCGTATAACCTCTTAAGTCCAGGTTAATTAATTCCGTCGTTAAATATAGCTGATTTCTTTAATCTTCAAATCAACTTGATGAATACCACAATCCGGCTCGATAATGGACCATGTATAGGAGCAACCAGGACTCGGGTAAAATAAAACGAGGAGAATTTGGAATTACTTAAAAAATGTGTACTAACTAGGTAAAGACACAAGCAGTAATGACTGGGCAATTATTACATAAAAACTTAAAACTAAAAGAGGACGCATCGTCGCTCGCTGCTTTGACGAATCCATCAGGCGCTCCAACACCTCGTAACTCCAACTTTTATTTTTATTTTACATGGATTAAACTTGTAACTCCTTTTTTTTAAGAATAAGTGGCTTTAATGTTGATATTTTTTAAATATTTGATTGATAACATATTTTATAGTATCTATTATGTTGCAAATGAAATGACTGTCAGTTTCTGAATCTGAATGGGAATACCCATTCAGATTCAGATCTACTGGAGATGCTGATCTTGAAGTAGTCTGCTGCGTACTAGTAGAACTTGGTAAATCTTGGGCTCTTGCTACTCGTCTAGGGCGATCACTTTCCACTGATGGTTTAGGTTGACATTCAACAGAGGGTTGAATTTCAAGGGATGCTGGATTGTTAGGTGGATCGGGTGTAGGTGGTAAAGGTCCATCGTTAAGCCGGCCATTGACGATCAGTCCAAACATAAAACTGCGGCATAAAACTAGGGCGTCACTCCAAATGGTTTTAGATTTGCCCATTCACTGGCGTCACTCCGGCTCTTCATTTTTCTATCGGCCGCCGGGCAAAACTAACTAAAAGTGCACTACTTATATTTTTGTCGAAAAAAAATGGATTCTGATTCTGAAAAAGAAACATTAATTCTAACTGTGGCTACTATTTGTTGCCATATACTCACCGAGGAAAGTGAAAGAAAGCAATGGATGAAAGAATGGCTTAGAAAAAGGAATCAATTCACTCACGTCAATTTGTTGAATGAGCTATCACTAGAACCAAGTGACTGGAGAAACTACTTAAGGATGGACGAAACTACATATCGTCACCTTAATACGCAAAACTTGTAACTCCATTTTGACCAACTTTACAGGAGCAATAAAATTGATTTAAAAAATAATGTTAGTAATTTAGTTATAATTATGAATTTCATTTGCAACATAATAGATACTATAAAATATGTTATCAATCAAATATTTAAAAAATATCAACATTAAAGCCACTTATTCTTAAAAAAAAGGAGTTACAAGTTTAATCCATGTAAAATAAAAATAAAAGTTGGAGTTACGAGGTTATCTAGTAGGTAGGTACCTAATTGATAAAGTGATAGCCAAATAAGTTAATTAGATAAAAATATTTATTACTTTTATTTGTTTTTTTTTTTTTACTTTAATTGTTTTACAAAAAGGCACATAGACACTTATACTGCACACTAATCAGTCTTAGCATAACTTAACATTTTTCTTATACATTATTTTAAATCTTTATTAACGGCCTTTTACACAGTTAAAAATCCATCAGTAAAGATTTGAAATAATGGGTTTATTCATTGGCTGTTGTAATAACAGTATTACAAAAGCCCATGAATAACACAAAACAGTTATTAAACTTAACATAAACAAAATTATTTTGAGATCAACATAGCTTCTGAGTATCATTTAAACTTTTTAATTTTTTATCAAATCGAACTAAAGAGAAGATCTTAATCTTCATAGGGAATACTATCATAGTATTGATGATAATCTTTCGGAAGAGAGCTTTTTAGGCTCTGTAAGTCATCATACTTCCTTTTTTTAATTTAAACCTTTCTTTGTAAAGTGTTGGCAATGCACTCAGCTGTTTTGGGACAACTATTCTATTTTTGCGTTGTGGTAAACTGGCCCAGGGATCTGAAAATTTTAGCTTATAAAAAATTTGCCCATCAGGCATATATTTGAATGCCTTAACATCTGTGACTACTGGATCTCCGGGCTTTCTTCCAGGTCTAATAGATTTGTAAAAGAGCATGTCACTATACGAGTTAAAATATTCGTGGGTCAAGTACTGCACATGATAGGGATTCGGATTCACTCTTGCTTCTTTGCATACACCAAGATACTCTGCAGGAGCGTTTATCACTTTAGTTTTTAATTTCCTTTCAATTCAAGCATGTACAGTCACGGACTTTAATTGATGAGCCACCTGGTACTGTTCGCATTTTAGCCGTGTAATGCAAATCGGGTTTATTCGGTTCCCGACACGCAGAGTCATATGTCTTCGTATTAGAAGAAGAAAATTATCATATGTTTACCGGTTGGCTAACCTGAGAGCAGAACTACAAACTTGACAGCAGTGACTACTCAAAGTCAACCAATTGCAGGTCTAGCAACAGTAACCTAGCAACGATAATCAATTGTTGCTAGGTTACTGCTGCATAGTAACGTTAGCGTACGGAGAAATTCTCTGACATCGATATTTCAACTGTCACTGTCTTCAGTTAAGTTTTTTAGAATTATTGAGTTAATGAGCTATGATTCAAAGGAGGTCAGTATCAAATAGATTGGATAAACTTAATGCAACATTGTATTTATTTTTATCATTAAGAACTTATTAGTCAACCTCTATGGATAAGACTATTTCCGATTAAAAGTAATTTATTTGTCATCTTGATATTTCAACTGTCACTGTCTTCAGTTATGTTTTCATAATTATCGAGTTAATGAGCTATGATTCAAAGGAGGTCGGTATCAAATAGATTGGATAAACTTAATGCAACATTGTATTTATTTTTATCATTGAGAACTTATTAGTCAACCTCTATGGATATTTCCGATTAAAAGTAATTTATTTGTCATCTTGATATTTCAACTGTCACTGTCTTCAGTTATGTTTTCATAATTATCGAGTTAATGAGCTATGATTCAAAGGAGGTCGGTATCAAATAGATTGGATAAACTTAATGCAACATTGTATTTATTTTTATCATTGAGAACTTATTAGTCAACCTCTATGGATATTTCCGATTAAAAGTAATTTATTTGTCATCTTGTTTACGAGCTTGCGATTTGAATTCGTGTTTAATCGTGTAATCTCGTGAATGTATGAAAGTAAACAAGATGACAAATAAATTACTTTTAATCGGAAATATCCATAGAGGTTAACTAATAAAGTCAACCTCTATGGATATTTCCGATTAAAAGTAATTTATTTGTCATCTTGTTTACGAGCGTGCGATTTGAGTTCGTGTTTAATCGTGTAATCTCGTGAATGTATGAAACTGCAAAATTGAAAAGTTTGAAGGTGGCTCATCAATTAAAGTCCGTGACTGTACACTATCTACTTCCATCTGAGTGTGCCCCTTTTCTAAATATTTTTGCTCAATTATTACATTGTTCATCATAGCCACATTAAGTAAAGCATTGGCCATCACACTGTTTCTGTTTTGTGATGTACAACCATCACTGTAGATAACTATTCGCCGGTTATCATCTTGCATGAAGGGACATACTTCTGTATTTAAAGTTTTGGTGACAATTGACGCAAACTCCTCAGCATTTACGCCGCCTTCTGTCTCATTCCAAAGAAAACAGTAAGCATCTTTGGTGTGCAGGTTGTACATATAAAAATTGTGAACTTTCAATTTCATCTTATAACACAGACTTGATACATTAGATTTTGGGCATAGTAAAACCGCTTGGAGATCCATAGCAAACACATACTTCTCTGAATCTTTGTCTTTAATCTTTTCATTTCTGGCTTCTTCTTTTTTCGAAATATGCTGTTCATAATCGCTCTGTTGTATATTGCTGGATTTATAAAAAGTGCAAAGCTCACATTCGTCTTTCTTAGGTTTAAAAATGAATATATTTTTCTTATCCAGAGCGTTATATAACGAGCAAGAGGACATAGGGTTAACGTGGTTCTCTGAACACCAGACTTCCTTGTAAAATTTATATATAGCCTGTTTGGATGGCCAGTCAGGTTGTAGGTACAGTTTTGTTGAAGATTTTCTGCAATAATGGCTTTCCATCAAAGGTAGAGATTTTAAAAACTGTTCTAAGCCCTCTTTTTCTTCTGCATAAGCTGTTATTGGTACTGATGTAGTAACTGTTTCGATAACATTGCTGGGTAGTCCCTCTTTCTTCCAGTTCAAAACCGTCCATTCTCCAATCCCTAAAGTATTGTTATACATCTGTTTACAAACTCTGACATTAGCTTCTTTGGCTCTTAAAAAATACTCATACGAAAAAGTACGCCTTGAAGTCAATGCGTTATTTCTATCTCTTGGTCTATGAACTTTTAGAAGCTTAACAGTATTATTTACGTAAACTTTTTTCTGACCCCAACTTAATGCCCAAAACGTCCTGAAAATGTCTTCTCTGTCTGTGTCTGATATTCGATTGCAATCTAATTTACTTTTCTTCGTACTGACTCTACAGTTACATCTCGGCTTCAATACTCTTGCTCTCTTTTCTACATCATATCTCCAGGTGTGTTCTTGTTTTTTCTTACCTTTGTACGGATAACCAAACTGTCTCTTCCCTTTATTTATTTCCTGTTTCCAGGCAGAAGTTTTCACATGAATCCTTTTTCTCCGTTTTGTTATTTTTTCGTCATCTGTCGAAGCGTCTGAACTATCTGAATAGGCTACAATTTTTTTATCAAGACTATCGTCGCTGATTAGGTAGTCTGGAGCTTCAACTGTAGTCCAATTCATTGTTGGTACTGTATTTGAAGAAGTATCGCTGATAATAGGCTGGTACACCATATTTTGCTCCTGGGCAACTATTTCTTCATTACTATTCTTCATATCTATTTTATCCGTATTATTGGATAATATTATCATTGTAGGATCAGTCTCTACTTCAATGGTTCCAGTATCTATTGTATTTATTTATTTGTTAACATAGGTAAAGATATACAGATCTTATGTTTGATATACAGAGCGCTATGTTATGCCAGGAGGCGTACAAATATGGTGTGTAAATCTAGCTGAGTAGGTAATACAAATTAAAATTTACTGAAATATTTTTAAAAATCATGCATAATTATGATATTAGATAAGAAAATAAATTAAACGATTACATACTATTAAAACTTCAACTATGTCAGACCTAAATGAGGAATTATTAAATGTCAAAAAATCTATGTCAAAATAATTAAAATGTCAAATACTGTCAATACTTCTTATTAATTGTAATTCTAAATTAATTCGTCATTTAAGTATTCGTCAATAGTATAATAACATTTATCAATTAGGAACATTTTCATTTTTTTCTTAAATTGTGTAAAGTTTAATTCTTTCATGGCGTCTGGAATTTTATTATAAATCCGTGGGGCCATACCCAGGACACTTTTGTTTACTAATGCTGTTTTACATTTATAATTACTCAAAGAATTTTTGTACTGACTACGAATTGGAACATTTCGTACCATAGTAATTTTTTCAAAAAGGTTGGGATTGGTTTTGACGAAGATACTAATTTCTAATATGTATATCGCCGGTACCGTTAGTATTTTTAATGATTTGAAGTACGGTGCACAGCTGTCATCTGTTTTCAGACCACACATGGCTCTAATGCACCTTTTTTGTGCCTTGAATAGTAATCCCTTATCCGGGGAATTACCCCAAAAAATAATTCCGTATCGTAGAAGTGAGGCGACTAGACCGTGATAGGCAACAAGCAATGCGTCTATATTTACTTTTCTAGCCAATTGAAAAAGGGCATACGCAGATTTATTTATTTTTTTACATAGCTGTTCTATATGGGCTTTCCAATTAAGGTTATTGTCAATATGGATACCTAAAAACACACTTACTTTTACTTCTTCTATTTCGTTGCCATTGTAATTGACACAAATTTTTGGAACTTCAATTCTTTGGTGAAAATGCATTACTTTGGTTTTCTTGAGGTTGATTATTAAATTATTCATATTAAGCCAATTAATTATGTCACTAAGAGTATTATTGATGTCAATTTGATAAGTACTTAAGTCCTTACATTTTACTATAGCAGTGCTGTCGTCTGCAAACAAAATCATTTGTTGTTGTGTCACTTTTGGCAAATCATTTATGTAAATGAGAAATAAAGGTGGCCCAAGCACGCTACCTTGAGGCACTCCATATTTTATGTTCCTGAAATTCGACACATACGTTCGTTCCATTTTTGTTTTTGTGCAGACTCTTGTGATTTCAGTACATTGTAATCTATTACTTAGATATGATTCTAGTAATTTTAAAATGTTTCCTCTGATGCCATAGCAATGCAATTTGTCAAGAAGGATTTTGTGATTTACATAATCAAAGGCTTTAGTCATGTCTGTGTAAATAGCGCAGATGGGAGTCTTTTTATCAACAGCAGACATAACATTATTTAAAAGGTCGAAAATAGCCATGTTAATTGTTTTATTTCTACGGAAACCGTTTTGTTCTTTGCACAAGATGTTATATTTGTGAAGATATTGGTATAGTGAGTTATAAATAACTTTTTCAAAGATTTTGGAGAATACTGGAATTTTGGCTATTGGCCTATAATTTTTTATATGCGTCTTGTCTTCCTTTTTGTGGAGCGGTTTTATTATGACTTTTTTCAAGCCCTCGGGATAGATGCCCTCTGTAATACATAAATTAATAATATGTGCTAGGTCAGGTGCTATGAGCTCAATTACATATTTAATTACTTTTGTAGATATACCGTCAATACCTACAGTACTAGTATTTTTAAGCGCCTTTGTGGCTAAAATAATATCGGTTTTCAAAACAGGCTGCATAAACATTGATTGCATCGTCAAACTATCTAATTTATTATTTATTTTATTGTCATTTATTATATTATTCTCAATGTCATCTATAAAATAGTCATTAAATGCATTAGCTATGTCATTCGGGTTTGTGTAAGTCAAATTCCCTGTTTTTATTGTTAGTATCTGTTCTTTAGGGAGGTTATTTTTAGATCTATTGACTATCTGCCATGTAGCTTTGGATTTATTTTGCGAGTTGTTTATAAAGTAATTATTTTGTGCCTTCTGAGTTAGTCTAACAATTTTTTTGTACTGCATAGTGTATTTTTTGAAGTCACTTTTAGCTTTTCTTGTTGGATGTAGTCTGAAAGCCCACAATAACCGTCTCTGTCTCTTACTACATGTTTTTATGCCATGAGAAATCCATTTAACCTGTTTGTTAGTGTTTACAGTTATTATTTTCTCTGGAAAACAGAGATTGTAAAACAATGAAAAAATATCAGAAAAGGTCTTATAGGCTAAATTAACATCATTACTTTCGTAGACTTCTTTGAAAGATAAATTTTGTATACATGATTTAAATTTATCAAGGTTCTCTTTGGAGTAATTTATTTTTACCGTTTTCCAAAATTTTTAACGACACGTTTTATTGACAGGTATTTTAAGTATTTGTGATGTGTGATCTGATAACATGAGGTCAATAATTTCTGTTTTCCATCCTTTTCTTAAATTATGTGCAAAGTTATCAATGCACGTTTTACTATGAGGCCTAGTAGGCTGGTTTAGAGCTAAAGTTAAGTTAAAGTTAAGTAGGAAGTGTTCCAAATCCAGAGTAATCTTATTTCTTAACAGTACATTAATGTTAAGATCACCACACAAAACAATTTTTTTATTTGATAATATACACACTTTTTTTAATACATTGTCTAGTTTTTCATAAAATGTCAAGTAATTATATTTTGGTACTCTATACACACATATAACAATAATTGAATAGGATGTCAATTCTATAGCACAAATTTCAAAGACGCCTGATACAGACTGTTTAGCAACATCTGGTAGCTCCCTGTACTGGTGCCCCTGTCTCACAAGAATACAAGTTCCTCCCCGATTTGTGCTTCGTGAAAAAAAAGCGGCTAGGTGGAAATTCGGAATGTACAATAAACTCTCATGTCCAGATGTTATGAAATGCTCTGTTAAGCAGAGTACATCTACTGTTGTCCCTTGATTTTCCAAGTTTTCCAATTGTACAGTTAACAAGTCTGATTTGTTTAACAATCCAGCAATGTTTTGATGCATTACATTAATACGACTGAAGAAAAAACTGTCCCATGTCTTCGGATTCAGTTACTGTCTTCATTTGGTTGTCTGGTTGGTGAAAGTCAGTGTTTGATGATTGTATGTACATAGTCATTTTAAAAATGTCCTTAAAAATCGATTGCATACCAGAGTAATTTATTACACCTGTGCGTTTGTTGAACATAGTGTCGTCATACTTTAGGTTCATGTTGCTGTCCAGGAAATATGTCCATGAGTAATCGTATCTAGATATAATAAATTATTAATAAATTATCATCAGGAGTAGTGTTATTCTGCATATCTATGAACTCGATAACGACATCGTCTAAACAAGGCTGATCGTATCTCGTAGCCGTAGGGGTGGTCGTGGGTGGAGCTGATGCAATATACCCTGATGAAGTTTGTAGTGAATCAGTATCTGCTTTCTTTATTATAATATTTTCAAGAATTTGAATTTTGGGAAGTGATTTACGGCTTTCAGAAGTCGCGCCTTGGAGGGACAACTTCACCATTTGTAAGCTTCTTTTATTCTGTTAAAACAAAAGGAATTCATACAGTAAATTATTTAAGGAAAGGTGAAAAAAATATCCTCGTAATGTAAACGAAAAACCTACTATATTTGTGTTATGCCTAAAATGGACATCTTTGAAATGCCATTAATATTTGCGCAAAGTGAATTAATTTTTGTGCCATTTTCGCTGCAAAAATAAACGCGTGCGTGCGCGACCGCTCCGAACTGTAGACTAAAAAATATTGGGCAATATACCATACGCAAGACACAATAAATAAATATTGTGCTATAAAATTTAAAAGTCCTCAATCTTTTGCTCAATCATTGCGCAATCTTCAATACTACCCCTATATGTTCAATAATATTGTGCAATCAACATTGCGCAATATTATTGAAGGTGTATGGGTCGCCTTATGACGTGCATGACTGATAACAGGGTGGGTGTGAAAAATAAAATTTCCAATAACTGGTAATTTGAATCTTTAATTAATACTATCTTAGCCTAATACACACATACCTGCATATTAAACATTTACAAAGTATTTTAACACTATAACAATATTTTTTCACAAGCGTTTATTCAGCGGCTTAAAAATCAAATAATTTTTCATCGAATTGAAGTCGCCTTCTGCAACCATTGGTGACGATATTGAGTCATTATGCTGATCTAAATATTCTACAATTTCACCTGCATTATTAAAAATAATTGTATCTGATGCTGATGATGACTGTTGAAGTGGTTGCTCCAGAGGCTCAGAGTGTAACTCTGTCAGGATGGGTTGTGATAATTCAGGTAGGTAATGTATGCCCGTCTGTTCATTAGGTGAGTGGAAGGAAGGTTGAGTTTGTGTGGAGGATGGTGGACGGTAAGGTCTGTCTGTCTGTTCGTTCGATGAGTGGTACGGAGAAGGACTTTGTGTGGAGGATGGTGGACGGTAAGGTCTGTTTGTCTGTTCGTTCGATGAGTGGTACGGAGAAGGACTTTGTGTGGAGGATGGTGGACGGTAAGGTCTGTAATAGGGAGAAGATGTTTGAGATCGTGACCGTGATCTGTCATATATATATGGTCTGTTAGAATCCTAGATGTATCATTAAGTTTGTCAAATTCAGCATAAAATATAGCATCATAAATAATTTTTTGACAGTACTTCGCAGAATCGCTTGACATATTTCTCAACTTCTCCGCAACATGTTCTCCAAATGCACTAAAAGTGGGTTTTGTTTTGGCTGTTGACATGTCCAAATTCTTAGAAATTTTATTTAGCACTTCACAAACTTTTTTCCTTAGATTGCTACTGTCCGACCGCGGTGGTGACTCAGACCGCGCCACCGACAGCTGCGAAGCCTGGTCTGTATTAATGTCCATATCCTGAAAAATATACATGATTTTGTTACAGATGCCTGAAACTAAAGCTGAATGGCTAGCTATTGCGAGAGAGTTTGAGGAAAGATGGCAGTTTCTCAATTGCCTAGGCTCAATCGACGGCAAACACATCCGAATTGTACCGCCGCCTGGGTCTGGTTCCACCTTTTACAATTACAGAAAATTCTTTAGCATTGTGCTCATGGCCTGTGCTAATGCAAACTATGAAATTATATGGTGCGAAGCTGGTGTTAATGGCCGAATATCTGATGGTGGGGTGTTATATCTTTGGGGATATAATGGTGCAAAAAAAGCCCAAGAATTGCAGTATTACAATTTTATTTGACGACGATGAAAATTTTACAAGCTTTTCGATCGGGTATTGGCGGGAAAGTATCCACAGATAATTTATAAATTTTTACATAAGTCACTATGACATTGAAAGTAAAGACAATGTTGCCATTATAATAAAAACATAAAATGTTGCCACTTTGGAAGGCTTTATCAAGCCTGAACATATTCCGGGGCGTTGAAAGATCACTTTCAACAGCTATTAAGTTCCTCCACCGTAGGTAGTTTGCAGAGCCGCACTAGAGAGCGTCGCACGCAGCCTTTGTTGGTCAAAATGTCGGCCACTCGGGATATCCCATCAGGTCCAGTTATGAGGTGAAGAACACAGCCGAGCTTCCAAGCCAGAGGGGGGGCGTTATCATCAGCTAAAAGCACCATGTCTCCAACTTCCAGCTTTGAAGTATTCGTTCGCCATTTTGTTCGATGCTGCAACTCGGCCAGATATTCCCTTTGCTACCTTTTCCAAAAATGTCGTCGGATTGCTTCTAGACGTTCATAACGCCGCAACTGACTTTCTCTAATGTCAGTCAGATCTGGTGTCGGCAGAGCGGTCAACGGCCTCCCAATGATGAAATGCCCAGGGGAAAGGGAAAGGAGGTCGTCAGGACTGGAGGAAAGGGGGGATAAGGGACGACTATTGAGAATAGCTTCCACTTGTGCAAATAATGTCGAAATCTCTTCAAAAGTTAAATGGCTGTCACCAATGACACGCCTTAAAAAATATTTTGCCGATTTAACCCCGGCTTCCCAAATGCCACCGAAATGAGGAGTGTAAGCCGGAATAAACGTGAATTTAATTGATTGCTGACTTGCAAAATCAGACAAAGGCTCGTGATTATCCTTTAGGAAGGATCCGATGTCCTTAGCGGCGGCAACAAAGTTGCTCCCATTGTCGCTGAATATTTCCGTTGGTTTGCCGCGACGAGCGATGAAGCGCCTGAGTGTCAGTACAAAGTTGCTCCCATTGTCGCTGAATATTTCCGTTGGTTTGCCGCGACGAGCGATGAAGCGCCTGAGTGTCAGTATAAATGCATCTTTCGATAAGTCACTGACTGCTTCGAGATGAATGCACTTATACCGCAAGCAGACAAAAAGGCATAAATAACATTTGACTACACGACTGCCACGACCTTTGCGATTTACAATATAAAATGGACCAGCAAAGTCCAGACCAACGGATATAAAAGGATAGTCAGGTGTTACACGTTGAGATGGTAAATTACCCATCTTGGGTTGCAGAGTCAAACCTCGTATTCGCCTACAGCTTACGCAAGTATTGACTGTTCGTCTTGCAAGATGCCTACCATTTATTGGCCACACTGTTTCTCTTACAGACGCTAACAACAGTTGTGGGCCAGCATGCATATTGTTTATGTGTTCCCTTTCAAAATATAATTTAGTTAGCCTATGCAAAGCATGAAGTAGAATTGGATGTTTCTTTGAATATGAATGTGCTGATGCATCAATTCGTCCACCGACACGAATTAATTTGTTTTCGTCTAAAAACGGTGACAACGATAATAATTTACTAGTACTGTTCAAAGATTTTCCTTTCTTTAGTTAGAAGATCATACTCAATAGGGAACGCTTGACCTTGCGCGATAACACATAGAGAATGGAATGACTCTAGTAGTTCACTAACTGACAATATACCTACACGCTTATTATTTTTATTATTAAATATGAATCTGTGAACATAAGCAAACGATCTTTGCAATTTAGTTAAAGATGAATATTTTTCAAAGTCAATGATAGGTTCATTAATTGTCGCCGAATGTACTTTTAATTCCGATAACTCTTCCGAATCATTGACGCCTAGCTTAGGCCATTCAGACTCATTTTTTAATAAATAATTAGGCCCTGTCCACCACAGCTCCATTGCTACTAAGCGTTTAGCATCTACTCCCCGTGATATTAAGTCAGCAGGGTTAGAATCCGTGGGAACATATCGCACGCTTAATCATATACTGACACAACTGAAAAAAGACGTTTTTCGAGAAATCGCAAAAAACGATTTAGCAAACCTGACTTACCTTACAAAATGGCTTATTACTCGAAGAAAATAGCTTTATATAATGAAATAATGTATTGTAGGGATAGTTGATAAAGTGAGTATTGTATTTGAATATAATTTTTAAGAAATTTAGATTTTTTACTATAAATTAATCGGTAAAAAAAAATATTCCTCAAGATGCGTCAGTGTAATATAAAAGATAAAGTTACATTGATTTAATACTGGTGACACATTTTGAAATGAGTCCGTGTTTTATTTAATATATAACTAAAGAATACTCATTATTAAGGTATGGGTCCTTTTACTATGAAGTAAAATTTTAATATTGGTGACATATTTTGAAATGAGTCCGTATTTTATTCAATGTAAGTTCTTATTGTTATTATAATGAGTCGTTAAGGTATATAAAATAAAAGATAAGTATAAAAATATTTCGTTTTATTTATTATTTTCATTAATAAAAGAATCAAAAACATAGTAAAGTTCAAAGAAAATACTGAAAAGGCTACTTAACAGTAGCCTTTTCAGCATTTTCTTTGAACTTTCGAGAACTTTTGATTTGCGGCTAACGCCTCATTGGTGGTAGGGACTGACACAGGTCAGCATTTTATTTGAACTTTAGGTACAATACAATTCACAATTGTTTTGTACAAACAATTGTGAATTGTATTGTACCTTATTGCAATGCAAACTTTAATTAACAATAAATCTTGTATACAACAACAGTCAAGTAATAATTAACTGTATGTCTACTTTTATGTAGTATTTGACTTATACACGAATGAATCTTAATACTTAAGATATATTATTTGAATTGAACTTAATACTCTTACAATATTCAAATTGTGTACTGTGAAAAACAAATTGTGTACTGTGATACCTAATCACAGTACACAATTTGTATATAGGTACTTTAAAATCAACTCTGAAATAAACTTTGACTCCTAATAATGTAATTTATAAACTTAATAAAAATAAAGCAGTAAAAACTTATCCTAGATTATAATATTAACGAATTAAACTTAACGAAGAGATCAATATTAAATTTACAATATTAGGAGGCACTTTTTATTTATAATCTAATAAAAACCGTAAATCTGAATAAAAATTCTCAAGGAAATAGCAACAGTCACACTTATCATCTCTTTAACAACATGATAATACCTAATTGTACTTATTTATTATTAATTAAGAGATCAATTTTCTCAATATTAGGCACTTAATCAGTCATTCATTACAATACTAAACTTAACATACAATTTGTTTGCACCTTGCAAGTATTCACCCTGATTACAGAATCGTATCATAAAAATCTTTATAAAAATTGGGTATCAAATTTTTATCAAGTAACTCTTTTAAATCCTTCTTTTTATTTTCACCGAGCTTTTGCTTGCCCGTGTATGCTTTTACTGTTGTCAGCTCTGATAGGGGATTCAATTTTTTTCTCTTGTTTCTTACGTTTATCTTTGCAAATTCTGCATCTTTGTTGTATGATGTTTTCACATAGAATGAAAAAGGTTCCCTTTTTATCACTTTTATAACTTTGATATCATTCCATGATAAAACATTTTTATCTTCAGTTTCATTAAAATTGTATCCCCAATTTTCCTGCAGTTTTTTTAGGTCTAAAAATGAGTCGTATGTAAGTTCGTGTACGCGGAACATTTGACCAGTCTTTTTGGCATTTTTGATAATGGCTACATATTGGTGGGGGCAATAAATTGGTCCTGATTTTAAATTCTTTTTAATTTCTTTTTCGATCAGGCTATGAATATTGTCACCCTCATTGTGAGTGTGACCTTTAATTAAAAATTTGTGTGTGATTGATTCTATATTCAGGTGGGTTACAGCATAGAGATAAAGCGCTACTATATATTTATTCTTATTTTGACCGCAGCAGTTGTCTGAATACAGAATCAAGTTCAGGCCATCACTATTACTAGCAGTTACCCCTGCTTCACAACATAGTCTCTCAAAGCAATCCAATAAACAGGAGCCTATCTCATTAGCACCGCGTTTGGCATCAGTTTCATTCCAAAAATAGCAGTCTACATCAGTATAGGAATCTTTCATCTGGGCTTCAACTTTTTTGTTTAAGAGTGTGATGGTAAAGTTATAACTATTTAATTTCGATTTATAGTAAAAAGCTGATGTATCGCCTCGTGGCGATTGTAACACCGCCTGCAAGTCGAACACTAAGACTTTATTTTTGTCGTCTATTTTGTAACGGTCATCATGTTTTTCATTACGACTTAGCTTTTTTTCTTTTATATGAGCTATATACTTATCATGAATCATACTTTTTTGCTCTGCGTTTGAATTTGTGTACTGTAGACATAGATCGCATTGGTCTTTTCGCGGACAAAAAAATGAAATATTATATTCCTTAGAAAATGTACGGTAAAACATGCAATACTTACCATAGGGCTTACTGTTCTTCTCTTGCGCTACCTTGAAGTCATTGAAGAGATCTGTAATGGTTTTGCCCCCGTCTATGTATTCGCGAGTAGATGTTTGCCTTGTGTAGTGTGACGGAACCCTTGGTATTGAGTCTATAAAAGTTTTAATGTCTGAAATCAGTGTTTCATCAGTAGTGGTGTGGTTGTCGTGTTTACCTCTTCGATCATTTTCCAAAACTCCATGGTTTTGACACTTTTGGATTACTGTACGAATAACCCGATCGGATATATTCAGCGTACCAACAAAAAATGGTTTACAGACCCGGATTGGTCCACCATTGACTATAAAATGAAAAGCTTTATTAGCTTGCCTCGGGCGCATGGCGTTGGTATATTTATACCTAGGAGTGACATCGGACATACAAGACTGAATAAACGATCGCTGCTGATTGAGTTCACCAATATTCCAATAAGCATCAAAAATAGCCTGTCTTTGAAGAGATGTAAACTTTTCATAACATTTAAGCCTGCACTTGTCTGTGCAAGGTGGTTTCACTTCACGAGCTGCAACAGTTTTCTTTTTCGAAGTCTCATAAGATCGTCCAGAATTTCTTAGAATTTTATTTAAGTTTTGTTTCCATTTTTGAGGATTGCTTGTGCGCTTTCTACCTTTCTTCTTAATAATCTCTATTTCTTCTTCTATGTTGAGTTCGTTCATTTCAGAGTTTTCAATTTCACTTGTTTGTTGTTCGTTTGTTGACTGTCCATTAGCTGTAGTATCTGTATTATTGATAGTATTATCATCCACGTGATCGGAAGTAGAAGGTTTTACCACTGTATCATCATCAGAAGAAGAAGATGAGGAACTGCTGGAACTGCTGGAGCTGCTTGAACTGGAGGATGAGGAGCTACTGGAGCTAGATGATGATCGACGTGATGAAGGATGAACTGGTTCTATTTTCTTTCTTTTTATTTGACTATCATAGGTTGGATCGTCATTGTCGCTGATATCTGCACTGATTTCACCAGAATGTACGGGTGAAACATTGTAGTCAACTTGGTCTCTTTTACGGCTAGAATATTTATGATCATGATTGAGCTCGCTTTCAAAAAAGTCTTTAGCATTGTAATAACGCTTGTTTTCAGGTTTATTAGTAATATCACATAACATCTGTAAAAAAAGAATAGTTATTTAAAGATTCTCGCAATTCGAACCGATGGCCATTGACAAAATAAATGAAGAAATACAAGGTTTAAAAACTCATGATTCATCTAGTATTGACAATTGCACCCCCTAAGGGTTACCTAAAATAGAGGATGACAGCAAAACTTAATGACGCGACGCGGTCGCGTGCGCAAATCTAGTTTAAAATTAAAATACCACAATAAAAAGGGATAAAATAAGAAATAATTCGAAAGAATAAAATAATAATTACGAGTAGGTACTTACCTCGACATCAACTGCAACATTCTGAACTGAACTATCTTCATCTATGTCAAACGCCACTTTGTTGCTATCGGACGTATTATTTTGAATCGGAGATTGACTAGGGTCTGGGTTCAGAATGGGATCTTGAATTTGAGCTCCCTTATCATCACGAGAAGGGTCACTTGTAGAATTAATCAATTCCATTATCTTTTTCGACCTTGAAGACATTCTGAAAAAAGTTAAGTTACTTTCTTATTTCGTTTAAACCAATTATTTTAATCTATAAGTGACACAAGATCGAATATGCATTCAACAATTTTATACCAGACAATTGTGTTTTATAAAATAAAGAATCATAACAAAGTACGACTTTAGATTTCAAGAACACTTTTGTAAAAAACTGACCTAACTTCTAAAGCCGCCAAAACACTACCGGCAAAACGGAACAGTTTTATAAAATATAGGCATAATACACAATCAGTCAAAGAATTGTTAACATGTCTTTGTATAAAACAGAACTAACACTAAATAATTCATGAATAGTTCGATCCTATTTTGTACTAAATAGGCATATTTAACAATTGGTCACATTTTTATAAATAATTTCAATAAAACTTACCTTTGATTTTTACACTAAAGCGACTTAACTACTAATATGACACTTTTAAATAAAAACACGAGATGTTCACGATCCTAGTCCTTGACGCATACTGATATCTGTCTCTGTCTCGTAAAAGCGTTTGCCGAAACGCTTGCGTATGAAAGAGACAGATATAGGTTTAACTCCTTCTACAAACAAGATATCAAAAAAATTCCGAGATCGGCCGAAAGAGGGCGTTAAAATAAACTTCTTGGTATACTTAATTAAACTTTGACCGAAACACTAATCGGTCAGTATATGATTAAGCGTGCGATATCTCCACGCTGAATAAGAAGTTAATTCTTTAATTTCAGTGATACGATTAGCTACAAATACTTTTAATTTACTGACGTCACTACGAATCCAACCTAATACTACTGTGGAGTCACACCAATGAACTAGCTTATCCGGCTTGTAACGGAGCGAGTCTATTACAGACTTGGTGAGTTTAGCGGCGAGCAAGGCTGCACAGAGTTCCAGGCGGGGTATGGTAGTAGGCTTCAAAGGAGCCACCTTTGATTTGGCGCATAGCAATCTGACCGTGACGTCGCCATTATGACTAATCGTTCTTATATAAACACACGCACCGTATGCGTAAATTGAGGAATCGCTAAATGAATGTAGTTCAATAAATTGAGGCGATTCACCTATAACTAATCTAGGAACTTGTAAATTAGATAAATACTTTATTTGCTCAGAAATCTTGGTCCAATCATCTTTTATTTCCTGAGGAACTGGTTGATCCCAGTCCAACTTATGTTGCCAAAGTTTTTGTATCATTATCTTTGGTATAACTACCACTGGACTTAAGATACCCAATGGGTCGAATATTTTGAAAGCGTTTGACATTGAAAATGCAATGTATCAAACCCCTCGGCCGCGCACCTTCTACTGCGCAACCGCGCGCAAATGTACTAGTGCGCGCGGGCGGACACGCGCGATTTCTCCGCGTTCACTAAAACTGCGATATCTCAGAAACTACGCATTGTAGCTGATCAAACTCTGTATCATTGAAATTGTTATAAAATAAGCTATCTGATTATATAGAATTTAGTATAGTTTTATCTTGTAATTTATTGTTAATTCGGAGTTGAAAGTAGGGTGAGCGACTTTTTCCCAGTTTTGTGTATAAAAGTCGTCATATTTAAAAAATACAAGCATTATTTCCATATGTTATTGTTTTATTTCCTTGTTAACACAATATTTTACAATAATCAATAAAAATAACAGACACTACAATACATTTATTTCGTAGGACAAGCCTTACAATAACATACATAGGTTACTCAACCCGGATGCCGGGCAAAAAAGAAGGGTATGTTTACACATTCATTACGGGAACTCTGTAAGCCCAGTAACTTAGGATATTATCTTATTACTTAGTTTGGTACACAAACATAATACAGACAAAGTTTGAGCTCTGAGGAATGTTTAGTTTACAATTTCTGAGCAACAATACAAGCACTTGAAAATAAGTGCTAAAAAAGACAATGTCATACTTTGAATCACAGAGCAAATATTATTGCATTTATTTGAAATCTATCTTTGCATTCTCCATTATTAACATATTTACTAATGGAAAAATAGAACACAAAGGCAGGCATGTTGTTTAATAAAAACATTAACAAAATCAAGAAATAAAAATCAAAAAACAAGCAATTTCAATAGAAAAATGGTAGTACACAGTATAGGATACAGCCAGTATATCACATCTGAACAACAACAAAAAAAAATTATGGAGCGATTTGGGTATTATTTATTGTTAACATGTCAATCTAATGACATTTTTTTTAAATTGTAAAATTAAAAAAAAAAAAAAAAAAAAAAATGTTCAACGCACATCACGCTATAGACGGAGAACACCCTACAATTCGCCAATGAAACGAACAAAGGTGCGGGCAAAAATATTTAAATAAATAAATACAAGATAAGGGTGAAGTGAAAAGATAAATAAATACAAGTTTAGGGGTGAAGGATAAGGAAACAGGAATCTATACACATTGTTTTACTGCAACCAACACAGTATGTTTGCACCAGCTTACCACAGTCTACATTAGCGCACTTCCGCCGCCGGCATTGGTGTTTCTTTTGTGTATCGCCAAACGGGTATTCGGCCAGGCGGTGGATGCGCGCGTCATAGTGGCTGGGTCTGGTAGGCTGGTGCAAAACCGGTGTGGTTGCAGGCGGGGAAGGGCTATGTTTTGATAAAAGTGATTTTACTAATGATATTCTGAAGTTACGATGAGTTAAAAGGGAAGAAGAAGAAAAAGACTGGCGATGAATAATATAAGAATTTAAAATAGATAGCTTTTAATAGTCTGTGGAATAGTTTTTTGTACCACACCTTTGTTCGTTTCCGCTCGATAGGGTACATGGCCAGCATCTGGTCTTTTTTGTCCACCCCACCCATCATGATGTTATAGTCCTGAATCAGGATGGGTTTGGTGGACCCTCGGATTTGGGACACGGCGTTGCCATGGTATGTCGAGATCGTAGCGACCCTGTTATTGTCCCGCCATACCATGACATCGACGTCCCCCGAGGTAAGAC
Source organism: Lithophane semibrunnea (assembly GCA_947363905.1). Lineage (NCBI taxonomy): Eukaryota > Metazoa > Arthropoda > Insecta > Lepidoptera > Noctuidae > Lithophane > Lithophane semibrunnea. The sequence goes on along the minus strand of OX376207.1, from coordinate 3,306,688 downwards.
CAGATATCTGGCCTTTGCGCATGTTGGCTTTGGTCAGACTGTGCAGGGCCTGCGGAAAAAACTTACGGTTGGTACGCAGGGTTCCCACACAGTCAAAACCCAAAACCTTCAAGCGCCGAGCGAGGCATGGCGAATTATAAAAGTTGTCCATCCATAGCGTGTGACCCTTGCCCTCAAGACCTTGTATAAGCCTTAGGACAATTGCCGACGTAGATGCTTTCATTGGGTTCAGCTCTGCTGGACCCGCCGCGCGTACGCACACCACCACGTCGTCTATTGGAAGATGGGCGTCCCGCGTTAGACCCACCTCTCACCCGGGCTCGTCCACTTCGCATGCTTGAACAAAAGAAAAAGCAAAAACATAACACATGCGCAAAAATAAGCAAAAACATAACACATTCACAAAAAAAAGCAAAACAACACATTCACAAAAAACAAACATTAGTTTACAAGTAACTATAAAACGCAAAATCAGCAAAACAAACAAATAAAAAAGAAAAAAAATATAAAAAAAATTAAAATAATTAGCCTCGCTTTTTTTCTAAGTCAGTCAAAGAATACTGAACATATCCGTACTGTGTACGGATCACCAAAAAACATGGCGGCAAAAATGTAATAAACGTCAAATCCCTGTCTGAAACAGCGAACTCAATGAGTCGATTTTAGGTTATATTTTTACATTTAGATATTTACGCAATATTATATCGAATTTCACTAATAAAATGCATATTACATACGTAATATCGTATCTAAATCATGTTTCTAACAACATTTCACGAGTGTATTTCATACTCGTTCTAATTGGAAATGTACCGGCATGACGCGCGAAAATCCCAACTACGTTCGATGAATTACCAATTTCTGTACAAAATCTATTGTCAATACACATTGCAGCGATCAAAAACTGTGTATTACTTACCCGTTCATGGTTCTTGTTCAAGTTTTAGTAGTTCGAGTTCGAAATTATGGGACGCTACTTGCTTCCCGTGCTGGCTCCAAAAACGAAATGGAAGAGTCCAGAGAGACTCTAGAGATTGAAACATTTCCGAACTAATTGTTGTCAGATGTTTGACATGTGATGTTATATGCCTTTCCTTTTCTTTTCCCTACACTCTGTGTAAGTAAGAGCAGGATAGGCCTTTATTATACTGGCAATTTTAGGCATCAAATCCGGCCTGAGCCAAACCGACTCAATGAGTCGGAATTACAGACACGTCATTTTTGACATCGACTCATTGAGTCGGTGGTACGGTCGAGGGGATGGAGTCCAGCCCAAACCTAGTGTACTAGACGACTCACTAAAAATTAAACTGTCTTGTTCATTCATAACCACATTATCAAAAATAGAAGGATGATTTGTATTAAATTTTCTTAAATTAAAACAACCTGCCCTTAACGCTTCAGATACTGCCTTGTTTATATAAGTTAACTGCTGTAAATCATTTGAACCCGTTATAAGATCATCAACATAAAAGTCCTTCTGGATGATGCACTTTATGAGCTCATCATCCTGTTCCTGTCCTACCTGCCATAGACAGCGTGTACTCAGGTAACTTGCACTTGCTGTTCCATAGGTCAAAGTATTGAGCATAAGTGTCTGAATGGGTTCAGATTCCTCTTTTCTCCACAAGATAAGTTGCAAGTACCTATCATCTTGGTGTACTAAGACTTGGCGATACATCTTTTCAATGACTCCAGTAAGCAAATACTTATATTGCCTAGAGCGTATCAAAATAGAGAAAAGAGTATCCTGTACGGTGGGACCTACCAGTAGTATGTCATTCAGAGAACAGCCAGAAGTAGAAGAAGCAGAACCATCGAATACTACACGAAGTTTGGTAGCTTTCCTGTTTAAAAACTGCATGATGACACAAGTAATAACTTGGACATATCCTATTTCTAAAATTATTATTTAACACAGATAGATGTCCTAGCTCTGCATACTCATTAATAAACTTAGTGTACTCTAATTTTAACATAGGGTTTCGTTTGAACCGTTTTTCTATGTTAATAAAGCGTCTCTTAGCTAACTTGTAAGTATCGCCTAAACAATCAGCAGTATCCTTAAGTGGTAATTTTACACAAAATCTACCTGTATTGGTTCTGGTAGTATAAGTGAGAAAGTGTTTTTTTGAATTGAGTTAACATATTATCAAGGTTGTCATCACTACTATCACATTTATAAACTATACTGTGGTTACAGTGAATATTTTTGTGCGGCTGCACAGATTCCATGGGACCAGATACAATCCAACCTAATTGTAAACTTCTTAACTTAGGATTTTTGACACCTAATGAAAATTGTTCATTACCTAGAATATCCCAGAATAAGTCTGCGCCTAATAAGATATCTATGTCGTCTGGTTTATAAAACATGGGATCAGCCAGCTGAATATTTTCAGGTAACTTCAGAGAACCAATATTGATGGGCATCTTTGGTAGTCTACCTGTCAATTCCTTCAACACAAGACATGAACAATTTATGTTAAATTGACTATTTATTGATTGTAATTTAATATTACAAGTTTCATTAACATTATTTGTTAATGTGTTGCCTATGCCAATGACCTTTAGAGTGTCAATGGGATGGGACTTTAATGATAACCTGATCTTTAGGGATTCAGTTATAAAAGATGATTGGCTGCCACAGTCCAATAGTGCACGAACTTTGACCTTTTGCTGGCCAAATGGATTCGATACCTCCACCATGGCTGTTGATAATATAATTTGACTTGTATTTTTATTAGAATAGTTAGCTACTATCTCACTTGGCTCATCAACCGAAGCAAGACTTGTCGACGTTTGTGGACGGTGTAGCAAGCTATTATGCCTCTCAGTGCAGCCAGACTCTTGGCATGACCTGAAACGACAGTCCCTAACGGAGTGACCCTGTCTCAAACAGTTAATGCAAAGTTTATACCTTGTCACATCCGTCATTCTATCATCAATACCCTTAGCCTTAAATGTTGGACAGTCATAAATTCTATGACGTTCGTCGCAAACGATACATGAATAACCCTTCAGTCCTTTATTCTTATTATTATCACTAGTGCTTGCAAAAGATTTAACATTGTTAGTCTGACTCTTTCTTTGACTTTGTTTATTTGGAGTCGAACGTTGAGGAGTCGTAGGTTTCTTTGAATCTATGCTGCCGGAATTATTATTACTGCGATTTGCAGACTCAAGCACACTAGCACGATCCGTAATAAACTTAAAAAACTGCTCCAACTTTGGTAGCTGCGTTTCCTAAACTATTGCGATATTCCTCCCATTTCAACAAAGTTTGATTATTGAACTTGGCTGACAACATAAAAATAATAATTACATCCCAATTATCCGTTGGCTGGCCCAAGCTGACCAAAGCACGCAAGTTTTTAGTAATATGATCAACTAAATATCTTAAAGATTTCTCTTCGGACTCACCTGGAAGCTGTTTTATATTCAGTAATGAATCAAGATGATGATCAATTAATATTCTATTGTTATCATACCGTTGACAAAGCAGCTTCCAAGCTTCAGTATAATTTTTAGCAGAAACTTCAAGATTGGAAACAATTCTGGCTGCGTCACCTTGTAAGTATGAATTTAAATAATAAAACTTATTAATTTCAGAAATACGCTCATTTTTATGTATTAAACTTTCAAAGGTATCTCTAAACTCTAACCAACGGAAATATTCACCATTAAACTTAGCTATTTGTATTTGTGGGAGCTTTAATCCAAAATTGTGATGATCTTCCGGACAACATGAAGCATAGTGATCAGAACTATGTCTCTGTTCGCATTCATTTTTTCTAGAAAACATGTCTAATAAGTTCTTAGCAGTGGCTATGTTAATTACTATGTCTTGCTCAATGTTGTCCCGTTCATCAATTTCAGCATCAATGTTTTCAGAACTCAGAACCTCTATTTCACTTTGCAAGTCATCAACTCTAACGGATAATGCCTCAAAGCAAGCCTTAAATTTAACTCTGTTAATTGAATCTTATTCAATTCCTCTTGTTTAGAAATATTACACAAATAGTTTTTGAACTTAGTAATTTGCCCTTTAGCGGACGCTCTTTTTGTTAACAATTCTTTATGACGAAGTTTAGCTTCTGCAGCCATTGTGAATAAAGATTGTTATGAAAGTTGAGGAACTATCACAAAGACAATTAAAGAATGGGCTCACGTTCCTCGTCTCGGTGTCACCTGCCGATCAGGAAGCCGGGTGCTCACGTTCAGCGGAGCGCCAGCCGGACAGCTATGCAGTCTCGATCTGGCAGAGAAGCGTGCACGGCGTTTATGACCTGAAATAGTCGGCAGACTACGCTAAATATCGAGACACCAATATTTTGTAAATTGGGGGTAAGTACCTATTGGAAAGTTGAACGGAGATGGAAAAGTTTGCAATTCTTGTAATCACCTTATTTACACAAATGGTTAAGGGATATTTTGATAATTAAATAGGAAAGGTATTTAGGGGTTTTCAATGACGGAATGGCACTCAACTTCGGGGCGACGCGTTGACGCTCTCGATTCTCGACTTGACGGGCTTCGGGGGCTTCGGCGTCGATTCCCTCTTATGTAGGTAGGTAGCGATTTCGACGAAGACTTTTTCTTATGTGGTCGCGGATTTCTTGTTTTTAGTTGTAGTTCCCCTCATGGGCCACCATGTTATATCTTTGGGGATATAATGGTGTAAATAAAGCCCAAGAACTGCAGTATTACAATTTTATTTGACGACGATGAAAATTTACATTGCTTTTCGATCGGGTATTGGCGGGAAAGTATCCACAGAAAATTTATAAATTTTTACATAAGTCACTATGACATTGAAAGTAAAGACAATGTTGCCATTATAATAAAAACATAAAATGTTGCCACTTTGGAAGGCTTTATCAAGCCTGAACATGGGGTTATAAGGCAAACACGTTTTTATGAGAAATTAATTAATAATGAACTGAATATTCCTATTAACCCTTTACTGCATGATTTTTTATTTATGTTAGGAAAAAATATATGTGGTAGGAAACACTAAATAAATGAACACGTGTTTCAGGGTTTTTCTTTTAATTGAATAGTTTTAGAAAATTTTACACTTTTCCACTTTGGATCACATTTGGTACATTGAGCAGAAAATTAACTTTTACACTTTTTTTCTTTGGTTCACATTTGGTACATTGAGCAGAAAATGAACATTAAAAAAATAACATAATATGAAGAAAAATTATGAAGTATGGAATAATTCGAAACAATTTCTTTTATCGTTGAGGCAAAGGTTGACTTTGCATTTCCGGCACTCCACATGAGATCTACCATTGCATTCCGGGACCTTACAACGTTGCCTAGTGGACCAGGCAGGCAAATGATCTATCTTATCTAAACGAACGTCCTGAGATGGCATTATTGCTATGGGCCCTCTCATTTTTTTTTGTTGAATGTTATTTTCCATGACACTGGAAGATGGTCGACCACGTTTACTACTCGTTGCAGGTTTATTGGCATAGCACAAATCTTCACCTACCGCGCACTTGAAATCGGCTAAAGGCAGCCACGACTCAGCATTTTCAAATCTGCGCCTGTATAAAAGCCATGCGTTTACTGCAGTCATATCGACCATATGGAAAAATATACGGTGATAAAACTTTTTGGATCTAATTTGGATCCTATAATAACCAAGAAGAGCGTCTAATAGATCCACTCCTCCCATGTGTCTATTATAAGTCATCACTGCCTTTGGACATGATACAGTTTGGTAACTCTTTTCCTTTTTATTGTAACGTCGAACTTCAGAAGATGGTTTGCTTCCGACGTAGGTCGAAGCTAAGTTCACGACCCTGTTGTCATACCAAGTTACCACAGAAACATCTATATCTTCTACAGTGGCCAGTTTCTCAACAGTTGCACCTCTCCCCTTTTTTTTCAAATCTTTTTCTGCAGGAACTTTGTACCCCGGAATACGATTGGCCTTTATTGTGCCTATCGGTAAAATAGCCTTCTTAGTAAGATAAGTCAGCAACGGCAAAGACGTGTACCAGTTATCAAAAAATAGTTTATAGTTGACTCCTTCAGGAATAGTTCTTGCAAGGCGAACAACAACATCACTAGAAACACTAATTTTTGGCAAATTGCTGACTGATTGTACAGGCCCTTGAGCTCCAGTATACATTTCGAAATCGTAGCTGAACCCTGAACTACCGCTTAGCACAAAATTTTTGTACCCCCATTTGTGGGGCTTTTTTGGATTGTACTGTCGCATAGTTGACCTGCTTTTCGTCGGTATTATTTGCTCGTCAACTGCCATATATTCTTCTTTAGGTACTGTCAGAAGTCTCTGTCTGAGTTGCTCCAAAAAAGGTCGCAATTTGTGAAGAGGATCGTGTCCTGGTTGACCTTTGGGTACTTGCGTGGAGTTGGTGTTGAAATGTATAAATCTTTTTATTTCCTCAAACCTGTTGCACGCCATAACATTGTTTATTTTTGGGTGTCCTAAGCTTTCATTCCAATAATGTCTTGTTGATGGCAATTGTATAATAGACATGTAAAGACACATACCTACAAACTGTTCAATTTCTTTTGCTGTGGTACAAAAAATCTTTTCGGGACGTTTTTCTATCGCATATCTAATAGTTTCTTGTTCTATGTACTGGAATATTTCGTCGGTAAATAAATACTTGAAAAATTGAATTGGGGTTTCTAAGCTCATTATTTCGGCAGGCAAATCTAAATTACCACTGAATGCGATTTCGGTCTCAACTTTTTCTAGAAATCCATCCCTCCATCGAGGTTTTTCAGCTCTTGCGCTTCTATTGGACGAAGACGGCAATTGGGATAATGGAGTATTATCGTCTGATTCTGAGTCCGATTCGTCAGATCCAGGAATATATCGAGGAGGTAAATGTTGAGCTCTCCTTACCCGATGTTCGTCTTCGGACAGATCTTCGTCGCTGCTACTTTCAGGAAAATCCTGGATAATTGTATGAATACCTCCGTAAAATCGACGTGGATCCATGTCGCAAGTTTCCTGTAAATAGATGTTTGATTAAACCACGTAAATAACAAAATAAGAGGGTACATCACAAAAAAAGCTAAACAACTTTTCATTATAAAGTATCATATTTGTGCATGTTGGTACAAATAAGGTACATAGGAAGAAAGAATATTTCTGCATGCTGTACCAAATTTGTTCCATTCAGTTAGAACCACTTTTAGGTAATTACTACTTGATAAAACAATAAAAGCTTACCTTAGTATCAATATTTAGATTACTTTCTTTCCTGGAGTATTTATTTGCAAGCACTAACACTGAGATTTGTATTTTTTACACAATTTCGAAAATCATAAACTCGCTCCGCACCGGTTCGTACCTGTTCACTGACTTTGACAAAGGATGTAGTTTACACAACTTGCTCATAGATGGCGGGTTTATACATAAAATGAAGCTCGTATGGGACGAATTTGACACAGTATGCATAAAATAAGAAAATCTGTTTGCAACTTTAAAATATTTTAAGAATTTTGGTTTGGTTCATTTATGAACCGCGATGCGGTAAAGGGTAACAGAACAAAGCCCCAAAATAGTTCCAAACCTTTGCCGTTTGTTTTTATTGGTGATGCCTTTTGGTAAAAATTCACTAAATACACAGAGAAAAATATATAATTACAGATTGTCACGAGCAAGAAGAGTAATTGAAAATGTTTCTGGAATAATGTCTAATCGCTTCAGAATTTTCCATACTGCTATTAATTTTGCAAATAATAAAACTTATCGTCCTTACATGCTGCATATTACACAATTTTTTGAGAAAATCATCTACTAATTATCTGGATTCTGAATTTGATGAAGATGATGTACCGCTGCAAGGTGTAATTCCATTAAATGTAATAAATGGCAATGTTAGTAATAATGCAAAGTTGATAAGAGAAGAATTTGTACAATATTTTAATGGTGAAGGTGCTGTTAGTTGGCAAAATGAGAGAGCATTCGTTTAAAAATATATGACAATAAATAAAACATATGTATTGGTACAAATAAAAGTACTTTGGATACATAACACTGGGATTACATAACACTGGGATTAATAAAGTTGTTCTTTACCTGATCATTGTTTTCATTTTCTTCGTTTAATATGTAATTTATGTCGTAAGGTTTCTCGACTTGTGTGTCTTTTTCGTTAAGAAATAAAAATAAGTTGTAGTACCACAATTTTGGTAAATACTCTTCATCGGCCCCTATGCGATCGACTCGCTGCTTTCACCTACAACAAACAAATAAATAAAAACTTAAAGAAATAAACAAACACCAGTTCCTGACGATAAAGTCCGTAAATAAAGTAATAAAGTAGGTAAATAAAGTTATCTACATACCTTGTTTTGTTCTTTATTAAATTTACTCCTCATAGAATTGATTATTTTGGTAACGGAGTCCAAATTAGCACCACTATCATTTTTTTTTTAATGGAAAACAATTCCTCTAAAGCTTTTTGGCGTTGCTGTTTATTTCTATAATTTTTGTCGTTCACTCTCCACAAGCATTCAAAATTTTGGTACTTTTCTATGAATTCTATCATTACTGCACGGTCTGCACGTCCAGTTGATACAGACGCCGCCATTTTAAAACTAGATGCACAACACGCTGCAGTCACCGCGATCGCAGCGAGCGAACTGAACCTTGGAATGACGATCGCGCATTGACGGTTTGGCGCGACGCGCCGCTTGGATTTATGGTAGTCACGGAAAATTTCCGTGGCGCGTCGTCAGTTAAAACTCTGGAGTGATGATTCGGCATTGACGATCAAATTTTGGAGTGACGCCCTAGTTTTATGCCGCAGTTTTATGTTTGGACTGATCGTCAATGGCCGGCTTGAGGCTCATCAAAGTTTTCTAAGATCCTTTGAAGTTTTGCGGTACTTATTTGGATAGTGTCTTCATCAGATTCTAAATTGTCATCTGACACTTCGGGATCGTCGGGTAAACCATAAAGCTCATTTAATTCGTTGATTATATCCAAATCTTGTAGTATCTTTCTACTCATTTTCGGACAAATCTACAAGAAACAAAAAAATAACATTTACATGTGCCAAGGCAAAGGGAATATTTTTCCCACCACAACCAACCCATATAATCAAATTATGCAAATTCCCAAGTTGAAAATATGCCTAAATTTTAATTGAATAAACATTTGTCTTTAGAAATAATAACATCTTACCGTTTTTGAATCGCAGAAAATGAAGATTTATAAAGATTTATCTTGTTGTACAAAAATTCGCCAGTTTTTCACATTGAGAACGTCAACCGAAGAAAAAAAAGTATGGCGACCATAGATAAAAATATTGAATTAAAAGTCAATTGAAATATTGCCATACGAATAAAAACCGTACTATTATAATCTAAGCCAAAAATATTGGAAAAAGTTGGTGGGAAAAATATTACCTCTGCCTTATAAAGGGTTAAATCACAAGCATGGAAAATGTGCACATTTATTCTCTTAGTTTGTAGGTTACTTAATTTCATTTTTAATGAAACAAGCTGGTTGTTGAATACTCAATACATAGATTTATTTTTCTGTTACTGTATATTGTTCACGTTTACACATTTGTGCACATTTTTCACTTCAAACATGTTGACAACCCTATTTACATTTATGTATAAATTACATACAAGTACGCGCGCCTTTTAAGGCCCATTTTTTGCAAAATTGAAATAAATAAAAGAACTGAAATGATTTATGAAAACAAACTTAATTTCAATATTACTCATTTATTTCTGAATATAATCAACATACAGATCAACACGTTTGATAAAACTTTAATTAGAAAACAATTGGTTTTAAAAACCTCTCAAGTGGGCTTTTTTAGGAACATAGGTACTTAACATAGCCCGATATTAGTTAAATCGTTTATAAACGCTATCAAAACAAAACATAAGTATATATGTAAAACTTAACCTAATTTAGGAGATTCTTAAGTAATCAGTCTGTTAAAATAGTATTTTTGGTCATTAATTGTACGATGGGCCATCTCAGGCATACGAAAACTTAATTTACCTACAAAACAAAAACCTCTGAAGAAAATAAAAAAAAAACACTTTTGTGACATTATTCTAACGATCACTTTTAGTAAAAACAATAAAAAGAAACAAAATTTTGATCAAAAATTTTCACCGCAATTTCGGTGGGCCTTATTAGGGTAATGAAAAAAAAATCTGTGTAATACTCAACGCCATAGGATTTTTAGTTGCATTCTGGACATATGAAATACTCCAAGTCTTCTTTAGTTAATCCTACACATTCTTCATGGTACCACAATAAACAACTAACACATTTTCGCATAGCCCTCACTACTTCAGTTTTACAAGCTGAGCAATACCAATTTTCAGCCTTATTCTTTGATCGTAAACTTTTTTTAACATTAACTCTCTTATCTTTTATCTTCTTTTCTCTCAGCTTCTTCTTGTCCGTTTTCGTCTCTCCTGTATTATTTTTTTTCTTCCTTCGGCTTAAATTTGTTTTTTGTTTCGATATTGTTGTTTTCGTTTTCTTTTCTTTTTTTTTCTTTAACATCATCAAATAAGTCCTTAGTCACCTTTTGACCAATATAATTAATTGCTTTTCGCCTTGGTTTATTCTTAACTATTGCAAAGTTAGGTGTTGGTATAAGTTCGTGAAACGGAGACCTCTTTTGTGTTTTCTTGATTGTTTGTTTCAAATTGAATAGTGGCACATTGTCTGAATCTTCGGACTGGTGATCTTCTATTTGAGTTTGTCGTGTATCTCCCTCTGTGCAAGCTGGTATTTCATCAGATGCATCCAGTTTTGATTCTTCTGATTCCGATGACGTATAAATTTTACAGCTCCTGGCGGGATATTGAAAGTATTTTTGTAATGCGTTTATGTCAATATTTTCATCATCTTCGTCTGATGTGGAAGAATTTATGACTGGTCTTCGTAGTAAATGCTGTCCTAGCCCAGACGTGCTTGGAATTGGAGAATGAAATTGTGACTCCCTATTACATACATTCAAGTCTGTTGCTGTAGCTTGTTCTATAATATCTATAGTAGTAGATTCGGTGGAGGAACTGTATTCAACCAATTTCCTATAAGCGTTAGTTGGCGAATGTTTCTGTGTCTGAAGAATAGATGAAGGTGAGGATGAATATCTAGACAAAGGCTGAGGCAGATGCAGCACAGTACTAGGTTCAGCGCAACAGTCAAAATCAACATTTTCTTTAGTAATATTGACGGTGACATGCAAAAGCTTTCTTCACAATCTGTATCAGAATCATTAATCACGGACTGTCCTAAAGCTGCTGAAGCGACTGAGTTAGAAGCGGTTTCATATGGAAGGTGCAAAAGCCTCCTCGGGAATCGCATTTGGATTATAGGGATGGAGTCCAGTAGCTCTAAATCCATTTTTTATATTGTCTTGAGTTACGCACTTAGGCCATACCTTGGAGAAAATTTTGTTAAATCTTGCCTTCGTTAGTTTGCGGTCTGGGTGACGATAGGCGTACAACAAGACTTCTTCATCCCAATGATGTTCGTATGATTTGTTCACTGACTTATCTAACGGTTGTAACTCATGGGTAGTATTGGAAGGTAAGCAATACAATACAATTTGGTCAAATCTACAATTCTAGCATCCAAATGCGAAGCAGCTCCGTCAAAAACTAGTAAACATTTTCCAGGCGACTTATAGTTGCCAAGATGATGGATGAAATCTATGAATAGTTCAGTAGTCATGCTACCTTTTGGTGCCATTTTGACTATAGTGCCATCTGGCAAATTGTCGTTAAATTCTGGCCTTAACCTCTTACCCTTAAGGCCAGGTAGACCAAGCAATGTAGGCATTTAACGCTACCACTTTTACGCGACGCGAGCCGTGCGCTTACGTCGCCTGCGTGAACTTACATGAACCCAACGCCGAGTGGAGAAGTGTCACAGTACAGGTAAGCATGTCGTATAGGCAGTAGGTCAACTTATTTTATTATTAATTTGTTTTAAAAAATAATAAAATACGCGACTTGATCCATTATTCTTGTTTACCGATATACGTAGTAATCGCGAAGGCCGAAAATTAATTTCATAGGTTGTAAATACATTTTATTCAATTATTCGGCATTTTAGTTTCATAAAGTGTATCTCACGAAGCAACACGCGCTTCAGTTGTGGTGGTGGCTAGGTGTGGTGTGTTGTGGTAACTTTAATAAAAAAAAAACAACCGGCATAAAAATATAAGTGCAAAATAAGTTTCGAAAGTCGATTTTTCCTTTTTAGACACCGAAACTATTATTTTGCACTTCGTAGTGTTTATATTTTTATGTCGGTTATTTTTTTTTGTTCTAAAGTGATTTTCACTCAACCGAATTGAGAACCTCCTCCGTTTTTTAAAGTGGGTAAGAAAACAACATGAAATTACTTTTAAATGATTTAAATACGAAATAAAATTAAATTATAAACACAAAATGACTGTATGGTGTTTTCCATAAATTTTACAATGTTTTCAAATTACGGTAGGTATGCGAGGACTGCGTAGGCCTGTCAACAAGTACCAGGTACTTGATAATATAAGAAATGGTCTACAGATCTAAGGTCTACAAGGCCTACAAAGTCCTCACATTTACAAAATAAGAATCTATCAAAAGGATAAATAAAAGATAAAATATAAAAACCTACTAAACCAAGTGATATGATTGCCATTACAACCACTAATAAAGAGGTGAAAAAAATTTACTGTCGGTATATAATGTCAAATAATAAAAAGATTAAGTATGTCAAAGAAGTATGTAAAAATGTTTTTGAAAAGTCCTAAGTTTAATTATATGTATAATTCAAAATTGATCAATATTGATTACGCGTGAGCTTGGACCCGGATGTGATTCTGACAATGACGACGATGTGCATGTATTGGGCTGCACGTTTTCTTTATTTTGCAATGTCAGATCTCTAATACGCATACCACGTTCGTGTCTGCTGTCCACCAGTTCTGGTAGCAAGCATTTCAAATAAAATTGTACCAGCTTTGGCTCCATATTTTTCCTCCAGAATTCGTCATCTTTTTCAATGCGCTCTATGTGTATAGGCTCATTCTCTCCTGCCCAGATCCCAAGGAGACACACACGCCTTCCTGTGATATGAAGTTGTCCTTGTATTTGGTAGAACCAATTACTATTTTTGTTTATGGTTTTGGTCATCGTTTTTTTATTATATTTTATTATTTGAATTTTGTTTTCTTCTATAGCTTTCACCAACCCTTGTTTTGATGCTGTTATTGGACACTTAATTTCGACAATTGTATCATTCCCAATCAATCCGTCGGGCGTGGCCCCAATATAACAGTGAGAATCGTCAATAAATAATCCACAGGGCAAAATATTAATGTTCTCTTGTTGCTGTAATTGCAGCAGCGCCTGATGTTCGTTTTCTACTCCATAGGCTATTGATGCAACATGAGCCAAATTATTTTTATACAGTATATTTTTAACCAAAGGAGCTGTACTGGATGACAACTTCCGCTTACATATGGAGCCAAAGTTAGATGCTGTTATAAGCTTCTGCCTTATCTCTAGCCACTCGCTACTATCCCTTTGTAAAATTGTGGACCTCTCTATAGAATTTCGATCAGACGTAAGTTTTTGTAAATTTTCGATGTATTCATTTTTGGCTTGCTCCATTTGAGTTTCTGTCATGTCTGGCGCTGAAGAAGCTGGACCATAATCATTTTGTTTTTGTGTCTCTCTTAATTTCCTTTTTTTTTTTGTGGGATGCTCAACGTTGTATTTTCTTTTAAGAGCTCTTTTCTTCTCTACTTCCTCCACTTTCCCACCAGGGTTTTTTTCGGTATAAGCTTTTTGAATGGTGGAAAGAGCAGCTCTTGAGTTGAATGAGACTGCTGCAGCGTGACAACGGCCCTGGTAACCTCCTTTTAATGCAAAATTTGTTCTTTTCCCCCCAATAAATTTAGCTATTACATTATTGAAACATTCGACAGTATTAGTGTCTACATCTTCTATTAGACTTCGCGATTTCGCAGCAATGTTGGAAATAATTGCATTTATTCTAAATGCAAACGTCGAATTTTGGATTTTTTTAAACTCCTCATTCAAGTTGTTTGTTTTCTCACAGAAGTAACTTTGGCACATTCTGTGATCACCGTAAGCATGTGCCAAAGAGTTAATAATATCGTTATGTAGTACCGATATAGCTACATGCCTAGGACTCTGGGAAACTTTATGGTGTTTTATGGAATTCACAATTGCTTTTCGCATTGACATTATTTTTAGATTGGTCAGCGTTTTCCGATGTACCAACATATATTTAGTTTCTGTGGTAAGTCCACGTAACTTTTTGCAGAAATTACGCAATATATGATTCCGGCACTCAATTTTTTCAACTGTCAGATTCTGATTTTCGTACGGTTTGGCGTTCAGAATTTTAGCGTAGGTTGAAGCGTCACCATCTCCTATCATTCTGCCGTATATAAGTCCATACATTGGAATCGAGGATTTAAACCCTTCGACTATAATTTGAGTTTCCATTGAGCTCGAAGAACCTTCATAGTTTCTGAAACACACATGCTGTTTCGGATCGACCGTTCTGTTTGCGGCTCTGGCACACACCAAGCAATATTTATTTTTTACTCCAATATATAGAACTTGGCCAGTCTTTCTGCCAATTATTGCTGCCGTACCCGATGTAGATTTATAATTTGTTCCGTAAGACCTAGTACACCATGAGCCGTCAACATATACGTCAATGACGGGGTAACCGTTCTTTGTTCTTCCTTCTGCGAGCGCTAGTTCTTTTTCTTTTGCTGCAGCAGCCGCCAAAGACTCACTAGCAGTTTTTTCCCATTTTGCATAAACATCGTTTTGCAATTTCAAATAATATTTTGAAGAAAATGACGGTATATTCATGGAAGAACATAATTCCTCAAATGTAGAGTATCCAATGCCGGAAACAATGATTCCCGTGGTTGCAGCTATATTTAAATTTACTTGCTGTGGATCCTTGTAATCTTCAGAATGGACCAGACAAATTTCTTGGCACATGCTACATTGGAATTTAAAAACAGATATAAGCCCTAGACTTCTTTCGCTGATTAAACGAAAATTACTCATCTTGCAATCAAACAAATAATTATTATGTCGTCCTTTTTCTTGCAGTTCTCTAAGAAGGAAATTTATATCAACTATTCGACGTCCTTTAACAGGATGAAAGTCATCTTGATGTCTAGCCTCTTCTTCCACAATAAATGAATGACGAATATCCATAGACGACACAAACATTTTTTTTTGCGGCCATG
Organism: Lithophane semibrunnea; assembly: GCA_947363905.1. Lineage (NCBI taxonomy): Eukaryota > Metazoa > Arthropoda > Insecta > Lepidoptera > Noctuidae > Lithophane > Lithophane semibrunnea. The sequence goes on along the minus strand of OX376207.1, from coordinate 3,291,404 downwards.
ACATGCACATGAAAATTTATTAAAAATAGGTACTCTCATCTCTTGCGTTAGATGTGAGCAAAACAATACTTTGCTACGAGCACAAAACTGTGAATTGCAGAGAGGGCCCATGGATCTCTCAGGTTTAGATTCTATTTGACTATATTTACTACCTATCTTTTTGTATCCAAGATATTCCTTCCCTAGCATTCTATTTTTCCTGCTAAGTTCTCTTTTCCATGCTAACCTGTCAGCTTTTCTTTTTCTCGATCTTGATTGTCTCCCGACTTCTGCTTCGGCATCTCTCTCAGGAAACCATTCAATATGTTCTGATGACTCGATCGGTTGTACATTTGTAATTTGAGATAGTGGAACATAATCAGGGTCAACAACAGAGTCATCTGACGAAAAATCCAACATTGACTCAGTAACAACTTCCGGAACACCTGATGAGCTAGGAACAGTTTCTAAAACTGTGGTCAAAGTATCACAGTCAGCAACAGAGTTTTCGATATTCGCAGATGTACATGGAATTGGTTCGACAGGTTTTTGAAATATAAGTGGATTACCTGCCCGCTTTTGATCTAAAATTTGCTTCCTTTTATTTAGAAGTGCCTGGCGTCGATTTTGAAGCTCTTGTAATGTAACAACATTACTACTGACGTCGGCATTTCTCCAAACTACAGCCTCGTCAACACCTGACTCTTCTTCCATGATCGTCTAAAAAAAAGTTATAGATATTGAGAAACACTCGAAAGCACCCCACAAATTGTAATTATATTTAAATACCAGTCGCTACTGGTCTGCTTTAGATTTAAACAACACCTAGAGTTAAAATATTTTCTAAATAGGTACATTGATACGATAAATTTTTTAAAGAAAATCATCAAAAACGCGTAACTAGCTAACATTTAAACTAAAACATAAAAAATCTAAACCGCGGAACTACCAGCACAACAATTAGTGCAAATTTTACATATAAAATAAGTGAATTTATAGATTCTAATGTGTAACTAAATTGATAAAGAAACAACCATAAAACAATCTTAAAAACTTACCGATCAGCTTCGTATTACTGTGAAAATACTTTTATTTTCCGGAGCACCACACAAAAACAACACATCTCCTTGTTATGGTCGCGAGAATGCGCGGTATTGGTCAAATTATTTTGACAGGTTCGCTCACGCGGTTTTAGCTAGTTGTGATTGGTCGCGTATTGAATGAGCGATAAACCAAACTGTGAATGTGGTTCGTAGCCAATGAGTATCGGCGGCTCATTGCCGCCAAATCTAAAATTTGATACTTTTGTACTTCCGCGGTATTATCCACTGTTAGTTACGCGGTATTGCAGTATCAACGACGATAAATTATTCTACTACGAGAAGTTAGTTTTAGTTGCCAGGATAACCTTCTAACCGCAAACCTGCAAAATGTTAGTAAAAGTCACAAACGGAAAACGGGATTATTATTGTTTTTAAACAAAAGTTTCGAATTTGGAATTAACTTTTTTTCATACCCAGACTCTTTATTAAGTGCCAGTAACATAGTTTGGCTATTAAAACCTCTTTACAACTAAATGATTAACAATAATGTACAAAAATCAAAACCGCCCGTTTTTTTTGCTTGCAAAGGGGTGTATGTGGACATCTGATGTTCATATTTAATTTGAGTTAAGGCTGCAGATGTTGGCAAAATAGGTGGATAATCATCTTCATCTTTAAATAGTGTTACTGCAATTTTATTACGCGTTTCTGCGGTGCGTTCATTAAAGATTTTGCAATTTTCCTTCTAGTGTGTGGGTCATCCTTGTTTTTTTATTTGGATTATGTTTAAAATCACTGTCAAAATTCATAATTTTACATTTAAAAGATATAATTTTGTTTGAGAGATCAGAACTTGTCATGGTCACTTCTGCATTGCATTGATTACATTTACCATAAAAAATAACATTATTTTCTGATCTTCGAAATCTATAGGTAAATATGAGAGTACATAAAATTTTTGTACAAACTGCAATACACTTAACTGCCCTTTAAAGACGCAACTGAGAGAAATTATGACTGTTCGAAAGGGATAGATGTTTGTTTGTCAAGATGTCATGTTTTCCAGAAAACGGTTCAGGTAATATTCTTAATTCGGTCGTATTGCAATTCTTCTTTATCAATCAAATTGACATTTACTTGAAAGTTTATTCCAAATAAAAACTGCATGGATCATGGATGCAATAAAAATTTAAAAACAAAATCTTGATGTCTGTAGTCAGTTCTGTCTGCTTGACAAGATCTTTTAAAATAATATTCAAATTCTACAATCAATTCACTACTTTAAGTTACAATAATTTAATAAAATGCCTGCGCGGCTCACCGCTACGGAAAGAATCCGCATCGTAATTTTAAGGGCAGGACTCTCAGAATCGACCTATATTTGATTCAAAATTAAACAATCAAATATTATTTGTTTTGATCTGATAAAAATACATGTTGTAGTTTAATAAATATTCTTGATTATTCTATAGTTAAAACACGATTTATACAACTTCATTCGGTCAAAAAAAATTGAGAAAACTCCCTTTTTTTCGCGATTTTTTGATCGTTTTTTTATTTTTACTTGTAGTAGAACCAACTTTTACTCCCGAAAAACATGTCAAAAAATAGGCAATGAAATTACGAAGAATATTGTATGGTTTATTGTTCTCAAAACAGTTTTTCATTGTTTTAACAAGATATTATATAACAAGGTGGCCCGCGCGCTTCGTTTCAGTAGCCGGCCAGGAGTCTTTGAGGTAGGACCTGTGTCGCTGTTGCTAGCTCGCTGCGTTCCCCGCAAAATATACGAGAAATTATTGTTATTTTCCGTGTGTTAGTTTTAAAAATCAGTCTGTATAAACAATAAGGTGAGTTTGATTATAATTTTTCTACGTATATTATAACTACCTACTCGTTTTTAATATTACAGTTTACAGAAAGAATAGTAGCACAACTACACCAAAGATCATTTTTGCAAATAAAACTTTTTATCTTTGCAGTTGAACTGACCTACACCTCGATATTTTGAATGGGATTTAAAATGGCGACGCGACGATGCGACGGCAGAATTTGCTTCTCGCTCAGGCGCAATAGGTACTCGTAGATTCTATTACGTGAGCGTCAGCATGTACCTAGTGTACCTACTGCATCAATTCAACTCGCGCGCCTACTGTAGGTATCTATTGTACAAATTATAATAATAATGCAAGGTTGTTGATGTTGTTGTACTTTCACACAAAATAGTGACTAGATATCTGTTATCTCATAATATACCGACTGACTTACCGGCTGCGGCTGACTTACCGACTTAATGGCTGACTTCCTGCGGGAAATTGCCTGTCATACCAAAATTCTATAGATTATATATAATGCTTGTTTTTAGGGTTCCATACCCAAAGGGTAAAACGGGACCCTATTACTAAGGCCCCGCTGTCTGCCTGTCTGTCTGTCACCAGGCTGTATCTCATGAACCGTGATAGATAGACAGTTGAAATTTTCATAGGTGATGTATATCTGTAGCCGTTATAACAACAAATACTAAAAACCAGAATAAAATAAATATTTAAGGGTACGTTTGTTGTATGGGAGCCCATACAACAAACGTGAGTTTTTTGCTCGATATTGAAAACGACAACAGGTGAACGCTTGAAATATTCACAGAATATTTAGTTACTTATTCACTTTCAAAATAAATAATTAAATTAAAATAAAACAAATAGTTAAGCGTGGCTCCCATACAACAAACGTGATTTTTTGCCGTTTTTATAGATAATGGAACCCTTCGTGCGCGAGTCCGACTCGCATTTGGCCGGTTTTCTCTTTTCAGTTATGTTTTTGCAATCGTGTTTTTTGTTTTTTTAAATAATTTGTTTTTATACTTGGTTTTTTAGGGTTCCGTACCCAAAGGGTAAAACGGGACCCTATTACTAAGGCTCTGCAGTCTGTCTGTCTGTCCGTCTGTCACCAGGCTGTATCTCATGAACCGTGATACCTAGACAGTTGAAATTTTTACAGATGATGTATTTCCTGTTGCCGCTATAACAACAAATACTAAAAACCAGAATCAAATAAATATTTAAGGGGGCTCCCATACAATAAACGTATTTTTTTTTGCCGTTTTTACAGATAATGGTACGGAACCCTTCGTGCGCGAGTCCGACTCGCACTTGGCCGGTTCTTTTCACTCCGGTCTGAACTGTGTAAAAAATGACATCTTGGCCGGTTTTATTATTATAAGTAAGCGTAGTGCGGTAGTAAGCGTAAGCGTAGTGCGCAAGCGCTGTAACAGTCATGAAAGAAAAGGAAACTGTTAGTGACATTAAAAAAAAGCAATGGTAGGTAGGTAATAAAATAAATTGTGTTGCTTATATTTCCCTAAAAACTAAACACCCGAAACATTAACATGAATTCCGTAAAACAAAGTTAATTGTACTTACTGTGACGCAAAATGTTTGCACAGCGGGGTCAGCGAGTTCATTTAAACTACGTGTTCGCGCGACTGGCTTGCAGGGATTGAGGTAGCGCTAAATGCCTACTACGCTCGAATATGGTGGCCTTAAATGAAACAACCATTGATATGTGCACGTAAGTTTGACACCAAATGGGGATGCCAGGCAGCCATAGTGATTTAGGCCTGAGTGCCCACATGTAAGACCGAATTTTAATGTTAGTATGCACCACAAATCATCTTTTGATAAAAGAAAATAATTGAAAAATACTTGGAGATTCCAAATTATAAGGTTTTTTTAATGCGCCATACAAAAAATGTTAAAAAGTTATTGCAAACTACATACGTAACATATGCCAATATAGCAATAAGCCAATATAGTATTTAAGATTTAAGATGGTTGAAAATAAAACACAATATTAATAGAACACATTTTATTCATCCAACGTATCATCATATACCACTAAAACCTCATCCAAAAATTGAGCAGGAGGTAAGATATTAGATTGATGCCGTGCCCACCCCAAATACCATATCACTGTCATGACATGGGCACAGCATCCAACAGTACGACGCCCAACAATACAATTACATCAATACTGCTTTATCGCCTCACGACCTGCTTCGGTATTATTAATTAATATATATACGAAGTATATTTTGCGACTGATATGCCGACTTGCAATTCTTGCTCTAATCAAATAGCAATTTGACCCAAATAGGAGTTCTTCCATTGTTCTATTCCTCGAGTCTCTAGATATTTCTATACAGTAAGATCCATTAAATCGTATGTGCTCTCCATAGTAAGAGCGGGCTTGTTCAGCTGATATATTCCACAGGCAATCAATATTAGCTCGCTGTAACTTAATCTTGGGAAGTCTCTTATATTTTCCCTGTCTACATTTATGTTGTGAAAATCTGCCCTAGTTCTATTGAGATTATGATCCCTAACATAGTCCGAGAGATCATTGTTTTTATTCATATTTCTATTAATGACTTGGATTATTTCAGGAGCATCATCCCTATCCCTTAATTTGGTGTGGTATTTATTTATAAGAGCAGCAGCCACAGAGAAATCTATCATAAGATGCTTGGAAGCCCTATTAAAAAAGTTTTGTCTAAATATTTTAAACTTGGTTTTAAAAATACCGTTCACCACCTCCACAACCCAACGACATAATGTAACGGCTCTGGATTTGTTGGCTTGACTTGTAGTCAGTTGTGGCTCATTATCTTCTGGGGATAACAGTACATGTACATTATAGCCACAACTTCTTAGTAGTAGTAATGAGTCCCTGAAACCTCTATCCAAAATAAACACATCTCCTGTTTGGAAAAATTGACGGCATGGACTGTTTTCATATCGAAACTCTTGTTTTATAATATCTGCATCTGTGGTTGTAACAGGATAGGGGCCCAGTACATCAATGATATAACCATCAGTGCATACAAATAAAAATGGCTTAACAAGATTACGGTATTTATGTAACGAATATAACGCATAAGAAGACCTATTACTATAATTTATTTCAAAACTGCAGTAATCAACCAAAAAAAATGTGGGACCTGATTAATAGTTTGGGATTAAATAAAGTTAAAGACAGCGATGCCCCTCCCAAACTAATGTCAAACGCTGGATTTCTAACAGAAGGTAACTCAATATGTGACTTGTTTAATTCTTTTTTCTCATCTATAGGCGGAGACTTAGCAAAACAAATACCGGACACATATCACACAAATACGGGTAGCATACTAATGTACGATCATAACTATACACATGACATAACATTAAACGAACTAACGCCATGCACCACAGAAGAAATAATTAGAATCATTGACAACCTCGACAGTGACACTAGCACTGGTATGGATGGCATTAGTACTAAGGCAATAAAATGTCTAAAAAACATCATCGTTGAGCAGCTAACTAATTGTATAAACACCTGTTTACTACATGGTACTTTTCCCGATACCCTCAAGATGGCTAGGGTCAGTCCTATTTACAAATCTGGAAATAGAACTGACCCAAGCAACTACAGACCGGTGTCAGTGTTACCTGTAATGTCCAAAATTTTCGAACGCGTATTATATAGTCGCCTAAGTAACTATTTGACGGATAAAAAATTTCTAATAGACGAACAGTACGGCTTTCGCCCTAAATCAAGTACTCTCTCGGCTGCAACGGATCTGATCACCAAAATTAAAACCTATATAGATCAAGGAAGCTATGCCTTAGGCATTTTCATTGATTTAAAAAAAGCGTTCGATACCGTGAGTCATCAAAAACTGCTACAGAAGCTCGATAACATAGGTGTTACAGGTACAGCACATAAAATGTTTAAATCATACTTGGAGAACAGGCGTCAAGTTGTTAAAATAGGAAATATTCACACTAGCTCAGTCCAACATATTTCATATGGCTGCCCTCAAGGTTCGATTATCAGTCCGTTACTTTTTCTGATTTATATAAACAATATTAATAAAATAGGGTTAACAGGACACCTAACACTATATGCGGACGACACCTGTCTCTTTTACTTTGACAAATCAATTCATGACATTATAAAGGACGCTCAATATGACCTTGATCTATTAAACGAGTGGTTAAAGTGCAACCTTCTTACAATCAATACGTCGAAAACCTCATTCATGATTTTTACCACTAAAAATAAGCGTATACCGGACCTCTCGCCTCTTAAAATAAATAACGAAATAATAAAACGATCAACCAACGAAAAATATCTTGGATTAAGGGTAGATGAAAAACTATCTTGGACATTACACATCGACCATCTCAAAAGTAAATTAACATCGTTATTGGGAGCGTTACGGAAAGTAGCAAACTGTATTCCAAGTAAAGTTCGCACTTTGATTTATAACTCGTTAGTCAAATCGCATTTAGAATATTTAATTGAGATATGGGGATCCGCAGCAGTAACTAATTTAAACCCACTTCAAAGAATTCAAAATAAAATAATTAAAACGCTGTTCCATTATCATTATCTCACTCCAACAAAGACCTTATACGAAAAAACTAAACTATTAAATATTAGACAGCTATACATTTACTACACTTGCATTCTTATTAAAAACATAACTACAAACTCAATACAAACTAACACACAACTTAAGAAAAAAACAATGTCATATAACCTAAGAAATAGATATAAAAACCATCTTGAAGTCATCAGCGCACGAACTAATTACGGTAGAAAGACTATATTATTTGAAGGAGCACAGCTGTTCAATGGATTGCCGGACGATATAAAAGAGTGCGATAACGGGATTACTTTTAAAAATATGCTTAAGAAATATGTATGTACATTGTAACTTCTAATACTCTGGAGGAAATTGTATTGTATTATCATACGTATTACTTTGTATCTCATTATAAGCGGACTGTAAGTTCTTATGAGAATAAATTTCTTTAAACCGAATATGTTTTTTTCTGGTACAAGTAATTAGAACTCTTTTCTATATATATGTATGTACCATCAGCAATTATAATTGGTGTTCTCACAGGCCCTCCATATAAAGAAAAAAAAAAAAAAAAAAAAAAAAAAAGAATTAGGAATCAGCAGATTCCTTTGCGCAACTTCTGCTCTTGTTATATGATTCAAACCAAGATTACTTGGTAAAAAATCTTGATGCAATACTTCTCTGGCCAAGTTCATTAGAACTTCTAATGTACTCCTTGGGACTTGCAATAAAGATGAAATTCGCTCATTACTATCACCTGTCCGTAATTTCATTAAATATGCTGCTAGTGCAAAAGCTCCCCTATGTCTATTAGATAGTCTAGGAACTTCTAAAAGCATTTGCTGAAATTGTTCCTTTGAAAACCCCAAGTAATAATGAACAATGTGCTCTGTAGTTAATATATTATCAAAATCTAAATGCATAAGCATATTATCTTTTAATAAAGAAATTAATTCCTCCATATGCTCACCACTGAATGTCCTGATAGGAGTGTAAATAGAATCTAGAAGTAAATCCCATGAATTGCTTCTCAAGTGATACAAACATATTCTACAATTTGGAGCCACATAATAATTGTAGTCACAAAGTAAACTTACTCGCAATGTCGATGGTACTAAAAGTCGGTCAGACTGATTACATCCAGGAAAGAAACATTGGCATTGTATGTCAGGAGCTCTAATATAGTTAGGCAACTGCATGCTATGAGATGTATTTTGTACATCACTTTGTGTTTGAGAAGAGTCTGTGTCCAATGACTGGACGCTTGATGCTGCTGATTCCCGTTCTGATGTTAAGCGTGAAACTGCTCTTTCCGTCCTCCGCCAACAGGTATGACACAGATAGGTGGATCTTGACAACTGTAACAAAAAAACTGATATAATATTAACCTTTTCACATGTCACAGCAATTGGTGTACTGCTAATCTTACTGAATTAAATAGAATTCGACAATAGTATAGTTTGTTATCTAACCTGATGTGGCGCTATTTGACGTGCAATCACATTTCTCATTTGTTCACCCTGCGGTGTGTCAATTTTCAGCAAATGTAACCTTTGTCTTAAAAGAGAGGTGCCACAGCTGATATACACATGAATGTGGCCAACAATAGGCTCTCTTGATTGTTGACTTGTTGGTTGCCCGATTTCATTCCATGCATTGGTCCAACATGCATGGCACACCAAACTATCACTTGAAATTGTCTGGAAAAGTAAAACATTATTACTGTAAGTATTTGTATAAAATATGCATGCTTAGATGAACAGGTATCTTATTTTGAGTTTATACAACTCGAAATAATATACTTACTCATCATAATTGCATATTATATTTATTAGTTATGAAACTTATTATAGCTACCTGTAGCTGTCCAACCCATCTTTGTATGAGAGTCCGAACTTCGTCGATTTCCAATGGGTGTCTTCGCATTCTTGATATGTTTAAATTACAATTCACACAGCGTACATATTCACTAGAAACAGTTTGCAGTGAAGAACTCGAACCAGGTTGAATGCCGGGGTCTTCGTTATGTACTGACATCAAATCCAAGTTATCGCGGGGGTTGTCGTTATCAGCAAGAGCGGAATCCATATTCAGGCCGTGGTCGTCACATAAAGGAGAATCGCCAGTCAGTATTCATGGTCAGAAACGTCGATTTTAATAGCATAATACACGCGAAATCTAGATGCAAAAGCAAGTAAGGCACAGAGTACATTGGATTCACAGATGTATTGAAGCAAGGATTGACATTTCTATTGTCAAGCAAGTGTCAAGTTTCAGTGTTGCCATTACATAAACGAAGTATCGATCGGTGCAGTAGATCATTTTTCGGTTATTTAATATTTTGTTCATCGTTGTTTATAAATGTATATAATAAGTACTAACATAAAACATATTGTACCTTCTTTACACAAAAGAACAAATAAATAAATACAAATATGTGCAAATGCTTATGTTAATGTTTTGCAACAAATCTATATTTTTTCGCGAATATTAAATTGACAACCTAGCAAATGTCAGTTTATTTCGTTGTAAATGTTGTAATGTTTAAGTATTTTTTATTTTTTCAAAAATGTTTCTTACTTGTATCGCGTCGTGAATAGAAGAGTTAGTTACGTAATTTACATAAGATTTTTAAATAAAACAGCTTTCTTGGGCATTCCATGGCCTAAAATCGGCATTCCCCTTTCATTATTAGTGTTTTTCGGTGTTTGTATACGTAAGAATAAGTTTGGTTGAGGTTTTCTTAACAGCACTAATTTTGTTTTTAGGAACGGCCGATAAACATGTGCCTACAACGCGACGCGGACGTCTCGAGGAAGGCGGCGATGAACGATCTTGCGAGGACCTTGCGACCGTCTTCATGGTGCTTGAGGACAAGTCACAACAGAAGCTGAAGACGCCGCGTCGCTAGATTCGCTTTGCTCCGCTCAATAATGACGATTTTCAGATGATGTTTGACCAATGTTTTACGAAACTAAAGTTACCTATTTATGAGTTGCAGTTTAAACAGTGCTGATTGCAGCAAGTTAAAATAAGTGCGTAGACTGAAAAATGTAAATAAAATAATAATTACAAATACTTAATTGTTTTATTTAAATGTGTGTAGGTAGGTATATGGATAGTCGATATAGTGGAGGAGCTCGTGGCTAAGTAATGTCAGCCGCACGGGTCGATCCATCAGGTTAAGCTACGCTTGCCGGGGTTGGTCCGTGGATGAGTGACCATCTTTATATACCGATACTCCTCCGTGCCTCGGAAAGCACGTTAACGTATTACCCAGTTACTGGGTTGTGGAGGTCAGATAGGCAGTCGCTCCATGTAAAATACTGGTATTCAGCAGCTGCATCCGGTTAGACTGGAAGCCGACCCCAACATAGTTGAGAAAAGGCTAGGCAGATGATGATACGGATAGTCGATAAAATCCTTTGGACCCGTAATGTTGCATTCCGAAAATGTTGAACAGTAACAAATTATTAATATCACTAGATAACTAGCTTCTGCTCGCGACTTCGTCTGCGTTAAATTACTTGTTCCCCCGTCCCACCCCGTCCCATCGCATCGTCCGCGCTATTACTTCGTTTCCGCTTAACTTTAGGACTTTTGTTTCTTTTTGCTCGGCTCCTAAGGATCGTAGCGTGGTGGTAAAATATAGCCCATAGCCTTCCGCAAGAATAGGGCTACGTAAAGCAAAAAGATTTTTTCAAATCCGACTGGTTGTTTCAGAGATTAGCGCGTTCAAACAAAAAAACAAACAAACAAACTCTTCAGCTTTATTATTAGCATAGATAGATAGATATAGAATAAAATAGTAAGACATATGATTTCTAATGTCATCGCATTACGGTAAAACGAAAAGAAACGACTCTTGCCGATTTTGCCCGATTTGTTAATTATCCGACGAAATTAAGATAAGTTACTCAGCCACTGGCTAGGGTTCATAATTCAACGTCAAATGTTAGTTTCTTTTCTGCGATATGTCAGATAAATTATGGGGCAGTTAAGTGTGTTGCAGTTTGTACATACCGTAAAATGGGGTTACATTGATCAATTTTAAAATTCTGAATTAAATATATTTCTGTACTAAGAAGGCTGAAAAATAAACAAAAAATAAATTTAATATCGGTTTTAAGGGTTGTATTTAATTACATTAAAGCAATATTTATTTGGACACTCCTTTTTGAGTAAAAAAAAAATTATCGCGATCAACTTTATACTGACATCGGGGCTACTTTGATCACACTAGTATTTGGTACGTATTTTGATAGTAACCCCAAAACGAATAAAAACACAAAAAACTTAAAAAAAATCGGTCAACAAATTTTTGTGCTGCAGTTGTTTTAAGGTGATGGGGTTTCTTTGATAAATGCAAATACTGAATATACAGTATGTAACAAAAACCCTGTCCGATCCATTAAAGGCGTATTCCTGGGTTAACATACGTACTATAAAAAATATATTTAAAAATGTAACTCATAAAAATCAAAAGATAATGATTATTTTATTTTTATAAACCATGCGACATTCACACTAAATACGGCAAATTTTCATAAATTGACAACATTCCACTCACCGGGGAAATCTTTTTATTTTACCTATTTTTATTTCAAAGGATACCGCCCTACACTGGGCGCGCTGTCGGTGCTCTCTAGCGAGTCGCCGACTTGTCTGATGTAGCCGACTGGTTGCCTACCGTGCGATGCGGCGCGTGTCTGTACGCTTGTTGCTAGTCAGTCTTTCGTGAAGATTCCTTTCGATCGGACGTCCGTAATGTCATATTCCAATCGGGAATATTTTAATATGTTAATGTGCTTAGGCAAGGCCGATTGTAATTATGCAGCTGCGCGTAGAGATTATGAGGTGCGTTTTCACAGGCCAGGTGTGCCAGTACCGTCGGAGCGTGCGTTCCAACGTCTACATAACCGTGTGTTCACCACAGGCAGTGCTCATGGCCACGAGACACAGCGCGCTGATGCTGGAAGACCACGAGAGCGCAACCTGGATATCGAGGAACAAGTTTTGGATATGTTTGCGGCGGACGCCACGCAAAGCACACGCTCTGTTGCTCGACAACTAGACACTAATCACATGCTGGTTTGGAGAGTGCTGAAGGGAGATGGTCAGCACCCTTATCACTACCGGCGGGTTCAATCCCTTCTTCCCACTGATTACGAACCAAGAATGGAATTTTGTAATTGGATCTTAAGAAAAGTCGAAGAACATGAAGGTTTCTTGAATCGCGTGCTTTTCTCCGATGAATGCTCGTTTGTAAGAACAGGTGTGAACTGCCACAACGAACACGTGTGGGCGCTCGAAAACCCGCTAGCTATGAAACCGAGTAATTTCCAACATCGTTGGCGTGTTAACGTGTGGGCTGGTATCCTCGGAGACCAGATTATTGGTCCATACTTTTTGAGGCCCACAATGAATGGTTCAAACTACCTGTCTTTCTTGTCAAACTACCTGTCTTTCGTGGCCAGCACGGTCTCCCGATCTTACGCCTCTGGACTTCTATTTATGGGGTCATGTCAAACAAATGGTTTTTAAAAAAGAGTGTGATTCGGAAATCGAAGTAAGAGCTCGGATTGTAGCAGCTTTCAATTTAATTAAATCAGAAACAAGTGCGCTGCAAAGAGTACGTGACAATTTAATAAAAAGGTGTCGAATGTGTATCAGTGTTGGAGGTAGACATGTGGAGCATGATCGCCGAGGTATCCAACAACAACAAGTTACTGTTTTAATAAACTAATACCAAAATTCGGTAAGTACCTTTTTCTTAGCTCACTTGTGTCTGTTTTCATTTCTGTGCCAAAAGCACATTTTTAAAAAGCCCTTTTCTGGGCTACATTTATTTCAATTAATTGTTTCTTGATGAACAGAAGTTGAAGTCAAGTTCACTATGCCTAAACGATATCAGCTCAAATCAGCTGATAACAACGCGTAGGCATAACGTAGGTTTATTTAGCTATAAGTTTGTTTGGCGGCAAGCGACAATGCAGGCGGGCGGCTCATGTCAAAGAATCATAAAAACCGTCCCGCTCGGGCGGCTTCAAATTGTAGAACATGAACACATGAAAACAAATACACACACACATGAACTTTATCGAGGATAAGTGTTGCCTTTGGTAAGTTTATTTTTATTTTTTTAAATTAATTATTTTCATTGGGGAAAAATAATAATCTCAAAACCATGAAATGGTTACGTATATGGGCACACAATACTATACCAAATAATACCCTTACGGATCCGACAGGGTTTTTGTTACATACTGTATAGTTCAATACTTATATATTTATTGAAATTAACAGTCTTATTACTCGTTATCATTTAAATTAACATAAAGGCGTTTCATCATTAATTAGGCAACGAAATCAACAAAATTTGAGAAATTATTATTTGTGAGCCCCTCTAATTGAGTTCACAGATATTAACTTCGTAAGGAAACACAAACAGTTCGTCCCCTTTTGCATCAGTCTTTATAATAGGTTTAGGCAAATATGCCACAACGTCTGAAATTTCTATATCAGATATGTCATCTGGAATTAGCTTAAATGTTTTTTTTATTTTGGACAGATTTTAACCCAACCACAACTAAGGGTGTAATTTGGATGATGCGACAAACATAACGATATGTTTTTTTACTACGACCAGAATAAAACTTGGCTAGTAAATATCGCTCCTCAGCCAATTCATTATCTTCCTCTTCTCTTGGCAAAGGAGACGAGTTTATGATGGTGTCACTGTCCTCTTCCTCACTGGACAGTATATCCCTTTATTTTTTACTGGTTGGTTTCCTTCGTCTTTCAATTCCTAAATTTTCCTGAGATGTACTGCATTCATCTTTGTCTGCCGAAATACTTTTACCAGGATCCACATCGAGTCTCTTTTTCTTTCTAATGCTATGTGATGGTCCTCCAAATCTCTGTTCTTTTAATAATTCTGTGAGAACACTTTCAGATTGTTCGACAACGTTATTGTCATCAGGTGGCAAGCGCTTAAAAACTTGATCCGGATTAAATGGAAATATGCCAGTGACATCAAAAGACTTGGTTAGATTTCGTTTAATTGCAGATGTTATATTTAGTGATGGCGTTGAAGAGTGTTGAGGCTGTTTCGGTTTAGCTTCATTCATTCTTATTAGTGCCTTATTTCTTTAAGAAGATTTGGAAAAGCATCCTTTGGAATGGTGGTCAGTCTCGTATTCTCGAATTTCCATTTAGTTAGTACAAAACGCCAGGCTTCCTTCATGGGCCGAAAGAAAGCAACATCTAGCGGCTGAAGTAGATGCGTTGAAATTGGCACCAGGCAGACGAAGGAGATGTTATTTTCTTCACATGTGCGTAAAACGTCATCATCCAAATGCGATGACAAATTATCGCCAATCATAACATTGCGTCCATTCAGTCTTTTTGCATGTGGCAAAAAACATGTCGCCTGTTTGCGACAAAAACGTGTTAAAACCTAAAAATCTTTTTTTTTTTATAATATAGAAGAATTCGCCTCGGCTAGATTTATTTGCTGCAAAAACGCGATATTTTTTACGTAATCAAAGAAAGAAAGAGACGAAATAACTCGTTGTAGTGCTGTCTCAACTCCCTCGTTGGTTCATTACAACAACGCGTCATCTTAGTTTACGTCGACCGCTTGAAGGGGGAAGTGCTCCCTGATTTCGTCAAAAACGTGTTAATACGACTTTAGCGCGTTCTTGTTGCAAAGGTAAGTAGTATTTTTCATATATACTTTAAATCTACGGTGTAATATTTTCAGTTAAAACGTTCTTGCTGAAAATGCTATACATATAAGTATTGTGATTCATCTTAATTATTACGTTGTTCTTGTAAAATTTACAACTGTGCACTGTTTTATAACGACGTGAATCATTGTAGTAGTTGAATGAATATCTTTACAGCTTAAACGGCGTAAACTCATTGGGGTCTGAAATGGCAATGGGCGTTCCTCAAGGCTCGATATTAGGTCCATTCCTCTTTTTAGTTTATATTAATGATTTACCCCAATTACTTCTAAATCAACCGAAGATGGTGTTATTTGCAGATGACACATCATTTATTTTTAAAATAAATCGACGTTCACAAAATCTTGACGACGTGAATAGCTCTATTCTTCAGGTACAAGATTGGTTTACGGTAAATAATTTGGTACTAAATGAAAAAAAAACCAAATGCATTCGATTTAAATTACCTAATGTTAGAAGTAGCGAATGTGACATCATATTGAATGGAGAAAAACTGGAGTTTATTAATCAAACAGTTTTCTTGGGAATCACGCTAGACGAGAAATTACAATGGGGACCTCATATAAAATCTCTTGCGGGGCGGTTAAGCTCGGCCGCTTATGCTGTTAGAAAGATAAGACAGTTAACAGATGTAGAAACCGCGCGTTTGGTCTATTTCAGTTACTTCCACAGCATTATGTCGTATGGCATTTTACTGTGGGGTCGGGCTGCTGATATTGAATCCATTTTTATTTTGCAAAAAAGAGCTGTCAGAGCCATTTATAATCTTTGTCACCGCGAATCTCTCAGGGAACTATTTAAAAAGATTAATATCATGACGGTACCTTGCCAATTCATTTATGAGAATATTATGTATGTAAGAAAAAACTTAAATCTTTTTAATAAAATAAGTGATAGGCATAATTTTAATACTAGAAATAAAGATAAAATAGATCAACCATTTTTCAGATTAGCTAAAGTACAAACATCTTTTATGGGGTACTGCGTTAAATGCTATAACAAAATACCTTGTGATATATTGCAATTAAATGAAAGAAAATTTAAAACTCATATAAAAAGTACACTTTGTAAACAAGCTTATTACAAATTAGAGGATTATATCCAAGATAAGAATGCTTGGAAACATGCTGGTCTTGCTCCATAGGACGATTTAGTGTCTGGACAAAATCAAACTGATAGCTAATTTAGTTTTTTTTTTATTTATTATTTGTATGTCATAGACTTTTACACTCTGTCATTACTTAAACTCACGCACTGACTTATTAGTACTACTTGTAACAATGTTAGGACTATTGTAATATCGTATACTTTTACAATCTTTGTAAATATGTGAGCACCATGTATCTGGTAATTAATTTATTCATTATTGCTCCATTTATAATTCTTTTTACCTTTCGTAGTACAGTAATCTTATTGCAGGTGCATCGTCTTCACATATAATTATATAATTAATGTATACAAAATATTGTAAAACATTTTTAAAAGAGTAACGATGGAGTTTCTTGCCCATTCTTCTCCATACGAAAACTACCTTTTGGAAGGGGCAACTAGAATCAATTCTATTTCTTTGTTTGACGTTCAAAAGTGCCATATATGTGCCTATTTGAAATAAATTATTTGACTTTGACTTTGACTTTGACTTTGCTTTTCTTAATTGTGTTAAATACTATTAATAGCGTTCTATTTGAAAAAAATGTAAAGTAGATCATTAAATATTTCAGTAACCACGTTGTTATGACAAATTTACTATCAGTATTGTTCTTATTATTACATAATTTGCAGATGGGGTCACGATCAAAGAAAATTATGGAATTGTTAAATGGCGCTGAGGCTGACGCCGAAAAAGAAAATATTGACCATAACAACCAAGATGGTATGTTTTCTTATTAATTATTATGTAAATCTATCGATGTTTGTAAGATAAATAATAATTTAAATGTATTTTTAGATACAGAATATGGCCCCAGCAGTAGTTGTCAGAGTGCGGTCAGATCTTTATCAACAAGTAGCAGTAGTAGTAGCAGTTCTTCAAGCAGCAGTCCATCATTCTACGAAGGTCAGTATTTGAATTTTTTAATTTCAGATTACCCTAAAGAGAAGTAAAGTTCTATAAATCTACTTGGGTGGATAAGCAGATGTGTGTAATTTTTTAGATGATAATTTTCGAACTTATTTTATTATGTTCTCTAAATTATTAAGTAATTGGTATTTTTTCTTTTCGATAGCGACGATTCAGTAAGAGATCCCAATTATGAGCTGATTGTACAAAAATACATCGATAGCAGCGACGAGGACGAAGAAATTACCCAACCAGAACCAACCAATTGCTCACCTCAACTAACGGATTTAAACCAATTAATTGAAAATCAGGTATCTCGTTCCATAATTACACCGGTAAATCATATTAGCATCACAGGCCACACGGATGCACTAAATACAACTCCGGAAAATATAACGTCTCCCGCAGTTCTCGAACCATTACCAATGACATCAGGGAACAATGACTTGTCAACTCCAACTAAAAAAGGTAGAAAAAGGCTGAAAAATGAAATTAATTGGAAGAAAAATATCGCCAAACGGATTCGTAACCTAGGAAAACCTTACGAGTCTAGCAAAACTAAAAACATAATATCGTAACGTCAAATGAAAGAACCCTGTAAAGAAACATGCAAATATAAGTGTGGAACTAAAATATCTGAAATTCAAAGGAAGGCATTAAATGAAGATTATTGGAAATTAGGAAATATCGAAAAACAATGGAGTTTTATAGCAAACTCTGTTGAGATAGTTTTACCTAAATATCGTTACGTTAAAATGGATGCTGATGGAAACCCTAGCGAACCCAAGCGTACCAAAAACAATGCGTTTTTATTTACTATTGCCGGCACCAAAATAAGAGTATGTAAACTGTTTTTTGCTAATACTTTAGGAATAAATTACCGACCCATAGATACTGCATTACAAAAGAAAAATAATTTAACTAATATTTCTGCTATGAAAGATAATAGAGGCAGCCACGGAAACCAACCAAAAGTTGACGAAGAAATTAAATCCAATATTAAACAGTTTATAGAAGCCATACCTAAAATAGAATCTCATTACACCAGAGCAAACTCAAAAAGGCACTATATAGATGGAAGCAAGACAGTGGCTGACCTTCATAGAGATTATGTAGAACAGTGCAAGAATAACCACATCTCCTTTGGCAATTACACAATGTTTTATCGCATATTCTCGCAAGACTTCAATATCTCTTTCTTCACACCAAAAAAAGATTTGTGTGAACTCTGTGAAATATACACCGTGACATTTTAATCGTCTTACAAAGGTGGTCCACTCAATGTATCCGACATAAAATACCTCCAGACACGATTTTTTTTTTTTACCATTAATTAATATAATAGGTACAAAGAAAAATAAATATTGCATTAGAATTCTGAAACATCCTGTTATTAATGTTTACGTATCAAACGGTAGAACATACCTACGCAGCGCACGGGTCGAGTAGATCATTCCAATACCGAAAGCCAATCAAGCATAGTTCACGTGGACTGTCATCCAATGAGGAGCTCTAATGCTATCCTTTGAGTAGAGCCGCGCGTGTCACGCCCCGCCCCTTTCACTCGAAAAATAAGTGAAGGTCAATCTCGCTCGCAGCGTCTCAGTTGCGGCCGAATACCGGAAGTGGAAGTGCGCGCGCGCTACCGGATATCAAACTTTGTTCGCGATCGTTACAGTGCAAGAAGTGAATAGGTACTCGATATTCGAGTATCGATAGTTCCTCATAATCATAAATGACGAATGGCTTGGTACCTTGATGTTGGCCGGTCTGCCAGATCAGTATAAGTCCATGATTATGGGGCTCGAAAACTCAGGGGTCACAATAAGTGCAGATTTAATTAAGACCAAGCTATTACAAGAAATAGAAGCTACCGGTTTGAATAGTGCGCACTTTACTCACACACACTTTACTCACATGCAAAAAAAGGAAAACATGGTTCACATAAGCCGAACCAAGCCAAGCCTACTAAGACAATTAAAGGTCCTCGGTGTTACAATTGCAATGGTTATGGACATTTTGCAAAAGATTGTAAAGATTCAAAGAAGAAAAAAGAGCATTCCAAACAAGGAAGTTCAAGCTTTGCCGCAGCATTTTCAGTCACTATTGGTGAAAATAATAAGCAATGGTATATTGATTCTGGTGCGTCCATGCACATGTGCAGTAACAAAGAATAGATGTACAATATCCGTGAACCATCAGTGAAAACTATTACAGTGGCTAACAGTGAGCCATTGTCCGTAAAGGGTGCTGGTGAAATGAATATTAACATATCACAAGGAGGCAAAATTCAGTTAAAAAATGTGTTAATGTGCCCGGACTTGCAGCTAATTTAATATCAGTCATCACTATCACAAAAAATGGGTACAATGTTGCCTTCAATGAGAAAGGATGCAATATCAATGATGTACATGGAAGACTCATATGCTCAGCTACATCAAATAATAAATTGTATGCTCTGCACATGCAGTCAAAGGAAGAGACTGTTCATTTGGCTACCAGTAATTCTAATTTCAATGATATAAGGTTATGGCATCTTAGGATGGCACATTTGAATGTTTCAGATCTGCAAAGTTACCAACTTGTGCTGAGGGGGTTGTGCTGAAACAAGGTGACCAAATTAAGATGCATTGCTTAAGCTGTTCCGTTCAAACATATTGGTTTTGAGAGCAACAAAGCCGTTGGAGTTAATTCATTCAGATCTATGTGGACCTAAGTTATTTTTTGGATAGTGAACCCGAAAGTGACACTAATTCCTCGTCTGAAAACGTACAACTAAAGTTGACGTCAGATAATTTTGTAACAAAATGTCTACCAACAGAAAGAGATTCTGATATCGAAGCTTCAGAAAGTGTAAAAAGGAAATAATTTTTTCTTTGATGTAGATCTTTACGACAAAAAGAAAATAGAACCAGTGTACACGACATGTAAAGATAAATATTCATTTAGAAGAAGATTACTTTTGCCAAAATATAAGTGACACGATCTCTTGCGAAAAAAGTTTTGGGTACCGTTAAATGGGGTTACTTTGATACTACGGGTTTACTTTGATAACAACTTTCGACTTATGAAAAACTATTTTTTATTCGGTTTGTGAACGCATCCAAAAGGATTTTATGTTTTGGTTGGCAGCACTGATAGTTTCTTTTTAATATGGCGTTGTAGATATTCCGTGTGTGCTCGTGTTTTTTATAATATAAAAAGGTTTTGTTGGTGTACCGGTTACTGAGCATTTTTAAGGTAAGAAATACTTTTGATACTTCCAAAAATCTATAGTTTTCTTCATGGTTTCGTCTTATTTGCGTAAAAAGTTGTAGTTTTGTAAATACGGAACTGGTTTTGACGGGTTCGTTGATGATTGGCAGATTATTTGAAAACTTCAAATGTAACCGGAGGTGTCTTTGATCAGAGGTACGGGTTTAGTTTGATCACTTGATCAATGTCACCCCGTAGATCAAAGTTACCCCATTTATAGTTATTTTTATACTTTAGTACAATATTTTGATAGTTTTTGATAGTTTAGGTTGTGTTTTTGTCTATTTCAGAACAATGCCTCGAACATATAAAAAACCCCTTGGAAGCAGAAATTATAAAAACTACGCAGAGTCCAAACTAGAAGACGCAGTGCAGGCAATTGCTAATGGAAGTGTATCTATTCGGGGAGCCGCAGAACAGTTTGATATTCCGTATGGAACACTATACAACAGGTATCATGGAAAACATATTAAAAAACCAGGTGCTCAGCCTGTTTTCTCTGAAGCACAAGAGAAAGCAATACTTCAGGCTGCAGCTAAATGTGCAGATTTTGGTTTTCCGTTGAGTCTTTTAGATTTAAGAATGTTCGCCAAATCTTTTTTAGACAGAATGGGCCGTACAGTGGCAAAATTCCCAAATAATGTACCAGGCGTAGATTGGGCATACTCTGTGCTAAAGCGCCACAAAGAAAATTATAGCCAACGTGTTGCAGCTAACATAAAGCGGGCACGAGCGCAGGTTTCTAGAGAAACTATAAAAGAATACTTTCAAAATTTAGAGCCTACTATAAAAGACGTGCCGAGTAGCAACATTTTTAATTATGATGAGTCCAATTTAAGTGACGACCCTGGTAAAAAGCGATACATTTATCGAAGAGGGATAAAGTACCCTGAAAAAATAATGAACTTTTCTAAAAGTTCCACAAGTGTCATGATGTGTGGGTCTGCAGATGGAGTACTTTTACCGCCTTACGTCATTTATAAAAGCACCCATCTATACAACACTTGGAAAGAAAATGGATCTCGTGGGCCGCCTTGTTGTGATGAACCATGTTGCTCCCGCGGTACCAGATATACGCTTTGCGATTGGTTTATGACACGCCTGTTTGCTACTACAACGTGTTAGGGCAAAAAACCAGATTTTTCAGAATTCGCATTTTAAAGTTTGAAATGTCTGTAATTTGTTTCCTTTTAAGATTAGAAGTTTGATATGTTTTGTGAAATTAATTGTCTACTATTGGAGATAATGTAACATAATGATTTGTAAGTATATTTAATAGAAGAAACTAGAAAAATAGATTTGAATTAGAACTGGGAACAAATATCACACTGTTCTTGAAAATTTAAAAAAATACTAAGTAACATTACTTTGTAACACGTTTTATATGAAATTTCAATTTTCGTTTATATGTTTTAAATGATTATAACACGTTGTCGTTTAAAAAAAATCTTTATTTAAGTTTTTTATTTTAACATAGAAATAGTATTAACTTAACTCTAAAATGGCAAACATGAGATCAACTGTCAGTCTATCAATTAGATACTAAAACTTATAGATGATGATGTATATTGTACTTACTCCTATAATCACAATCATTAGTAGGTACATTAAATTGCTCCAAACTAAGGGTACAACTATTATCAAGCTTAGCTTCAAAAATGATCAAAAACAAACATGAAATAAAAATTACTTAAAACTTTGTAGAAAATATCAAATCAACCCTTATCATGAGTAAGGCCTAAAAATAATAGTGGGGTTTTTCGCAGTTTTACAAAATGTATCCACCACAAGAAGACACACGCACAGCGTAATAATTGTAACAAAACAAAAACGTAAAATGACAAAGTAAAAAATTTAAAAGGTCTATAAAAATAGGAACTTCCGCATAATATTAATTACAAAGCTTCAAAAAATGGTCTATAGTATCTGGGAATTACATTTTTGTTTACCAATTCCATGAGATCGGCTTTTTTGCGCTCAGATAAACCAACTTTAGTCTCGTAAGCTTTTGATACCACTACGTCTATCTCCTTTTTTCTCTTAATTACTACTGCTTTTTTAAAGTCTTCTTCAGAATATGACGTTTTGAAATATATAACCCTTGGCTCATCTTTCAATACCTTAATTATTTTCATGTCACCAATCTTTGCAGGATTATTTTCTTCATCTTTCTGAAGTGCTACCCCCATTTGAGTGCACACTCTCTTCCAATCGTAGAAGTCAGCAAAACACAATTCCTTTACTTTGAATGGTTCGCTCTTCTTTCTCGCTGCTTTAATGGCTCCGATAAAAGCATCGGGAGTGTACATTGGTCCACTTTTTAACTGTCTAGTTACTTGCCTTTCGATTTGGGAATGCGCAGAGTCCCCTTCATTCTGCGTATGACCTTTGATCAAATATTTATGGGTAATAGATCTTATATTTATTAAATTCAGAACAGCAAACAAGTATATAGCGATCATAAATTTGTTTTTCTGCTGCCCAGCGCAGTTGTCAGAATAAAATACGACATCAATGTTCTCGCCTGTATTGTTAATTTCCTGTAAATATTTGTAGATACAAGTCCCTATTTCGTTAACGCCTCTGTGAGCATGAGATTCATCCCATACGTAACTTGAGACACCGTTTGTATGAAGATCATAAACAGTAAGATTTAAAACGTTCAACTTCGACTTATAATAAAAAACTGAAACTTCTCCTTTTGGACACTGATGTACAGCTTGAAGATCATAAACTGCCACTCGAATACTCTTATCAGCTTTATCTTTTGCTTTTTCTTCACGTGACAGCTCTTTTTCTCTTATATGGACTTCATACTTTTCTTTCATTGCTTCTTTATCTTCATTTTGACTATTTTTATACACCGTGGCATTTTAATCGTCTTTCATCCGCAGCCCACTTCATGTATCCAATGACTACTACACATTCATAAAAAAAAGATAGGTATTTATGAACATTTGAGTAATTAAAAAAAAAAAAATAATTCAATAGTAAGACGCATGACGTAGTTTGAAACATCCTGTTATGAGCGCGGTCCGAGCATTGCGTTCCAAAGGCGGCACGGACTGAAGCGGCGGCATCTTTAACAGAGTTCATTCCCCCTATTGCAAAAATGTGTGTAACCTTTTTTTCTTTTAATGCCATCCTTATGCCTACGGAATAGAAGTCAAAATCGGTTGAACGGACTGTATAAAGGTTTGTTTCAATATCTAATCTTATTCCAAATGGGGTATAGGTATATAGTAAGTGCAGATTAATAAAAAAGAAAGTTACAAACATACGGCCGATTTCAATAACTGATCAATTTGTCTTCGTTCGACCCTATTGAAGATAGAAATTTGACTCATGTCTACTAACCTAGCAAATAACAAACAAAAGATATGTAGTTACTGAAATTGATAATTAATATTACGAGTATCGATAGTTCCTCATAATCATTGTGAATACCTATTTCACAATGATTATGAGGAACTATCGATACTCGAATATCGAGTACCTACAAATGGTGCGCCTGTACGCAGTGAGTGGTGACAATTTACGGGGAGCAAGGAGATTGTACGCTGCGCCAAATAATCTGAAAATGTTACGCAACCGAGGTGTGATCAACCCGCAAGTGCCAGGACTGCAATTTCAGTAACTACATATCTTTTGTTTGTTATTTGCTAGGTTAGTAGACATGAGTCAAATTTCTATCTTCAATAGGGTCGAACGAAGACAAATTGATCAGTTATTGAAATCGGCCGTATGTTTGTAACTTTCTTTTTTATTAATCTGCACTTACTATATACTTATACCCCATTTGGAATAAGATTAGATATTGAAACAAACCTTTATACAGTCCGTTCAACCGATTTTGACTTCTATTCCGTAGGCATAAGGATGGCATTAAAAGAAAAAAAGGTTACACACATTTTTGCAATAGGGGGAATGAACTCTGTTAAAGATGCCGCCGCTTCAGTCCGTGCCGCCTTTGGAACGCAATGCTCGGACCGCGCTCATAACAGGATGTTTCAAACTACGTCATGCGTCTTACTATTGAATTATTTTTTTTTTTTTTAATTACTCAAATGTTCATAAATACCTATCTTTTTTTATGAATGTGTAGTAGTCATTGGATACATGAAGTGGGCTGCGGATGAAAGACGATTAAAATGCCACGGTGTATAAAAATAGTCAAAATGAAGATAAAGAAGCAATGAAAGAAAAGTATGAAGTCCATATAAGAGAAAAAGAGCTGTCACGTGAAGAAAAAGCAAAAGATAAAGCTGATAAGAGTATTCGAGTGGCAGTTTATGATCTTCAAGCTGTACATCAGTGTCCAAAAGGAGAAGTTTCAGTTTTTTATTATAAGTCGAAGTTGAACGTTTTAAATCTTACTGTTTATGATCTTCATACAAACGGTGTCTCAAGTTACGTATGGGATGAATCTCATGCTCACAGAGGCGTTAACGAAATAGGGACTTGTATCTACAAATATTTACAGGAAATTAACAATACAGGCGAGAACATTGATGTCGTATTTTATTCTGACAACTGCGCTGGGCAGCAGAAAAACAAATTTATGATCGCTATATACTTGTTTGCTGTTCTGAATTTAATAAATATAAGATCTATTACCCATAAATATTTGATCAAAGGTCATACGCAGAATGAAGGGGACTCTGCGCATTCCCAAATCGAAAGGCAAGTAACTAGACAGTTAAAAAGTGGACCAATGTACACTCCCGATGCTTTTATCGGAGCCATTAAAGCAGCGAGAAAGAAGAGCGAACCATTCAAAGTAAAGGAATTGTGTTTTGCTGACTTCTACGATTGGAAGAGAGTGTGCACTCAAATGGGGGTAGCACTTCAGAAAGATGAAGAAAATAATCCTGCAAAGATTGGTGACATGAAAATAATTAAGGTATTGAAAGATGAGCCAAGGGTTATATATTTCAAAACGTCATATTCTGAAGAAGACTTTAAAAAAGCAGTAGTAATTAAGAGAAAAAAGGAGATAGACGTAGTGGTATCAAAAGCTTACGAGACTAAAGTTGGTTTATCTGAGCGCAAAAAAGCCGATCTCATGGAATTGGTAAACAAAAATGTAATTCCCAGATACTATAGACCATTTTTTGAAGCTTTGTAATTAATATTATGCGGAAGTTCCTATTTTTATAGACCTTTTAAATTTTTTACTTTGTCATTTTACGTTTTTGTTTTGTTACAATTATTACGCTGTGCGTGTGTCTTCTTGTGGTGGATACATTTTGTAAAACTGCGAAAAACCCCACTATTATTTTTAGGCCTTACTCATGATAAGGGTTGATTTGATATTTTCTACAAAGTTTTAAGTAATTTTTATTTCATGTTTGTTTTTGATCATTTTTGAAGCTAAGCTTGATAATAGTTGTACCCTTAGTTTGGAGCAATTTAATATACCTACTAATGATTGTGATTATAGGAGTAAGTACAATATACATCATCATCTATAAGTTTTAGTATCTAATTGATAGACTGACAGTTGATCTCATGTTTGCCATTTTAGAGTTAAGTTAATACTATTTCTATGTTAAAATAAAAAACTTAAATAAAGATTTTTTTTAAACGACAACGTGTTATAATCATTTAAAACATATAAACGAAAATTGAAATTTCATATAAAACGTGTTACAAAGTAATGTTACTTAGTATTTTTTTAAATTTTCAAGAACAGTGTGATATTTGTTCCCAGTTCTAATTCAAATCTATTTTTCTAGTTTCTTCTATTAAATATACTTACAAATCATTATGTTACATTATCTCCAATAGTAGACAATTAATTTCACAAAACATATCAAACTTCTAATCTTAAAAGGAAACAAATTACAGACATTTCAAACTTTAAAATGCGAATTCTGAAAAATCTGGTTTTTTGCCCTAACACGTTTTAGTAGCAAACAGGCGTGTCATAAACCAATCGCAAAGCGTATATCTGGTACCGCGGGAGCAACATGGTTCATCACAACAAGGCGGCCCACGAGATCCATTTTCTTTCCAAGTGTTGTATAGATGGGTGCTTTTATAAATGACGTAAGGCGGTAAAAGTACTCCATCTGCAGACCCACACATCATGACACTTGTGGAACTTTTAGAAAAGTTCATTATTTTTTCAGGGTACTTTATCCCTCTTCGATAAATGTATCGCTTTTTACCAGGGTCGTCACTTAAATTGGACTCATCATAATTAAAAATGTTGCTACTCGGCACGTCTTTTATAGTAGGCTCTAAATTTTGAAAGTATTCTTTTATAGTTTCTCTAGAAACCTGCGCTCGTGCCCGCTTTATGTTAGCTGCAACACGTTGGCTATAATTTTCTTTGTGGCGCTTTAGCACAGAGTATGCCCAATCTACGCCTGGTACATTATTTGGGAATTTTGCCACTGTACGGCCCATTCTGTCTAAAAAAGATTTGGCGAACATTCTTAAATCTAAAAGACTCAACGGAAAACCAAAATCTGCACATTTAGCTGCAGCCTGAAGTATTGCTTTCTCTTGTGCTTCAGAGAAAACAGGCTGAGCACCTGGTTTTTTAATATGTTTTCCATGATACCTGTTGTATAGTGTTCCATACGGAATATCAAACTGTTCTGCGGCTCCCCGAATAGATACACTTCCATTAGCAATTGCCTGCACTGCGTCTTCTAGTTTGGACTCTGCGTAGTTTTTATAATTTCTGCTTCCAAGGGGTTTTTTATATGTTCGAGGCATTGTTCTGAAATAGACAAAAACACAACCTAAACTATCAAAAACTATCAAAATATTGTACTAAAGTATAAAAATAACTATAAATGGGGTAACTTTGATCTACGGGGTGACATTGATCAAGTGATCAAACTAAACCCGTACCTCTGATCAAAGACACCTCCGGTTACATTTGAAGTTTTCAAATAATCTGCCAATCATCAACGAACCCGTCAAAACCAGTTCCGTATTTACAAAACTACAACTTTTTACGCAAATAAGACGAAACCATGAAGAAAACTATAGATTTTTGGAAGTATCAAAAGTATTTCTTACCTTAAAAATGCTCAGTAACCGGTACACCAACAAAACCTTTTTATATTATAAAAAACACGAGCACACACGGAATATCTACAACGCCATATTAAAAAGAAACTATCAGTGCTGCCAACCAAAACATAAAATCCTTTTGGATGCGTTCACAAACCGAATAAAAAATAGTTTTTCATAAGTCGAAAGTTGTTATCAAAGTAAACCCGTAGTATCAAAGTAACCCCATTTAACGGTACCCAAAACTTTTTTCGCAAGAGATCGTGTCACTTATATTTTGGCAAAAGTAATCTTCTTCTAAATGAATATTTATCTTTACATGTCGTGTACACTGGTTCTATTTTCTTTTTGTCGTAAAGATCTACATCAAAGAAAAAATTATTTCCTTTTTACACTTTCTGAAGCTTCGATATCAGAATCTCTTTCTGTTGGTAGACATTTTGTTACAAAATTATCTGACGTCAACTTTAGTTGTACGTTTTCAGACGAGGAATTAGTGTCACTTTCGGGTTCACTATCCAAAAAATAACTTAGGTCCACATAGATCTGAATGAATTAACTCCAACGGCTTTGTTGCTCTCAAAACCAATATGTTTGAACGGAACAGCTTAAGCAATGCATCTTAATTTGGTCACCTTGTTTCAGCACAACCCCCTCAGCACAAGTTGGTAACTTTGCAGATCTGAAACATTCAAATGTGCCATCCTAAGATGCCATAACCTTATATCATTGAAATTAGAATTACTGGTAGCCAAATGAACAGTCTCTTCCTTTGACTGCATGTGCAGAGCATACAATTTATTATTTGATGTAGCTGAGCATATGAGTCTTCCATGTACATCATTGATATTGCATCCTTTCTCATTGAAGGCAACATTGTACCCATTTTTTGTGATAGTGATGACTGATATTAAATTAGCTGCAAGTCCGGGCACATTAACACATTTTTTAACTGAATTTTGCCTCCTTGTGATATGTTAATATTCATTTCACCAGCACCCTTTACGGACAATGGCTCACTGTTAGCCACTGTAATAGTTTTCACTGATGGTTCACGGATATTGTACATCTATTCTTTGTTACTGCACATGTGCATGGACGCACCAGAATCAATATACCATTGCTTATTATTTTCACCAATAGTGACTGAAAATGCTGCGGCAAAGCTTGAACTTCCTTGTTTGGAATGCTCTTTTTTCTTCTTTGAATCTTTACAATCTTTTGCAAAATGTCCATAACCATTGCAATTGTAACACCGAGGACCTTTAATTGTCTTAGTAGGCTTGGCTTGGTTCGGCTTATGTGAACCATGTTTTCCTTTTTTTGCATGTGAGTAAAGTGTGTGTGAGTAAAGTGCGCACTATTCAAACCGGTAGCTTCTATTTCTTGTAATAGCTTGGTCTTAATTAAATCTGCACTTATTGTGACCCCTGAGTTTTCGAGCCCCATAATCATGGACTTATACTGATCTGGCAGACCGGCCAACATCAAGGTACCAAGCCATTCGTCATTTACATCAAAGCTGATATTTCGTAACTTATGTGCAGCATTCATAGTCCTCTATACCACTGCTGGACTCAAGTGATGTGTTAATCAATTATTTGAGTAAGCCTACTCTTCTGGTAAGTCCATTATCGTCAAATGCCTTATTTAAATTAGTCCATACCTCTTGTGCAGTAGCTTGGTCTTGGTCTTGGGAACAGGACCAGCTCGACCGATCCACCTCTCTTCGAATTCATCCGTCAGGTGCTCGCGATCTGCTCGTTGATAATGTGCTGGAGCGCCATCGTGCTGGTATCGTCTTG
Organism: Lithophane semibrunnea; assembly: GCA_947363905.1. Classification (NCBI taxonomy): domain Eukaryota; kingdom Metazoa; phylum Arthropoda; class Insecta; order Lepidoptera; family Noctuidae; genus Lithophane; species Lithophane semibrunnea. The sequence continues at coordinate 3,262,071 of OX376207.1, read as the reverse complement.
TTGATGAACGTAGCTGACAGGGATGTCGTCCAATAAATTTGGTATTACGTTCTGCAGCATTGTGAGGTATGTGCCACCTGTTAAGTGGCCTCCGATGAAATGAGGGCCAATAACGTAATTATTCAGGATGCCCGCCCAACAATTCACACTAAATCTGATCTGTTGTGTGAGTGTTGTTTTATTTTATGAGGATTTCTGTTTGTCCACCAGTGTTCGTTATGTACGTTATACAGTCCAACTCTGGTGAACATAGCCTCATCCGTCCACAAAATGTTTGCTTGTCTGTTTTGCAATAACCAATCGCAGAATGCTAGACGGCCTGGGCCGTCTTGTTCATACAAGGCTTGAACTTTTTGATAATGGAATGGGTGTAGCCCGTTTTGCCTAAGCACATTCCATACGGAAACATGACTCACCCCAAACTGTCGACCAGCTTCTCTGGTACTGTTTCGAAGGTTTCGTTCAAAATACTCCAGTATTCCTTCCTCCAATTCTCCACCCATAGCTGGGCCCCCGCGTGCATGGAAGGCGGGGGGTACTTGAAATTGGCGAATTCAAACCAATTGTTCACTGCCCTCATAATAGTTGATCGGCTGGGTACAACAGGGTTTTCGATACCCCGCCTTCGCAAACTTTCTACACTGCGTTATTCGTAAATTCTCACAGTCTCTCTAACACTCGTATTTGCTTCGTCGTAGTAAACACGAACCATCTCGTGATATTCAATATCACTGATCCGATTATTCATTTTTCAATCCGCGAATACAAATTACGTCCCGACTGATAATGCAAAACGATGCATCGTCTCCTTGATCTAATTACGACTGAACTAGGATAGTAAGTAAGGATAGTAAAGAGCGTCACTGAGCTTACGCGCCCTATGCGTGTGAGTGAATGGACAAGGATAGCGCTATGTGGGCCGTTGCTAACCAAAAAGAGAAAGCAAGGCGCGCTGCTGTCTGTTATTATACGGTTTGGCGAGTTACCACCCACTCGCATCGGGCGCGTGATCTCTTACGCGCCGCATGCGTGTGAGTGGATGGACAAGGATAGCGCTATGTGGGCCGTTGCTAACCGAAAAGAGATAGCAAGGCGCGCTGCTGTCTGTTATTATACGGTTTGACGATAAAAATTGCACGTAAAATGTTGTTGAATCAGGAACGTACAAGTTTCATTTTTTTTTTTGAGCACATACGTTACCTTAAACTATCACTAAAATTCCTTACCAAACCTGCCAAAAACAATCTCTAAATTTAAAAATTATTTTGACACAACTAAAATCGAATTTGACAATCGCGACTCCACTTGGTACCTACTTGTTTGCCTACCACGTGATTTTTTTTGAGCCGGAGACGCGCGCCATGTGACCGTCTCGACGTATTTTTTTTTAATGGAATTTTTCAATTTTTGGAAGAAAACAAAAATAAAAAATTACCAACATGTTGAGTATTACGGGTTTGCGGATTGCAAGGGGGTCAAAATTTTCATAATTTTTGCGATAGGACACACCGTTTTCGAGATATAAGCAAAAGAAAATAAAAAAAAGATACAGTACCGTTTTGCAACTGAATTCGAGGTGTTGGTTTGAATTTTAGTTCATGACATCTAATTTTATTCCACACATTTTTAATCGTGATTAAAAATAGTCAGAGTTAGTTAGAGGATTTTAGATACTTATAGAACAAAAATTTTGGTTAAAACGTCAAATTCAGAATAGCATTTTCACTAAATTAAAACTCAGTGCCATCTTAGTGCTATCAAACTAAATTGTAGTTAAGTTGTGTCACTTTAGTCTATTTTCAGAATGGGAAATCGTCGTTTGACAGGAATAAACTAAATTTTAGTGATTTTAGTTTAGTTTAGAGAATTTGTGACAAGAAAATCGGCACCTTTATCTGACTAATGTTTTAGATAGGGCGCTTACACCCGAATACTGAAACGCCACTCAAATCTCATAATCATCTAAAAGCTACTTAAATATAAGCATCCCTCAAATTTAAATGGTATACACAAACGCCACTTAAGCAATTCGAAACCATGATTACCCAAGCAGTCCTCAAATGTTTACATCATGGCAACATCCTGCTCAAAAATTGTTATCAGCACGTTCTCAGTTACAAAATAATTTAGTTTACGTCTCGTATTCGTTTTACGCAGTCTTCTTTGAACAAATATTTTTTATAATATTATTAATCAGTTGAAATATATCAGTATAATGTAAGTTTGGTTTGAATTACGATTGAAACTATGTATTTATTTACATAAATATCAAAAGAAAAGAAAATTTCTTGAGATAATTGTCGTAGATTGGAACGTTACACTTGACATTTTACGCGCGATTATTTAGCTTGATCAGTAATAATCGGTATTAACTAGTGGTGGGTCGTTGTCGAATTTTTCGCGGACGAAACGCAACCGTTTTCGAGACGACGAAAACGGTTGCAAGAAACGGTCGTCGTTGCAACTGGTTTGAAGACGAAGAATAATTGCGTTGCCGTCTTTTCGACGTTCTCGTCGTTGTCGTCTTTTCGACGTTCCCGACGTTCTCGTCGAGTGAAATAGTTGCAGTTTCTTAGTTTCATCTTCAACTATCAACGATTTAAAATGTGTGAATGGTTTACTAAACAGTAAAAACTGCGCATGGCGTTATTGAGAATTCTCGTTATATGGAGAGAAGAAAAATCAATATTATTTTAATATGTGTGTATTTACGAATAAAGTAAGCAACTAAGAATATGATAACGTATAGATAATGCCAACCTAGCGACAGTCTCGCAGCTGAGGTAAACACGTGCAAGTTAATCACAACAAACAAAAGAACGAATTTCTTCGAATCTTTGGCATGTTTCATGCCGACACTCGAAGTATATACGTGCTAGACAATAAAGCAACAAGATAACAAACAAAATAAAGTACACAGCTGCTGCTAAGTACTGTTTATTGCATAATAATGACGTATTGTTGTCGTTATGTTTTTGTCGAGTGAACAACAATTTGAAATGTTTGAAATGGTTAACTAAATATACATAATTCGTTTTATCAATCGACTTAATTTTAGTACTTTACCATGAAATGAACTTCCCTTCAGACTTTTCCAGGCTTAGGACTGGCTGGAACAGACTTTTATCTTTTTACCAGGCGTATTTAAAAGATCATCTATATACATAATTTGAGATTAATTTTTTCTTTTTTTTTAAATTATTATTATTATTATTTTTTTTTTTATTGATTTACATTTTTTACATGTACCCGGTGAACCGTTCCTCGGGCATATTTACGTTTAAAAACATAATTTTCTCAACCTTACTGGTGGTCAGTTCTGCGCTTGTTCTCAACTCTGGCTGTTTGGAATCCTTGCCTCGATCGCGTCTGGCCTCGGCCTCTTCTTGGAGGACGCGATGCGCCTCTGTTTGGTGGAAATAGATTTCCGTAGCTCTCGTACACATTATAACGTTGGCGACTAGCGCCGGGAAGATTAATACCATCGTAATCCATATTAAGTGGAAGCGACTTCTCGTGGTCAGCCGAGTCCTCCGTTGACTAATTATTAACCCAGATTTAGAAAACATCCGTTCGCAGGGAACGGATGTTGCCACAATGTTGCAGTGGCGGACAAATAGTTTGGCCATATGTGGGTAGACTGCGCTGTGGTTCCTCCACCACTCTAATGGACAATTCCAGTCCCCAACCGAGTTCTTCCGAGGTAATCTTTCATCGGACAAGTACATGTCGACCTCCTTGATAGCTCGGGATAGCGGCGTGCCTTGCCCAGTAGGTTGCCCAAGCAATTTATCAAAAATTGCCCAACGGCTTATGTCGTCATGGGGCTGCGGTTCATGGTTCCTTTCGGGTATTCCTTCGTTTGCTTGTTCTTTGCCAATAATCTCAGCCACGAGCGTCCTCACACGCTCTTTCGTTTTTAGTGCCTCGTTCTGATCTGCAAATGCTTGCATTTTGAACCTCGGGTCCATGAATGTGCATAGTGAAAATGTACCACTTTGTTCTATACCCTTTAGCCGTTCAGTTAAACCGGATTTTAATAAAACAACAACATCTTTGACGGTTTCTTGATCTGTCTTTTCTAATGTGACATTTAATGCCTCTTTAAGACATCTTGTCATAACGATGACCGAACTTGCGGTCAAATATTTTTCGCCACTCATTGCTTTGGTCAGTTCTTCAAAAGGTCGTAAGACTGTAATTAATTGAGACAATATGCTCCAATCTTCAACACTTATTTGCGGCAAGTCTCGATCCACCAGGGCCATTGTAGAACGGACTGCTTCTTTCAGTTCCAAAAATCTGCTCAACATATAAAAAGTGGAATTCCACCTAGTTTCCACGTCTTGAATTAGGCGTTTGGGTTGCGTGTGTTGTTGCAACTGGTACTTGGCCAAGCGCTCTGCCGATACGGTGCTTTTTTTATAATGTCCTACTACTCTTTTCACTTTGTCTATTTGCAAGGTCTTATTGCACCTTCCACGATCAAGTTTAGAGTGTGGGCAAAACATCCGAAATGCTTAAACCCTAGGTACTCTTTTACGCCCTTCACAACATTAGCTGCATTGTCGCTAACAACAAAGTTAACTTTACCCATAAGTCCCCACTGATCCACAAGAGCACTCAATTCAGATGCTATATTAGCTGCTGTGTGATTGCCAGAGAAATTGCAACATCCCAATAAAACAGTTTTAAATTGTATATTATTAATAAGGCAATGTCCCGTAACGGCGATGTAGCTCTCTGTTACTCGAGAAGTCCACAGGTCTGTTGTTAAACAGATAGATTCAGCTTCATTAGCTACTTCAGCCTTTATCTGTTGTTGAACTCTATTGTAAGTTACGTCTAGTAAAGAATTGGACAACGTTTTTCTTGTTGGCAATTTGTAGCCGGGTATCCAACGGCTATATTTTTTAAACCCTCGTTCTTCCACTATGGAAAATGGGTGAAAACCATCCACGCACAAATCCAGTAAATCTTTGTCTATTTGCTTTTTTTGCTCTACACTAATCTTTTTGTGAATGTAACCATCTATAACTTTTTGATTAACAGTACGCTTTGGTGGTAGAACAGGAGTTTCAATTTCAATAGCTCTTGAAGTAAAAGGTAAACTTACCGAACTTTCTGTAGTTAAAACAGGCTCCTGAATCCTGGGAATTTGCTGGTTTTCTTCCTCCATTAGCGAAGTATAAGTTCCAACATGTTTTCTTTTTAAGTGGTTCCTCAAATTTGCTGTTGTAGATTTAAAGCTTAATTTTTCGCGGCATAAATGGCATTCAGCTTTTTTATTCTCATTGTCTTTTTCGAAATGCGACCATAAAACACTAGCGTTTTTTCGCGCCGCCGACATTACGATCGGGTTTTATTAGCGTTAATTAAAATTATTTTATATCCTACTAATTAAACAACAACTAACACGATATGTACACTTCACTTAAGGTCAACCGGGGTAATTGCGTCATATTTTCGGATCACTTCAACTTATCGCCACAATGGGTGCGAATTTAAGGCAAAATCCCACTTTTTAAAACTCAAGCCTAATAAACGACTATTTCTGAACAAAGTTCTAGCAGTGATTTTCGCCGGAATCTTAGAAAGCATTCATTTTAAGTGTTTTTTAAAAATCTGTATTTTAGACGCATTTTCCCCATTTGAGGCAAATGCGTCTTTATTAAGTAAATATTTAATGGGTTAGCATTTTGTGAAAAAATTAAGATAGTTATTTTCCGTTCAAATTTCTGTCCAATAATATGACAGTTAAATTAGCCAAAAAGAGTAATTGGCGCATTCAGGAACGATTTACTAAAAATGGGGGAAATGCGTCTTGTTTTTCATGGACGCATTTACCCCATGCTAAATCCAGATGTTGTCAACATTTTACGTAAAAAGAATTCGCGCGTAAACTACCTAAAAACTTATGTTAAGTCAGTAGGTACATGTGTAGATTTAATAGAGGTGACAGTTGTGAATAAAAAAAATCGAATTCAATAATTTTTTTTATTAAGATTTAATCAGTCAATACTTTGGTTCCATTAAGAAATATCTGAGATCAAATTGAATCTAAAAAAGCACGAGACAGTCAAAAATCTCTTACTTAAAAATAAGGCACATCCTACTTACACTAAACAAATTGTACTTTTCAATGATTTATAATCTCACTCTCTATACCCTACCACCCTCTTACCGTTACACGTAACGGAAAGAGGGTATTACCTCAAAACACAGCAATAGTACCTACTCACGTAGACGAACATCTGATTTTATATTTTAGAGTAAGGTCCCATGGTAAATTGTTCATCTACTAGAATACTATCGCTGTGTTTCGAGATGATATCCCCTTTCAGATACATCCTATATATTCATTAAAAAGTAACAACATAAAATATTTGTGTAGCGATAAATAAAAATCTTACGGTAATAAAAGCCTATTACAAAAGATTGTTAAAAATATAACGTGTTCTTATCTTATCCACACTTAGAAAATCGAACTTTTAACAAATTTAAACATATTAATCAACAAGACTAATTTACATATTTGTTTAGAAACATTAACTTTTAATTGAAACAAATTTTCATACTTAGCTTAATTATATTTATCAACAAGTAATCGACATTTAGTCCACAGCTAACTATTTTAACTAACTGTCACTTTCAAGGCATAACAATTCAGTCTTACAAAATTCTATAACGAATAGAAAAATCAGACCTATAATAATTTGGTAACTATCGTATTCCTTTAGGTCACACATACACATCTAGAAAAAAATATGGAGAATTCCTAACCTTGGGTAGGTTAGGAATTCTCTATATTTCTTCACTTAAAAAAAAATAACTTTAAATGAATACTTACAAATTCTTATACTTAATAAGTAAGAAATATTTATAATTAGCTCAATTATTAATAAGCAAGTAATCGACATCTAGTCACAATTTTCAGGAACAATAATTCAGTCTTACTGATCAGAAAAATCTAAGTAAGTATATAGTATTATTGGATATTAAATCCTTTAAAATTTTCTTTGAAAACAATGTGTCCTCTTCGGCTTATTAGAGGATTCTCAAGAAACTTAACAACGTCTTCTTCATGTCTGAGTTCCGATACGTCATCAACATCGGGGTAATGAAACGATACTATTTTACTATTCTTAATTTTTCTCAAATACTTAACTTGTGGAATGTTATGTTCCAACGAGATTAAATTTCCTATTAAGTGTTTCACGGTTTTCTTTGTTGCAAAGGAGAATGACCAGGATTGTAGGGCACCCTGTACCAAGCGAAAAGTCCGCGTGTCACAACCAAACCTAGTGTATTTAGAGGAGAATTCAATGCTCTTCTTATATTGTTAACTATTTTTTACATGGATTCCCGCAATTCGTATTTATTAACCATTTAACTACTTCATATTTTGAGGTTAAGTTCGAGAAAGTGACAGGCTCGAAATGGTGAAGTTGATGACAAATGAAGCGGTACCTAATATCGGTTGCTTTTTATTCTTGATTTGGCGCTTGTTTCCTGATGGATGATTATACAATACATCACTGATAGTCAATAATAATTCTTGGTGTCAGGTTTTATATATAATGATAATGGATATCAATAATCATGTAGGTAGGTACTCATAGTATGTGCAGCTGGTAGTCTGAATAAGTAATCAATTTAGTACTGTGTCTACTGATTCCTAATATCTTGAAATCTTAACATAACAGCAGGCCTGTTTTCCCAGAAGAGTTAGGCAGAGTTGTATTTACTATAGAGTACACCCACTTCTCGAACTTCACATGTTAGTAAATAATAATAAGGTGATAATGTTGTTAGTACTTAATAAGGCACTTATGTCAAAAATGAAAAACGCAGTTAAGATATATTCATATTTACATAACGTATATGACCTCGACCGCTACCAGGACAGAGAAAAGAAATATACAAATAAAACAATAGGTAGGACAATTGGGTGGCACTCGGGAACGCCTTGCAACTGTTGCAACACGTAGCATGGACTGTCCACATCCAAAGCACACATCACTCCACATTGTGACCAAGTGTTAGTTCAGGTATCAGTTTGGAATCTCAGGGAGTTTTTCTTGTATCAATGGGAAACATTTGTAACATTATGAATAGGAACTACCAGGATTGATCTGAAAGCATAAAAACTGTTTTTTAATCCTTAAATTGAATAAATAGTCCCGGAAGTAGGTAGGTACTTTAGAAGCTAATTAGAATATACATGCTTCTACAGGTGAGGTAATACTTACAGGCGTCGCGTCGGTACAATCTATGATGTTAAAACACGATCATATCCACGGATATATTTTCTATGTAATATATTCTAAATTGTTCTAACAATACTAGTGAACGGTTTAGGATACATCGGCGACGCTGATTTGCTGGCCGATGTCTTACTCTAGTTGAGGGCATCGCTATGGATTATTACACAAAGACTACGTTATGAAAACGCACCTGAACCCCCGTTTTTGTTAATAAGTATTATAAATTATTATTCAAATAGTTCAGATGAAACCAATATTGAAAGTAACGTCATCCATGACGGCGCCACAGAATAATTATTGCAATACGTCACAGTACAAATGACATTTTACTTTTTGAATAGGTCCTCTTTTCATTAGATGCATGTATTTGCAATGTATTCCAAAAAAATAATAATAAATTATTACGATGTAACGCGTGACCTAAAGATGTTTTTTGACACACATAAAAATATATTGTATCCTAATATAAAATGGCAAATTGGTTCAATTATCTTCTTCATTTTTTAATGTTCGTTGACAGGTAGGTACCTATATTTTTAACATAGTGGCAACATTCGGAAATGAAATGCAATGTCAGTGACATAAGCGGAAAATACGTACCACAAAAGTAAAAAAAGACTTTTATTTTTGGTGTCCGAAAGCCGGGAATCATTTTCATAACAAAATCATATATCTGATTTAAAAAATAGGAGTAATTTTATGAACTACATTTGGTTGTGACACTCTAGCTCCTTTGTTGGTACGACAATATGGCATTCTCCTTTAACAATAATCCAGTCACCAACTTGTGGACGTCTTCGGCAGGAACCTAGTTCATAATCATCATCAATGATTTGGTCCTGCTCTCGCTCTATGCCATTACCTTGATTGGGTGTTAGTTCTTGTTCATATTCATCATCAATGATTTGATCCTTCTCTTGCTCTATGCCATTACGTTGATTGAGTGTTAGTCCTTGTTTAGTGGATATATCGTCGCTGTAACTGTCCTTTTCTTCAGCTTGTATTATATATTCACAATATATATTCCAATTTTCGCTTGTATCAGAGTCACTAAGCATTAAATCATCACTTTCACTGCTTTCATCAGACGAATATTTCTGTACTTTCTTCAGTGTTTTCTTCTGTCGTTTTTTAATATTTGAAGACAATTTCTGTTTAGGGTTATTTTTTTTCTTCATATCTGATTTAGTTTTCCTTTCAGTTTTTTCTTCTTCTTTTTTTTGTTTTTCAGCCTCTTTTTGTCGTAATTGATTCAAAAACTCTTCGTGTGTAATAACTTCACTTCCTTGTAACTACTTTTCTTTTCTTAATTTTATGTGTAGAGTCAGCTTTTTTTAATGTGCTAAGTAACAAACTCTCAAACGATACAATTTCTTCATTTTCACTGAGAAGCCGGTCTTCCAAAATATTAATTTATTTATTTATTTTATTTATTTATTAAAACTTTATGCACAAGTAAAAACTACTGTACAAAGGCGGACTTAATGCCTGGTGAATTAATTCTTGGTGTTCCTTGGCTTGTACCAGGTATATGAATCTGTCTGGGATGGAAAATTATTCGATTGTACAGTCTGTTGTCAACATTATCTAACCCACCCTAAAATCAAACGACTTTGGACCCTCTGCCGGTAACATTAAGGTTTATTTAATTTATATGAGCTTATCAGACAAGTGCTCGAGGACTCGATGAACAAAAATACAATAATAACACAGACACGCAAATTTGATCTTTAACGCGTAACGTTAAGGTAAACCCACCCAACATAGTCGGAGCCACTGGCATTATATATGTTTTTGTTAAGCTATTTTAATCATTATCTCGTTAACATTAAAGTTGAAAACCTTTTAAGTCACGCTACATAATTACAACCCAATCTTTAATTTCGCGTATTCCCAACAAGTCCTTGTGGCTTAGCGGTTTGACGCTGGATTGACGACGAACAGCATGTGGGTTCGAAAACACAGTGCACCTATACATCAGTTTCTTTTTTAATTTGTTTTCATTTCTACAATATTGCTTGCAATATTAAAGAACGACCAATGTGATTTTCGCCTAATAACTAATCTTGTAAACGGGTGGGTAATTTAAAAAACTTTAAGTTCACAGAATTTATATTTACCAAGAATGGTTGAATACGAAGTAAAACATATTTACTTCGTGAGGTAGATCATAAATTCATCTAAGTAACAAAAGTTACACTACGCCTAATAGCAGTGACTGCGCACACACATTTGTAAATCGTTTAACTCGTTAAGTATTTTTAAGCAATTTGTTGTAATAAAGCATCATGTCGCAACTTGACGACTATACCAAACATAAAATAATATTTTTACATGAGCAGAATGTTGGAATTAGAGAGATTGGTCGCCGACTTAATATAGCAGTAAGTGTTTTTTTTATACCTATTTTATTTTATTGATTGTGATTAATGAACGCGTAGTTGGCTATTTTACCATTACATTCACTCCTTACAAGTTACATACACGGTTCCAAAAATGTTTATTTTTGTTTTAGAGAAATACGGTCAGACTATGGCTAAGACGTTATGGAGACAATGGAAATATTCAGCGGATTCGTCCAGGAGCAAAAGCCATCAAGTATAGTCCCGAATTCGAACGCCACCGGGCTATTGTTTCAAGCCACGTTGAAAATCCATTTTTGCCCATTCGTGCAACCGCAATAAACCACAATATATCAGTGGAAACAGTGAGAAGGCATTTACACGCTGCTGGGATAAAGAATTATAAACCAGCACAGAAAATTGCATTGACACCTGCTCATCGTGCAGAAAGGGTCCGTTTTGCCCAGGAATATTTAAATTTTAATTGGGAAGAAAATGTTGTGATCTTCACTGATGAAAAATCATTTAAATCGGACAAAGATGGACGTAAAATCTTATGGCGGAGGAAAGGAGAACGTTACAACGAGAAGTGCTTGCTACCTTGTAGAACTAGCGGTAGAATAACCCTGGGCTACTGGGGCTGGATGTCGTCCATGGGACCTGGTGAATTGGTGGAAGTTGGTGGTAGGTTTAATAGCAGTTTGTATTTGGAGATTCTGCGTGACGTCATGCTGCCGACTGTGCGAATTGCCTATCCAACGTCACATATTTATTTCATGCACGATAACTGCTCCATCCACCGTGCAGGCATTGTGCGGGAATGGTTAGCTGCTCAAGAAGGTGTGACAGTTATTAATTGGCCATCTAAAAGTCCTGATTTGAACCCTATAGAAAATCTATGGGGTCAGATGGTTTTAAATTGGGACACAACGGAAGTGCGAAACAAACACAACTTGGCTGAGGTCGTGACATCGACTTGGGAGCACATGAGAGGCAAAGATTTGTGTTGGAATATGGTGCGCGGTATGCGTAGCCGCTTACAACAAGTTATAGCAGGGGACGGTGCGCCACTCCGCTACTAGTTCATCTAGTAGGTATATAAATGCTCAATGGATTGATTGTTAAACCATTAAAATGTTGCAGATTATGTGGTGATGTTATTGTTATAAATAGATTTTTTCTATTTAAATAACATGTTTATTCACTACATATAGGCAGCTATAAATTTGTAAAGCATTTCACAGATGAATTCATTTTCTCGATAACAAACTTAGCATAAGCATGCCTTTTTTAATGTTTATATGGCATACTATTATAAAAATAACATGTTTATTCACTACATATAGGCAGCTATAAATTTGTAAAGCATTTCACAGATGAATTCATTTTCTCGAGAACAAACTTTTAAGCATAAGCATGCCTTTTTTAATGTTTATATGGCATACTAATATAAAAAGTATATTAATTTGGAAATATATGAGCATTTACTTACTTTATCTTACTTAAGTGTTTTAATGAAATAATAAACATTATAAACTTGCAATTTTTTAGTTTTATTTCTATACAAACTGCCCGTTTAAAAAGACAATACCCTACGTCGTCTGTTAAAGAAATGTAAAAAAGTGTAATAAAATATCTAAATTTAGGCTAAACTTGGTTTCGAACGTAGACAACGATGATCATCGCACTACCTTAGTGACCACAAGACCAACTCAACTCTTATAAGCCGCATTGAAATTTGATCTCGGTTGTAATGCTAGACGCAATATTCTAAAAAAAATTAACCATATAGTATACTATCATAAAGTCTATTCTTGCACAGCACGAGCAGCCATCTTCTCCTCGTGCAAATTATTTTGTATTTTAAATAATCACTCCATAGTAGCATTTGAATACCAGCTTTATAATGAATACGAATATTTATTTTTCAACTACCCACTTATTACAAGTTATGTGAAAATATTACCATTTAAAAAAGTTTATGTTCAGTCTGTAGTTCTTTACAATAATACAAGAAATAGTTTTGGAATATAAATTCTATATTGAAAGCAAAACAATAACTTTGTCGAAGGATTTGATCTCGATACTTGTTTTTCTCAGTCTTATACACAGACTACGAGACCAGAATTACTTAAGCTCAATCATTAAAATAAGCTATAACAGTAGGATATTATTGGGCATTCTACTCCACCTTCCGTTCCATCGGCTCACTTCGTTCGCCTCGTCACTCTCGGTGGAGTAGAATGCCCAATAATATAATTGAAAAATACTGGTTCGGCGCCTATTCCACCCGAAGGAACGGAAGATGGAGTAGAAATCTTACATAGTGGAGTAAGATACTGGTTCGGCGCCTATTCCACCCGATGGAACGGAAGATGGAGTAGAAATCTTACATAGTGGAGTAAGATACTGGTTCGGCGCCTATTCCAGTTAGGCGCGGTCGCTAGTACATTTGTTCGAGTTAGCGACAATGAGTTATAAATGTCAAAGTAATACATCAATTGACTCATTATTAATATAACCGTTTCAAGCAGTCGTCATGAAATTTGTAAAACAACCACAATCGTTACATGTAAACAAACTTTGTGTTAATTCTCAGGAGACTGGTTTTCGCCATGGAGAATTATTACCTAAATCAGTACGATGCATCATTTGCGGTCCGTCAAATTGTGGAAAAACTAATTTATTAATCGGTCTTCTTATACACGAGAATGGTTTAAGATTTCAAAATGTGTATGTTTATTCGAAAACCTTACAACAACCCAAGTATGTTTTTTTAGAAAAAGTCTTGCAACAAGTACCAGGCATTTCATTTCAGAAATATCATGAAAATGAGCAAGTATTGAGTGTTCAAACCGCAAAACCAAATTCTGTTATTATATTTGACGATGTTGCTTGTGAAAATCAAAGTAGTATGCGTGATTATTTTGCTATGGGGAGACACAAGTTCATCGATTGTTTTTATCTAAATCAGACGTATAGTAAAATCCCTAAGCAGTTAGTAAGAGACAACGCAAACCTAATCGTACTTTTCAAACAAGATGAAAGAAATATGAGACATGTTTATGAAGAACACGTCAACACTGACATGACATGGATTGAATTTCGTGAAATGTGTTCAAAAATATGGAGTATACCTTTCAATTATGTTGTAATTAATAAAGATTGTTCTAAAAACAAAGGATGTTATAGAAGTAAATTTGACACGTTTGTAGTCTTTGACTAAAAACAGGAATACATATATAAGACTATTACCTGTCTGACATTATTATTCACCTTACGACGCTAAACCAATTACGACCTATTTTACCAATATGGAAAAATCATTGAAACGACAAATTGTTGATGCGGCAGAAGCTGTAAAAATAAAAGTGCGAAAAATGAGAGATGCAGAGATTAACAATAAACAAGCACTGGAATCTGTTTTCAAACCTGTAACAGAACCTCTCAACCTAATTGCTAATGCTAGTAAGCAAACTCCTCTCCTGCGTGCTAGTGATGATTTTGCTGATGTTCCGTTTATTAACAAAACTTCCCAGAAAGAAGGAACTGGTAGCGCAGGAAGTAATGATAATAATGGTGATGAAGACAAATATGAATCCGATATCAACAGTGACTCTTCTTATGAATCAGTAGTTGAAAAGAATGAAGATTGTGATATGTCATCCTGGTCACTATCTTCAGAAGCGTTGGTAGATATTCCATTTGGGGTTAGAGCAGACCGCGGGAAACTGATGTTAGGTTCTGCTTCCATAACGATCAACGATCAATACATAACCGTAGCTGGAAGTAAATACCGAAATACACCTGGTTTAAAACAGTTGTTGCTGAAGAAAGATGTAGACTTAAGCTTAGTTACAGATAGTGATATGCAAAATTATAAGTCGATGGTTCTTGATACAAATGCACATCGTCGGGACTATGAGCCAACTAAACCAATAAAAAGTAATAAAGGACAAAAATATTTGCAAGTTATTAAACCTCTTTTTAAACTGAAGAATACAGTTCAGGGAAAGGGTCTACCGTTATTAAAAAAGTGGAGAAAAAATGTAGATTTAGTGTACTGGGATAATCCTAATGAATTAGTGGAAAGATTGAAATTATTAATTGCATCTAGAGATGCTGGCAACACAGGATTAGATAATGAAATTATATCTATCATTGAAGAATTGCGTGAAAGTAAAGTTATAAATAAATAAATACTTAAAAATGTCTTTATTTTACTATCAGCCTCTCGATACAATACACCTTAAACATGAACGTAGACAAATTCGGACACTACATTCACAAAAGAATGCGTTTATCAGAGTTATTTGAGTTTAATGAGAATGCATTGTTAAAATCAGAGAACGGAGATTTTGATTTAAAAACATCAAGACTGAAAGGAATTAGATCTCCAGTAGAAGCAGACGAAGCTGTGAACAAGGATTATGTAGATCGATTGAATGCTAACACATTAAAAGAATTAAATAATCTGGCAGTGAACAAGGATTATGTAGATCGATTGAATGCTAACACATTAAAAGAATTAAATAATCTGGCGGTGAACAAGGATTATGTAGATCGATTGAATGCTAACACATTAAAAGAATTAAATAATCTTGTTGTGAACAAGGATTATGTAGATCGATTGAATGCTAACACGTTAAAAGAATTAAATAATCTGGTTGTGAACAAGGATTATGTAGATCGATTGAATGCTAATATGATTAAAGAATTTAATAATCTGATTGGTACATTGCGTTCTCAAATCATAAAAGATGCAAAGGGTACAGTTCAAGCTACTTTAAAAGCAGGGATACCTGAGGTTTCAACTCATTTGCAAGATAAGTTTTATACTAAAGCAGAGGTGGATAAATTACTTCTAAAAACTCCGTAATGGTTAAACAACAAATTGTAAATGAAATACATAAAGCCGCACGAAGAAATTTCCTTCGACGTTCTGTTATTCTGAAAGGAATCAGCGACTTATGGCAAGCAGACTTGATGGACATGCAAAACCTGAAAAAGTATAATAAAGGTTACAATTTCATCTTAGTGGTGATTGACTGCTTCTCAAAGTATGCCTGGGCTGAACCGTTAAAATCGAAAAATAAATTTGATGTTACTCATGCATTCGAACGTATACTGCTTAGTAGTCGTAAAAATCCTGTTAACTTACAAACTGATATGGGAACAGAATTTTATAACATTACTTTTCAAGCTCTTATGAAAAAGCACAACATTAACCATTACTCATCGTTTTCTACTAAAAAAGCATCAATTGTAGAGAGACTGATTAGAACTGTAAAAAATAAATTATATAAATATTTTAGTCTCAATGGAAACTATAAATGGTTAGGTCTACCATTGGAAGATACATTGAAGAGATATAACAACACCAAGCATCGCACTATTCAATTTAAACCGGTTGATGTGAATAAATGTAATGAACAAGTAATCAAAGAAAATATTGAAAAAATAAAAAAACATGATTTAGTTCAGTGGAAGCCTAAATTCAAAGTTGGTGACTGTGTTCGTATAAGTAAATACAAACATAATTTTGAGAAAGGTTACACTCCTAATTGGTCAACTGAATTATTTATTATAAAAAAGGTAAATAAAACCTTACCAGTGACGTATCACATAGAAGATCAACGAAAGCAAAACATATTAGGAGCTTTTTACGAACAAGAACTGCAAAGATCTAACCATCCAGATGTTTATTTGATAGAAAAGGTTTTGAAAAAGAAAGGAAATAAATTGTATGTCAAATGGTTAGGTCTAAACAGTGCAGAAAACAGTTGGATTGAAAAAGCTGCAATAATGGACTAAGATATTATATAACCATTTTTAATTTGAAATCATATCATTATAATTTGAGTGATGCAAGGGGGTGGACTAGTTAACAACATAATTAATAATCTACCATTCGAACTTCATTTGCCAGGATACAATTATTGCGGACCAGGAACCAAACTTCACAAACGCTTAGCGCGAGGTGACCGAGGTGTGAATAAACTAGACGAAGCTTGCATGCAACACGACATTGCGTATACAAACCATACAGACTTAGCAAATCGTCACAAAGCCGATTTACAACTACTTAACATGGCTAAACAAAGACTTAAATCAAAAGATGCAGGGAAAGGTGAAAAACTAAGCTCTTGGCTAGTGAACAAAGTTATGAAAGTAAAACTTAAGTCTGGATCCGGCATTAAAACATTTAAAAGCTTAGTTTCAAAAATAAAATCAAAAATTAAGAAACTCAAATGCAAAGATAATAAGACTTTAATAAAAGCAGCTTACTTAACAGCAAAAAAGTTATATCCAAACATTCATCATCGAATTCGAGTACCTCGAGTAATACCCATACCAAAGACTGGAGGAGTTCTACCTTTAATTCCAATTTTCGCTGGTTTATCGGCTTTAGGAACTTTAGCTGGTGGTGCAGCTGGCATTGCAAAAACCGTCAATGATTACAAAGCAAGCAAACAAAATTTGCAAGAAACAGAACGACATAATAAAGCTATGGAGGCTTTAGTGTTGGGCAAGGGTTTATACATTAAGCCGTATAAAAGTGGTAAAGGATTGTTTATAACATCTTCAAAAAACTGAAAAATATGCTACCCAATCGCCCTCTAACTAATGTAGACATCCGAAAGTACTCAAGAGACATCCCACATTTTCGTGGGGTCTACATGAAGGATCGATTACCTCGAAAGCCGAAACGCATTGAATGTGGTATCGTTAACTTAGACGATTCTAAGAACGATGGAACGCATTGGGTAGCTTATGCTAAAGTACACAATCACTGTGAATACTTTGATAGCTATGGAAATTTAAAACCTCCGATGGAACTGATGCAATATTTCAAAAATTGTAATGTGTTTTATAACTACACAAGATATCAAAAATTTAACGCAGTCAATTGTGGTCATTTATGTTTAAATTATTTGTGGACTTTTTGGAATAAAAATGTAATATAAAATATATGCTTTTCTTTAATTTCAATCATTTGCAAGATGTCACTCACTTTGTCTATAACTGGAGACTCGTCAGTGTTAACTACATACTATCCTAATACTTTGCAACTAGATGGAGAGTATGAGTGTGCTTTATTACACTTTTCAACATTTAATTCTATTCCAAACATTGATAAAAGTAATAATAAGTTCTATTATGGTTTTAATGAAGTTATTGAAATACCGGAAGGCACTTATGAATTGCAAGATATCAGTGATTATTTAAAATCCGAAATAAAAGATGCAGCGATCAAACTGCGGTGTAATAATAACACTTTAAAAACTACTATATTCTGTTCAAAAGATATTAATTTTACCAAAGAAGACTCTTTTAGAAGACTATTAGGATTTAACAAACAAATCTTGAAAGCAAATAAATGGCATGTGTCACTGTCTCCAGTCAACATTCTACCTACGACCGTAGTCAGGATTGAATGTGATATTGTAAGCGGTTCTTATGTAAACGGTGAACCAAGTCATATTATTCACGAATTTGCACTTAATGTGCCACCTGGATACAGGATCATAGAAATCCCGAAGAACGCAATATACTTTCCAATCAATCAAAACAACATAAGCTGCATACACATCAGACTGTTAGATATAAACAAACGATTAATCAATTTACGTGGTGAAGAAGTGCAGGTATATCTGCATCTTAGAAGAAAAAAATGATTGACTACAATAAAAATGTGTCTCAACAAGTAAAGAATATCAGTTCTGCTCGAGCTACCTATCAAATAAGACCTCTCTCTAAGAAGAAAATAAAATTAACTAAAGACAATAAAGCATTCCTTAGAGCGATCGGATTGCTAAAATGAATATCTTAGACGTTTTATCCGCTCCAACTTATGATAATACTATAGAAGGAATCGAATTTCATTCCTACAAGCCCTATGTAACAAGTTTCAACAGGAACGATGAAATCCGCATACCTATCAACCAACAGGACTTGTACATATTACCATCAGCTAGCACCTTATATTTGGAAGGAACTGTTATCGTTAGCAAAAAAGATACGAAGGACAAAGCTACTAGTGTCAATTTCACGAACAATGCTCTACTCTACTTATTCCAAGACATAAGGTATGAGCTAAATGGAGTGGAGATTGATAAAATAAAAAATGCAGGTATAACAACAACCATGAAATCACTCATTTCGATGAACGAAAGTGAATCAAAAATGTCTAATGCCTGGGGCTGGAATATTGATGGCATAAAAAATATAAATGGAGGAAGATTTTCTGCTTCCATACCACTTCGTAACCTCCTCGGTTTTGCTGAAGATTTTAAAAAAGTCGTTATAAATAGTAGACATGAACTGATATTGTTACGAAGTAACACTAATTTAAACGCTGTAAAACTTAATACTGGCGAAGTAGTGGATGATGTTCAGATCAATAAAATAATATGGCGCGTACCGCATGTTAAAGTATCAGACAAAGAAAAAATTGGATTGTTAAAAGTATTAGAAAAGGATCGTCCACTTCAAATGATATACAGAAATTGGGATCTATACGAATATCCAGCTTTGCCTAAAACTACAAAACATACCTGGTCTATCAAAACTTCATCTCAAATAGAAAAACCAAGATACATTATTATTGGTCTACAGACAAATAGAAAAAACAATGCAAGTTCTGACATGTCTCAATTCGATCACTGTCATATTCGAGACGTTAGAGTGTATCTCAATTCAACCTATTTTCCATATGAAAACTTAAATGTGAGTTTTGCTAATAACAGAATCGCTTTATTATACGAGCAATACACCAGATTTCAACAGTCGTATTACGGACGTCGCTCGGAACCCATACTAAGCGAAAAACAATTTAGAGATTTAGCACCGCTGTTTGTAGTCGATTGCTCTAGACAAGCGGATAATCTAAAGACAGGTCCGGTTGTGGATGTAAGAGTAGAAATTGAGAGTGATTCAGAGATACCAGATCAAACATCAGCATACTGTCTCATTCTGAACGATTGCATTGTTGAATATAAACCATTAAGTAACATTGTTAAGAAGATATCATGAAGACAGATACCTGTATAGTGGAACTCCAAGGATTTAAAGATACTATAAATAATTTTATTGTTAAAGAATTGACCATTGCGAACCAAGACCATACACAGACGTTCTTGGTAAAACCACCATTTTCATTCCACTACCTAACACAAGAAGAAAAAAAGCAGGTGAGGTGGTTAGAAAGAAATCGAGGAATTTACTGGAGTGAGGGCTACATAGACTACAAAGAGTTTCAACGCGTTATTTTACCATATTTAGAAAATAAAAAAATTATTACAAAGGGTTTGGAAAAGATTAAGTGGATTAAAGATTTATGTGCAAACTGTGAAGTGATAGATATAGGTGAGAAGGGATGTCCTAATTTAGCAACATTAAAAAAAAAGTTCTGCAAAAATAAAACTGATTTTAATTGTGTGAACCATAAAATGAATTGTACTTTAACGAATGCGGTGTGTATTAGAAAATGGTATGTTGATAACAATATGAATGTATTTAATTTATTTTAATTGTTATTGTGTTAAACAGTTAATTAAAAAATGTCTTTGTACTTAAGAGTGTTTTATTTATAATCAGAGTAACCTACATAACAAACTTTAAATTAGCTGCAGCAAAAATTACATTTCTTATCAATTTTATTACAAATTTCAAATATACAATGATTAACGAATTATTCTAATAAAAAATATGGAAAGCAAATAGCCTTTAATTATTTCATTACACTAGAGCTAATTTAGAGTTCGATTATAAATAAGTAATACAAAATAAAACATAATTTAAATAATAAATGAATATATTTTTATTTACTTTTTTACATTACTTACAACTATTACAAACTAATTATAACTACCTACACAATAATAATAATAATAGTGTTAACTATTTTCTAACGTACCTACATACTTAACTTACAAACTTGTGATGTATGAACATTATCCCAACTCGATTAAAAACAAACTACATTTAAACTTACAAACTTTTACTAATAACTATAATATTACATACATGATTTATTATTATTGATTATCACTAAATATAACTACTACTAGATACTTACAAAATAATGACACCAGCTAATAATAACCGTCCCCACAAAGTTTTTTTGATATTTTATTAATTAACGATTGCGTCTCCTCCATAACATGGTCCACCGATTCAGTCACTACATACTGCGCACTTAACATTATCACATCCTGATTGTCACTTGCAGATTCTTGTTCACTGATATCCAACACTTGTACCTGGATCAGTCGTAAACCTTTTTTCTTCTCATTGTTTATGACGAATGATTGACATGTAGGCAGAGATGACTTCTGTTTTAGACACTCCCGTCTTGTTCTAGGTTTCTTGTTGGCCGGTCCGCAGTCTCGTCTTGTTCTAGGCTCCTTGTTGATAGGTCTTTCTTGTTCAGGGAAATCTGGGATATGCCAGCTTAAACTCGGAGTCGGAAAACCTTGAGCGTATTGTGAGAAGTCGATAATATCTGGAGAATCACACATTATCAATGATCTGAAACAAACGAAATCATAATTAATTAAAATGACATAAACAACATGATGAAATAATGTTATATGTAGATGAGTAGGTACTTGTACAATACTTACAATTCGTTTCGTTTTTATTTGATTTGATGTGACCGGTCCGGCTGACTGCCTGGTGATGTATGTGCATATCATATTATTATGAAATGCAAACTACTTAAAACCTTGCGATATGAATCAATTTCATGTTTCAACAAGTTCAAGCTGATGGGCGCGACATGAAGAGACATGCTCGCGCACCTGATCGGTGTTATATTGCACAAAGCAGTCAGCGCAATGCGCTTTGTCATCAGGAATGGAAATGAAACAGATTATTATTATGAACATAAATATATATTGTTTATTTAAGTAAATTAAACTAAGCATTATTATTACTTAACAGATATTATACTAAAATTAATTTTGAACTAATTAGTACAAGGGACACCAAAAATACAAAAAAATTAGAATTACATACACAACTATTTTACATTAATGAAACAGATTATTATGTCTTTATTTCATTTTAAATACATATTGTTTATTTAAGTAAATTAATATATAATACAGATATTTTACTAAAATTAATTTTCAACTAACTAGTACAAGGGACACCAAGAATACACAAATTTTAGAATTACATAGGTACACAACATTTCACACTATAAGAGTAACAAACATCCAGCTACCCATCCTCAAAAACTTTTTATAATTGTAAGTATGATAGTAGGCAGGTTGTAAGATTATCTAACTTTCCAATTAGAATAACATAGGTTTTAAAATCAATAAATACATGTTAGAAATGTAATATGTAACTACTGTAGGTTCCTAACAACTATAAAATTATGGTAATGCATCACATAAATATATTTGCATTACCCCAAGCTAAAGTAGATACTTTATCTGATGATAGCAATCGTTTATCATCATTGCTTGAAAGTGCTATTTTATTTACATTCTGTGTGAATATTTCATGTTTTATTGACCTAAACAATACATTTTTTTTGCGAATGACATTGCAATTGTATAAAACATTTTTATAATCAAACATACTTAAATTTTTCGTTACACATTTTTTTGTACCTTTAGCTTTTTTAATTGTTTTGTTTACGGTTTTAATACAATAAAGCTTTGAGCGCAGTCCTAAAAATTCTTTGATAACTTTGCCACCCATTTCGTCCTTAAACAGTCCTGGAATCTTCTTATTAATAATAGGCAAATGAAATTCATTGTTTAAGTCATAATTAGAGGTATCGAAATATTTTAAAAAATTGAGCTTGAAATCTTTATAAACGTTATTACTCTGTACATCATAGATTAGACTATCTGTGTCAGTATAGCACAATTCAATTGCATTACCATAAAACGGTTTCATGATAGAGTAGTGAAAATCGTACATATGCGTTTTAGATAATTCTAATACTGTGAACCCTATGTATATTGGTTTATTAAGTATAACACGCAAAGGCTTCATTTGGATTGCTACTAGATCATCAGAAAATACAGAGGCGCTGTGAAAATATGGACTGGCTATCAATTTCTCAGCACAATTAGTCTTTTTGGTTTTATTGTTTGAGTCACACCACTTGTTTACTAACTTAACGTCTATTCGATTTTCATTATTTTCTAAGGTTTTTCCAAAAATACTATTGTTTAATAATTTGAAAAAATCTTGTTCAAACGTTGACTCTGCTTTTTGACGTAACTGAGTGTTAATATCAATATATCGCTTTAAAAAACAACTTTGCTTAAACATAATTACTCGATGGATCCTTCTCAATATTAAACCGTATTGTAAGCATTTTTTTAAATGAACGTAATGAATTACATAGTGATATTTGTCAAACAAATTCGGTACTAGTTTTTTATTTTTACCACCAGGTGGTATGCATTTTTCTGGACAAAATGGAAAATCATTGTGTTCAATGTGCAAATTTTCCGGATATATTAAATCAACTTCAAGAATGTAACCGTTTTCCGCAGTATCACTGATGTCTGTCAAATTCGTTTGTAAACAATCTATTTCTTGTCTGTTCATAAATCTAAAACCAGAATAGGGTAGGGATTGACACATGCTGTAACCGTATAAATTGTTACAGTCTAAATAAATGATAAATGAATTTGGGCGGTTTGGATCGTAGGTATCTAAATATTTATGATTGGCTTTGGCATATCTTTTGGAACACATACAAACACCTCCACGAATACCTTGTTGTATCATTCTAAAAATTTCGACATCGCTAATTAATTCTAATTGAACTCCTGTTTTTAAAAGCATTGCATCAAAAGATAGACTTGGTGCTGTAAGATAGAACGCAGGATCGAGATTGTAATGGCGTTTACAAGTTTTTCGAAAATTTTCAAATACATCTGTTAGCAACAGAACGTCTGTTTTAAGATATAAATCGGTGTACATACCCATGTTTCGAATATTGAATACTGACCAAACGGAACGAGCGTGTTCAAAGTCTTCGTCAGTAATTGACTCATTAGTCAATGAGCTAAAAAAATTGTTTTTTGACGGCAAACATTTTTCTTCGTATCGATCCCATTGAGACATATAATCATAAGGATACACTCCTTTACGGGTGAGTAGGTTAAATTCTGTTTTATTAGGAAAATAAGATTGTAATTGTTTGAAGTCTTGTTTTTTCATGGTACTAACCAACTTTTCTAAACTAGTGCCTAAAAACTTGAAAGAATCTACAAACCGAACCTGAATGTTTTCATCCGGTGAAATCGGAATAAACTTTGTGAATGAAATATAGTTTTCTTTTGTTTTCGGTATCACTTTAATAGATCCAGGAGCTTCACCTAATTCTTTTATAAAAAGGTGACAATCGTATCCGGACAAATTATGAAAGAATACTGGTAAAAATGTTGGTAATCTGTATTGCAGGTTACAGTAACTATGAGCTGCGCCGCGATACTTTCCACTCAAGTGGCAATGATCACGAACCCTGTCGCCGAATAAGAAGTGATCACATATATGACAATTCATTGCGTTTTCAAAGTTGTGAGCATTATCATCTGAGTATATCATAGGAACATTATTTTTTAAAATAGTATAAATTTTTTGTGCATCTTTATAAATAGACTTCACAAAATTAGATACACAATCCGAACCGCGATAAGAAACGTAACGATTGTGGCTTTCGTCTAGCGCACACGTAATATGGTAAGCGTAAGCTATAGGCACGTGTCGCTGTCGCGTTACAGTGCTCGCTTTAGTGGGATTAGGGTCACAAGATTCATACCGTTCTAGCATTGTTTCAAAATCTGCGTATATAACAAATGGTACAGTCTGTTTTCTGTTATAATTTTCAAACTGTATGAAAGAACCTTTTGGAGGTAGTTCCGTGGCGACACCTCCACAATTATGTGAACTAAGATCGTCGCATGAATTAAAAAACAGTAAACAAACGTCACAAAAGTACAATTTACTGTGGTGCTTTGTTATTTGATTCTTAACGAGTCGTGGTAAGTCTTTAATAAGACAGTAATGTGATAAATCATCATTTTCGAAATAAAGTAAACGAATCACCTTGTCGTTTAAGGTTTTTGGTTTGTAAAGAGGTCCTACAATGGTATTATTTTTCAAACCATAAATATAAATACAAATTTCAGGGTTATTACCCTCAAATCGCGTAACATCTGAGAAATTCATTGGGAATGATATATCCTTTACATTTAATACGTTACGAAAATCAGGGTAAGACGATACTCTTTCAGGATGACTTTTAGCTGGATATAAAGCAGCAACAACGGACCATAAAAAACAATACTCATCATTATTGCGGATATTAATACATGCTTTTTTCGATTTTATTGATACAGGCAATTCGACAAAACCTGAACCGCGCAAAGGTTGATATTTGTTAACATTGATTTCCAAATGGGAATTGTTTAAGAAGGTCCATCCACTATCGCGGTCCTGAAATTCTTCAATCTTTTTTGTTAAAGTATTTTTGACTTGAGCCAATAATGGATCCAATTCATAATTCTGATGCAAAGTAAAGTTTTTTGTGGCAAATGATTTCATCTCCTGAGAATCATTTTTAACCATTAAAAACAACGCGAAATATTCGAAGTTAACTTTTAAACAAGTGTGTTCTTTAAGAGACGTATCAATCAACATTTTAATTTTGTTCTCAATATTATTAAAAAATGAATCTAGAGAATAATTCTCAGACGGATCGACGATTCTATAAGAAGCTATACGATTACGAAATGCAGAATGGATTATTTCAACACCTTCGCAAAAATGCGAAATATTTTTGTTTTTATGATTAGTACTACGTAGATGACCTGTCCAGTGACTGCGCTCAACAGAGGTGTTACAAACGGTACAGAAAGGCATTTTAGATAATTATTACGTCAGTTAATTTTGTATGCTAAAATAGGTTTAGATTTACATACTATTAGATTCTGCAATAATCAATACAATTAATTTGGTGTCCCCAACAATTAAAACTAAATTATTTTAAATTTATGCTATCGCTGTAAAAGACGGGCTCGGAATGATTAAACAATTTATGAGTTGACCTCATGAACATTTGCAGCCCGTCCCACTGGGGAGTATTTCGATCTAATTGTGCTTTTAAAGCGACCTGGGCTTTTCTCCACCGTTCTTCCTTGGGGGTGGAGGCAACTTCGTCTTTCGCGTATACCTTTACTTCTACGTAGAACTCTCCCTTTAGGTCTGCCGCTCGCCGTACTTTACCGTTGGCAACACGGCTGATGAGCGATGAACCGAAGTCCCCGCTTGAGGTCGTCGTCTTCGGTTCGTCCTCCAGACCAAAGAGGTCCGAGCTCAAGCTGCGTCTTTTACTGTAAACAATTACACATATTTTCATTTATAATAATTTACATTTATTATCTATTATACACCTCTGTTGAATCTTATGGGGAATACAAAGCCTGATAAACGCGATAAACGTGGTATATATTTGTTATAATAATTTCAATAAGAATACCTAATGAAGTAACTGTTAACATTCCTGCATTGAATATAATCGGAAATTGATTTTACAGTTGTCTGCGTTACCAAGTTCCCTAACCATCATGTATCAGTGCACATAACATTTTAATTGATTTATCATACCAAAAAAACACCTAAACATACAAGCAGTAATATAAATTACCTTGACTTAGAGTTTGACGGGTGGGCGGTGCTTTCAGGTGTTTGGCGCTTCACCGCCTTTTTCTTAGCTTGCTTTTTCACCTCGACTACTGCAGCTGTGGACCGTGCAGGTGATTGATATTCCGATTCTGAGTCAGACCTGAAATAGAACACACTAAGATTAATTCTATAACCAACCTCAATAATTATGGAGAGGAAAGTTTCAATGGAATATAGCTCGCTAGAAGATGGTAGTTACCAGCCGGCAGGCAGAAACCAGGTCCGTAGCTGAGTAGGTACCGATTAAACATTAAAATATTCAGATGGAATATAGCTCGCTAGAAGATAACATGGATGGTATGATGGTGATAGTTACACCAGCCGGCAGGCAGAAACCAGGTCCGTAGCTGAGTACCGATTAATCATTAAAATATTCAGATGGAATATTGTTTGCTAGAAGATGACATGGGTGGTATGATGGCGACAGTTACACCAGCCGGCAGGCAGAAACCAGGTCCGAAGCTGAGTAGGTACGTAGCCGATTACACATTAAAATATTCAATAAACTTAGTAGTACTTACTTACATTTTATATTTGTAGGATGACGTAATTATGTAACGAAAAAGATAAGTGGATCACTGGAAGACACTGGAGCGAATGTAATTATATGATCGAAATTGATTGGTTATATACCTAAAAAATATCATTTCAGCAATATTTACCTCATATCAAAATTAAACCTTAACTACATGTCCTCACAGGTGTATAACTAATTGATGATACTTACGACTTATTAAACCGTATTGATTGAAAACCCTTCTGTCAAATTGCAATTTTATCGTGAGAAACGAAATAGAAAACCAGCTTTAACGCTCACCGACAAAGGTGAAGCCGATACCAAGCTGTTACTTATAATAGGTATTATAATAATGTAT
The DNA here is from genome assembly GCA_947363905.1 of Lithophane semibrunnea. NCBI lineage: Eukaryota > Metazoa > Arthropoda > Insecta > Lepidoptera > Noctuidae > Lithophane > Lithophane semibrunnea. The sequence goes on along the minus strand of OX376207.1, from coordinate 3,234,861 downwards.
GTGTGTTTGTTTGATAAACCGTATTATTAAACTCTGCATGCCAACATAAATCAAACTGAAATTAAAAAAATAAATCTGCAAGTTAAGATGAGCCGAAAGTAAAATATCCGGAATACATTTTTTTTTTTTTTTTTTTTTGCAGACCATTATATGTAAACGAACCCATGTCATAAAGTAAGTTCACAGGTATGTTGCAGTAAACTTAAAATTGTTATAAAATCATCCAACGGCTAGAACGAATTTTTATAATCATTTCATGCAAATTTTCAGTACTGATATTAAGAATCATCTTTCAAACAATCCTAGATTGATAGAACTAACACATTATTATAAAACATATAAAATAATAAACAAACGAGAGAGAAATAGGAAATCCTATAAAAATCAAATTTTAATCAAAGACTGCAACATGCGCGGCGATCATCTTACAAAGTAATTGTTGAATACATGGAAATTACTCACTCACACATACACCTCACATAACAACGATAAAGTTCGAATTCAGCAAATTTACATAATGCAATTTTGCAGTCCGAGGTTTTAAAGACTCACTCACACCTATACTGTGAAAAATTTGTACGATCGTTTCCGACGCCGTCGTCAGGCGGTTTACAAAGAGTATAGTACAATAAATAGCCACGGGACGGCGCATGAACCGTTTCGAAGGCGAACGTATGAGTGTGTAAGCATCTTAATTAATCAAGCGCAACGCGGAGTAACAGCAGAGCAACCAGTAGTTGATTGTAGTTGTAGTTGGTTGATACAGCTAACACTACCTTACACGCTAGTAAGGTAGTGTTAGCTGTATGAATAAATTAAATTAACATTTGGTTGTCCTTGGTGCCCAATCTAGGGTCATGGAAATAGAATGAGCTTGTGCCTGTAGGTGCATGCTATTTCTTGCTCTGTGAAGAGACAAGAGTCAATCTGACCCAAATTTTAGTTTAATGTTTACGGTATCCTAAAGTTCAGATGTCCTTGGTGCCCAATCTGGGGTCATAGAAATAGAATGTGCGTGTGCCTGTAGGTGCATGCTACTTCTTGCTTTGTGAAGAGACATGAGACAAACTGTCCTGAATTTTAGCTTACTAAAACCAGTAGTTGATTGTCTACGTGTATGAATAAATTAAATTAACATTTGGTTGTCCTTGGTGCCCAATCTGGGGTCATGGAAATAGAATGAGCTTGTGCCTGTAGGTGCATGCTATTTCTTGCTCTGTGAAGAGACAAGAGTCAATCTGACCCAAATTTTAGTTTAATGTTTACGGTATCCTAAAGTTCAGATGTCCTTGGTGCCCAATCTGGGGTCATAGAAATAGAATGTGTGTATGCCTGTAGGTGTATGCTATTTCTTGCTTTGTGAAGAGACATGAGACAAACTGTCCTGAATTTTAGCTTACTATGTTCGTGTATGTAGTTCAATTTGCAAACGAAATAATGAAAGAATTATGTGTGAAACTTGTTGTTATAAAACTTGTGAACTATATAATATAAAGTCGTGGTTTAGTGTTCAATCCGAGAATCTGCAGCAGTTGATCGAGGTAAGCCTATATTGCGTTTTAGAACTAAAATAGTGGAATAGGCGCCGAACCAGTATTTTACTCCACTATGAAAGATTTCTACTCCACCTTCCGTTCCATCGGGTGGAATAGGCGCCGAACCAGTATTTTACTCTACTATGTAAGATTTCTACTCCATCGGGTGGAATAGGCGCCGAACCAGTATTTTACTCTACTATGTAAGATTTCTACTCCATCTTCCGTTCCATCGGGTGGAATAGGCGCCGAACCAGTATCAGTATTTTACTCTACTATGTAAGATTTCTACTCCATCTTCCGTTCCATCGGGTGGAATAGGCGCCGAACCAGTATTTTTCAATTATATTATTGGGCATTCTACTCCACCGAGAGTGACGAGGCGAACGAAGTGAGCCGATGGAACGGAAGGTGGAGTAGAATGCCCAATAATATCCTACTTATAACACTTAACATATTATCTCCCTCCTCATTGCAGTGTTGCGGGAACTACGGTCGTGTTTGCTTAATGTCTCTAATCGCTTGCATAAAGACTCTACCACATGCATTGAGCATCTTATGGTTGGATTCCCAAGTAAAAATAATAGTTCAAAAATGCATGTTATTAGCGCAGTATACATACCACCTTGGGCGACCGCTGATATTTATAGCTCTCACTTCGATACATTGCAGGACTTATCAAATGAACCTGACGTGATAAGTTTATCCATTATTGGAGATTATAATCTTCCGGATATTACGTGGCAGGTTGCCCTGACTGGTAGTCAGCAACAAATTACTGGCATGACTTGCACAGGACCCTCCCCTATATGTTCAGAATTACTACAGCTAATGTCAGCCCTGGATGCTTACCAATACAATAGCATAACCAATGGAAATGGTAAAATTCTCGATTTGTACATTTCGAACACGGTTAGCACTTTGAGCCCTCCAATAGACCCCTTACTACCTATAGACCCACACCACCCTCCATTCGTTGCAAAGGTCTCCATAGGTATATCAATGCAAACCATAGAAAGAAAACCCATGAAAAAATACGATTTCCGTAAGGCCAATTACGATGTTATCAATGAAAAAATCAATGAAGTCAAATGGGGGCTGTTGGATCATCTTTCTTCCGAGGAAGCGGTAAAATTATTTTATGATGTGTTGGACGACATTGTTTCACCGAACGTTCCTCTAGTGAGGACTCGAGCGCTTGACTTTCCTGTTTGGTTTTCTCATCACTTGATTAAGACTTTCAAAAAGAAGCAGCGCCTCTGGATAAAGTGGAAGAAATTTAAAAATATTAAAGACTACAATATGTTTTCCGAATACCGAACCACTTTTAAAGAAGCCTGTAACAATTGCTATTCCACCTACATTAAATCCGTTGAGGATAATCTTACCTCCAATATTAAATGCTTTTGGTCTTATATCTCAAATCGCAAAGATAAATCAGGCATCCCAGCTACGATGCAATACCAAAACCTTAAGTCAAGTGCTCCAGACTTGGTTTGCAATATGTTCTCTGATTATTTTCTATCAGTATTCGAAACCGCGTCGCCCACGTTGTCGACGTGGACCCCGTCAAGTCACTGTGACGCTAGCATCTTAATCGACAACCTATGTATCAAGGAATCTAAATTACTTCGAGAGTTAAAAAACCTCGACCCGTCCAAAGGGGCTGGCCCTGATGGATACCCAGCTCTGTTTTTTAAGGCTACCGCTAGTAGCATCTATAGACCGCTTCATATAATTTACAATAAGTGTCTGTGTGAAGGGGTGTTTCCTGAAATATGGAAGCGGGCCAATATAACGCCTGTATACAAGGGAGGCTCGAAACATGATATTGAGCAATATCGACCCATTTCAATTCTGTCGACCCTGTCAAAGCTATTTGAAAGACTTGTACATAACGAAAACTACCCAATTTTGCATAACGTATTAATTCCTGAACAACATGGTTTTGTTAAACACCGATCTACTGTTTCCAATTTATTAATCTTCACCAACTATCTTTTTGAAAACATGGATAGACGTTTGCAAGTGGATGCTGTTTACACAGATTTCAAAAAGGCCTTTGACAAGGTCGATCACGAAATTCTACTTAATAAAATTGCATTTAATGGCATACGGGGAAACTTGCTCCGGTGGTTTACATCCTACATTAAAAATAGAACACAGAAGGTTGTTGTGAGTGGCCATCAATCTGACACAGTGTTAATAACATCTGGTGTTCCTCAAGGCTCAATCCTGGGCCCACTTCTATTTAATATTTATATAAATGACATTAGGAAATGCTTTTTAAGTACTAAATTTCTTATGTATGCTGATGATTTGAAAGCCTTTAAAACTATTACTACTATAGAAGACTGTTTAAAGTTTCAAGAAGACTTAGACAGACTGTCAGCATACTGTCTTGACAACAAACTACACTTGAGTGTCTCCAAATGTCATTTTATAAATTTCACAAAAAACAAATTTATCACAAATTTTAAGTATAGGCTAAATAATGCCCTGCTAAGTAACACCACTGTTGTGAGAGATCTTGGTGTTCTTCTGGATGATAAGTTATCTCTTAATCAACACGTAGAAAACATTGTTAATAATTCATTTAAGATGTATGGTTTTGTCATGAGATCAGCCACTGAGTTCAAGCGGCCCTCCACCTATCTTTACTTATACAAGACGCTTGTACGCTCGCAGCTCGAATATGCGGTCCCAGTCTGGAATCCGTTTTATAAGAAATATATAGATATGATCGAGAAAGTCCAGCGGAAATTTTTGCGCGCCATGTACTATAGGTGCTATAAAAGGTGTCTCCCGTATTCACAATTACTTAGTAAATATAATATGTTAACATTAGAATCTAGACGTGAGTTTTTAGAAGCCAACGTACTACATGGTATTGTACATAATCACTTCGATTCCATTGATCTCACGAGTAAGTTATGTTATGTGGTCCCTCGCACTGTAAATAAGCGTAGTGTCCGTGCAGGTACATTGTTCGCTGTAAATACCTGTCGGACTAATTCAGGATTGCGTTGCCCTGTTCGTCGTATGGTGGAATCGTATAATCGCAATTTCATTGATATTGATATTTTTGTATGTTCTAAATCTAAATTTAAGTCCAATGTTTTTAAAATCTTATCTAATGATAATAAGAAATAATGTGAGTCCTTTATTCTAAATTTAATCTATTTCAACCGTTTCAACATTTTTAATTATTTTTATTACTGAATTGTATTATACTCAATCAAAATCGTATTAATCTCAAGTCAATTCCTTTATTTTGTTTTTTATTTATATTAGGAACAATCCGTAATTACTAATTTTATTCAAAAATATTAGGTTTTAATTTAATTTAGATATATCTTTTACTTTTTTAAATAATTAATTATTTGTATTGTATTTTAATCAATTATTATTTTTTTATGTTTTAAATCTGAGTAACGCTAATCTAGTGGCACTGTTTTGCATCATCCTAATTTTGTAACATGCGGATAATGTAGTGGGCTGCAATATTGTTAAGACTACTTATGAGCCTAGTGTTATTTGTAAACATTTTATATTGTAGCTGTTTATTGTCCCTTATTGAATAAAATAAAATAAAATAACAAATAGTTATAAAATATAACCTAATGCAAACGTTTTAAAGATCAAATTTGCGTGTCTGTATTATTATTGTATTTGTTCATCAAATCCTCGAGCACTTGTCTGATAAGCTCATATAACTTGAATAAACCTTAATGTTACGTGCAGAGGGTCCAAATTCGTTTGATTTTAGGGTGGGTCAGATAATGTTGACAACAGACTGTACGTTTCGTTTGTTGAGGTAAATTTCTCATTAATGGTCGGTATTATTTGACGTGAACATAAACTCTGTAATGTTGGCACTTGTTTTTTTTTTGCTTCATTGAATCTTTGTAAAGCCTGCGCATCATATTTTACTTCGGGTATTACGTCTTTGTTAAGAGGGAAGATTCCACCCTTTTTAAATCCATTTCGTATTATTTTGGGATCTAACTCTTTCCACACCTCCCCGAGAATTTCACTGAAATGGTGTTTTTGCATCTTGGCCCCTACGTTTAAACGTTGCCATGCCAATATTTTAGCATCCCACCTATCTTTCGTTGATTTAAAAACCGCCAAATCCAAAGGTTGTAGGAGATGGCTAGCGTGTGATGGTAGTTTTATTATCTCTACGCCTAACTCTTTTGCTTTTTCCAATACATGTAATTGAATATGAGTGGAATGGCCATCATATATAATCAAACAAGGTGATTCTTTACTTACGTGAGGCAAGACAGTCCCCAACATGTATTTCTCAAAAACTTTGGCATCTATCCACCCATTCTTGGTAGCTGCATAACAGGTACCCTCATAGGCATTTTCAGACCGGTCCCATACATTCTTGCCACGGTATATGATTAATGGTGCTAACTTTTCACCTGCTGCGTTTACCGTAAACAACACAGTAACATTGTCTTTTCCTGAAGAAGCCATTGTTCGGGTGCTTGCAAAGCCCCTCGCACCTACAATTTTTGTTTTCTCCGGATCTTTGCTAAAACTGGATTCATCCAGATTCCAAATTCTATCTGGATTGTATTGTATGTCCATTTTTTTCAAATATTCTTCAAAGGTGTCGAAATATTGTTTTATTATGAAGGGGTCACATGCTGCTTTTCTCGACATTTCAACGGCTTGTGGTTTTTTTAGTGACAAATTGTTTCTTTTTCGAAAAGCTGCAAACCAGTCATATCCCGGACTTTGATCTTTAAAGGGTGTCGTAAGTTTATTTTTTTTAACGTATTGCGTTACTAATTTCTTAGTCTCTTCGGAGGAAAGACCGAAACTGTTCTTTTCCATAATATGGAGGCCAGAAGCCATTCGTTTCTCATACTTGACATTGATCGCTGTTGACCTGCCTCTGGTTTCCTTAATGACCCCTCTTCTAAGTTTAACTCTGTCTACAATAGTTGTGCGCGGAATATTGTACTTTTTTGACGCTTGATATGAATTTAAGACACCATCTGTTACTTCCTTGACAATTTTCTTTAAAACATCTAATGTGTAAGTAGGTTTGGTTTTTTTTTTATAGTGACGAACCATTTTCGATAATTTCTTACATCTGAAATGAATTAAATTACCTATATTAATATGAAGTTTTATGTTGAATTAAATACGTGGTTATGCCATTAAATTACCTACCATATCAATCAAAATATTTGCATGGCAATACTCGCACTCCTCTTCAATATAGTGTTCATAAATAGTAAAAACAGCAAAATTGACACCAAAAAAATGAGCATTCCAACAAAAACTGTGCATTTTGGATCATTATGTTATCCATGATAAAATGTTTATGGATATTGGGAATTACGTTTGTTGGCTGTCTACATCCAAAACACATAGATGATAAATTGAAATGAGTGTTTTGCTATGGCCATACAAGTCTTTGTTGTATGAAGTTTTGAAAATCATGTTTAGTTAAGTATTTGTCAATGTTCATGTAATTTAATACCACCATGGCAAGTAAAAATATGATTCACTTAGGAATATGTTTTATCTGAAATAAAATTTCACATATTAAAACGACGTTAAAAGGTTGACGAATTCTGTTTTGGGGCAATTGCGTCAAGCAGTCGCAATTGCCCCGTAAAGGCAGACGCATTTAGCCCAAGACATTAATCCTAACCTATTAAATTATAATATCATTATGTCCTCAAATAAAGCTATTTTATTAAAAATAACTATCTGTATAAGGCCGGGCGCGCACTAGGCAGCCACTCTTTTTCTAGAAAGACACTCAAAAGGCTTATTCCAAACCTATTTCAAAGATATTCGCGCATTCCCAGACCGGTTTTTTAACTACACGGGGATGTCAGTGCAATCGTTTGATAACCTTTTGGAAAAAATACGAAATTCAATCAAGGGCATTGATACTCCTATGCGAGCTTGTATAAAACCTGAAGAAAAACTGGTGGTAACTTTGAGGTGAGTACGAAAATGAAAGATATTGTTAATTAGTCTTAACATTTATTATTTATTTCTTACATGTATGGTAATGAATTACCTAGTTCAAGTGTGTAGTAAATAATTCTAGTAATTCAGAACCCTGAGACACATCTGTTGCATTTGTGTCAGTTGGTGATAACGCATCAGTATAAACAGTATTGTCTTGCCTGTCTGGAACAGCCATAGAATACCCACGGCGGTCTTCAGTAGTCGAGGCTTCTGGTCTATAATTCGAGTGTGTCGAGTATCCATAGCGATGCTGCCCACTGTTTGTGGTTTCCGGTCCATATTCAGTCGAGTATCCTTGACCTTGGCGATATTGTCCACTGAACGATGTTTGTCGTCTATATGATCTGGCGGCCGATGTCCCTGGTTCATAATCAACATAACGTTGGCGAAACGGACTAAATTCTGAATCGTGAGTTTCCATTTGAGCTCTTTTTATAACTTCAATTAACTCCATTTTTGTAGAAAGCTTACGATGTCTCGGGATGTATTTAAAATCATCTAGAAGTGAAAGTAGAAACAGTCTATCTGAATCAGACTCTTGCTGTCTTTCACGCTCTTCTCTCATTACAATACTTTCCCTTAATACCTGCACCAAATTATCGTCGTCACTTGTCTTCTTCTTTTTGGAAACAGATCGTTCACCTTGAGTACTACCGCTGTTAGTGTTGGTTTCGGCAGTGCGTGTTTCTTCCATGCTATTTTGAGTTTAATTAATTACCACGGTAGGCCGAAGAAAATGAAGTTGTTCGAAATATACGTATGGACTCTTACGCGAAGCTGCTGATCCACTTTTAATACCAGCTCTGCGTTTTACTTCCCTGCTGTAACTAGTCCTGATGTTCTTCCACTTGCTCTGTAGAGATTTACCTGAAAATTATATTTTTTCTTTGTTACAGATATCTTGCTACAGGATGTTCTTTAATGGAATTGAGTCATAATTATCGGATTGGACATACAACTATCCGAGATATCATACATGAAGTTTGCATGGCGATTTGGGAGAATATGAGACAGTCATCGTTTCCAGAATTAAATGAAGAGAGGTGGCTTGAAATAGCAAAAGGTTTCAATGAAAATGCAAACTATCCCAATTGCGTTGGTGCCATCGATGGCAAGCATATAAGAGTGATAAAACCCAGCGATTCAGGGTCACTGTACTATAATTATAAAAAATATTTTTCCATCGTTTTACTTGCTGTATGCGATGCAGATTACAAGTTCACATATATAGATGTTGGGGCTTTTGGAAAATGTAGTGACTCATCGATATATAAAAAAATCCATTTTGTATCAAAAACTTGTCAACAAAGATATACAAATTCTGGAGAAGCGCCCCATATCAAATAATGGAGTACCGATGCCATACGTCATAGTGGGGGATGTGGCATTTGGCTTATGTGAAAATTTAATGAGACCTTATGGAGGTAGGAGTTTAACAGCGGAGAAAAGAATCTTCAACTATAGACTGTCTCGGGCCAGGCGGTACATAGAATGCACGTTTGGGATATTAGCCAACAAATGGAGAATCTTTCACCGCCCACTAGATGTCCGACAGGAACTTGCAATAGCCATAGTACAAACTTGCTGTGTCTTACATAACTACGTGCGCGAAAGAGACGGGTATAGGTTTCAAGACACACTGTACGTTCCACCAGAACTGGAAATAACCAGTGGACCCACAAATAGAGGAAGCCGATCATCAGCATCCTATAGGGATTTATTTGCGGATTATTTTATTAATGTAAATCCGTTAGAATGGCAAAACAGACATGCATTAGAGTAGTGCCTACCTATTTATCTAAATAAAACTTTGAAGTGAAAATACCTAGTTTGGTACCAAAAAAGAACAATCATAGTTATTCTGCGATACTTTACAAAAATATTGATTTGTGTTGCAGAATATACTGTATTATACTGTATAATCCAGATAATAAAAATACATGCTTACCAAATTCTTGTTTTTAATTTTCTGATAAACTTTCCGAGCACATTTCGTTTGTGATTTCTTCCCATCTTCTTTTCTTTAAATCCCGATCACTGTATTCTTCCGATGTTATATCCCAAATTGCTTATGGCTTTCAATTTCCCGAATAAATTTCTCTGTATCGAAAGTCATCTTGTCAAAGTTCGGAACGCAAAATACGTCTGGCTGCTACAACTAGTGCGCGGAGACTGACTGCAGCCACATACATTCGCCTACACACGTTCTGGCTGCGCGCAGCCAGCTGGCTGCCGTGCAAACAGGCGCGTTTTATTGGCTGCTGCAGCCGAGATTTCGTGGCTGCCTAGTGCGCGGGCTCCTATACAACTTCATATGTTTTACTGGCTGCCGCAGCCTGGCTGCCGCAGCCTGGCTGCCTAGTGCGCGCCCGGCCTAAGTGACCCAGTGACTATTCCTTACAATGTTTATTGAATAAAATGTGTTAATTAAAGAAAACTTAAGATTAACACGGATTTTTCAGTCACCTCTCGCAGCAACAAATTGTCCGCACATGTGCAATTTACAAAATGGCTGAATACTTGGATAAGTTTACCACAACGCCATCTGTACGTACTACCTGTGATGTGTTTAGTTTAAGCAAATATAACTAGATGGCAGAAGTCAATGAAGACCAAACAGTTTTCAATTAATTTCATAAAGACGCATTAGCCCCGTAGACGCAATTAGCCTAGTTAACCAGAAATAGATATACAGATATACAGAATAGAACCAGACTTAGTGATGAGTTTTCCGTGTCCTACGGCGTTCCCCAGGGTGGCATACTCTCCCCTACGCTGTTCCTAATATACGTCAACGATCTCTGCAGGTTGAGCCTCCCACACTGTAAGATTTATGCATACGCGGACGACACCGCGATTCTCATAGATGGGCCTACCTGGGAAACGGTTAGGATGAATGCGGAGACTGCAATGTCTGGGGTAATGTCATGGCTAAATACAAATCTCCTTACTCTTAACCTAGGCAAAACCACATACATTCCGTTTGCTATCCGACGTAACAATAAGCCACCCCCTTCCTTTACCTTAACGGCTCACTCGTGCGCAAACACATCCAGTTGCATCACCTGCCCTCCACTCACAAGTTCTGACACCGTGAGGTATCTGGGGGTGCTGATAGATGATGGTCTGAGGTGGGACAAACAAATTGATGCCATCACCACCCGAACATTGCGACTCATTCATACCTTCAAGTCGCTGAGAAAATCGGCCAATCCTGACACACTGAAAAAGGTTTACTTCGCACTGTGCCAATCAGTGATTGGGTACTGCATTGTTGCGTGGGGGGGCGCTACAAAAACTAACCTTCTACTAGTGGAGAGAGCACAAAGAGCAATACTCAAAGTAATGACAAAAAAGCCATACAAGTTTCCAACTACAGAACTATATTCTTTCTGTAAAGTTCTCACTGTTCGACAACTCTTTGTGCTCCAATCCACCCTCAAAAGGCACAGTAGCCTTCCACCCGCAAATCCAAATAAGCGTATATTTCTTCCACCAAGCACACAACACAAGACCACCTTTGCAAAACACCAATATTATACATTAAGTTCTCATATATACAGCAAAATTAACAAACATATAAAAATTGTAAATCTAAACACTTTTGAATTAAAATCTAAATTAACAGACTGGCTCCTACTGAGGGACTATTCATACACGGAGGCCCTACTAGCATATATTGCCTGATACCAACATGCACAACCACCCACACACATCCAATGTGTTATACACATCACATAAGTGTCCATACACTAACAGGCACACACTCATACATAAAACACACAAACACGAACAACACGCACACTTCCACACACACACAGTACACTTACCTTCTCATACCCCCGTATCCACAATTCATTTTTAAATTTAATTTAAATTATGTTCTTTTCTTTTTATCTTTTAGTTTATACACGTTTGTAAGCCAAATGGCGAGCCCGCTTAGTCCATCTGTCAGACTCAGTTTTGTTGTCCTTTAACTATTGTTACCTTAGCCGAACACTACCTCTTAAGATACAGGAAATTCCTAGTTTAAGAGGTAGAGGAACCTTTCTTGGACGGATTGCATCATGAACTCTGAATGTACCTAATAATATAAACCTACAACTTAAAATCTCTGTACCAATCTGTATTTTTTGGCTAAATAAACGTTATTATTATTATTATTATAATAACACCTATTTGCAAACAAACTAACAACAACAAAAAAATTTAAAAACAAATACGTAAAGCTCTCTTTGCGCGTGCTCAATAACAAATTAACAACTTATTAGCAAGTTAGCAACTGACTGACTGGCCCAAAAAAATGTAAACAAACAAACAGGTAACATCCACGGGACGAGACGTTCATATCGGCTCGAATTCCAAGAAATAGCATTATCGACTGTATGTAAAAAGTGAACTTTATATCAGTGATATAAAGTTCACTTTTTATTGTAAGGACTGTTTTGCAAACAAACGGAACGAGACGCATTGACAACTGGTAATATATTATCGACTCTATATCATTGGTATAAAGTTCACTTTTTATTGCAAGGACTGTTTTGTAAACGACGACGACGAACGACGAGTGACTCGTCGTCCGTCCGTCTACTACTTGTCGCGTTCCGTTCGGTCGTTCGAAGACGACGACTCGTCTACTCGTGTTGTTCCGTTCGTTGAATCATTTATCATTGCGTTCTCGACTGTATTTTCAAAGACGTAAAATAAAGAATCGCACTGAATAATTCGAAGACTGGTTTGTGCAACGAAGACTGTTTGAACGCAGGACGTAAAACGGTTCCATCGTCGCAGAACATAATACGGTCTTTGGAAACGGTTCGTCGTCGCTACGCCCACTCCTAGTATTAACAAAATTGATTCACGATGATTGACAAGAAGAAACGTGGATGCAATTATACACCTGCTGAGAAAGATATGCTCTTGGAACTGATAAAGAAGTAAGTACCTTCATAATAATGAAATACTGTACTTTATACTTATTTAACCGCAAGAGCCTGGTGCATGTAATAGTTTGTTAGTATACAATACATGCCTGTAACATACTCGTACATAGCCAGGGGTGGCCAGGGCAACCGTTGTCTGTATCAAGCAACTATTTACCCACTGAAACTTGTGACCACTTACCATCTGAAAGGTTTAGAATAAATACACGATTTATGTCTATGTACAAGTACTTTTATTCTTACAAGTATAAATACGGCCAGATAATGCACGTTTACACATACTCAGCTGAACATTTCACAGATCCTAAGTTTAATTACAAACTGTTTCATGTTGTAAATAATATGTTGCATATTTCAGATATCAAAATATAATTGAAAATAAAGAAACAAATGCCAACATAATTTTGAAGAAGCGAGAGGCTTGGGATGCAGTGTGCCAACTGTATAATGCTGTCGCTGTGAGCGGCTGTAGGACATGGCAACAACTCCGGTACCTCTATGAAAACCTCAAACAGAGGTCTTAAAAGAGTATAGCCAAAGCAAATGTAGGCTTGACTTTTTTATGATATCTATTTTATCATAATATTTCTTTATTAATTTCTATAAATATTTTTTAAGCGTCTTAAGTTTTACGAAACCACTAAAGAGATACAAAAGAAGGCATCAATAGATAAGGTTTGTATAAATTAAATATTTCTGGATAAGTTACACAGATCTTTAGATCATCTTGTGATTGTAATTTTTATTTTTATAGAAATCGCACTGGTGGTGGAGCTTATAAAAGTGTTCTCTCTGAACAAGATGCACAGATTTTAGCCATGGCTGCTCCTCAAATACAACCGTTACCTAATTGCTATGATGATGCTGCAATATATTTTGGTTTGTGTAATATTAAAATAATATCTTTATACTTTGAAATCACAAAATAATAATTATCATGTTTTTGTTAAATTTATAGGTGATACAGAACAAGAAGTTATAATTATTAAGAATACAAAACCAGATAGTGAAGTTATATATCTTCATCATCATCATCTGCCATAATCCAGATCATTGGTAAATTTAGTTTCATTTTTTAAATATTAATAATAATCCCTAATTTATGTATTGTATACTATAGGTAAGTGGATATTTTTTTAGATCACCAAGACACAACTATGGCCAACATGAGTATAGCAGACAATAGTAAACCTTGTACAGTTACATCAATAAACATAGCTGGTAAATATTTTCATTATTGTAGTAGTTTATATGGTAAACTAATTACATATTTTACTATAAAGGCATTTCCTTTACTTAATAGATGACCAGCCAGCTGCAATGGTCATCAGACCCCAAGAAAAAAAAAACCTCTAAGACCATCCTCTGCTGGTAATTATCTAATTATTGCTCTTTGTGCTAATGGTATGAAATTTTTATTAATATTGTACTAACTACTAACACTTACATTACAACATTACTAACATTACAATGAAACAGCAATATTTTCGGACAAAACTAAGAAATGCCAAATTAGAAACCAAATACCTCATAAACAAAAACAAAATGGAAATTAATAAATACAAAATAGAAATGCAATTTTGGAAATTGAGACTACAGAAACTGAAAACTAAATTGCATTGAAATAAAACTATTTTTAAGTGGAAAAATGTGTAGTTATTAAATTGGTCCTTACAATAAAGTTTTGATTTGCTTCAAGTCCTATAGGTTGTTGTTCTGTGGGTTCCTCCTAAACATAGGATAAAAAAATATCCTCCTCCAAAAGTTCAACCGATTGCGACAGGGCAATATTATGAAGCACTGCACATGCTACAATGACCGGTGGTATGTTTTTTATATTTAGGCCCATCCCGTTTTGTAGGCAAGGAAATCTTCTTTTAAGAACACCGAAGAGCCTTTCCACAGGATTCCTGGTACTTATTTGGGATCGATTATAAGCTTCTTCAGCAGCCGTCCTTGTATGCAATAATGGAGTTAGCAGATAAGGCCGACATGGATATCCACTGTCCCCAAGAATAATACCTGTCCCGAAGTCCCCACGCTCTAATTGAGCACATAGTGGTGAATCATTGAAGATGGTACTGTCATGTACAGAACCTGGCCATCTTGCAATAACATTCCTTATGCAGACTTGCATCACATACCATTTGCACATTTAAGGAAAAATAGCCTTTCCTGTTCCGATAAACCTCAGATTGGGCACCACCTAAAAATAAATTCTAGTTATATTAAGAGACAATAAACTTTACCTACTAACATAGTTTTGTAGAAACAATTCTACAAATAAGGTTAACCTATTTAATGATTTGGTAGGTAGCAAGTTAAAATCAGTGTATGAGCCAGCTATAACAATAGATTTGACTGGTGACGATACCATACCATTATGTCCTATTGTTATGAGTCACAATAAATTAAAGAAATATATTAAATTGAAGAAAATAATAAAACGGTCACAGAAAGTTATTAAAAAACAAAATCTTTTAAAATTAAATCTTTCCCTTAGAAAGGAACGTGTCATACTTTCAAAAAGTTTAAATAGTTGTACTGTCGAGTTAGATGAATGTAGGGAAAAATATGACATTGATACTAAGCTCCTTTATAATGATATACTACATAAGGAGCACTTGCTGAAGGATATTTTTGAGAAATATGAGACTTCACAACAACAATTAAGTGAGCGCTTGCTTGAGGCTGGGGAACTACTGGATTTGGTGAAGTGCAATGCTGAGAGGTATGAGTCTCTGACTAATAATCTCTCATGCAGCTGTGCCAACCAACCACCACCTCCTCAGATTCAGCCTGACTTCCCCCCGCCGGCGTTGGCTCTTCCAGCAGAGACCTGTGTTTATACACAGAAGAAAAATAAATCTATATTTTTCTGTGACGAATTAGGTTCTGGCTTTGGAAAAATGTTACTCAATTACCTTAGCCATAATTTTACTAATCATAGTTATCATAACATAAGTTTCAAACAAATGATTAAAAGAATTGCAAACACAAACCTAGATAATTATTCTACAATGGTTTTGCTTTTAGGTAATAGTACTGGTATTACCAAAAAGGATATAGTGGATGGTGTGGACATCTTATTAAAATTAAATATAGGAAAAATAATGTTGTGTGCTTTACCTTACTCTGATACTTTATCAGATTATGACAATAATTATATTTATAAGTTGAATAGTACTATTCACAGATTGACATGTTGTCATAGTGACAAATTATTGTATTTTGACACTAACAAGTTTGTTAGTGGTTTTAAGTTAACTCAGAGAACTTTATCTCTGTCTTGGGAATGTAGACATCTGATTGCTATGTTGATAGCATATAATATTAATGGGGTTATAGCTAATATAACAAATGATAGTATTAGTGACGAGTCTGTGTTGTCTAGTTATACTAACAGCATAGTGAGCAATAATTATAAATCATCATGTTGTACGAAGGAGGATCCACCTATAATACCAACATCTTTGGAGGCCACTACCAGTCAGATAAGGTATTCTCTTCCTGCTGGAACTGCGACGGGCATTCTGGACGCTTCAGTTGTAGTTGTGGAGGTCACTCCGGATAATGTTTTAAACTAGTAAGCAAGACAACAGAAGTTACCCCTTCAAATAAACAATTATTATTATTAGAGAATAATAAAAAGGTATCTTCTGGCAATATTATACACAAAAATAAGAAACCAAAGGGGGGGCAACATATGTTAAAATTATTCAATCAAAATATCCAAGGTTGCTCTTCCAAATTACTGGAAATAGAATTGTTTTTAGAAAATACCAAGTTTGATGTAATTTGTTTAACAGAACATTGGTTAAAAGACCATCAAGTAAAGTCAATTAATTATGAAAATTATTGTGTAGTTAGCCATTTCAGTCGAAAATGTATGATACATGGCGGTTCATTAATATTAGTAAAAAATTCTATTAAATCAAAAGAACGGAAAGACATCATTGGACTGTCTGTTGAACACACCATTGAATTGTCCTGTGTTGAGCTTGATAAGCATGTTATAGTATGCGTATATAGACCTCCAAGCTACCAGAATCTACCTATATTTGATTCTGTAATGGAAGAGGTGCTAAAGAAACTTAGTACTAATAGTAAGTCAATAATCATATGTGGTGATTTTAACATTAATTTATTAGAAAATAACTCGAATACTGTCCGATTATTAAGTCTTTTTAGGTCATTTGATTTGTCAAATGTTTTTATTGAACCAACCCGAATGACAGCTTCTTCTGCCACTTGTATAGATAATATTTTTTGTAATTGTGATTACTTACATAAAGAAATTGTAAATAAGTTGCCATCTGATCACAGTGGACAAACAATAACTTTTTGCGCCTACATACCTTTACAAAAAATTCAAATAAGGTTTAGGCCAATTACATGTAAAAACTTAGAAAAATTAAATAATTCGTTGGCCAGTAAATTATGTGTTCAGAGTTTTAATAATGTATGTGACCCAAATGAGTTCTACGCCGATTTCTTTTCACTAATAAACAAACACTTTAATGAAACTTTTCCACTAAAGACTAAAACTATTTACACAAAGTTCTTATTTAGTGATTGGGCTACTCCAGGTATTCGTAAAAGCAGGGAAAATCTTTTTGAACTTTATGGCCTAAAGCAACATATGAATAATTCAACCTTTCATCAGTATGTTGCAAAATATTCTAAAACTTTTAAAAATGTGTGCAAAATAGCTAAAGCTCTTTACATTAGCAATAAAATAAAATCAGCTGATGACAAAATAAAAACTACCTGGCAAATAATAAATAATGAAACAGGTAGGAAAAAACAGCGTAGTACTGAATTTAATTTAGAGACTGCACATGGCCCAATCAACTCAAATGTAGAAATAGCTCAGGAATTTGAAAACTTTTTTGGAAATATTCCAGTTAAAACTACTGAAGCTCTAAATTCCTCACCCGCGCTTTCTGCTGCCTTACTTAGAAAGAATGTAAAGGCATGCCCTTTGGAGTTTAGGTTTCAGCATACAAACCCCCAAGCGGTTATAAAAGCTTTTAAAGATCTTAAAATTAAATCAACAGAAGATCTATGGGGAATGTCTGTAAAAGTCTGTAGATCTATCATAGAAACCATTGCGCCCTATTTAGCTTTCATATTTATTACCAGTGTAGACCAAGGAGTCTTTCCGGATCTCATGAAACACAGTAAAGTAGTTCCTTTGTTTAAATCCGGTGATAGTAAGGAACCCAACAATTATAGGCCTGTGTCAATTCTGCCAGTTCTCAGTAAGGTGTTTGAAAAGTTGATGCTCAATCAAATGTTACGTCACTTTACTAAAAATTCCATCTTTCATGAACATCAGTACGGTTTCACCAAAGGGCGTTGTACCACTGACGCCGGTGTCACCCTAATAAAGAACATTTTTAACGCCTGGGAGGAAGCACAAGATGCCATTGGAATCTTTTGCGACCTCTCGAAGGCGTTCGATTGCGTCGACCATGATACACTTCTGTTGAAACTAGAGCACTATGGGGTTAGGAATACAGCTCTTGATTTACTAAGATCATATCTGAAAGAAAGAAAAGTTCAAGTTCAAGTAAACGGCGTAAACTCATTGGGGTCTGAAATGGCAATGGGCGTTCCTCAAGGCTCGATATTAGGTCCATTCCTCTTTTTAGTTTATATTAATGATTTACCCCAATTACTTCTAAATCAACCGAAGATGGTGTTATTTGCAGATGACACATCATTGATTTTTAAAATAAATCGACGTTCACAAAATCTTGACGACGTGAATAGCTCTATTCTTCAGGTACAAGATTGGTTTACGGTAAATAATTTGGTACTAAATGAAAAAAAAACCAAATGCATTCGATTTAAATTACCTAATGTTAGAAGTAGCGAATGTGACATCATATTGAATGGAGAAAAACTGGAGTTTATTAATCAAACAGTTTTCTTGGGAATCACGCTAGACGAGAAATTACAATGGGGACCTCATATAAAATCTCTTGCGGGGCGGTTAAGCTCGGCCGCTTATGCTGTTAGAAAGATAAGACAGTTAACAGATGTAGAAACCGCGCGTTTGGTCTATTTCAGTTACTTCCACAGCATTATGTCGTATGGCATTTTACTGTGGGGTCGGGCTGCTGATATTGAATCCATTTTTATTTTGCAAAAAAGAGCTGTCAGAGCCATTTATAATCTTTGTCACCGCGAATCTCTCAGGGAACTATTTAAAAAGATTAATATCATGACGGTACCTTGCCAATTCATTTATGAGAATATTATGTATGTAAGAAAAAACTTAAATCTTTTTAATAAAATAAGTGATAGGCATAATTTTAATACTAGAAATAAAGATAAAATAGATCAACCATTTTTCAGATTAGCTAAAGTACAAACATCTTTTATGGGGTACTGCGTTAAATGCTATAACAAAATACCTTGTGATATATTGCAATTAAATGAAAGAAAATTTAAAACTCATATAAAAAGTACACTTTGTAAACAAGCTTATTACAAATTAGAGGATTATATCCAAGATAAGAATGCTTGGAAACATGCTGGTCTTGCTCCATAGGACGATTTAGTGTCTGGACTCACGCACTGACTTATTAGTACTACTTGTAACAATGTTAGGACTATTGTAATATCGTATACTTTTACAATCTTTGTAAATATGTGAGCACCATGTATCTGGTAATTAATTTATTCATTATTGCTCCATTTATAATTCTTTTTACCTTTCGTAGTACAGTAATCTTATTGCAGGTGCATCGTCTTCACATATAATTATATAATTAATGTATACAAAATATTGTAAAACATTTTTAAAAGAGTAACGATGGAGTTTCTTGCCCATTCTTCTCCATACGAAAACTACCTTTTGGAAGGGGCAACTAGAATCAATTCTATTTCTTTGTTTGACGTTCAAAAGTGCCATATATGTGCCTATTTGAAATAAATTATTTGACTTTGACTTTGACTTTGACTTATAATTGCTAATGTAACACAAGACTTATTAATTATAATTGTTGTATTTGTTGTTACTGTGTAATATATTATCATTAATCAGACTTTTTTGGGCACATGATTAACAGTGGAGTTGGTAAGTATATACCTGGAGAATTTATTTTAATATGAGTGCAGTCCACAGCTCCCACCACTCTTGGAAATCCTGCTATTGCAAAGAACTCATTTGCCACAACTGGAAATTCTTCTGGTGTTGGCATATTTATATATCTTAAAGTCAAAGTCAAAGTCAAATAATTTATTTCAACTAGGCACATTAAAGGCACTTTTGAACGTCAAATACATAGAAATAGAACTGATTCTAGTTGCCCCTTCCAAAAGGTAGTTTTCGTATGGAGAAGAATGGGCAAGAAACTCCACCGTTACTCTTTTAAAAAAAAAAGTTTTACAATATTTGGTATAGGTACATCAATTATATAATTACATGTGAAGACGATGCACCGAGAATACAATTACAATAGGTAAAAAGAATTAAAAATTAAAAATGGAGCAATGAAAAATAAATAAATTAAGTATGTGATAGGTACATGGTGCTCACATATTTACAAACATTAAAGTATACGTACGATAACACAATATTTCTACAAACTTGCAAGTAATACTAATAGGACAGTTTGTGAGATTAATTATCATAAAATGTAAAAAAATCGATGATATAAAAATAATAAATTTTACAACTAGATTAGCAACCAGTTTGATTTTGTCCAGCCTCGAATTTGTCCTATGGAGCAAGACCAGCATGTTTCCAAGCATTCTTATCTTGGATATAATCCTCTAATTTGTAATATGCTTGTTTACAAAGTGTACTTTTAATATGAGTTTTAAATTTTCTTTCATTTAATTGCAATATATCACTAGGTATTTTATTATAGCATTTAACGCAGTACCCCATAAAAGATGTTATTGATTGACTTCAAGCTGGCTATCTTACCTGTTACTTTATGCACTATTCGATGCACCGTGGGTTGTTCAACCTCAAAAATATTCCCTATTACGCGTTGATAGCTGCCTGTCGCATAGTACCGGAGAGCTATAAGTATTTGGTCCACTGGCTGTATGGCTCGGTTTCTTTTGGTCAAGGGTTTAATACTGCTACCTAATACAGAGTCCAAATACAATACAGTTTCTTTCGAGATGCGGAACCGTGAAAGAAACTCCCTGTCGTCGTGCTTTTCAAAAGCGTTCAACTTTTCTTCATTTCTGCGCATCACAGTTGGCCTTTCGTGATCCGAAAGTGAAGACAAGGACGATAGAGACATTTTTATCACTATTTGAAAAGTTTCAATAGATTTAACTTGATTTGAGGGACCTCGCGACCACTCTCAGATCTAAGGGCTGCTCAAATTAGGAGTGAGGCGTATTTATCGTCACAGATAGAAATCACAGATATTAAAAAATAGTAGGGGATGATAAAATAATTTTAACAACGGAGTCACAAACGCGGCAGCTCCAAACATTCCACAGACCAAGAAAAATATTCACAGGAACTCCAGTCAAGGCTCAAAACCTTACAAATCGCAGATACAGCAAAAATGTCATTTTTGAAGCATATCCCGTGGACTCAATAAATAAAAAAAACTATAATAACAGAATCCGAAACCTTGTCCTAAATTTGAACTCAAATATGCCAATGAAACAACTGTATGGACCAGCTAACCCCATTGCAGTAAGCCAAGATCATGACTATATAAAAGATACTCAAGAACTTTTGCTTTTGAAAAACCTGAATTTATCAGAAATTACTACTAATCAAATTATAGAAATAGAACATAACACTAGGAATCAAAATTCTAATTCTCTTTGGCATTAATACCGTAGCTGTAGAGTAACAGCCAGTGTGTTTCATACTGTTAGTCATTTAAAAGCACAATCTCTAAAATCAATTGCAAAACAGTTGCTGGAACATAAGAGATTTTTATCGAGAGCCACAGCACATGGTCTAATAAATGAACCAAATGCACTGAAAAAATATAGCGAAATCTATGATCTGTACCCCTAGTGTGAGTTTCTTGCTGTATCACGAAATACGTGACGATCAAGTTAATCGAGCTAACTAATGAGCAATGGTATTTAAAAATGTTGCGAGTGTGAGTTCAAAAACGTCTAACTAACATCAGTTAGTATCGTCACTTGTCCGATAGTATGCCGAAACGTTTGTTATTTTTTTAATGTTGCCTATCTTGAACTTAGAATGGTTTCGGTGAAATAATACGACTAAAATACAAATCATATCGCAACCATGTTAACAAGCGCTATGCGTACCCTACGTAATTTAGACGAATATTTTTTCTTATGAATGATATATTCCTATTTCGTTTTAACGAGCAGTGAGTAAGGGAGATGTGAAATTAGGTGTGTGTGGCGTCAAATTCAAGTGGCGAGCGTCGCGTCATGTCAATATAAACATTCCTTCTGCCTTCAAAGTTTTTCGCGCTTTTGTGTTACATTACTAAACTTATTCTATTTCGATTATTTGCTTTTCATAATGAAGACCAGTGCATCGCAGTTTGAAATGTTAGTTAACTTCATGGAACAGTAAGTACACTTGAGCATAATATTGAAAATAAAAACATAGTTGTGAACCATTCAAATAAAAAAATCTTTTCTCTAAATTTTACAGACACGGTGACATAAACAAACTGAATAAACACGCAAAAGGTAGAATACAGACGATCCAAGATTGGGAACGCCTAACAAATTTATTAAATAGTGATCCCACTGGGGAAACTAAAAGTACAGAGAAATGGAAGAAGGTATGTATTAAGTGAATATTTAATTTTGGTTTTGGAGTCTTACCAAGGGGTATCCTATTATTCAGTTACTGGGTTGTGGATTTTAATTCATTTTATATAAGTACTTCAATGGTAATATTGTCTTTCAAAGGTTTGGAGCGATTTAAAAAACAATACAAAAAAGAAGGCAGCAAGAATAAATAGGGCTGCTGGTGGTACTGGTGGTGGGCCTGCACTTAATTTACATTTAACTGATTTGGAACATCGTGTCCTCAATATAATTTTACCTCAGGCAGCTACAGGCTTAACAGGTGTAAGGGAAGCGGGCTTTTCTGAGGTTGGTTATGGTGCTTTCATAATATAATTGTTTACTAACTGCAAAAAAATATAGGTATATAAGTACTTCAAGTACCTACATCTGTAGATTTATAACAAAATACTTTTTCTTATTTTCCACCAAAATATTAAAATTTACTTAAAAAATGTTTCAGAACCGAATTGACAGTCCCAATAGAACAGTAACTCTGTCACCAACACCCCCTGCGCAGGCTGCCAGTTATGAGGTTCCAGTTATTGAAGAAAGTCCAGTTATTAATTTAAGTAAGTATTGTCTGTGGTTCAAAATTGTATTTATTTATTTTATTTAAATATTGGGACCTGTGACCATATAGGTGAGTATATGTTCCTTGCCTGTGACTTGACAGTCATATCTATTCATGCAGATTTTTAATTTTTTTTTTTTTCTATATTAGTGGATATTGATACATGGAATGAAGCTGGACCATCCCACATCATAACACCCTTACCTCAACCATCACCAACCACCGACACCTACCAAGCAGTAGAAGGAGTAGCAGTAGAAGAGGAAATTGTCTTGGACAGTCCACCACCACCTGCCTCTCTAAGACCAACACAAGCGGGGCACACTCCACAACGTCGGCGACGTGGTATAACTTCACGTCGAATAGTATCTCCACGACGCCGGGTTATCAGACAACCCAATCAGATGGAACGAGCAACAGAGCAGTTCCTGAACTCTGACGAGGAATGGAGGCATTTTTTAAGAAAGAAACATGAGGATGACTGCAATATAGAGAGAGAAAAGCTACGCATAAGGGAGCATGAGTTGGAAACTCACAGGAAATGGCAAGATGTTGCATTGCTTGCTGTAGAAGCATTAAATAAGGTTATAGATTCAAGATTATGCAGAGAACAATGATTTATTATCTTATGTTATGCTTCTACATTGTGCACAGCAGCATTTTGGCATTTTTGTGTTTTCTTTTGTTGTGTATGTAATTTTATATTGTTAATTTTTTTACAATTTATGCCTGTAGGCTTTTATTTAGGTATTCAGACAGACAGCTGTGCTGCTGGGGAATTAGGCTGGTTCTAGGCCTAATTTGATTAATGACTTTTGATTTTGATCGTAAATAAAGGCTACCGTTACCATGTGATAAAAAAGTACCCATGTTTTATTTAAGTACCAAATAACAATTCTATTTGACGTGTTTCATCATTATTGTAATGGTTTAAATGTGTTATGTATGGACTAAGAAGTAAATAAATATAGTTCGTTTATGTATACACATGTAGAATGAAATAAAGGCTCAGAAAAATAATAATAATATGTTTATTAAAATGAAAATGATGAAATTACTGATGTAATCTTCGGGCTATTTGATCACGCAAAGCTCTTCCTCGGATTAAATCGGTGGTTGCTCTTTGATCTCTGTCATCATATCTGATATTATCTGATGTTGGTTGCTCACATTTTATTTGACCTGAAAATAAAGATGAGGTTGTAGGCATAATGAATAAGCAGGGTCACTGAATTCATTGGCTATCTTTTAGGGCGTGATCATGAATAAGAACATAAAAGTGGTTTGAATGGACTCAACCCTGACATCGCTTTTGTCAAGTTAAGAGAACATAAATCTATGCAACAGCTGGTTTTTTTACAACAGTTGTATCCAAGTGAAATATTTATATTCTTACCAAAATCATCTGGTTCAGGTACACCATAATCTAAAGCAATGTTATAGAGCACACAACAGGCTTGAATGATTTGTGCACATTTTTGAGGCTTGTAATGTAGCACTCTGTCTTTACATAAACAACGCCAACGATTTTTCAATCGACCGAACGTGTTTTCAATGAGAACTCTTGCAACTATATGTTTCTCATTGAATGTTGCTTCTATAGATTCTGCAGTTGCTTCTAAATATGGGGTCATTAACCATGGGCGCAATGGATATCCAGAATCACCTGAAATAATGAAATTGTATTAAACTTATTTTTCCATAGTGATGTTGGTGTTAACATATACATGTGACATAATAAATTATTAAAGCACAAACACTCCTACTTAGAACAAATGTCACTCATTTAAAGATACTTAACACAACCAACAGGTGTACAATACTTAATGTTTAAAAAATAAAAAGAACACATACCCAGCAGCCAACATGTTTCACCTTGTGCATGTAAAGATTGCATATAATTGTTGACTTGACTGTTTTCCCAAATAAATGAATCATGGTTAGCACCACCAAATTTAGGGTTGACATTTATTATTTTACAGTCACTATCGCATACCTAAAATATAATAATTAAAATTAGTTTTTTCATGATTGAATGCTAGCTCATTAATGGATTTCAGATTAAATCGGTATAGGTAATTATTGCTTAAATACCATTTGTACATTCATTGAATGATAATGTTTTCTACAGTAGTATAAATGCTCCTCTTCTTCAGGTGGGCCATGTATTCTAAAATGACTCCCATCGATACACCCAATTACACCAGGTATTCCAAATTTTGAGTAAAATCTGTAATTATTTATTAATAATTTAACTCAAATTATTATTGTTAGGTTCATGTGAGTAGGTAACTAAGTGCTAAAATAAATACTAACCTCTGACTTACTGCCTGTCGAGCAGCACGAGTTTTTGGAAATTGTATGTACTTTTCCAACACTAAATC
The DNA here is from genome assembly GCA_947363905.1 of Lithophane semibrunnea. Lineage (NCBI taxonomy): Eukaryota > Metazoa > Arthropoda > Insecta > Lepidoptera > Noctuidae > Lithophane > Lithophane semibrunnea. Next base: position 3,209,642 of record OX376207.1, on the reverse strand, counting down.
ATGAGTCAAAGCTTGGGTCACTTCATGAATGTACACACTGCACATCTTTTGCGACAGACCTTTGGCCACTCCCACAGGACGTTGATACGAACCTGTCGCATAAAAGAATAGAGCCACGAGTACCTAAAAAATATTAACAAAATGTTAATAGATGTACCCATTTACCTAAAAGCGCCTACAAGGAATTCATTAGGCATTTCATTATTGCCTATTACAATACCTTGGTTTGAAGTTTAACTCGTTGTGTGGACCTTAAATTTGCCAATTCTTCTAGTTCTTGACATAGAAATAGAAATGCTTCCTTTGACAAACGATATCTATTTCTGAATTCAGTATCGTTGAGATCTTCCACTGGATTAAAACAGGCACGAAAACCGGCTCTTTGTTTTCGGAGATGATTCCGTTCATCTTGCTGATGAGCAGTCATCATCATTTTCCATGCGAAAAAATTACGTGCACCCATTACAAACACAATTTACCACAAAAATACACGCAACTATTACGAACGTAACTAATATAAACAACAATTCACCTGTCACACACCAAGTGAGTGACTTTACTACAAAGTTTACGTTTTTAAACGTTTGAACACCGCTTAGAAAAGTCAAATTTAAACTGACACTCGCAATAACCCGCAAAATGTTCTCCGAAACGCTACTATGTGAGTCACGTTTAGAATACCGAACTATTGTAGTATCGTTAAAAATCTGACACTCGCTGTTTCAGTTTACAATACTTTCCGCCAGAGGCGCTTTTTACGTTTTCATACATTTATTATTCGATACAGAAACGTGGTAGTAGCGTTTTCTATGTGACAAAACTCACACTCGACGTACAGGTTCCTGTTCAGTGTGGCATGTTTGTATCAAAAGATAGGCCTTATTTAAGTGCGTCACCAGATGCCTTACTTGGTGAAGATACTGTTATAGAAATTAAATGCCCATATGTAAGCAGAAACAGGCTTATTAGCCCTGAATCTGTACCTTATTTACAGACTGAAAATGGGGAATTGATGCTAAAAAGAACCTGTCCATATTATTATCAAGTACAAGGACAAATGTACTGCAGCGGCAGAAAATTCTGTAATTTTATTATTATACACTTTTAAAGATATTAAAGTGATTTATATTGAAAAAGATGAGTTATTCATAAATAACATGTTATTAAAATTAGATTATTTTTACAATAAATATATGAAGGTAGAAATTATAAATAAATATCTGAATAAGGATTACTATAATATAATAAAAACACCTAAAAATTATTTACGAGTTTTATTTATGATACACTCTCGGAAATTGCATAACATTAAACATATAAAAAATATTTTCGAAGCTAAAGGTACATAGTATGCATTAAGCTCAGTTTTTACTATCTTATAGGTCTTAGTTAAACCAATTAAGCGTTCTATATGTACACGTTGTGAGGCTATTTTCCTATCATGTAGAAGGGCAAGGCCTGGCAATTGAGCTTTTCCACGTAAGAAAGTAGGGATATTTATACCAATGTCTGCCATTATGCTATCTCCTTAGGCATCACACAATTTTATCAGATTGCTTCTCTCAATCATTTGCCGATCACTAATTGAGCCTCCAAAACCCTCAGAACAATAGGATAATAATCCTCCGGGGGTAGAGCCCACTAAAAACTTTATGGTATTCCTATTTTTATAGGAACTAAAAGTAATTTGCTGTGCTTTTGGATCACTTGGTTTTGTGATAGGTATTTCTGTACAGTCTATAATCACCCTGGTTGGCATTTTATTTTCTTTGTATTCTGCAGGCATATAAAAATTAACAAGGTCTCTTTGAGGCCAGATGTCTAATATTGACCATAAGTCATTTACAAAGTTGACCCATGTTATAAATATGTTCGACACTTGTGTCTTACTGACACCAAACATTTTTGAAAGTTCAAGATCAGGACTAGCTCTTCGGAGTTTTATCAGCATCATAATGAACTGATCTTCAGTAGAAACTCCGCTTACCCCGCACCACCTGTATTTCAGATGATCTGCCATAGGTAGTAACGTAGACAAAACAAATTTAAATTTTACATAATTTTCTAATCCAGTATAAAACTTTACTGACTCATCGTCACTTACTAAATTGTCTGATGAAAAAAGAGAGAGCATTGTGGCAGTCTGAGTAGAAACGGATGTTTTGGTAGTTAGATTGATAACATTGTCACTGCAATGAACAGGTGTATCAAGAGAAGAAATTTCTAATTCTCTTTGGTATTCCATTATGTATTGGGGATTTTGAGAAGTAGACGGCTGTGGGTCCATAGACGTTGAAGGCTGTGGGTCCATAGACGTTAAAGGCTGTGGGTCCATAGACGTCGAAGGCTGTGGGTCCATAGACGTCGAAGGCTGTGGGTCCATAGACGTCGAAGGCTGTGGGTCCATAGACGTCGAAGGCTGTGGGTCCATAGACGTTGAAAGCTGTGGGTCCATAGACGTTGAAGGCTGTGGGTGACTTGAAGTAGAAGGCTGTAGGTTTTTATTGCTTGAAAGGTGTTGGAAAAGATTCTTTTGAATGTTTCTTTTAGCATGTCTTTCGTCTCTTGCACGAGCACTGGCTGATATCCTTTTCTGGTTCCATGAAAAGAGACTCGGTACTGCTTCTTTCTTTAAAAATTTGTGTGCACAGGGCAATCCTTGAAACAAGATGAACAATAATGAATATTAAAGACATTATGTAATGTTATCAATTTAGGTGTATAGATATTATCTTAAATAGAAGAACTTTCGTTTATAACACCCACCTGTAGTCACACTCAATGTTTGGTAATCATTTTCAAGAAAATGATCTCGACATAACCTCGTCGTTTTAGTAGGCACAAAGTTTTTAATCCTTACGGCAGCTATCCACTTCCTTCTTATGCTATCATTTGTTGGAAATTTGTGAATGCCTACGTTTTTACACCCAATTACACAACACTTAGTTATTTTTATAATTTTTGAGATCAAATAAGTAAATAAATAATACAATTGGACAGCTACTTTGGAACAATCGTATACAGCGCCACTTTGACAGTTGTCTTCCCCATTGCTCCTAACGATAAGAAATATCTGTTACTTAAAATCACAGATCCTCAAGACTGTTACTGTTAAAACTTCGGATACGATTTTCGACTTTAATGAAAAGAAATAAAGAAGATATTCAATTGAGTTAATACATATTTATCGTCTGTACAAAAATCACAGGCTGTGATTTTATAACAAATAGATACGATTTTCGACTTTAAATCAAAAGAAATAAAGCTGATATTCGATTGAGATTCGTAATTATCGTCCGTACAAAAATCACAGGCTGTGATTTAATAACAGATATTTGGATCTGTTATTTTTTTGTCACAGTCACAGTGATCACAGATATCGTGTTTCACCTGTTAAAACCCATCTCTAGCTCAAATCAGTTTGACAGTTGATTTGACAGATAAATAACGTTGAGTAGCGTTCCTATATACGACTTTTAAACTGAGTGGTGTTTGAGAATGCTTTATTTTAAGAAGCACTTATATTTAAGAGCCACTCAAAAAAGGCGTTTGGGTATACGAAATTAAAGTTTAGGAGCTGCTCAAACGTTTAAGCAGCCCTTAAATATTTGAGTGGCGTTTCAGTATTCGGGCGTTAGTTTCACAGATAATCGTAAAAAATTTGGACCATAGTTGAACTGCCGTGGTACGAAAAGCATCAGTCAACTTCGTAAAAAAAAAGGCGTAGCACGGAAAACGTCAGTCGAAGGGTTAAACTGTAGGTACGACTTCAATTTTAAACAATGTTGTGTTGTGTACCGCGAAACTATCTGTGATATGTATCTGACGATAGATAAGTACCTACCTAAGTAATAAGTGAAAAACGTTGTGTTGTGATAACATTCAACAAGTGAGTAAATAAGTTGATTAAAATTCATTGTAAATACCTACCTAAGTACTTAATTCTATTTTAAAATACCCACTCGATCTTCTACTGCTGCTGAATACCTACTAGTTAAACAAGATTGTTTAATTTTGAAGGAGATAAAGTCAAAGTCAAAGTCAAATAATTTAATTCAACTAGGCACATTAAAGGCACTTTTGAACGTCAAATAGAACTGATTCTAGTTGCCCCTTCCAAAAGGTAGTTTTCGTATGGAGAAGAATGGGCAAGTACCTCCACCGTTACTCTTTTAAAAAAAAAAAATGTTTTACAATATTTGGTATACATCAATTATATAATTACATGTGAAGACGATGCACCGAGAATACAATTACTGTACCACAATAGGTAAAAAAAAAGAAGAATTAAAAATGAAGCAATGACAAATAAATTAATTAAGTATGTGATAGATACATGGTGCTCAGATATTTACATACATTGTAAAAGTATACGATATCACAATATTCCTACAAACTTACAAGTAACACTAATAAGACAGTGTGTGAGTGTAATAATCATAAAATGTAAAAAATCTATGATAATTATACAAATATTAAATTATACAACTAGATTAGCAACCAGTTTGATTTTGTCCAGACTCGAATTTGTCCTATGGAGCAAGACCAGCATGTTTCCAAGCATTCTTATCTTGGATATAATCCTCTAATTTGTAATATGCTTGTTTACAAAGTGTACTTTTAATATGAGTTTTAAATTTTCTTTCATTTAATTGCAATATATCACTAGGTATTTTGTTATAGCATTTAACGCAGTACCCCATAAAAGATGTTTGTACTTTAGCTAATCTGAAAAATGGTTGATCTATTTTAATTTTATTTCTAGTGTTAAAATTATGTCTATCACTTATTTTATTAAAAAGATTTAGATTTTTTCTTACATACATAATATTCTCATAAATGAATTGGCAAGGTACCGTCATAATATTAATTCTTTTAAATAGTTCCCTGAGAGATTCGCGGCGAGATAGATTATAAATGGCTCTGACAGCTCTCTTTTGCAAAACAAAGATGGAATCAATGTCAGCAGCCCGACCCCACAGTAAAATGCCGTACGACATAATACTGTGGAAGTAACTGAAATAGACCAAACGCGCGGTTTCTACATCTGTTAACTGTCTTATCTTTCTAACAGCATAAGCGGCCGAGCTTAGCCGCCCCGCAAGAGATGTTATATGGGGTCCCCATTGTAATTTCTCGTCTAGCGTGATTCCCAGGAAAACTGTTTGATTAATAAATTCCAGTTTTTCTCCATTCAATATGATGTCACATTCGCTACTTCTAACATTAGGTAGTTTAAATCGAATGCATTTGGTTTTTTTTTTCATTAAGTACCAAATTATTTACCGTAAACCAATCTTGGACCTGAAGAATAGCGCTATTAACGTCGTCAAGATTTTGTGATCGTCGGTTTATTTTAAAAATTAATGATGTGTCATCTGCAAATAACACCATCTTCGGTTGATTCAGTAGTAATTGGGGTAAATCATTAATGTAAACTAAAAAGAGGAATGGACCCAATATCGAACCTTGAGGAACGCCCATTGCCATTTCAGACCCCAATGAGTTTACGCCGTTTACTTGAACTTTAACTTTTCTATCTTTCAGATATGATCTTAGTAAATCAAGAGCTGTATTCCTAATCCCATAGTGCTCTAGTTTCAGCAGAAGTGTCTCATGGTCGACGCAATCGAAAGCCTTCGAGAGATCGCAAAAAATTCCAATGGCATCTTGTGCTTCTTCCCAGGCGTTAAAAATGTTCTTTATTAGGGAGATACCGGCGTCGGTGGTACAACGCCCTTTGGTGAAACCGTACTGTTGTTCATGAAAGATGGAATTTTTATTAAAGTGACGTAACATTTGATTAAGTATCAACTTTTCAAACACCTTGCTGAGAACTGGCAGAATTGACACAGGCCTATAATTGTTGGGTTCCTTACTATCACCGGATTTGAACAAAGGAACTACTTTACTGTATTTCATGAGATCCGGAAAGACTCCTTGGTCTACACTGGTGTTAAATAAGAAAGCTAAATAAGGCGCAATGGTTTCGATGATAGACCTACAGATTTTTACAGACATTCCCCATAGATCTTCTGTTGATTTAATTTTAAGATCTTTAAAAGCTTTTATAACTGCCTGGGGGTTTGTATGCTGAAACCTAAACTCCAAAGGGCATGCCTTTACATTCTTTCTAAGTAAGGCAGCAGAAAGCGCGGGTGAAGAATTTAAAGCTTCAGTAGTTTTAACGGGAATATTACCAAAAAAGTTTTCAAATTCCTGAGCTATTTCTACATCTGAGTTGATGAGGCCATTTGCAGTCTCTAAATTGAATTCAGTACTACGCTGTTTTTTCCTACCTGTTTCATTATTTATTATTTGCCAGGTAGTTTTTATTTTATCATCAGCTGATTTTATTTTATTGCTAATGTAAAGAGCTTTAGCTATTTTGCAAACATTTTTAAAAGTTTTAGAATATTTTGCAACATACTGATTAAAGGATGTATTATTCATATGTTGCTTTAGGCCATAAAGTTCAAAAAGATTTTCCCTGCTTTTACGAATACCTGGAGTTGCCCAATCACTAAATAGGAACTTTGTGTAAATAGTTTTAGTTTTTAGTGGAAAAGTGTCATTAAATTGCTTGTTTATTAGTGAAAAGAAATCAGCATAGAACTCATTTGGGTCACAGACATTATTAAAACTCTGAATACATAATTTACTGGCCAAAGAAGTATTTAAATTCTCTAAGTTTTTACATGTAATTGGCCTAAACCTTATTTGAATTTTTTGTAAAGGCATGTAGGCGCAAAATGTTATTGTTTGTCCACTGTGATCAGATGGCAACTTATATACAATTTCTTTATGTAAGTAATCACAATTACAAAAAATATTATCTATACAAGTGGCAGAAGAAGCTGTCACTCGGGTTGGTTCAACAAAAACATTTGACAAATCAAATGACCTAAAAAGACTTAATAGTCTGACAGTATTCGAGTTATTTTCTAATAAATTAATATTAAAATCGCCACAAATGATTATTGACTTACTATTAGCACTAAGTTTCTTTAGCACCTCTTCCATTACAGAATCAAATACAGATAGATTCTGGTAGCTTGGCGGTCTGTATACACATACTATAACATGCTTATCAAGCTCAACACAGGACAATTCAATGGTGTGTTCAACAGACAGTCCAATGATGTCTTATCGTTCTTTTGATTTAATAGAATTTTTTACTAATATTAATGAACCGCCATGTATCATACGTTTTCGACTGAAATGGCTAACTACACAATAATTTTCATAATTAATTGACATTACTTGATGGTCTTTTAACCAATGTTCTGTTAAACAAATGACATCAAACTTAGTATTTTCTAAAAACAATTCTATTTCCAGTAATTTGGAAGAGCAATCTTGTATATTTTGATTGTATAATTTTAATGTATGTTGCCCCCCCTTTGGTTGTTTATTTTTATGTATAATATTGCCAGAAGATACCTTTTTTATTTGAAGGGGTAACTTCTGTTGTCTTACTTACTAGTTTAAAACGTTATCCGGAGTGACCTCCACAACTACAACTGAAGAGTCTAGAATGCCCGTCGCAGTTCCAGCAGGAAGAGAATACCCTATCTGACTGGTAGTGGCCTCCAAAGATGTTGGTATTATAGGTGGATCCTCCTTCGTACAACATGATGATTTATAATTATTACTCACTATGCTGTTAGTATAACTAGACAACACAGACTCGTCACTAATACTACCATTTGTTATATTAGCTATAACCCCATTAATATTATATCGACTGCAAGCAAGCAATACCTCCTATCTGACTCCGGGTGGATTTTAAAGGGGAACAATAAAACTTAATAAAAACCTTATTCCGAGGTATAATGAGATACTGAAAATCCAAGTTTTCTTTTTTTATGTATAGTTTTGATTAATAAAGTTTTTTTGTTTTTATTTTGAGTCTAAGGGTAGTTTATGGTAGATACGAGTTATTGGTATGGAAAATCTGATGCAAATATTGCAGATAGAATTTATTGGTATTAAAGTTCTAAATAAAAACAAGTAATTTAATGAATCATTTAATGAAAATAATCTTATAATTCTTCATAATTATGGTAATTATTTGTAATCACATTAATGTTCAATCTAATAGAAAGTAGGTACTTATAAAAAAACAGTCTTCTCTTAGTAATAAACACCTAGTCAGTCTCGTAATTAACAATCAGCATTCAGTTTAAAACTTATTTTAATTATGCGGTAAAGCATCATAAAATGCATGACAGTCCACCGGAATTACACTCTTCAATTCTTGCAGGTGTGCAAATTTTGTATCAGTGATAGGGAGCCTATTCCGATGAAGTTGTTTATATTGTGCTCAGACCAACAAAAAAGGAAAGACAGATCACGCCGTATATCAAAAGTGAAGCCACAAAACCACGCTCCTGCAAGTAACCACACAGGCTCACGCACACACCTACTCTAAAACCAAGCTCATCGCTCCTAGTACGTCACGAGTCGTCGTCTAGCTAACATCACCAAAACAAATATAATTATGCCTTCCTGTGTAGTGAAAACGTGTAAAAACAATACTAAATCACAGAAAAAGTCTCACGGAATCACTTTTCACTTGTAAGTACTTAAAGTAACATCGTTTTTTAATTTAGATAACTATGAATTTTAGGTTATTTGGAACAAAAAACCTGAACGAATGAACGAACGAAAACAGTGACATTTAAAGAGCGAGGGTTGCCATAATATGATTTCAAATTTCCCCATTCGATATTTTTTACTTCGAGTCTTATATATCTACTCTCTTCGAATTATATGTCTGTTTTTTTATGCATTTAATATTTTAGATTTCCAAGTAATACTGAAAATAAAAATAAATGGATAGTAGCTATAAGAAACAGTCGGAATGATCCAGAATGGCTGCCATCGAAAAGCAGTGTGGTTTGTTCTGATCATTTTGATAATAATGACCTTTATTCAACTAATCGTGGACTTCGCCGTGTGATCAAAAGCGGATATCCTAAAAAGGTATATACAATTTGAAAAACAAAAATGAGATTTTCAGCAACACAGTAATTAAACATAGACTGTATTTTATTTTAGTTAGTTTCTCAGCTTAGACTAGCTAATTTAAATACTACTGTCCTAAATTTTATTTTTTAGATGTTATTTCCATCGCTGAGGCAAACATTGCCAATCATCAGAATGACTGGTTTTATACTGTATCTGTCCCTCTGGAACATACATCAATGCTTTTATATCTGTTTAAGGATTTCGATCCCCTCGTTGATTTATATTTCAGGTTCTTGATTTCGAGGCTTTTTGGAGATTAAAGAAAACACTTGATACTTTGTTCATTTCGTTCGTAGGAAGACATCTCTTTATTATTTGTCACAGACAATCAACGTAGTAACCACACAGAGTAAAAAAATTACATGTCATCAATGTCATAGATTAAAAAGACCGATCGGTTTTTCCACATCCTCCAAACCCAGAAAAGAGATCAAATTATAATCAAATTTTCACTACCATGTCATAGTTTCTGTAATGTTACATTTATATTAATATAATCTGTAGCTTAAAAATTATAATAATCGCCACCTCTTTTTAACCCTTTCATTATAATTCTTAGAAGTTTAACACATAACAGAGAAGTAATAATACAATAGAATAAAATGATCAGTCATACTTAGTTTCTAACATCAATACAATGTAAAGTAGGTACATAAGTATGTATCCTATTATTAAGAATGCTCATTATGCAATAATACTGCTATTAGATAATATCAATCTCTTAAGAAATTAAGAGTAATGACTAATATAAATCTTATATAATAATATGTAATACTAAATAATTAGTTACAGAAACAAACAGTTAATTCAATTACACATAGGTCAGATATGCAAGTCATATTAATAATCTATACACCAAACATGTGGATAGGTAATGCGTGTAATGAGTAATGGTAATGAGTATATTATGTATGTCCTATCAATAAACCAACGCAACAAGGGATTAATTTTCAAATCAAATATCTACTGGGTAACCTAGCAACCCGGCCCGAACGGGTCGTCTGCTCTTTGGCCTTATCTTGCTCTAAGGAATTACTAGGACTAGGAGAGACAACTGGAACCAACAACGGGGTGCACTCAGGATCTGTTTGCTGAACAGTAGTGGTAGGTATAATTTCACCTGCAGTACTCTCCCCATGCTTTGGGAACTCCACCTCAGGATCAATAATCTCTAGAGGAAATAAACGCTGAAATGGACGTATTTTGGTGCCAGTCGATGTTCTCACCTTTGCTGTTCTGTTGATATTATCACGACCTGTAAAAATCTCTTCTATTATTCCTAGAGGCCATTTCACTCTTTTATCTTCCGTTTCCATCAAAACGATATCTCCAACACTAAGTTTAGTTTGTTTCTCTTTTCCTCTTTGTACTAAAGCTGTCAAATATTCTGCCTTGAATCTTTGTTTAAAGTCTTCTCTCAGTTTCAACAAGTACTTGAGTCTGTAATTTAAAGTTTTAGCATCTGCTGCATCCAGATCTGTCACATCACTGTGAGGAAGACTTTGAATGAAACATAATGGTGTCAATGGTTCTAGATGTATATTCATATCATCTTGGACATGTCAAAGGACGTTGATTCATTATTGATTCACATTCACACAAAATGGTTTCTAATTCCTCATAATTTACACGCGACTGTCCTAGGATCCTTCTCAACAGTTCCTTCATAATACGTATAAGTCGTTCAAAAAACCCACCCCACCAAGCTGCTGTTGGAGCGTTCATCTTCCACTTGATACGTTCAATAGTCGAGCATTTCTGAACTTCTTCCCAATCTATGTCAGTAAGCCTGTTCTTCGTGCCAACCAGATTAGTGCCATTATCACTAATTAGCTGTTTAATCCTACCTCTTCTAGCGATAAAACTTCTTAGGGTAAGCATAAAAGCTTCTGTTGACAGTGATTTTGTTAACCATAAAAGCTTCTGTTGACAGTGATTTTGTTAACTCCAAATGGACACAGCGATATACTGCACATGTGTATAGTACCACCCAGCATTTTTCTCCATTGCGTAGGATCATGGGGCCAGCCAGGTCGACGCCACTTACTTGGAATGGGGCAGTGCACCGAATTCTCTCACTTGGCAGCGGGGCAGTAGGCGCTTGTACTGATTTAGATCTGAATCTGGTACATACCACACATGACGCTATAATCGATTTGGCAAGCCGTCTTATGCCAATAATCCAAAATCTGGCTCTTACGTCTGCTGTCAATTGGTTAGCACCTGCATGCTTGAGGTCTCGGTGTCTTTGCTCCACCAATCTTCGTACAATGACGTTGTTGCCTGGGAGTAGTACTGGAAACTTGATTGTCTCTGGAAAGTCTGAGAGTAAAAGTTTTGTTTTGACTTTTAATAGGCCACTTTTATCATAAAAATTTACGACTCCTCGAATTTTCTTCTCTATGTAATCTCTATTTTCTGCCTGTATAATTCTCATCACTCTATTTTCTCCCGCTTCATATTCTTCACAGCTTAGCTCGCCTCTTATCTTAATTTTATGACGTGCATTGTGGGTGAATCTGAGCATCCAAGCAACCATTCGGATAATTTTGTTATATTTAGAAAAATGGGAGAGCTGACTTGTCATACCTTCATTTGGGACTGTGTTTGTATTACAAACTGCAGTCTTCTTGAGCTCACAACTGGCTCCTAACTCATCTAAAGCAAGGGGTGATTTCGGCCACTCACTAGGTGCAGAGTACAGCCATGACGGTCCCTCCAGCCAACCAGAAGACAGTAGTTGGGCCGCGTCGCAGCCTCTAGATGGTAAATCAGCCCAATTCGATGCTCCTGGAATGTGATACCAATTATCAATGTTAGTATTTTGTCTAATTTCCTTGACGCGGTTTCCCACGTAATTATTCCATGGTAGCTCTTTTTTGATCCAGCACAAGGCAACACCTGAATCAGTCCAGCATCGTTCTTCACATTTCAGCTTAAGGTCTCTTCGCGCTTCTGCTAATAATCTAGATCCTATTAGAGCTGCTAGTAATTCTAGACGAGGGATGGTTAACTTTCCAGGGGGAGCCACTCGTGATTTTGCTGATATAATTCGTACTGAAACAATACCCTTATATTCAGATCGTAAACATAAACATGCTGCAAATCCATCCTGACTAGCATCAAAGAATACATGAAGTTGTAATGTACTTTCATCAAATGCAGTTGCTGTCAGTCGTCTGGGTATCCTACAATGTTTCAAATAATGTAAGGATTCATACCAATGTATAAATTTATTTTTCAGATCACCTGGTATTTCTTCATCCCAGCTTAATTTGCGGCGCCATGTTTCTTGCAGGATTAATCGGGGTACCAAAGTCACTCCTGATGTAAAACCGATAGGATCATAAATCCTTTGAGTTAATGATAAGAGATTTCTTTTTGTAATCTTACCTAGTTTACATGGTGGTGGGAAGTCCTGAATGTTGCAACTCAGTTGATCTTCTTTCGTATGCCATTGCAGACCCAGTATGGATATCACAGCATCGCCCTCCTGATCTGGTTGGGGAGCTATTGTCCATTGTGTGAGGTCAAACTTGGCTTGGCTCATAATTTCTCTAGCTTCTGTTTCGAACTTTTTGACTGCTTCTTCAGTGTCCAAACTAGTTTGACAGTTATCAACATAAAATGAGTCAGCCAAAATCTCTGCCGTACTTTTCAATTCTCCACTCACCTGGTGTAAATGATGCTGGATGGAAGCAGAAAGCAAAAATGGGCTGCAAGTCAACCCAAAAACCACTCGGCAGTGATGGTAAGTCATCATGTTACCTTTATCATCCCACCATAGAAATCTCAGCATATCTCTGTCTCTCGGCGACACTGATATTTGTAAAAATGCTTTGGATATGTCAGCAGTGACACCTATCGACTTCTTTCGAAATCCATTCAACAATTTTGGAATTTTGTCTAACATGTTGATTCCTTTGTCTAAGCATAAATTCAAAGACTTACCATGTCCGTCTCTGACCGACGCATCGAACACGGGTCGAATCCTTGTAGTTAGACTTTTCTCCTTCACAACAGGCCGGTGTGGTAAGTAATGAGAAGTTTCAATGTCTTTCTCGGGATCCAGTACAATCTTGATAATTCCTTTGTCACACCATTCATTGAAAACTTTGTTATAGTCGTCATACATATTATTAGCCATCAACCTCTTTGTTACAGATTGCAATCGTCGTGAAGCGACGTTGTGGTTGTTTAATAATTCATCGTGACCTACCTTCCAGGGGAGGATAACTTCATACCGGGACTCGTCATTGACTGTCACATTTTCTTTAAAATTCGCCAGCACCTCTTCTTCATGTTGGTGTTTCGTCTTGGTCTCAATCGGGTCACAAATACCTAAAGTTTCAAGAGACCAAAAATTAGACACATCTGCAGAACAAAACATTGCCACATAGCCTGCTTGCACAGTTGTGCTAGGGGAACTTGTAAATTTTCCTTGAAGAGTCCATCCAAGCTTAGTTTTTATTGCAACCAGTGAATCATGTAGTTTCACCATATCACCTGTAAGTACCAAACCAGAAAAATCAGCACCTATAAGTAAGTCAATATCATCTGAGTGTGTGTTTTTGTCTGAAAGAGTGATGTTGTGTTTGGTAAGTAGGTGTGATATGTCACTGTTAGTATATTTAGGAATATTTCGACAAATGCATGTCTGTCCTAGAGCAGTCAGTTGAAAAGAAAACTTTTTATCTAAGCTTGTTACATTTAAATCATAAACTTTGTACCGTTTGGAAGTTATTTCTACACCACCAAATAGAGTATGAGATAAAGTTTCGTTACCCACAGTCGGAATGTTGAGTTTGTGTGCAACATCATCCCGAATGTACGACCGTTGTGCACCATTGTCGAACATAGCACGAACCACCATCTGCTTTTCAGCATTGCTGAGAAGAACAGATACTGTTTGTAGTAAAGTTGTTTCTGCACCCTTCTGCGTACCAGTAGACATGGTGGTGCTAGAAGTTTCATTGCTTGCTGTAGCTGTTGTGGTACTGCTGCTAGCTTCAGTGTGGGTAGCGGAGAGGTTGGATTTCAGAGCATTATCACTAACCTTTTGCTTCTGACCTGTGCACAAAACTACAGAATGTCGCTGACCACATAACAAACATTTAACAGGTGCCTTGCAAGTTTTTGGGTGTGTCTTTTCTTCAAACACAGGCTTTCTTTTGTTTCAGATGGGTTCTTCGGTCATCTATGGTCATTTTCTGCATCTTATAACACTCCAGGCTGTGAATCCTTGTCACACCACACACAGATTATGTTTTTCTTGATGTTGATTCCATCCGTGTTTGTTAATAAACAACTAGCTGTTGGCTTGGGTGTAGTGTTCAACTTGTTATTTTCAAGTGTGTTCTTGGCTAATAGAATCCTCTGTTCGCTCTCAACTTCTTTTCTCATAAATGTTAACAAACTGTTCAGTTCTGCACTGATATCTTCGTTTTCTTTCTTGTTTGTTTCTTTCCCATACTTTTAATAATTCTTGGGGTAGTGCTGACTCAACCATGGGTAGCAAAAATGCCGCGAATTTGTCTTTTGTGACTCCCAGCGTTTCCAGTGCTCGTAGCATGGCACTTATTCTATCAAACAATGTAGTTAAATTGTAACTCTCTACCTTGTTGATGAGCCCTAAAAGTTCCCGAACATACACTTGTATTAGAAGCTCTTCTCGGGCATATCTGAATTTCAATTGGTTTAAATACTCATTGTATGATGTTGGCGTGAAACTTTCAACTAGGGCTTTCGGTTCTGATCCCTCCGCCATCGCTTGCAACAAATACTGGTATTTATCATTGGTGTCAATGTGTGGGTCTTTGTCTATTTTATGAAATTGACCCCAGAATGGTAGCCAGCCTTTTAAGTCGCCTTTAAACGTGTTAAATTGCAATGTCGGAAGTTTGAAATTTCTTTTTTGAATTTTTACGTCCATGGGATTATCGTCACTCAAATGTTGGGATCCGCTATTAAATTTTACGTCTAACATAATCCACCTCGAATGGTATTCTATAGCCCCTTCCATCTCGTTTTGCAATTCAATTTCATCCTCGTCTTCGAAATCAGAACTCATTGATTTTCTGATAAGTCTGTCCAGGTCTGTGAGTCGGTTTTTTAACTCTAATAATTTTCGGTACTGACCTGTAATTATCATTGGCATTGTAGTACGTGTTTCGTCTCCAGAATGGAGTTTTTCGAGTAACTTCTCGAACACGTTTGCGTTCTTTGTGAATAAAGTTCTGGTTACTTTTCGCTCCTTCCGGACCGCCTCAATATCAAATTCTCCACCGGTCGCCATGTTTAAGGATTTCGATCCCCTCGTTGATTTATATTTCAGGTTCTTGATTTCGAGGCTTTTTGGAGATTAAAGAAAACACTTGATACTTTGTTCATTTCGTTCGTAGGAAGACATCTCTTTATTATTTGTCACAGACAATCAACGTAGTAACCACACAGAGTAAAAAAAATACATGTCATCAATGTCATAGATTAAAAAGATCGATCGGTTTTTCCACAATATCCGTCACCTTTGGGTCCCCTGGTTTTCTCCCTGGTCTGATAGAATTATAACGCCAAGTTGATGTGTCTGTGTAGTCTTTAATAAAATCATAATCAATCATTGTAGTCTCGTAAGGATAAGGTTTTTGTCTAGCCTCCAAAGTTGCAGATAGATAGTCACTGGGCAAATGGATCAAACGGTTTTTCAACTTCCGTTCTATGGACGCGCTATGGACAGAATCTCCCTCCATTTGAGTGTGGCCGACCTCCAAATATTTTTGAATTATAGTTACATTATGTTGCATCGAAAAATAGAGTAGTAATTTCGATTCTGTCCAGTACATCCGTCACTGTATACAATTATCGGGAGACGTTTAGGGATGCAATATTTTACTAAGTAGTCCGTCAATAATGAAGCGTAAGTTGAAGCTTTAAGGTCTGCATCCACCTCTGTGAACCAGTAACACATTACATGATGCGTAGTCAGATCATAAACCGAATAGTTGTGCAATGCCAGCTTCGTTTTATAATACACCGCACTTGCCATAACAAAAGGGCATACTTTGACAGCTTGAAGATCTACTGTG
This sequence comes from Lithophane semibrunnea, assembly GCA_947363905.1. Classification (NCBI taxonomy): domain Eukaryota; kingdom Metazoa; phylum Arthropoda; class Insecta; order Lepidoptera; family Noctuidae; genus Lithophane; species Lithophane semibrunnea. Next base: position 3,193,527 of record OX376207.1, on the reverse strand, counting down.
AGTACACTTTCCCTCACTAGCCTCCAGCTTGTCTCTAGCTTTTTCAGCTCTCGCATTATCCTTGCGAATAAGATGAGCCTGATAATCAAATTCTGTTACATTGCCTGTCTTGAAACCTTCGCATGTGTCGCACATATCTTTTTTTAATTGATGTATGGCCAAATTCTTCTCTTTAAACATGCTATTCAAAATTTTCATTGAGTATGGAACGGCATCACGAGTTTCACAGAAGCTTTTATAGATTTTGTAGAGATTTGCTATAGAATAGTAAATTGGTTCCAGAAAAATTTTATTTGTATTTTGTCGGTTATAATGCGATGGCATTTTTGGCAACGAGTCGAAAAATTCATGTAACACAGCTAATCTTTCAATCCTTAAGGTATCAACAGATTTCACTCTAGATAAATCAGCACTATCCTGAGATTTATGCATCCCGTACTGGCTAGATCTAACCCAGGAACGTACTGAAAATGGCCCGATGCTTAGGGTGTTTAAAAACATCTTTTTACATACCTTTTTAACGCTACTGGTCCCACTAGAATCCGTCACAGTCAAGCTATACTCAAAAGAACCCTTACGTCTGGAATCATTTTGAACAGTACATTTCTTTTTGTTCTTACATACCACATGGCTAGCTACGAATATCTTCCGTTGATCCCAATTCATCTCATTCCAGAATTTATTAAAAATGTGAGTTCTATCTTCTTCCAATATGTCTGCACACTCTCTTACGCTGCTTTTTTTACAAAACTCCGATTCACAACGGCCTGCCATTACCCTTCCCATCCGATGTTTATTTTGCTTCATTTTTTGTCCCCTTGGACGCGAGTAACCCAAGTATGGTTTACCTTCCATACGCAAACGCTTATTCAAGTTCTTCTTCCACAACTTCTTATCTGCCTTACGTCTTCGACGAATACCACTGCTCATATCTCCATAAAAAATTTCGTCCTGGTTAGAAGTACTTGGTGCGGAATCATGATTCGATTCATTTTGACATTCTTCAGTTTCCACTGATTCAATGTCTGAATCAGAATGTTCAGTTTCGGATGTATCCAAAGATAGAGTTACAGATAATGTGGTTGCACTGCAAGTGGATCTACTGCTGCAGCGACTTAGATTGAAAGATGCAGGAACTTCTAATACCTCATTTGGTGAACTCGGGGTATCCAACGACGCAGGAACTTGCAATGACATGCTAGAAGTTGTAGATTCCATTACCTCGTTTGGTGGAGATCTGGTATCCGGTGGGTCATTTTTATCATAAAGACAAAGATTTATTAATTTAAGCGTTCGTTCACTAGGCATGTTTACCTACAAAACAATACAAATCGTGTTAGTAAGACGCGTAAATGTAAAGAGTTAGTGACAATAACTTCTATCTGATCAGTCAAACAAGTAGTAGCGACATAACAACAAAAAATCTTGAGATGGAAATACCTCTTAACTATCACTCGAATCTTACAACTTATTTTCTCAAGGCAAAGACCGACGTTTTAACATTTTTTTTTATAAAATAAGTTATAATAACCTTCGTCATCAATTATAACATTCAATTACTACTATTAATATTAAAAAAACAAGTGTAATACTTACTTTTTGTCTGGACGAACAGGTACCGGTCGGCACTGCCGACCGGTTCTCAATACGAAAAGAACTGTCAAATTGCGAGATAGGAGAAATTTCTACCACGTTTATTTGCGCGCGAGTTAGTAGCTATTTCTATAAGCGATTTTTCGTGACTTAGTGGCTTTGGATATTTACGAGTTTTGTCACGCGAAAGATCTCCACATTTCACAACAGATGGCATTAAAAACAATTTTTAAACAAAAATGTCAGATAGGAGGTATTGCTTGCTTGCAGTCGATATGCTATCAACATAGCAATCAGATGTCTACATTCCCAAGACAGAGATAAAGTTCTCTGAGTTAACTTAAAACCACTAACAAACTTGTTAGTGTCAAAATACAATAATTTGTCACTATGACAACATGTCAGTCTGCTAATAGTACTATTCAGCTTAAAAATATAGTTATTTTCATCATACAATAAAGTATCAGAATAAGGAAAAGCGCACAACATCAGCTTTCCTACATTTAATTTTAATAAGGTATCCACACCATCCACTATGTCCTTTCTGGTAATACCAGTACTATTACCTAATAATAAAACCATTGTTGAATAATTATTTAGGTTTGTATTTGCTATTCTTGTAATCATTTGTTTAAAACTTATGTTATGATAGCTATGATTGGTAAAACTATGGCTAAGGTAATTGAGTAAAATTTTCCCAAAGCCAGAACCTAATTCATCACAAAAAAATATTGATTTATTTTTCTGTGAATTAGCAAAGGTCTCTACTGGAAGAGCCATCACCGGAGGGGTCAAGTTAGGCTGAGGCTGCGGAGGTAGTGGTTGGTTGGCACAGCTGCATGAGAGGTTATTAGTCAGAGACTCATACATAACAGCATTGCACTTCACCAAATCCAGTAGTTCCCCAGCCTCAAGCAAGCGGTCACTTAGCTGCTGTTGTGAAGTCTCATATTTTTCAAAAATATCCTTCAACAAGTGCTCCTTGTGTAGTATATCATTATAGAGGAGCTGGATATCAGTTATTATATTGGATATTCATATTTTTCCCTACATTTATCTAACTCAATAGTACAATTATTTAAACTTTTTGATAAGACAACACGTTCCTTTCTAAGAGAAAGATTTAATTTTAAGAGATTTTGTTTTTTGATTGCTCTCTGTGACCGTTTAATTAATTTCTTGATCTTAATGTATTTTTTTAATTTATTGTGACTCACAACAATAGGACATAATGGTATGGTGTCATCACCAGTCAAATCTATAGTTACAGCTGGCTCACACACTGATTTTAACTTACTACCTACTAACTCATTAAAAAGATTACTGGTGCTAGCCACCTGTTTGCTGACCTTGATACACTCTGAGAGAGATAGCGCCTTTTGAGCTTCACATAATTATTGTTCCAGTTCCGTAATTCGATTTAAGGCCAGTTCGTGAGTGTCACTGCACTCATGAAATGTTGACACTAGATGTTTTAGTTCATTGTGCTTGTCAGTTAATTCCATGTGTTGTGTGTGTAGCTGAGACAGTTCATTTTTGAGGGAGGTGTTTTTTAAATTAATGTGTTCCACTTCCACTTCGCTGTCTTCTCTTTCCTGGAGCAGCTGTTTGCATGTAGCTTTAGAAACCTCAAGCTCCGTCAAGGTAGCTCTTAGTTTTGCTTCCATATCCCTAATTGTAGCACTGCGGGTCGTCATTTTCTTTGAAATGTCAGTCACCTGGAATGTGTAAAGTTATGCAGCTAAATAACAGTGTAATAAAAGATGTTCGTATGTTTAGATTAGTAGGAGGTAGAAATGAAAAAAATAAAATAAAAATTAAGAATAGGTAATGAATTGTTAACAAATAGATAATACAATATTAGATGAAGTTATTAAGGAATTAGATTTGAATGATAAACAAAAGTGAAGTTACAAGGAATACACTGCTTTTAGTTAAGACAAAAAAAATAAATAAAAACAAAACTTGATTGACAGTAACAAGTTAATTTTATGTCACATTACAGATTTAATAGTTAAGAATTAATAAGCTTATTTTGTGTAGTAAATGATGTAGTGTTTATTGTCTGAGCGAATGTTTTCGTCGTCGATTTTGCTTCCACCAGTTGTCAAGCAAAAGGAGACATAAACCGTGCCAGTGTGTGATGGACGTAGCTCAGAAGCCTGAGCAGTATTTTGTGATGTTTTGTGGTCTGTAAATATTATGTACTTAGAATAATATAAAACAAAATACTCCCCGGAATTGATGATAATTTGAAATCCGTCACCGTTGGGTTGGTTGACTTGACTTGACAGCCGGTTTATTATCCTTTACGCGAAGTTCACGCGACAACAAACACTGTATAAATTAATTACTGATTAAACTACTTAAGAACTAGGTATGACTATATTACTGTAATTTAACTTAAATAAACACTTTTTATTAATTTTCTAAAATAATTAACCTACGGACCGTTTTTTTGACGACCTGCTACCAGTGTTGCCAGCCTCCAACCATAAGCACGCTAAAGTATGAAGAAGAAATACTTGGAATTGTACGTACCTACCTAGTTACCTATCCTTCACCCGGGCCTCCATTCGGGCGTAGGTATTTCATTGCGTTCGATAGTATGTAGGCTGAGTATGTAGGTAACTCTAGGAAATTATTAATTAGCATTTAAACAAAATAAAAACATTATTATCGCATCGCCGTACGAAGGGAAAATTCGAATTGTAATTTACATACCGTCGTCGTAGTATTAGTTCGATTCGCGTTCGATAGTAGGTAATTAAAGCATTTATGCAAATAAAATAATTTTAATTCTAAACGATTGCTATTTTAAATTAGTAGGTGCTAATACAGGGTGGCCGGGACATCGACGCGCAAACGTCGTGAAAAGGTTACACCTTATGTCATAAATAAAATTACGTAAGTCACACTACCTAACCTACACATACACACAGCTAGGGTTGCCAACCGTACTATAATATATAGTATTGTACTATATTCCGGGTCGGCGTACTATATACTTTTGAAGAAATATATAGTACGCAAAAATACTATATTTTCAACACCGAACGAAATCTAAGAAACAATTTTTTTTTTTTTTAATAATTAACGCGCCTTTACATTAAATTTTGAGTGAGGCGAGTTCGTGTAACCGAATTCCGGACTCCGAACGCATCTACAATATTTTGTCTTTGGCTCCCACTGATCTTTACATTATCTGGAGGCGCTGGCACCAGACCCCTTGACGGTACCTCGGTGAAGTTAGCCGCACGATTTCATTATTATGAACTTTTGTTAGTGCTAATCGTTAGAGAATCGTTAGAGAGGGTTAGAGAGAAAAGAAAAATCGTTAGAGAGTAATTAGTTTTTATATAAAAACAATTTTAATTTTTCGTGTGATGTTGGCCCCCCTTCCCGCAAAAATGGACTTAGACTTAATTTATTTTTTAAATCGTTTGCGAATCGTTAGAGAGAGATTGAGAGTTACACAAAATCGTTAGAGAGTTAATATTTTATTTGATATTAAATCATTTCTAAGAGCGTGACGTTAGCCCACCTCTGTGAATTTTGCCCCCGATATAATTATTCTCAACTTTTGTTAATGCTAATCGATAGAGAATCATTAGAGAGAGTTAGAGAGAAAAGAAAAATCGTTAGAGAGTAATTAGTTTTATTTATCAACGATTTTAATTACTTTTGTGACATTGGCCCCCATTCCCGCAAAAATGGACGTAGACGTATTTTTTTTTTTATAGTTTGAGAATCGTTAGAGAGAGATAGAGAGTTAAAAAAATCATTAGAGTGTTAATATTTTAATTAAAATTTAATTATTTCTGAGAACGCCCTTTACCCTAGGACCTGAGCAGGTTAAAATTTAGAAACGTGCCGCTTCGATAGGGGATAGGGGAGGGAGGAGAGGGGGGAAGGGTTAGTAGATCCCCCCACTCAAAAAAAAACTTTGTATCCCCGGCAGCGGAAAAAGAGGGGTGTTATAAGTTTAACGTGTGTGTCTGTATGTTACATCGTAGCTGCCAAACGGCTGAACCGATTCTGATATTTTTTATTTTTTTTGAAAGGTGACTTGATAGAGTGTTCTTAGCTATGATTCAGGAAAATCGGTTCAGCCGTTTGAAGATTATCAGCTCTTTTCAAGTTGATGAATGGATGTGAACATCTTCCATAGGTCACATCGATTCGAAAGGACATGTCCAAAAATGGTTTTTTATTATTCAATAATTCTAACCAGGATAAGTTAAATATATTTCGATAGACATCCCAAAAAGTAGTAGCTCTAACTGTATCATGCATTTTTAAGGATTACCAATTTTGAGAAAAATCGTTTTTTAATTGTTTTATTTATTCTAATCTTATGTACACACAGTAAAATACAAAATAGATACGACATTGTTAAAATATGAGTACAAAGGTACTGCTTATTTCTTAAGAAATAATTAATTTAGTGTTAATTTACTCCTAAAACGAACAAACTTTTCTAATTATCTAGGGTAATAAAGTGAACACACCCCAGAAAATAACAAACTTTTCAAAATTGACACATGGTACTGTCATTACAGTCAATCAATATTTTGTTGTAAAGAATATGACAATGCAAACAAAAATTCTAATCAAGTTATTTACTTTATGTACCATATTCTGAAATAAGATGAAATGGGATATTTTCAGTCAAAAATGTGTAGCATAATTCTTTTGGACCTCTCTTTAGATTATAGCTACTAAGAATCTATAAGTGCAAGAAGTGCATGTTTCAGCGTAGTCCACAGGCTTAGCAGGAGAAAAATGATAATAGTACCTACTGATCAAGAACATTTTTTTAATTACGATGGAGTATTCCTGTTTTATGACTTAGAAGGAAGTGGATGAAAAGCCTTTCGACAATTATGGTATTTAAAAACTGAATAATATGCTTCGAATGCGTATTACAGATTTTTTATGAAATAAAACTTTTTTTTTTAGTTTTCTTATTAAAATACTGTCGAGAAACTGAGCAGGTGGAGATATATAATTTTGATGCCAGCCCATCCAAGATACCAGACAATAATGTAATACACTCTATAACTATAGTGGTGTGAGTCCTCTGATCAAAGCTGTCTGATGTGATGACGAAATGCCTGGTCTCTTCACTAACTTCTAGGTACAGTAAAAGTACCGTTCGGCTGAATATTTTGCCCATAATAAGAGCGAGCCTGTTTTATCTAAAACGCGTTCTCAGAAATAATTTAATATCAATTAAAATATTAACTTTCTAATGATTTTTTTTAACTCTCTATTGCTCTCTAACGATTCTCAAATTATAAAAATAAAAAAATTACATCTACGTCCATTTTTGCGGGAATGGGGGCCAATTTCACAAAAGTAATTAAAATTGTTGATAAATAAAACTAATTACTCTCTAACGATTTTTCTTTTCTCTCTAACTCTCTCTAACGATTCTCTAACGATTAGCATTAACAAAAGTTGAGAATAATTATATCGGGGGCAAAATTCACAGAGGTAGGCTAACGTCACGCTCTTATAAATTATTTAATATCAAATAAAATATTAACTCTCTAACGATTTTGTGTAATTCTCAATCACTCTCTAACGATTCGCAAACGATTAAAAAAATAAAATTACGTTTAAGTCCATTTTTGCGGGAAGGTGGGGCCAACTTCACACGAAAAATTAAAATTGTTTTTACATACAAACTAATTACTCTCTAACGATTTTTCTTTTCTCTCTAACCCTCTCTAACGATTTTCTAACGATTAGCATTAACAAAAGTTCATAATAATGAAATCGTTCGGCTAAATTCACGGAGATCTTGACGGTCCCATTCGCTCCTCGAGCGTTGTCAAAAAGTTCCATATCTGTCAACACGCTCCTGGAGCGTGCGTTCCCCGGTCGCATATAATGCGAAGTGTAGCATCTCTAAACTAATCCTTTCCTGCTCTAACTTACACAGAGTGTATGGGAAAGAATGAGAAAGGCATACAACATCACATGTTAAACATCTAATAGTGAGTAAGCGTCGGAATATTCAATCGTCTGTAGTCTATGCGGACGCGTTCTTTCAGTTTTTGTCGCCGACGAGTGTGGTCTCGGAACTAAATTAAATAAAAAAAATGTGCAAAAGTGTGTACGAATAACGATGGAAGGGTAAGTAATAAACAGTTTTTAATTGTTGTATTGTGTATTGGATAAAGATTTAGGACAGAATTTGTTATTTCATCGAACATAGTCAGAAATTTCGCGCGTCATGCCAGTACATATTCACTTCTTGTGAGTAGAAAATACACTAGTGTCGGCAAAATCTCGTTGGAAACATGATTTACATACATTATTATTTATGTACTAAGCATTTTATTAGTGAAATTCGATAAATCTTTGCGAAAATGAAAAAATGCTTCCGATACACAACGTCTAGGAGTGCTTTGGACAGACAAGACTTTGAAGTTTACGACATGCAAACCGCCATTTTGTTTTGTGTTCCGTACACAGTATGGACATAGCTCAGTAATATTTTTACCGACTTAAAAAAAAGAGGTTATATTATTTTAATATTTTGATGTATTTTTTTTTGTTTGCTGCTTTTCTACTGCTTCTCGACAGGTGTTTTCTACAATTTTGCGCATGTCTTATGTTTTGCTTTTTTTTAACTAGTGAGGAAGGTTTTGCTTTTAACGCGCGTGCACGACGGGGGCTAGCGCTTGGGCAAGTGCGGGTGCAAGGCGGCTCTAGAGGGCTGGATTCGCCGCCTCTGGAGCCCGAAGCTGCGGTGGTGGTGCCGCGAGGTGGCAGCTCGCGAAGAGGTGGGGTGCGTGTGCGAGGCGACTCTGCCTCAGCACCACGAGAGCCAGAATCTGCGGTGGTGGCGCCGCGAGGTGGCAGCCCGATTCCGCCTGAATCGAGGCGGGAATTTTTTTCGGAGATTAATGTAGGTCCGACAGCTCCTTGTACCCGTATCTCATTTTTATTGGCATATGGGATCGGCAATATATGGAGTACATTACCTCGGAGACGAATAGATACGCTCAGCAGGTGGCAGCCTCAATTATCGAAAGCCACAACCTCCATCCTAATAGCCGCATCAATAGATGGCGGGACACGACGGGATGGCGGGACACGACGGTTGACGAATTATACGTTTATTTTGCGATAGTTATTGCGATGGGGGTTTTGGTCAAGTCGCGCATCGAGGAATACTGGAGTGCCACCTCTGACGTATTCTATACGGGGCGGCGTTAGTGCTCACATTTCTGCAAATCGCTTTATGATTTTAAATAGGACCGTTTTCCACCCCGAAGGGAAGTAAACGATTATTTCAGGTCTTGCCGAGGCTTGACCTTCGGAGATTACCTACCTTACCTATCTGTACTCAAAAGCTTCTACTTACGTCATCTCATCACTGAGCGTGTTCCAGGTGAGGGGGTGCGGCGTGGCGACGCGCCCACCCCGCGCGGGGGGCGGCGGCTGCCGCGCGTCGGGAGAGCGCGCGTTCTCGTTAGTATCTTACTCCGAAGAGCCGGCAAGGGCTTGCTCCGGTCAAGCCTCGGCAAGACCTGAAATAATCGTTTTCTTCCCTTCGGAGTGGAAAACGGTCCTATTTCAGTTCTGTGCCTTCGGCTTGACCTTCGGAGACGTGTCTATTTTCTGCCGGCGCCCTCTAACTATAGCGTACTGTGACAGAAGTGGGTGTGAAACATCCTTGAAATGAAAGCCGAGATTTATAGAAATCAATACCCTTTTATTTCCCTAAGGAATCTTAAATCTAGCAAGTCTTTAACTCAAAAATCTTATGTCTACCTTACAGAGTTCAAACAGTAAGTACCGTTAGCAAATATAGCCTATTAAAATGGAGCTCTGTTCAACAACAAGAAAATCAGACCTTACGAAATAAGATAGGTATTAGGTATTGCACTAGGTTTTATAACATAAAATAAAAGATAACAATTACTTAAATGTGTCAATTGAAATAGTGAGATCTTATTCAGCCTTTCAAATCTTAATTAAATCACGCAAAATTTTCACAATAACAGTTAGTTAAACTGCAGAGAATGAACTATTAAGAAATTGAAGAAAATTTGAGTTTTCTTTTCTGGGACGTTCTAGCGATTTACAATAGTGCTTAAAAAAATTGTCAGAACCTCTCCAGTTCCCTCTTTTTAAAATAGAGTCTAAAGGTACATTATTTTGAAAGTCATTTGACGCAACAGCTGATCTGATCGAGCCGGGACTATAGTTTATGCCTAAATCACGAAAAGGAGTCTTAATCCAACCAGCAATTATTGCTCTTGAGGCGGCCTTCACTTCACCACGTGTAGTAATAAATAGACTATGCAAATTAGATCGTGCACTTCTTCTACTTGCTGACAACTCTATCAAATAATTCACCCATTTGACCAAACTTAAATCAGGGTCTCCTGAACAAGATAGCTGCCATCCAGACTGCCGATTCTTGATATTATCGGTCTTAGAGCCAAATTTAGGCCAAAACGTTATCGAGGAGCTTGATCTATCGCAATGCTGATCGTCAATGCATAACAGTGTTAGGTCGTGGATACGACGTCCTGAAGCCAACAATAACAACAAGGCAACATGCCTAGAAACCTGAAATATGCTATCTTTAGTTGGACAATTAGATCTCAACCATCTCACTAGATCCTGAACATCCCAAATCTGTGACTTAGATGATGAGGATGCACACTTTTTAATGCCTATAGCTTTGACTATCGCTGAAACTAACGGGTGAGCGGCCAACCCTTTTTCCCGCGTGGGATCTGCCAAAGTCAAAATAACTGACTTTTGGACCAAAATGGTCGAAACTGCGAGCTTTCTAACACGGGATAGGAACCCTAAATAGGTGGCGACATCTTGAGGTCGAGGACTACTAGGACTTTTCCCATTTTGTCTGCACCACGAGACCCATTGTTTCCAGACAGACTCATGAGTGCGCCACGTGGAATCACGCCATGCTGACTGGACAAGATCGATATCACCGGGATCCATATCCGCTAGCAGCTCATCCCACCCCGTATCCTCCAAACCTCGAAAAAGAGATCTCCTGCGTTCGGCAGAGGGCAATTAGCTCTCCGTTTCAGATCGCCCCTCCAAAAAACTGTTTCCCACCGCGGAACCATCAGCAGATAGGTTCCTGAGGACTGGTTGAGGTGTCGTAGTACTCTGGGTATTAGAGGTGGAGGTGGGAAGATCCATGCCAGTTTGTAGTGCCAGGTCCGACTGAAGGCGTTGATGAACGCCGCCTGCGTGTCCCATGCTTCTATCGAAACGTACGTCGAGACTACTTTCGATCGATTGGTTGCGAACAGATCTATCTGAGGGATACCCCATTTTAAAAACACTTTTGTCGTGACCTCGTCTGCGACATGCCAATCTGGGAGACTCTTTCCCCTCGAGTCGGCTATGGAATTGTAACGGCCTGGTAGGTAAAAGGAATGAATGGTTACTTCTAAGCTTTCCGCTAGTAACAAGATCCTTTTGGTCTCCTCTAACAACGCCACGGACCGAGTTCCTCCCTGATTTCTCAGGTACGAAACCACCGTTCTGTTGTCGGATTTAACCATAACTGACTGTCTTGCTACGTCGTTCTGGCACTTTTTTAGAGCTATGTATACAGTAAAAAGCTCCTTTCTGTTTATGTGCCAAGCAGCTTGCTCTTTTGTCCATTTCCCCAACAGATGACGATCGCCGATCTGAACGCCCCAGCCTTCGTCTGACGCATCTGTCGTTACAAAAATCGTAGGCTCTGGAATGAAGATTTTCCCTGGTACTCTTATGTTGAGAGTCCAAAAACAACAATCGTTGAGAGCCTGCGGTGGTAAGACGCGCAGCAGGTTGGGCTGGTTTTGAGGTAGTTTTATACTGGCGCGTTGAATATATCTGGTGAATAGACGACCTAGAGGAGTCACCAGAGCTGCAAAACCTAGTCGACTTATTAGTGAAGTCCCTAACCGCCATGTCCATAGACCTTTCTTCAAAACCCTCTCTAAATCTGTCAGCAATCGAACTATTTTCTCTTCTGGAAGTCTTTTCTCGTTCATGTTTGTGTCCCACACAATCCCTAGAAATTCTATATTTCTTGTAGCCTTCAGAACAGACTTTTCCAAGTTTACACACCAACCGAGACTTTGTAGAAGACCCAGTGCATAGCCCATCTGGCTTTCCAGTACACAAGGGTCCTGATGTGCCAACAGAAAATCGTCCAAGTATACTAGAACTCGTAGTCCCTTTGTTCTTAGGAACCCTGCTACCCATTTGCTGACGCGGGAGAAAGCTAACGGCGCGCTGGATAGACCGAAGGGAAGCGACGTCATCTGGAAGAGTTCGTTTGCATAACCAAACGCAAGAAATCTTCGGTGGCTCATTTTTATTGGCACATAAAAGTAGGCTTGACTTATGTCTAACTTCCCTAAGAAGTCGCCGGGCTGGAGAAAGTCTGGGACCTGAGCCTGGTTTATCAGGCGAAATTTTCGGGGCTTAGATAACGATTCAGGCGACGAAGATCGAAAATTTGCCGGAGCTTTCCGTTTGTCTTTGGAATTAGAAACATTCGCGACAGGAACCCAGTTTCGGAATGACATCTCTTGACTACGCCTTGGGCTAGAAGCTCTCTGAGCTCTTTGGACATCGTGTTCGAGGGTCTTGTCACGAACCTTCCTAAATTTTGTTGCAGGGGGATGGAAGGCGGTTTGGATACGAATGGTATTGTATAACCTGAAATTATTTTTAGGATCGCGCTTGGAGCCCCGATTTTTTCCCATTGTAACCGGAACTCGCACAGCTGTCCCCCTCGAAAACCGTCAATATGTACCACGGGACTTTTGGGGCTTCTTGGCGCTTCCGCCCCTACCCCTGCGTTAATTGTAGTTAGACGGGTTTTTAGCTGGCGGATTGCGGGCTGATGAGTGGTTAGGAGTTGAGTGGTAGCTGGTGGAGTAGTGATTAGATGCTCGGGGGTGCCAAGTTCGTTTCGTGACTATAGATCTAACAGATGGGGTCGGTTTACGAAAGGAATTTACGGCCTTTTCCGTAGTTCTTGGGGAAATAAAAACAGCTGCCACTCCACCGTTATCCTTGATCAAGGAACTCAGCTGTTTCTCGTCAAACAAATGTGTAGGTGAAGGAGGAATGTTGTGCAGGGCACTGTTAAGAATCTCATTCTTTGTCTTAAAAGTCTTACGACGAAGATCAATTGTTTCGGACCGATGCGCGCACACGAACTGCAGGAGCTGGTCTGATACTAATTTGAAATTGGAGTCTTCTGCCACTAACTGCCTCAATTCCGCGCTAGCACTCGGAAACTTCTTAATTATAGAGTTCAAACTTTCAGCAAGGGCCCTGCGTTGAAGCAGCAATCCGTGCGTAATTGTGCCTAATATACCTTCCTGTTTTGTTACCCAGGGTGACGGTTGCGAGGCTAGAGTCCCCAAATCAGTGTTCACTTTAAGTGCGCTAAAGACAGATGCCGCGTGCAAGTGTTTTTCTACCTCCTTATAACGAATCCGACTCCAGCCTTCAGTGCCTAACCTTTGGCACTCAATGCCCTCACTCTTAAGTTGAGCCAACGGCTCGGGGATGAGGGGATCCGCTTCTTTAGTTGCGGGCAGAAATTCGAGCTCCTTCTCGCCGCCTTCGACTTGCCAATCCGGATATGAATCCAAAGCAGGAGCTTTCCATGAAGAATAATCAGAGTTCTCTGAAACTGCCTCTTCTTCACAGTCAGAATAGTGATTTTCCTTGTCGGATTCGGAGTCATACTGTTGTCGCTGCTCGAGTTTCTCCAAGAGAACAGAAAACATTCCTTCAACTTTTTGTTCCAAAGCCTCAATTCGAGCATCCTGCGATGCGGATGGAGAGTCTGAGTCGCGCTTGCGCCTTCGTGCCAAAGGTTCCTGGCTTCGTGAAGTCAAAGCAGATGTACTCCTCCTCTTTCGACTAGTCTCCTCCGTTTCCGAGAGAGAACCAGAAAGAATCTTATCAGCCTCGGCCCTAGTGTGCAACAGAGGACGTAGTGCCTCGACTGACTGTTTAAAGAGCTCAGTGCGTGCTGCTGAGCCCCGTATGCGGTTTGCAATGGCTGGAGGCCCAAGAATAAGACCCCGCGTAAATGCCCAATCAAGCAGTTTACATCGTATCTCTCGATATCCCTTCTCCGAAAGGTGATCCGCCTCTGGTACAAAAGCGCGGGCTAGGCCCACAGTAGGCAAGGCGTATACTAATTTGTTTAATACATTCGGTTCAATTTTCTCACCAAATACTTCATCTTTTGTCGCGGTCGTGACTTGCCAGCGAGTCCAGCCATCCGGAATATGCTCTTGTGCCAAAATCTTCACACGCTCCAGAATCTCCTCATCCTGGTCCGTTTCCGCATGCTCATCTAGTAGTTCCCCAAGGGTCACAAGACTTCCTTGTTGCGTCATCTGAAGCAAAAGCGAAGCGGTCCAGAAATACCCAAGCAGGTAGTTAGTCCAGGGGTTATTATAGAAAAATTATTTAATTTGACCCGAGGATTAAGCAAATTAGAAATTCGTAATCTAAAATACCCAAGCCGCGCCGCTCAACTTTTAGTGCGTGACGCCCAAATTTTTTTGAGCCGCGCCGCCCTAATTGTGAGCCGCGCCGCCCGATTTCCGAGCCGCGCCGCCCGAATTCTGAGCCGCGCCGCTCAGAATTCGGGCCGCGCCGCTCAAATTTCGAGCCGCGCCGTCCAAAACCTGAGCCGCGCAGCCCACTACTCGGGCTATGGCTTTGGTCAGGCGGACTGTGGCTGAATGGCCGACATGTCGCACAAACGCAATTGCTGCGTCGCGATCAGGCATGAAGGTAGGTACGTATATTGTGGATGGTATGTCCGACAAATACGATAACTACTTTTACATATTATGTGGATGGAATGTCCGACAAAAATCATGCCACCGGTAATGCCATATAGCATGCTAAGCTTGCAATATGTCGGAGTCAAATTTTATTTAACCAATACCTTTGAACAACACAACACAGAGACAAAAATAAAACAATTTTAATGACTTACCCCAATATCCAACGGTAAATCACTCACAAAACGTTACAACAACGTTGAAACACTAAACTTTTATTAATATTTTAATTGTAAAAGAAACATGTGCGTACACCAAGTAACAGTAAGCGTACTAACGAGAACGCGCGCTCTCCCGACGCGCGGCAGCCGCCGCGCCGCCCCCCGCGCGGGGGTGGGCGCGTCGCCACGCCGCACCCCCGCACCTGGAACACGCTCAGTGATGAGATGACGTAAGTAGACGCATGTGAGTACAGATAGGTAAGGTAGGTAATCTCCGAAGGTCAAGCCGAAGGCACAGAACTGAAATAAGTGCCTACATTTTGTTAATAATGAAGAAATGTGTGCACTAGAGCTGAACAGCTCCGAGGCAAAACTTTTTAAGGTGCAGCCATTGTTGTCACATCTGAACAACAAATTCCAGACACTATCGTCTGGGGCAAAATATTGCCTTGGACGAAAGTCTTCTGCAGTGGAAAGGTGTTGGCAACACAACATTTAGTTTAAAATAGTTTATAATCTGTCATCCGTGACTACTGTCAATGTCACTTTTTTAGTCTGTGATATGACTGTACAAGAGAGAACAATTACCGTGCGTTTGCACTGGCGAAACATTCACATAAAAACATGTTGAAATGTCTGTTTTCTGTCAGTGTATCGCCTAGCGTTCGCATTGTCACGCAACTTGTTGCCGCGAAACATGTTTGACGTTTCATATCACTCGACATGTTTCGCCACATGTCTTTACAAACCAATTTCGTATCAAAATGTATCTGTATGAATCTAGTAACATGTTGTTAGATTTATTTTGACACTTTGGTCGGTTATTTAGTCCACACATTTTGTATTCCTCAAACATGGAAAACCTTGCCAAAGCTCTATAAACTTCATCGTGTCTACTTTGGACCACTCTATGTTTCGATATAAACACGGGATGTTTACCACCATACTCGGATAACACTAAACATCAAGCAATAGACAAGTTGCGAGACATAATTTGACATAAACAAACAACAGTGCGAACGCAAACGTGACAAATCTTTATACAAAACATGTCTATTGTGTATGTTTCTAGACAGTGCGAACGCAGTTTACAACAAATCTTGAGATCTGTCTTAAGACTTAGGAGGAGCGGGGGTTACCGTACACTTAAGGTAGATCTCTTATTACTCAATAATTAAAAGCCTTATTTGGTTTATCTTAAGCATTATCTGTAGGGAAAATATTTGACTACTAAATGCTCGAACGAAAAATAAAACCAGATAAATTCAAATATTAGATTTATTAAGTTTAAATAAAATACAAAAGTACGGAATCATCCGACACCTTCGGATGATTGCGTACAGTGTTGGTTTACCTATTTAAGTAGTGTAGAATTGGGGTTCCTGGATCATACAAGATCCAGGAACCCGCAATTCCACACTTGAAAATGGGCTATCTATCAATCAATCAATTCATATTTGGGGTTTCTGGATGATATCCTGAAGCACTCAATTTCAACCATCGGAACCCGCAATTCCACACTGAAAATGGGCTATCTATCAATCAATTCATATTTGGGGTTTTCTGCAGATGACTAACTACGGGAAACAAATCCGATAAGAATCAGAAAAAATTGGATCGAACTTTTGACCTCATGCTCATCAGTCATCATTCCACTATTCAAGTGTGTATATTTAGGGTAACAGTAATACGCAGTGCCTACTCTATACGATACGGCGCGGCAGGGCATTGAATATGGAATGCTCTCATGTTGCCCGCCGCTGCCTTATATAGTGTGAGTATTTACGATAAACTGTCCTATTAAGTACTTCATATTTTATAAGGTAGAAATAAAATGAATAATATTTTTCTGTATTAATTTATTTTAAATATAACAATTTAATTCTCACATTTTACATAGTTGCTTGTCGATCTATTTATTACCTCATTTATTTAAATACTTATATTCTACAGAACAGTAGGTACTTAATTTTATTTAATCTATGCTTTTGGATCCATGTCATCCTGAATTCTTGCTATTAATTCTCTCGTACTGGAATAAATATCATCAAATAATATATTTTTTACAACATGCTGAACACACACATCTGCTTCACAATTACACATCGGTTGTTCGGATTTTGTAAAACTGTCCGTATCGTAAATTTCAATCTTGATTATTTTTGTCCCGCGAGTGATAGGTTTCTTTATATATTGAAAGAACGTTTGATCTGCTTTTGGTCTCTTACGAGCAAGACCTAGCGTTTTCTGTCCAGCTGTTTGTTGAACTGCTGGTTGATTCATAGGTACAAAATTGAAAAGATCTTCCGTGTCCTGAAAAATAACGTATATTGTAGTGGTGTACCAGACACCTATACTAAATAATGATTACCTAAAACAAAAGCATTTACTTTTGTTTTTATTAATACACTATTTACTAAAAATACTATTAACACTTACCGACATTACCACTTGTACAATCTTCTTTACTATATAATTTATGTTTTCTCCGTGTACAATAAAAATATTATATATTTATTTTATTTTATTAATTCACTATAATAACGTTTTATCCGTTTGGGAGACTCACATGCAGAAATTGAATGATCGATTTTTAGGTTTTTTTTTCATTTATATTATAATTTAAGGTTAATCAATAGAGTTCAAAGTCGTACGTTTTTGTTAGAAGTTGATATCCTAGACAAAAATGGTATGGTGAAATTGAACCCTCAACCCATCACGGCACCAAACATGTTATTGTTTATAGATAAAATAAGTACTACTGTACGTTTGTTCGCTGTAATATTTTTCATACATTTTATTGAGAAGATACGGCAGGCGAAATCATCGTATGTAAGTAGTATGTCATTGCTAGTGTCTTTGCGAAGTTGCAATTCTTTATATGGAGACGGATCGAAACAAAATAGCAAATCCACACACTATTGTTTCGCCTGGTTTTACCTGCTATTATTCTTAAAACCTATTTTAAAAATAAAATAAAATATCATGTATACTAATTTTTAGTTTATTTATAAAGTAACGTAAGAAGGTATATCTGTATGATGAAATTGAATGCAAGATTTACCGAATCATCGAGATGATGTAGTTTACACCCTCAGGAAGTAGGTATTAAAATTAATTATGGGTATCTAAGTATCCCGTTTGTATGGTAGTTACTCAATCACACAAAACTGACTGAACAGATTTAGATGAAATTTAGCACACAGATAGTTTATAATCTGGGTATGTGTCTATCTTTCCAATAGCCGTTTAAAAGGAGGAGACAAATCCAGGAGTAATAATAGTATGTGGTTGAGGAACAATTCTATATAGATTTGCAATTCACTATCATCGATTTATATTTTATATCCTATACGATGTACATAAAGTTGAAATTACGCGTTCTCAATATGTTGCCAAGTAATTTTTCTGCAACTTAAATTACTTATCTATCATATTTGGGTGGTACATCTGACAAAGCATTTTTGTTACACGCGCCCTAATCCTTAAATGGAATACCATCACGCGGATTGACTACTATTTAAGAGCTAACCTGACGAAGCTGGATCATAAGAGTTCTTCTGCTAAGGGCAGTTACATCTTTACTTCAACCTACCTAAGAAAAAATCAATCTGCTAAAATGTAAGTACTCATCCGTTACTTTTTTAAAGTTAAATGTTTTTACCAACAAATGACTAGTTTTTTTTGTTAGAATTTCTAATTGATGCATTTCTTACTTCAGTTCATATTTCACTTTTCAATTGTTTTAGTATTCTTTCAATCAAGTTAACCTAAATGAAGTGAATGAAGTTAATAAATTCATATTTTATTTTATTTATTTTCTTTCTTAGCAATCAATTCTTCAATCATTCAATTATTACACATATCAAATTGTTTGATTAGATAATTCACAATTGTTGACTTATTCTTTGATTTCGTATTTTTACAGGTCTAAGAACACAGCCGACCATCTATTCCCATCGGAAGATGAATCGCTGAGTGATACACCAGTGAAAGCCAAACTGAAGGTGGATAAGAAGCGTAAGCCAGCGTCAACGAGCAGCTCGCAACCATCCACCAGTAAGAAACAGAGGATTAACCCCATCGCTCCTGTAACCAAGGCTACTGCTCGTGAGATATTTGGGAGTGACAGCGATGACGACGCGCTTGAAGTTAGTGGGAAGAAGACGCCTCCTCCTATTTATTCCTACATTACAAGGAGATTGGCAAACGGCTTTTCCCGTCAAATGGATGAACAGAAGAAAGGTGCGTTCTACATTGAAGTTAAAATTTATAGGTCCGATGAGATAGAGCGTGTACACCCTGTAAATAGATGGCGTCATTCAATCATCACCATTAAAAATAAAGCCAATGAAGATTCAGAGTCCTGGAAATGTATGAATGAGTTTATCAAAAGCACTAGAAAAGAGTTTAAAAAGTGTCCTCCAACATTTATAAGCTCCTATCAATAAAATTACCTTTCTGGACCGTCGTGTTATAATCAAATTGTATTACCATATAAGTATATATTCACGGCTAAATAATGTAATCCATACAAATATTTTATTGTAACATTTATCATGTTAAACTATCCATATTCATTTTATAACCTTATGTAATCGATTAATTCTATTAATTAAACTATGTAATGTGTATAACATTCGTTGTTTCTTTCCAGTTCATCCTGTCGATCACATCTCGCAAAGTTCTAATGTTATTATTAATAATGATACAAGCCAAATTGATATCTCAGAACAAGAACATGATACAAATATGTATGAACCTAATTGTTTATCAAAGAGTATTCATTGCGACAAATGTAAACTTGAGATTCCAGAACATAAATACAGATACCATAAGAGAACGAATATCCATAAATCGAATTGTTTAATGAAATCAAGGTTTGATAATGTTGAAATTATAGCAACAGCTTTTAAAAATAGAATTATGACTTATCGCTTAAACCCATCCATAGAAGACGAGAACCTCATACCAGAGGCGTTCTTAGATGATAAGCGACAATATATCTTAGAAATCATAAAGGTTTTAGTATCGAAAAATACCTGTATCAAAGTTAACTTTGAACTGTTTGCTTATTTTATATTACCTAAATCAAATGAGCAGCAGTTAAAGTCATTTAATACGAAATATGAAATTATATACAATAATACTGATTTTAATAAGATATACTCAAATGTAATAGAAGTATTTAAAAGAAAACTTACCGAATTCGAGCATTGTGAATCTGGATGGTCATTTGTTTCCATAAGTCACTTGGAAATAAATATAAATAAATATTGCCCTTTGCGGGGTGGTACATATTTAGACCTACCTGATGTTATTAAAAATACAAAAAGTTGTTTGAATATGCAGAATAATGATGAGTATTGTTTTTTGTGGAGTATAACCGCAGCGTTATATCCAGCCAAAAATAATGTCTGCAGGACGAACTCCTATCCACATTTTAGTACAATATTTAATCTAGAAGGGGTTTCATTTCCACCTTCATTTCGCGATATCAAGATATTTGAAAAGAATAACTGTGAGTTAAGTATTAATGTTTACGGATTAAATGAGTACTATACTGTAACCGGCCCTCTTTATGTTACGAGTTGTAAGAAAGCTAAACATATCAACTTACTGTATTTTGAAAAAAACAACAAAGGTCATTATTGTTTAATTAAAAACCTTTTACGTTTAGTACGACGACAAGTTTCATACCATAGAGGTAAAATGTATTTATGTGAGACTTGCTTGCAGTTTTTTACCTCCGAAAAAAAGTATAAATCTCATAGTTGCTCCAAAATTTTAACCTAACAAAAACAGTGCAATACAATTCAAAAATTATGAACGAAAGCAAAAAATAAATTTTGTTATATACGCTGATTTTGAAAGTATATTAATGGACTATGAAATAGAGCAGAGTGATAAAAATACCATAAAGAAGAAACTACATCAACCGTCTTGTTTTGCATTTTATGTATGTTGTGCACACGACAGCAGTTTAAATAAATATGTTACATATAGAGGGCCTAACTGTGTGGAAGTATTTATTAAAAAATTGATAGGAGAAGTGAAATTGATTCATAAAATTTTGATGACAAAGAAACCAATGCGCTCTATGACAAGAGAGCAAATTAATAATTATCGTAAAGCAACTACATGCCATATCTGTAATCATTTGTTATTTGATGATAAAGTTTGTGATCATGATCACATTACATCTGAGTATAGAGGCGCAGCACATTCGCATTGTAATTTAATTTATAGAGTGTGTCCCTTTATACCTATTATATTTCACAACTTAGCTGGCTATGATTCTCATATATTTATAACGGAATTATCAAAATATGATGGTGAGATAAAAGTTATAGCAGAAACTAAAGAAAAATATTTAACTATAACAAAAATAATAAATACGGGTAAAGGAAGTAAACCAATACAGATAAAATTCATAGACTCGTTTCAATTTCTTAGTTCAAGTCTTGAGAATCTATGTAAAAGTTTAACTGAGAATGATTTTATTCATTTATCCTCACATTTCCCCGACAAAAATCAATTCAATTTACTGCAAAGGAAAGGCATATTTCCGTATGAATACATCTGTTCATGGCAAAAATACAATGAAACACAACTGCCTGCTAAGGATAATTTTTATAATACTTTACAAATGAAACATATAACTGACGCTGAATATGAACATGCTCAGTCTGTGTGGAAATATTTTAATATAAGTTCTCTCGGTGAATATACAGACTTGTATTTAAAGTGTGATGTGCTATTATTATGTGATATATTTGAAAATTTCAGAAACATTTGTCTACAGCATTATAAACTCGATCCTGCATATTATGTAACTTCACCTGGACTGAGTTGGGATGCTATGCTACTTTATACAGGCGTGCAGTTAGAATTGATTCATGATTTGGAAATTTATGAAATGTTGGAGAAAGGAATACGTGGAGGGTTAGCTCAATGTTCTCACCGATATGCTAAAGCTAATAATATTTATTTACCTCAATATGATCATTCAAAACAATCAACATATTTAATATACTTGGACTGTAATAACCTTTACGGATATGCTATGACGAAAAAATTACCAATATCAGGATTTAAATTCATGACAAATAATGACATGCAAAAGTTTAATGTACTTAATGTTCCTGATGATGGGGAGTACGGATACATTTTAGAAGTAGATTTAGCGTATCCAGATCATTTACATGATTTACATAGTGATCTACCTTTCGCTCCTGAGAAATTCATACCCATTGGAGGGAAAACTCAAAAACTAATTGCAAATTTATATGATAAATATAAGTACATCATTCACTTCATTCATTTAAAAGAATGTATTAAAAATGGTCTTGTGTTGAAAAACATTCATAGGATTCTTTGTTTTAAACAAGAACATTTTTTGAAAAAGTACATAGACTTGAATACTAGATTACGTCAAGCAGCTTCAACATCATTTGAAAGAGATTTTTTCAAACTTTTAAATAACTCTATATTTGGTAAAACAATAGAAAATAAACGTAAGCATGTTGACGTAAAATTAGTTACCAAATGGACTGACACTTCGAATAAAACGAATAAGTTCATTGGTGCTGAGAAATTAATCACAAAACCTAATTTAAAAAGTGTTTCTATATTTAATGAAAATTTTATTGCTATACAGCTGAGTCCTGAAAAACTTGTTTTAGATAGACCAATATATATTGGATTTACAGTACTAGAATACTCTAAGCAACATTTATATAACTTTCATTATAATTTCATTAAGAAAAAATATGGTGGTAAAGCTAAATTGTGTTACACTGATACAGATAGCTTGTTATATTTAATACATACTGAAGACTTTTATAAAGATATGTGTGATAATTTGTCTGAATTTGACACAAGTAATTTTGAAAATAACAATCATTACAGTATTCCTAAGGTGAATAAAAGAATTCCTGGTTTGTTTAAGGATGAATTAGGAGGAGACCCAATCACTGAATTTATAGGATTAAGAGCAAAACTGTACTGTATTAAATCATTGAATACGCAAATTAATAAAGCTAAAGGCGTGTCTAAACCTATTACAAGATGTTTAAAGCCACATAACTATAAGGAGGTTTTATTTAAAAACTTAACACTTAAGCGTAAAATGAATATAATTAAATCAATGAAACATGTGCTGTACTCGCAGGAAGTAAATAAAGTAGTCTTGAACAGAATAGATGATAAAAGGCAAATTGTATCAAATCAAATTGAAACTGTTCCTTGGGGGCATAGTAACTACGTATGTTAACTGGTTTTTATGTAATGTTCTTCGATAATTTAATTATAGGTATGTTGTTTATTTTTTAATAATTTCTAACAAAATAAAAGTTTATTCACAACACACTTGACTTTTTTATTTGTTTCCATAAGTACCTAATATCAGTGTACCTTTAACATTTTTTTTTTTGTTATTAATAAAACACAGTTTATAAGTATTTTTTTATTATATTGAACTTAAAAATACACATTTGGTTCTAATAAACTCTAAATAGAGACAAACTTACACAGACCTATTATATAACATTTTAAATCCATATTATGAATTCGAACTTAACTTTTTAACTATTTTACTCACTAAAAGCTCAGTTTCACACATGATATCATCATATTCACTTCTCACTAAATACTGTACGTTCACGCTTGCACTACCAGGTTCAATGTCTATTTCATCCATGTGGTGACCGTCCAAATCATGTATAATTATTTTTATTAGTTGGCGAACACGCCCTGGTTCTTGACGCATGATAAATGATGTGTTTTTAAAAGATTTTGATTTCGTTTTTTGAATCTTCTTCTTCTTCTTCTTCTGTTTTTGTTGTTCTTCTATTTTTTGGTGTTGTCTCTCTTCACACACACTTGCCGCTACTTCAGCATACCGAGTTTCTCTATCTTGAGCATAGTAGAAAGGATTTATAATTGAATCGGGGATAAAATTCCTGAAAAAAAAAAAAAAAAAAAAATATGTTAATTATTATATTAATATTTTATTTTAGGTATAATTATTTAATAGCAAAACGAGCTTAGATACTTACATTACACTGAGGGTTAATATCTAAAACAGGACTGTAGGACGGTGAGTGTGACATGATGCTGTAAAAAAAAAAAAGTACTGCATTATTTATTTTATAATAGATCGAATAATAAAATAATTAAACAATAAACTTAAAAAATATTTACCTTGGTAATGTCCTCATAAACGAAAGCGATACGAAACGACTTACTTATGGAAAAGAGGGCAGCAAAGTGAAGTGATTGCTTATTTTATAATAAGTAGGTACACGCCTTACCTTAGATTACTTATTATGTGTAAATTTGAAAGATGAGAATAGCATCTTTCTTGTACTCAACACAAGTTTCGACTTGTTAGTTAAACAAGTATATATGTGCATGTTATGTAGTTTTTTAATTAATACGTAAGATGAAGTTGATTAAGCAACCCATATCCCTCAATGTTAATAATATAAAATTAAGTGACTCCGTTCACCACATAAGACATAGCGCTTTATTACCTAATACAATTCGATGTATAATATGTGGTCCATCAAACTGTGGTAAAACGAATGTTATGATTAGTTTACTGATGCATCAAAATGGGCTCAAATTTAAAAATCTTTATCTTTACTCTAAAACTACTTTTCAACCAAAATACCGTTTCTTGACTGAAGTTTTGAAAAGAGTACCACAGATTAACTTCTACGAGTTCAGTGACGATAAAGATGTAATTTCTCCGAGTGAAGCTTTAACGAATTCTGTATTCATTTTCGATGATGTTGCGTGTGAAAATCAAGTAAATATCCGTAATTATTTTTGTATGGGTAGGCATAAACAAATCGATTGTTTTTATTTATCTCAAACCTATTCAAAAATTCCAAAACAATTGTTACGTGACAATGTTAATTTTCTTATTATATTCAAGCAAGATGATGTGAATTTAAAACATATTTATGAAGAGCATGTTAGTTCTGATTTACATTGGACAGAGTTCAAGAACATTTGTCGAACTGTTTGGAGTACACCTTATAATTTTCTACTTATAAATAAAGAATCTTCATTCAATAATGGAAGGTACCGACAGAATTTTGATATTTTTTTTAAATTTGACTGACTGTCTTAAATGTACTTAAGTAATTAATATGCAAAAACAAATTCAGTATAGTTTGTTCTTTAGCTGAACGTAGTTGTTATAATATAACATGGAGAAAAATATTAAAATAGAATTAATGAAGTCTGTAGACTCCATAAAGAATAAAATAAAACAATTGAAGGATCAGGAACACTCAATGAACTTGTCACTCGATAAAATGCTAAAACCTGTCACAGATCCCCTTAAAACTCTAGTTGATTCGAATATAAATATGGAAAAAATAAAACATTTAGAAAATACAACACGCTCTAATTCTGGAGACATTGAAATGGATGACATTAATACTAGCTCATCTACAAAGTTTGAGGACTGTTACGAACCAAAACTTAATTCTACACAATTGGTTAAAAAGTCTCCCAAAATGAAATTGACAGATGATTTAGAAATTTCATTAGAGGGTCCTGATGTCTATGATATTTATGATGGTATAAATGTACCGTTTGGAATAAGAAGCGAAAACAAAATTTTATTAATGGGAAATTCAGTAGTATCATTTTCTAAAATTGATAGTTTGAATTACGATACCGACATTTTGATTAAAATCGATGATAAATCCTACAATTTAACTCCTGGTCTAAAAGAACTTTTACTCCGAAAGAAACCTGATTTAAAATTAATATCCAGCAAAGATAAACTTGTCTACAAGGATATATTGCATTATACAAATGCTCATAAAAGAGACTTCAATGCTAAAGGACAAATAAAAGGTGATAAAGGAATAAAATATCGTGAAATAATCAGACCTTTGTTTTCTGAAACGTCAAACGATGATAATCACACTAAACTTGGAGGACACTTGCCAAAGTTAAAGAAAAACAAAAACAATACTGATCTGGTATATTGGGACGACCCCAACGAATTGGTTGAGAGACTGAAACTATTAGTTGCTTCAAGAGATGCTGGCAATACAAATCATGATAATGAAATTTTATCGATAATAGAAGAATTAAAAGAAGCTGACATAATTAAAGAATAAATAGTAGCACTAATATAGTTTTCTTTCAGTATCATTGCTGAATTCAAGACACATGTTTATTTACTGAATTCTGAACATGAGTAAAGCCGATGTAGTAAATGAAATTCATAAAAATGCAAGGGTAAACTTTCCACGAAGACATGTTATAATGAAAGATATAGATGACCTTTGGCAAGCAGACTTAATTGATATGCAATCAATTTCTAAAGAAAACAAAAAGTACAGATTTATTCTTACGGTTATCGATACATTTTCGAAATATGCTTGGGCTTTTCCTTTGAAAAATAAAACCAAAGATGTTGTATGTAACTCTTTCAAGATTTTGTTGGATAAAGGGCGTGTCCCCAAAAATCTGCAAACGGATAATGGAACAGAATTTTATAACAATAAATTTCAAAAACTTATGAAATCTTATAATATAAACCATTATTCAACTTTTTCGACAAAAAAGGCATCAATAGTTGAGCGATTTATCAGAACATTGAAATCTAAACTGTATAAGGAATTCAGTTTAAAAGGTGACTATAACTGGATAGATAATACCCTTAATAATGCTATTTACAAATACAATCACACCCATCATCGGACTATTGATGAAATCCCTGCAAACGTGGATAAAACTAATAAAGAACACATACTAGGGAGATATATCAGTTTGGTGAAAAACAATAGTATAAAAAGCAAATTTAAAGTGGGTGATTATGTACGTATCAGTAAGTACAAAGGAACATTTGAAAAAGGATATACCCCCAACTGGTCGACAGAAATATTTAAAATTCGAAAAATACAATACACAACTCCTATCACCTACCTAATTGAAGATGCGATCAGCCGACCCATTTTAGGTGCATTTTATGTACAAGAGCTGCAAAAGACTAAACATCCTAATTTATATCTAGTCGAAAAAGTTCTTAGAAGTAAAGGAAATAGGGTTTTAGTAAAATGGTTAGGTTTGTCTTCTTCTGAAAACAGTTGGATTGACAAATCGAATATTTATTAAGTGTTCAACCCATGATGCGTCAGTCTTATGATGGGTATTGGAGAGAGCAGTCTTCTCAATTGGCTTATAAATAATTTACCATTTGAATTACATTTACCAGGATACAATTATTGCGGACCTGGCACAAAATTAATTAAAAGGCTAACACGTGGAGATAAAGGCATTAATAAATTAGATGAATATTGCAAAGAACACGACATTGCCTATCACAAATCTTCAAACTTAAAGGA
The DNA here is from genome assembly GCA_947363905.1 of Lithophane semibrunnea. Classification (NCBI taxonomy): domain Eukaryota; kingdom Metazoa; phylum Arthropoda; class Insecta; order Lepidoptera; family Noctuidae; genus Lithophane; species Lithophane semibrunnea. The sequence continues at coordinate 3,166,515 of OX376207.1, read as the reverse complement.
TCGCCACAAGGCAGATTTCGTTTTGTTAAATATGGCTAAAAAGCGAGCACTTGCCTCAGATGCGAGTGTAGGAGAAAAACTGGCAGCACGTATGATAAGCAGCGCTATGTCGAAAAAAATAAAAACTGGTTCTGGCCTAAAAAAAGGTAGCAAAAAGTGTTCTCCAAAAATGACATCTGGAAAAGGGTTGAAAAATAAATTTAAAAATATTATTAACAAAACGAAAAGACATATAAAAAAATTAAAACCAAAATGCAAAAAAGTGGCGATAGAATTAGCTATAGCTGCTACTAGAGAATTAGCTAATGATTCATCCATTAAACTTCCTCGCATTATTCCTATACCAAAATCTGGCGGAGTATTACCTTTGATTCCTATTTTTGCTGGTTTATCGGCGGCAGGCGCCCTAGCAGGTGGTGCAGCTGGTATTGCTAAAACCATAAATGAATTCAAGATGGCAAAAAAGTTGTATGCTGAATCGAAGAGGCACAATGAAAAGATGGAGGCTCTCTGCATCGGAAAAGGCCTTCACCTTAAACCACATAAAGATGGGCTCGGAATTTTCGTATCGAAAGAAAAAAACTAATATATCGGCTACCTAAACGACCCTTGAGTAATTTAGACATTTTGAAGTATGGAAATAATATTCCCTATTTTAGAGGTGTCTTTATGAGAGATGAGCTCCCTAAATATCCTTTTAAAAAAGAATGTGGAGTTATTAATTTAGATAGCTCTCAAAATCCTGGTTCTCATTGGGTAGCCTATGTAAAATACAATGATTATATTGAGTATTTTGACAGTTATGGAAATCTTAAACCTCCAAAGGAATTTATAAAATATGTGGGTTCCGAAGTTCACTATAATTATGATAATATTCAACGTGATCATCCTTTCAATTGTGGACATCTTTGTTTAAAGTATTTGAAGAATTTTTGGTCTATTGCAAGAATAAAATAAACAGAATCTTGTAAAAGAGTTCAGTATAGAAGCATGTCTACTACGATTACCATCTCTGGAAATAAATCGGAACTGGTTACATACTTTCAACCACCACTAGATTTATCTACCGAATACGAGTGCGGTTTGCTGTTCTTTTCAGTATTAAATTCAAGACCAAATATTCCGATTAATAACAGCAGTCTGTCTGTGATCAGAATCGAATGTGATCTTGTTCACGGTTCGTACCACAACGGATTACCAACTCATTTCATTCATGAATTTGTATCTGATACTGCTCCAGGTCATCAGTGCATGGAAATACCACAAAACGTTATTTACTATCCAGTAAAGAAAAATATAATTTCATCTATATCTGTTCGGATTATTGATCAATTTGGTCACTGTATTAACTTTGGAGAAGAATATATTCAACTACGTCTTCATTTAAGAAAAACAAAATGATAATATACTATAAAAACACCCCCTTTAAAACAAAACGGTTTAGTTCTTCTTCGATTACTGAAGTGCTGAGACGTAATAAAAAAATTAAGAAATTGACTGAAGCAAATAAACATTTTCTTAAAGCCCTAGGATTTAAAGTATGAATATACTACAGATAACTGAATCACCACACTTCGACACTTCCATTGAAAGTTATGAAGTCCATTCATACAATCCCTACAATAACAGCTTTAGAGAAAACGATGAAATCCGGATTCCCATACACCAACAAGACATATACGTGCTACCATCAGCCAGTTCAATTTACATCGAAGGTCAAGCAAAACTCTTCGGTAAAGATGGGAATCCAATCAAGAAAACTGTTACGCTCACTAATAACCCTGTTATGTCTTTGTTTCAAGACATCAGGTACGAAATAAATGGTATTGAAATAGACCGAATAAAAAATTCTGGAATTACGTCAACAATAAAATCATACATCTCATTAAATGAAGCAGAAAATAAAGTTGCTGCCCTGTGGGGTTGGAGTTTAGAGGGATTTCAAAGTGATGGATATTTTAGTGCTGTGATACCATTAAATAAGGTTTTAGGGTTTGCAGAGGATTACAATAAAATAGTGATAAATTGCAAACATGAACTTATATTGAACAGAAGTAACACTAACTTAAACAGTGTTATTCTTACTGATGATATTGCTCATTTTCAAATAGAAATACAAAGAGTTCAGTGGAGGGTGCCACACATAAAAGTATCAGACCGAGAACGACTGACACTTTTAAAGCATTTAGAAAGAGATAAACCTATTCAGATGGCGTTTAGAAATTGGGATTTATATGAGTATCCATTATTACCTAAAACCACAAAGCATTCTTGGTCAGTTAAAACTGCTTCACAATTGGAAAAACCTAGATATGTAGTTTTTTGCTTACAAACTAATCGAAAAAATAATAAAACTAAAGACAGTTCAGTATTCGATCATTGTGAAGTAACAAACGTTACACTCTTTTTAAATTCACAATATTATCCGTATGAACATTTAGGCTTAAAGTTTTCTGAGAACAAATATAGTATATTATACGAAATGTTTGTGAAATTTCGTCAGTCGTACTACAACTATCCAGTAGACCCGTTACTTAGCTTAAAGGAGTTCAAAGAAAAAGCCCCTCTCTTTATCTTAGACTGCTCAAGACAAAACGATACCCTGAAAACAGGTCCAGTGGACGTGAGGTTGGAAATTGAGTGTTCTACTGCAATACCAGATAAGACGACTGCATATTGTTTGATTATAAACGATCGACTTGTGGAATACAAACCTCTCAGCAACATTGTGCGCAGGTTATCATGACTGCCATTGTAGATGTTCAAGGATTTAAAACAGAAAGAAATGAATTTATCATTAAGGAAATTGCTGTACTTTGTAATAAAAAAATTCTGGTGTTTTTAATTAAGCCCCCGTTTCCATTTTACGATTTGACGAAACCAGAAAAACGACAAGTCAGTTGGATTGAACGTAATAGAAAGATATACTGGAGTGAAGGATTTGTGTCTTACTCAAATCATCAGAAATTGATTGTAGATATTTTAAGAGATAAACGTGTTTACACCAAAGGTTTAGAAAAAGTGTTATGGTTAAAAAATATTTCTAATAATAATAATATATATAATTTAGAAGATGAAGGTTGCCCTAATTTATTAAGCTTGAATAATAAATATGAACATTCTCATGATGTGTATAGTTGTATTTATCATGATACAATATGTGCTTTAAAAAATGTAATTTGTTTAAATAAATGGTGTATGGATAATAAATATTTGAAATAAATATTTAGTTGTTTAATTTTTGAAAATTGGGTAATATGTATCAGTTTCCTATCCCTACCAATCCCCTCCAATGTTAATCGTTATAAGCTGCTGGTAACAGATGTGAAATGTCATACTTATAAAGTTATTTGTATCAAGAACTAGGAAGTGAGTAAAGAGAATATGTCTCAAAATAAATACAATCCTCGATATGAAACGTATAATACATATAAAATGCGTGAATTTTCATTTAGATATTATTGGGCAACGGCTGATTCAAGGAGAAGATTGGTGATGGAAATGGCTGACGCTGGATTTTTTTATTTTGGAAATAGTGTAAATGATAAAGCAGCATGTTTCTCTTGTGGAGGTGTTATAGAAGATTGGGAGATTTACGACGATCCATGGATGCAACATGCTTTGCAGTTTCCTCAATGTTTTTATTTGAATGCTGTGAAAGGAAGATATTATATTATTATGTGTCTGAAACAGTTACTCTATTGAATTCAGAATGAATCTACTTATATGCCTACATATTATTGAAGTGTTATGTACCACAGCAGGGGAGTTAAACATAACTGAGACGAAATGTAGACCACACTATTATTTCATTTCTTCGAATATAATGTTTGATGGTTGAAATTGAGTGCTTCAGGATATCATCCAGAAACCCCAAATATTAATTGATTGATTGATAGATAACCCATTTTCAAGTGTGGAATTGCGGGTTCCTGGATCTTGTATGATCCAGGAACCCCAATTCTACACTACTTATTTAGCATGACAAAATCCACAAATATAACCATCTGGCACATCTTTATCGCTGCACAATGCATGAACCCATTGCCCACACACTATACATCGATACCAGAGCTCTCGATCTTTTCCAAATTCACCACAAATTAGACAAAGCTCGTTTGTAACAGCTGTTTCTCCTTCTGCATAAAAGACGTTGTCGTTGTCATCACATTCGCCTAGCATCAAAGACTCATCGTCAGAGCTCGAGCTGTTTAAAATTTTTCTCTTGTGCGACTGCGTTCCATCTGCTTTCTTTTTCTCTACTTTTGATGTTTTCGTTTTCTTTAGATTTGTTTTTCTTTTCAGTTTATCTTTAGCTTTTTCTGTCTTGATAGTTTTTAGAGTCTTTTTCATTTCTAAGGCTTCTTTGATAGGAGTTGAAGTAAGAATTTCAGAATGCTGCTTTCTTCCTTTTCCTTGGCCTTTTCCTTTCCCTTTCCCTTTTTCCAAATTTGTATCTCTCTCAGAGCCTTTTTTCTGCGGCAGAGCCATTGAACATTCACCAAAAGAAACATAGACATCCTCTTTGTCTTTTCCGAGATCATCTGATTCTGTTTCTTCCTGCGTTGTTTGCTTTGAGGTTCCACTAGTTGAGGGTATTGGCTCAATATCTTCTCTGCTGGTTATTTCTGACACGAACTGATCGGTGTGAAGAATCTCTATAGGTGCAGGACACTGATCAGTGTGAAGAATCTCTATAGGTGCAACGCACTGATCCGTGTGAAGAATATCTATAGGTGCAGCGTACTGATCAGAGAATTTGTCAGGATTCACAGGCCAAATCCCAGCTGCTGCAAATCCATTGACTGCTTTTTCTGGAGTGGCAGCCTTCAAATATGCCTTGTTGAAAAGAGGCGCAATGTCATAAGGTGTCAGCTTCTCATAGTTATTAGTTTTCATGTGCAGATCACATTCTTTGTGATATTGGAGCTTTAGAGGTCCAAAAAATGTAAGGTTAAGTGGTTGAGTACGGTGTGATGTATGAGGCGGTAGTGAAAGCATTAACACGCCATTTTGACGACAAAATTCGTAAATTTCTAATGATATGTGACTCACATGAGTGTCTAGAATCAGGAGCACGACATCCTCCAAAGTTGGCTTGGTGTGTTCAACGAAGTGCTTCAGCCAATCCAAGAACAGTTCCTCAATCATCCATCCTGATTTTGAGCACCTGTATATTGAACCTGGAGGACCACCTCTTTCTAATGCTGGTGTCATTAGAATGCGCGGGAAAATGAATAACGGTGGAATGAATTGGCCTGTGGCGCTCATGCAACAACAGACTGTGATGTTCTTCCCCCTTTCCCAACTTGTAGTAGCACCGACTTGTTTTTGACCCTTTGGTGCAAGTATTTTTCCTGGCTTATGCACAGTTGTTACACCTGATTCGTCGACATTAAACATTCTATGTTTAATGTCGAAGTATGGTATGATTTTCAAGTAAGTGAATTAAGTTCTTGAAAAATAACTCCATTTCCGTTTGATTGAAAGCAGTGATCCTGCTTACGCTGGTAGCTTGGTACTCAGACGCTGATTTCTGGGTTGCGTTTTAGGAAACCATAAAACCAATCCTTCCCGGCTTCTTCCTTTTCTCTGTTAAATGGGTGCTTAATTTTATTTCTTTCAGCATACTGATAAACACCTCTTCGTAATGCTTGCGGTGTTAACCCGTAAAACATTTTAGACAACTTGATCAGCTCATCCCGGATCTCTACTTCTTGCTCGGTAGTAAAAACAGGCTTGCCCCCTAGTCTGGGTTTATATTCAGGACCTTTTTTTACGTGATCGTGGAGGGTCATTACTGGTACTCCAAATTTCTCTGCTGTTTTACGTAATTTGGAGCCCGCGTTTACCTCTTCTATAGCGAGTCTCATTTTGCGGGGAGACCAGGTAAGCTTCTTTCCTCGAGGCATCTGAAAATAAAGATAGAACAGAAAATAACTAAATCGAATCAAGACCTGCGGGTGATACCGTACTTGCGGGTGATACCGTACAAAAATGTACGAACCCACCCGAAGCCGCCATTTTGGGAGAAATATTTTAACAAACGAAAATTATTCGTGATTTCAATGAAAAATTACAATCAATCGAATCCTAAATCAATATCGTACAACTTACATAAACAAATAACACAATTCAATAAAAAATATAGTACTTACAGCGTAAATCTTTCACGGCAATTTTTATAAAAATTGGCGCGAAAACGTGACACATGCTTTACACGCGGAACCTGACGAGTCAATGGAGCGGGCGGGAGGGGAGAACGCAGCAGTGCCGTGTTGCGACCGTTAGACAAGGATAGACCTAATTTCTCATGATTCGGTCCCTGTCAAATACAATGTACGGTATCGTCCGCTGTACGGAATGTCCCGCCGCTCCCCTACTCATGTTTCGTACAGTGCGAACGCAAGTTCAACAAAACAAGTAATGACATTTGTTTCATGTGACAAGTTTCGAAACATCTACATGTTAAATGTTTTCTGGTGCAAACGCATAGTTAAAGAAACACGTTTTGATTACGATCTGCACTTTTAATATAATTAACACAATTACAAGTTTCTCAACATGGTCCTTCGAGCGATTTTATAGTAGTCCAGTGAAAAATCAGTGCATTTGTGTGGAAATTGGATAAGAAAAGAAACCCACGCCGGTCGACGGAAAGGAACGGGCGAGTCCATTTTTAATCTTTAAAGAGGACAAGTCTACAACGCTCAAGAAAGTTCTGGCGAGCGCCGCGTTCGAGTATTCTCTATAATTCTGCGAAGAAATCTAAGCTCCAATTTTGGTTAGCCAGCGTGCAGCGAGCATCAACTTCCGGGGACGCCGACTTCGATTCGTCACTGCCAAGCAGGACGCATCTGATTGGCTCACGTGGCATCACGCCACCTCAACGAGCCAATCAGCGACGGGCAAGTCCATCGCGTTCGTTCGAGCACTGGAGCAGCTAGAGATGGGTTGTAACAGGTAAATCACGATAATTATCTGTTATCACTGTGACTGTGACACAAAAATCACAGATACAAATATCTGTTATTAAATCACAGCCTGTTATTTTTGTACTGACGATAAATTTTTAAGATCAGGTCGCGAAGTGACCACCTATGCCCACAAAATGGTCCCACACAACACTAACTTTTCTATTTACACTTGTAATTGTTTTTTTAATGAAACCTTACTTTATACTGTACACATCTTTACCTAATCATTAAAAAAAGTTAACTGCACTCCTACACTACACTAAACTATAAAACGAATAACCTAAACTAAAAACTAATATCTAACTAACATCTGTACATAAATTGAATAAACATTAATACGCCATACACACTTAGAAATTATTTCGACCAATTTCGTCTTCCGTTTTAGGAAAGAAAGACTGAAAGATGTGAAAAATGCATCAAATCAAATTTGAAAAATTCAATAATGTCTACAAATAAACCAGCCAAATTAATTTCAATTGAATATCATCTTTATTTCTATCTCCATAAAGTCGAACATACGCGGAACATTTTGCGACCAATCCCGTCAAACGTCAAACCAAAGATAATAAAGGAGTCCGGAGACGATCACTATATTTTTTTTGGTTGCATCACAAAGAAAATCGTACAGAATTAAAGTTTTTGCAAGCCAACAATAACAAACCAGGCAAATTTAATCCTCAATAAAATTGAAAATTTATTTACACTGGTTTCGCGAAAAAAAAAAAAGAATATTCTGCGATTAAAAATTCCGTCAAATCACACATAAGTCTGCGCGCGACTGTTGGCGTGCTTTATTCTATATTGTAATATTTAAAATATAATGCAGTTATTTAATTTATGATTTAAAATAAAATATCTATATCAATAATTAATCTAAGTAATTCTAAAACTTAGGCGACGAGACGGCGCGGCCTACGATATTATGATTAGTTCCGATTTGAGCCGCGTGCAGACATATCTTGCGAGCACTCTAATTTTCTTGGTTGCAAATCAAATTGCCATACAGAAAAATATAATAAAATTTTAAGTTTTTTTTTATTGGTCACTCAGTGATCACAGTAACAGGTAACACGACCTAATTTAAGAGTAACATTTTCGAAAATGTTTGTTCTTGTAAGACCACCAACAGTATTTTAGGGATAATAATTACTAAGTGCTTCTCTTTCTAGCGTAGTTTAACCGCTTTAGTAAGAATGAGAAGTAAACATATTTCGAACTAAATAATAGGTGCTTCTCTTTTTAGCAAGGGAAGCAAAAGAGAGAAATTGAGATATTTACTGATATTTCTTCCTTCCTTTGTGTGAGTGTGTGTATGTGAGTAACAGCTATGTGACAGAATAACAGCCGATATCACAGAATCACAGGCAATCACAGTCTGTGACTGTGATCACAGTCACAGGAACAGGTCAGTACAGTACCAGTCGCGCGGTAACAGTTTTTGAGGGCCTGTTATTTTAGGTAACAGATATTTATATCGGTAGGAGCAACTGCTATTAATTAAAATCAGTGCAACAGAAGTAATATTATTTATTTATTTATTTTTTCTTACAACAACTATCTTTACAGGTCTTCGACCTAATTCGATAGTGTGGCTACGAACTATTATTTAAAAATACCTACTTAATTAGATATCTAAATACTAATGATTTTTAAATATCTGTTATTTCTATCTGTGACGATAAATACGCCTCTCCCCTAACCCCTAACGGCGCTTGCTCCAGTTAGTAACTGGAGCAAGCGCCGCCACGCCGTCGCGCACCGCCCGTCGGACGGAACTCGGAAGGAAGTTTTTTTCAAATCACAACGCGTGCCAACCGCTATATATTTTTCATTAGGTCATGCAGACATTCAAAAAAAAAACGTTGTGTTGTTCTTGTGCGGTCAAGATAATTTCATTTTCAGTTTTCAACAATGGCAAACGAACAAATAAAAACGCTCATCAGGAAGAGAGCGTCAATAAAAGGCTCAATAACAAAGATTGAAAACGTATTCAAAAACACCGAGGAACATAAGTTCTCTAAACAGGCGTTAATCATACAGGAAGAGCATCTTCGAAATGCATTCCAAAAATACGAACAATTCTCGTTGGAGATATCCCAAGGAGCACTTAGGCGTTACCGACATCAAATATGCATCACTTATAGAACTTAGAGTTCTTTTGGGGACGCACAAGGGTGTCAAGAAAAGATTCTATATTTATAAGGTTGATTTACCAGTTATTATACAGCTCAAGCTGTACTAAATCTTTATAAAAGAATCCGCGTAAACTAAAGGTGTTAAAACGGAATATTAAAACTCTACTTTAAAACTTTAAGAATGTTTGACACTTTAAGCTAATGTTTATTATTCAAGCTGCACAGAGGCTGTATTTTGCATGTGATCACTTACTTACTACAGCTTTATGTGTTAATATGGTACCACTCTATACTTGATTCTGTATAATAGTATATGCAAACTCCTTTATAAAACTTATTATTATTGCGTAATTATACACCCTTGTAAATGGTAGAGTTTTATGACTTCTGACAAATATGATGATAAAACACTATAATAATAAATTAACTCTATAGTACAGCTTTAGTCTGTTTTATTGTCAGTCGTCTATCTTTGCAATAGTAAATAAACGTGTAATTCTGGATAAAAATATGTGGAAAAAAGGAAAAAGGTCCGGTGGAGTCAAAAGGAAGATTAAAAGAGAATATAAAAATATAACAAATTACCAACCAAATGAAACTAGTGATACTGAGTCGTCATTTATAGAGAATGAAATCGAATGATCTACAGTCAAGCGCCACTTCAGTCGACGAAGGTTCCGTAGCAAAAACGTCAAACATTGATATTGAAAGTGAAAATTTAATAAAACCTTGGGAAACTGATAATGACATATTTTCATGCAGCAGTACAAGTAAAGAAGACGAATTTTCAGAAAATTTACTGTTCCGTCGTAAAATTAAGGAATGGGCTATAGAAAGAAATATATCTCAAAAAGCTCTTAGTGATTTAGCAACAATACTAAATTGCAGATTTCCGGGAATATTACCACGGGACGCTAGAGCAATTATAGGTACTGTCAAACAAATACATAATATCAAGACTATATATAGAACAAGGAGAATACTGGCATAATGGCCTCACTAAATCTCTACAGAAAGCATTGGAAAACTGGGTAGGTGTTCCAAACAAAGTAAAATTAAATTTCAATTTCGGCGGTCTCCCAATATTTAAAATCTCCAATAAAGAATTTTGGCCAATTTTATGTAATATATTTGAAAGACCTGATATAGAGCCATTTGTTATTGGTATCTATTTTGGAGTTGGAAAACCAAAAGAAATTGATCAATATTTAGATGATTTTGTAAAAGAAATAGGAAATTTAATTAAAGAAGGAATTTATATCGAAGATAGAAAAATATCTATTGAAATTAGATGTTTTATATGTGATTCTCCAGCGAGAGCTTACATTAAAGGTACTTAAAGTATATACAAACTTACAACAAACTACGGATTTAGCCTATTTAAAAAAATCACATAGTAGGCTTAGTGATTTTTTAATTTTCTAAGACTTACGTTTTCGCGGGAGACTATAAAGGTGATATGCACAGTTTGAAATTTACTTTTCGTTTTTACGCAATCGGTTTGTTATACTATACAAAATGTCGTTATATAAAATTATAAATGTGGCTTCATTCGTAGTTTCATTAAACCATAATTCGACTAAAATAATTCTTGTAATATTTAACTTTCAGGTGTATGTAACTTTAATGCAAAACATGGTTGCTTAAAATGTGTCACAGTACGAGAATATTCATACTTATCACATACAGTGACATTTCCTGAAACTATTTGCCGCCCTAGAACAGACCAAGAATTTCGAGAAAAAAAGTATGGGCCTCACCATAAAAAAGATTCTCCTCTACTGAAGTTGCCTGTTGATATGATACAAGACTTCCCGGTAGCAGATTCTCTACACCTCGTGGATTTGGGAATAATGAAGCGGCTATTAGTTGGTTGGCGTAACGGTAATTTTGGAAAATATATTACCAAATGGAGTGCCAGAGATACCGAAACAGTTTCAAATTTTCTTATTAAACGCAAATTGCCATCTGAAATTCATAGGTCAGTAAGAGGATTAGACTGTCTTTCTCATTGGAAAGCATCAGAATATAGATCTTTTTTACTTTATTTGAGCATTGTAATACTTCCAGACGCATTACAACACGATGTATTTTCACACTTCCTGGCATTTTTTTGTGGTATTACAATATGCTCTAGCAAAAACTATAATCATTTTCTGCCATTGGCAAAAGAGCTTCTAAAATATTTTGTTGAGCATTATAAAGACTTTTATGGATCAGATTATATAACTAGCAATGTCCATAATGTAGTGCATCTCACAGATGAAGTACAACGATTTGGTCCACTTCATACGTTTAGTGCTTATCCTTTTGAAAACAAGCTGTATTTGTTAAAAAGGATGCTAAGGCATGGCAACAAACCTCTAGCTCAAGTAGCAAAAAGATTGAGTGAAAATTCAGGATTAGAAATGAGCAAAAGCAGACAAAATCAGCAAATCACATATGTTGAACCCTTTGTTACTACTAATAGCAGAAAACTAAATATACTACATTTGAAAGATTTTAAAATTTCTTTGAAACCACAGGATAAATATTTTATATGTTACAATAGTGACATTTTGGAAGTGAAAAAAATAGAAACCGTTGTTAGCAGTGAAATAAAGATAATTGGCTATAAAAATACTGGCTTAATCGACGTTTTTGAAGAACCAATTAAATCATCATACTTAAACATATTCAAAGCCAAATTATCTACTATCAAGCGGACAGAAACCGTAGTTAGTTCTAAAGATATAAAATCTAAATTAGTATGTATTGAACACAAAAATTACTTATACTTTATACCCCTTTTGCATACAGTTTAAATTAATTAAATTTATTTATTTATTTAATACTTTAAGCACACAAATGTACAGAGGCGGACTTAATGCCATAGGCATTTTCTACCAGTCAACCTTTAAAATTAAGTTTAAAAGAGAAATAAAACACTTTGTAATCAAGAAAATGTGTTTTTATTTTTATTCTTTGCAAAACCCGCAGATGTTCAAAGAACTATAAACAAACACCACTGGACATAATTTGGTGTCTTATGGACAATCACAGTCACAAGATTACGTGTTTTCTTCTTAAATGCTAACTTATCTATAAAACACTGTCGCATGGACATACTCAAATAGTTTCTACTTACTTACTAGATAGGCAATAAAAACAGTCACATAATTTGGTGTCTTACGGACAATATATCACAGTCACGAGATTACGTGTTTTCTTCTTAAATGCTAACTTATCTATAAAACACTGTCGCATGGACACGATAAAATAGTTTCTTTGTTATACTTACTTACTAGGTAGGCAATAAAACAGTCACATAATTTGGTGTCTTAAGGACAATCACAGTCACGAGATTACGTGTTTTCTTCTTAAATGCTAACTTATATATTACACTGTTGCACGGACAATTATGGTCCTTTAAATTTTTACATATTGAGTTATTAGATAGCCAATAAAACCACAGTCACGAGATTACGTGTTTTTATAAATGCTAAGAGTATCCGCATAATACACACCCCACCTGCAAATTCAGTTTCTGCAATCAACACCTGTCGTTAGCCAAGTAAGATTTAAATGTAGTTTGTAAACGTAAGCACTCTTAGAAAGCTAGGTAAACAAAAAAGAAACAAGTTTTTATGATAAACTTAGATTGGGAACATTAATTATTTTATTTTATTAACTTAAGTTAATAAAATAAAATAATTAATGATAACATTGCCCGATAAGATAAATGAAAATGTAGTTATTAAGTCGTCTTCTTCTCTTTCCTCTGTAACATCTTCCGTGGTATTTTTTGTTTCATTTGTAGCGTCATCGTCTGCAACAATCATGACGCTTTCAACTTGGTTGGTGGTTTGATTTGTTTGATTGGAATTTTAAGTGTATCTTTTTTTGTTCTCCTACGTTTTGTTGATGCTCTTTCATTCTTGCTGAGTTTTCTCTTTACAGAATTTTTAAGAACAGTTTTTAAAAAGTTTTCATTATTTTCAATGGTATAAGTTTGGTCCCAAATATGTATCAGTTCGTAGTAAAACTTAAGGACGTTTTTATAAGCCTTTAATGGATTTTTTACGTTATCACTACCTCTACTACCACCAGTCTAGGACCACTTGCATAAGAAATCCCGAGTAAAAAACATATCTAATATTTTGTATGCACAGGTTCCACCTCTTCCATCCGATTGTGAACATACGAAAGAGTATTGTTTCAGCAGTTTATTTTTTTGCTGCTTGTCTGTTAAAAGTGATTCTAATTCTTCTAGCTCTTTAACTGAATCAATAGGTTTTATGACAAATGTATCATTTTCAAACTCGCTGGATTTGCCCAGTGTAACCACGTCTGTATTTTTAGTATGGTCACACTTGGAAAATTCGTAATCTATTTGCACTGATAGACTTGCCAATTTGTGTAACATTTTTTTCTGGTTGTCCTCTAGAACATTTATTGTTTGTGTCATATTTATTTGATTTTCTAAAATCAATTTTAGGTAATTTTCAATCTGATGCACATCAGTGTTTTGCTGTATTTGTGTTTCGAAATTATTATTTTGTGTTGCCACATCAGAGTCATTTATACAGGGTGTTAGGGTAAACACCGTTATCCTTGCAACCAGTGATTTAGTTTCATTTATAGAACGTAAAATCAATGGAAAATTACAACTTTTTTTTTCTTTTTTTTAATTCTACATTTTACCACAAAAGACGCAAGTTCGTTGTCCTATGCGCTAGGGCAACGAACTTGCGTCTCAACACGGGCGGGGGCTGCGGGATTTGACCTGACCGGCCGCGACCCCTCCCTCAGTCAGTCAGCTGTTTCGCTAGAGAGCACGGTGTCGGATAGAAACTTTTTAAAATCTTTTAATGAAAATGACGTTTTTTTTTTGTTGTGTTCGGTCATTTATTTTTATATTTAAGTCAACTACCCATGGTTTGAATGACAAGACTGTTTACCCTTACAGCCTGTATATTGAATAACGTATTCAGCTGCAGTTGTTGGAAGAACCGGTGTAGATGTTGTAGCTGTAGATGAAGTTAATAACTTCTCTGGTTGAATATGTGCCTGAAATCACACATAAAATGGATTAATGATGTTTTTGTCAATCGCTATGCAAACATTTTGACTTTTAGAGAGACCGTAGTCTGCATATGGAGTTGGCCCAAAATGTTAAGTATGTAGGTATACTATACACTAGCTGTGCCCGCGACTTCGTTCGCGTGGATGTCGGAACTTAACAATGTATTTTTTGGTGCGAAGGAGCATTTTCAACAAAAAAAACCGAACCAATCAAATAAAATATTTAACCAAATAAATCAACAATTTACAACAACACGAACTTTCAAAATGAGAATGAAGACTAATTTTCAAACTACGAAGTAAATAAAGACCGGGAGCCAAGTCAAAATTTTGTCAGTGATTTCCTCTCAAGCCATAATTAGTAGACTACATAAGGGAGTCGTATCATAAAGATTCGTGAAAGTCAGCTGCGCTTCAGCGATAGCCGTTTCAAACACGTAGAAAAAAAAAACATTTTAGTCATTTACTCCCAACTGAAACCTGGTTTATATGATTATTTAGTTATTTTTTTGGTTTTTTCATTTTTATTGTTTAGTTATTTTTATTAATTTTATTGAAAAATTTCTTCATAAACAATATTTGGTGTACGAATTTCTTGGGCTAAAACAACACCACTACTGGCATTCCTCGCCCGTGAACATGCCACGTATAGTTGCCCATGGGTAAAGCAACCTTTAGTTAAATCAATGCCAGCTTAGATTGGAGAATGATCGTCATCATCACCAAAATGCATGCAACAGCATGACATCCGCGTTTCAGAACAATGCGATCGGTATCATGAGTCACAAAGACAAAGAATCGAGCGCTTATCTCAGCTACGTGGAAGTGTAATCAATACCGCACGCAGTTGATCTCGATCTCTTCCGATAGATGGCGCTGTTTTAATATTGTACTCCAGAAACACTATTTTAATTTTTATTAATTTACATTTTTTTTAAGATGTTTACTGATTACGATTAAACAAAAAACTTAATGTTACTTCAATTGACTCACATATTGTTGCGTATAAAAGTTACGTGAAGTACCAAGTGCACATAATCAATTTTTTTTCTAAAATAAATGAATTTTTGTAAAATAAAAGTAGTTACTCCTTATTACATCAGCTACCTGCCAATAAAAGTCCCGTCAAAATCGGTCTAGCCATTTCAGAGATTAGCGATTACAAACAGACAGACAGACAGACAAAAATGGTAAAATATGTTATTTTGGTGTATGTACCTTATATATATTCATATGCAAGTAGTAAAAAACGGTTATTTCAATATTACAAACAGACACTCCAATTTTATTTATATGTATGTATGTACAGTCACGAGCAATAATACATATACATTGTCACAGTTTCAAAAATATCTTTACTTCTACCATTCAAAAAATATGTGTACGACAATTTTTTTCTAAATAATGTAACCGTCAAACTGTGTCAAAACTGGGTAAACATTGGTTTCACAGTAATATAAACGAAACAAAATCAGTAAAAAGTTGACACTTGCAATGTCATTTTAAAGTATCCATGACAATTTCAATAATATGTATACAGTTGTAGATATGTTATAGAAATTGTCATGGATACATTAAAATGAAATTGAAAGTGTTCACCTACTTTTTCGATCGATATTTTGACTTTCAATTGTTTTTCAAATCAAATCGTTTATTATCAGGCGTCGACGGCCCATAGCAAGTTAGTAATCAGTACAAACTTAAAAACTATGTTAGTAGTAACACACAAGTACAAAAATAAAAATAAAATAATACACAGATACAACACAACATAAAGCAAAGATTATGCAAAGATTATAGGAAGATTTATCAAGTCCCATGTCTGACATGCAGCTTGATAAATCTGTCCATTGTAGGCCCATCTAGCCTTTCTGCAAATACCTTCAGAATGCTATTGCTGCTTCCCCTCAATCTGCGTACCACTGATGCCACTTTTTTGCGCATGATCGCGAAATAATCGTCAGTGTACGCATCCGCGAACATCCCTGACGCACTACAGTAAGGTGGAAGCCGCAACAGCGCCCTGAAGGCGTTATTATATTGAATGCGCAGTGCGCTGTCAGCTTTTTGGGTATGATTAGCCCACAGACTGCTGGTGTAAAATATTTGACAAAACGCCTTAAAAAGTGTTATTTTAACCGGTGCTGAACAACCAGCAAACCTGCGTGCCAACATGTTTCCCCTCACAGCCAGCGCCCTGCGCTCCCTTTCCATATCTAGGTCATCTTTTAAATCCTCTGTCACAATATGGCCCAGATATTTAAATTGTGACACCCTGTTCAAAGGTAACCCGTTCAGTTCAACGGGTGGGACATTTGAGGGACTTTTATTTTTTCCCTTAAAAACCAATAACTCACTTTTCGTGGGATTATACTTTAGCCCATGTTGTTCAGCGTATTTTTCACATATACTGAGTAACTTTCTGATTCCCCCGATTGTGGGGCTCAGCAGCACCATATCGTCTGCGTAACTTAAATTATTTAAACTAACTCCGTCTACATGACAACCAACATGGGTGCTGCTGAGCTCAACAAGCAGGTTGTTTACATATATATTAAAGATTCTCGGTGAAGTCAGACCCCCTTGCCTCACACCACATTTGAGTTTATATGGTTCTGTTAATGCATTGGACCATTTTACAAAGTTCCTCTGCTTCTCATACCAGATAGATAATATTGACACCAATGCAGCCGGCACTCCCGCACTCCGAAGCTTCTCCCATAACACTTTATATGAAACTAGGTCGAACGCTTTGGAAAGGTCTAGGAAACAAGCATACACTGGTGTCTTCCTGTCCGTATAATATTTGACAGTATGCTTTAACGCAAGTATTGCACTCTCTGTAGACAGCCCCGCACGAAAACCGAACTGAGTGTCGTGTAGTTTTGTCCAGTTACTCAGGTGCGCGTCAAGCACACTGTCAAACACTTTGGCTATTACAGTTGCCAACGAAATTGGCCTATAGTTCCCTTTGTCTGCTATGTCCTCCGTCCGATTTTTTACAATAGGTACAACTAACGTATCAAGCATCCCTTGTGGAAGGTAAGAATGGCCCACACATAGATTTAAAAACATGGTTAATACTCTTGGCAAGTGCACACCGGCATTTTGAAGATGCTCAATGCTGAGCCCATCATGCCCAGGAGACTTTCCCCGCTTCATACATTTAATGACTGCTTTAATTTCTGTACACGTAAGCTTAAAAGGTGTTTCTGACCGATAGGACTCAGCATCATTCACCCTTCCCACAGATTCAAGAGGTGAGCTCACAATAAACTGCTCTTTAAATATATTAGCTACCGCAGTGTGGTCACTCTCACCCTCCACACTGAATGGTAAGCTTGGAGAGACATTGAGCTTTTTAGTAACTTTCCAGAATGTCGAGAAACATTTCTTGGAATGGAGTGAGGCCAATATATCCATTGCAATTGTTTCTTGGTTCTTAATGGCCCATTTCAATTTTGATTTAAATACTTTACGACTTAATATCATGTCCTCATAGATAGGCCCACTACTGGGTTCCCCATACCAAATCCACAATTTAAACTTAGACCTTGCTCGAGTATGAACATCTTTGACATGCTTGTTCCAGCCTTTTATAACCTTCTTTTTACTAATGAATTTAGACATTCGGTTTGCACTAGCTGATTCACTTAATATAGATACTATGTTTTTATACAATGAATCCAACAATAACCTATGATTGGGATCATCACAAAAATTATCAGCACATCGCTCAAAGGCCTCAGGAAAATCTATGATTTTCAATTTGTTGTTGCACATATACGAGTACTCCTTTATTTCATCAGGGCTTCTCTCCCCCCATCGAACACCATTAAGTGATGATTCAATTACACTAGTTTTTAATCTAATAACATTCACATCACATTCTATTTTTATGGGAAAGTGATCTGACCAAAACGTATCATAAATAACCTCAATGTTTACAATTGTTTTCCCCGCCGCTTGTGTGACAAGACAGTGGTCGAGCCAGCGCTTACACCCGTGTGAGTCACTAATGAACGTGTATGTTTGCGATAATATGCCTAAGAAATCAAAGTCCGCGCATAATAATTCTTGCTCATTACAAAAGCTGATAAGTTCATCGCAAAATGACTCACCCGGGTGCGCGTTGAAGTCTCCCAACACATACACTGCTTCAGCATTATTGCTTTGTATAATAGAATACATCTCGCTAAGACACTCCGTAAAAAGTGGTAGATTTTCACGACAATCCGTCGGCATATACATGTTTATAACCAAAAAACACCTGTTGTTCACCACTATATTCACTGCACATATACGATCACTGATACTTTGTACCTCACTCACGTAGCTAAATGCAGTTTTACGCCATAGTATGGCGAGCCCTCCGTAGGGTCGGGTCTCCCTTTACACATGCCAGCTGACGTGTCTACTGATGACTTTCCCGTGTAGTTGAATTCCTGATGAACACTATCAAGAAAGGTTAAATCATGTGGGTATAGCCACGTTTCTTGCAGCAAAACAACATCAGCTGTTTTGCACAGTGAACGCACACAGTTCACCGACCTTTTGATATTTTTGCAGTTGAATGTTATTACGTTCATTTTTGAGATACTATCCATTGTTTGATTTGATTATTGCACTACCAAAAATTGAGTTATTTTTGTCTTCCCTTCTATTCGCCTAATAATAATAATAATAATAAAACGCCTAAATGTCACGCCGTCAGGCCATATCTGGTCATCCAGAAACACATCGAGTTTGTTTTTATCCACAAGCAGTTTAAAGGCATTGTATGGCTTTTCCCTCTTCATCTTTATTTTCTCAAGCGAGACGGTCTCCGTAGTTTTATTTTTAATATACTTGCAAATGTCATCAACCGCTACCTCCTTGTTCACGTTGGATATAAACAAAGGAATTTTAACATCTGCTGCTTTAAATTTCTCTGACACGTCTGTGGTAGCTTTGCCCGTTTTACCCGTAAAACGATTTTTTGACCGCCGCTTTTGCACTAAGGTCCACTTGTCCGTTGGTTTTTTAGGCGTTTTCCATTCACCATTCCTTGCGACCTCCGCCATGGTAGACATTTTTAATTGACTGGTTTCTGCACGACAAACAGCTGACTCAGACAACATTTCACATATTTCGTTATCCATTAGTGTTGAGTTAATCGGTGCTGGCGCACCCGTTATTATCGCCTCAGTGTGTGTGCAAGCGAGAGAACGATACTTTGGTGACTCAGTGCGCTTGCGCTCTGAGCTCGCACACCTCATATTTGAGTAACCGTCGCCGTACACAGGCGCCGCCGGTGATAATCCTACCGGCCCACTGTCAAGCAAATACCCTCCTCTTTTCTTCGCATTAATATTGCGCGACAGTAATGATAATCTGGGCATGTTTGATTCCAATTCTAGCTTAATTTCATCCAGTTGAGTGACTGTTGCATATTTACTTTTTATTTCATTGATATCTCCACGTATTATCAGTAGATCTTTTAATAATTTGGTCACATCCACATGATCAAATGTAACTGGCGGTAATTTCTGCAAGTCACGTGCAACGAAGATTGGTATAAGGTCTGGCTCTGTCACTTTGAAGACACATATAATATCCTCCAGGTCTCTCACTTTTTTCCCTTCTTTACGTCTAGTCACTTTCTTCTTGTCAGTTTTAATTGACCTAAACAGCAACTCCTTAGCACTGTCCACTTCTTCCACCGTGAAGGCGGTATCACAAATCCTAATAAGGCTCTCATTGTCCATCACGTCTATTTTATTTTGGATAAATGATAAAAGTTCACAAATAACAATATTGCAATTCACACATTTTAGCGTGTTCGCAGACATTTTCGCGGTAACAGGTGGGTAGACCTGTATTCGACCGTGCGCGGGCGCGTCCAGGTGTCGACTGGACTTTTTGCATTCAGCTTTTATTTTCTTAATAGAAATTGTAAACGTGTTATAGAAATTGTCATGGATACATTAAAATGACATTGAAAGTGTATACCTCCTTTTTACAAGCTTTATATTAGCTTGCTCTGTTCGTATGTTTCCGGTTACTCCTTTTGTCATCAATTTTTCAAGCACTTCCTGGCATCCGATTGAACTGAAACTTGGCATTCTCATACAACTACCGAGACATTTTGAAAAAATGAGACCATGTTGCTGGTCTGATGATGGAGCCGGAAGTTGGTCATAGGAACTCTTCAATAAAACAAGATAGCACCATCGTGTTTGGACTCATTGGTCATGTATTAACGAGTGCTTTAATACTAGGTGTGTTCAGGGTCTGATGATGGAGCCGGAAGGTGGCCATGGGAAAACCTCAATGAAATAAGTAGCACCATCGTGTTTGGACTAATTGGTCATGTATTAACAAGTGCTTTGACACTAGGTGGTGTTCAGGGTCTGATGATGGAGCCGGAAGGTGGCCATGGTAACTCCTCAATCAAACAAGATATAACCATCGTGTTTGGACTCATTGGTCATGTATTAACAAGTGCTTTGACACTTTGTGGTGTTCTGGGTCTGATGACGGAGCTGGAAGGTGGCCATGGGAAAACCTCAATCAAACAAGACAGCACCATCGTGTTTGGGCTCATTAGTTGTGTATTGACAAGTTGTCACACTTGTCTTTCTACGTTGAAATACAAGTGTGCGTGCACAGAGTGTTTCTTTTACGTCTCAATTAATAGCTTTGTGAATATTTCACTAATTTTTTTTTTTTTTTTGGTTTTATGGACGCTATACTATTGCGGGTTGACGGGAACGCCCTTTGTTAGTTAACATACGTATATTATAACCCCAAAAAATGGAAATAAAAATTATAGTTATAAAACTAAAACCCCGACTACGGCAAAAAAGTAAATCAACTAAAAAGGTATAAACAAGACATCACAGACTGACAAATTTAAAAATCCGGAGTCACACATAAGTCGTCGATTTATGCTCTAACACATGTGACTCCGGATTATTTTCTTGTCTGTCTGTGATGTATTGTTTATACCTCTTTGGATTGACTTTTGTCGTAGTTGAGTTTTAGTTTTATAACTCATAATGTCGGGGATAGTGCAAATCCGCGTAACTAGCATTGGATAATTCCGCGTATCTGACAAATGTAGCCAATTTTCAATTTCGCGGGCATTCAACGTAAGATCCCGATTGGCACCCTTCTCGCTGACTTCTCGCTGACGTGACTTTCGTTCGACCAATAGAAAGCAAGAATTCGCCCAAAAACAATACTGCGTATCTACAGCCGGCAATTGACAATACCGCGTATGTCATCAGGTGTCATTGGGAGCGTATTTTGTGGTTTATTTTTGTTGTTAAACTCAGTGTTTACGTTGAAACTCAGTGTTTACGTTGAAACTCAGTGTTTACGTTGATTAAGTATTTTCTATGTGAAATGTCAGTATTAAGCATCATTTAAATACATTTTAACTTCATTTACTTGTCCTTACCTATTTTTCTTTGCAAAAAATAACTAATTATTATTAACTGAACGTGTCTAAACTATCAAGTCTTTATAAATACTTTTAATATTAAAGCAGATTACCGAATTATGTAAATCAATTATGGTTTTGTCTGTTTTTACACATGTTATGTAGTTACGCGGTTTTGCTTTCCATTAAAGTAATCTTATTTTAATGAACAGTAAAACCGCGTAAGTTACGTGCTATGCTGATGCATTTGATTAAAGTTTTATTTTTATTTTTTTTAGCATTAAAATGGCGAATGAGTCGTGTAGCAAAGATGAAACACTTCAGGTCACAACATTAATCGATTTAAAGAGAAGACGCGAAAAATTATTGGAGGTTAAAAAAATGATTTTACGTAGGCAATCGGCAGCTGATGAAAATACCAAAGAATTCCCCAAAAACTTACCTAATAGCAGTCTTGTTAATTCGGAAAACCAAGAAGAGCTTCCTAAAGAAACTGAAGCTTTAGCTTATTGTGACACAACCACTTTTAGTACTTCCTGCTTAGAAAATCTGCTGGAAATTAATGATCACGACAATGTTTCTGGCCAGTGTGTGACTTCTACTAATAATTTGGTATCCAATGTTTCTAAAGAGGATGTATGCACTGAAATCAATAATGAACTAAGTGAATTAGGTTTTGACTTTTCATCAGATGATTCTGTTGCCGACCCAGATTACTTTCCACTCTCTGAAATAACCAATGTTGCACCGATAGCTTCAACATCAACTGACAGCAATTATGATTTGTTTCCTGAAACAATCTTGGAACGTGAGGTTGCCATTGAGTCCAGAGTAAGAAAACGAAAAGCAGACGTAATGTCTACAAAAAGGTTAAGAAACAAGACGTTAAGAATGCTAGGTCAAGAATACGTAGGTTTTAGAAAGACTGGAGATGAAAAATTTTCACAAGACTCTATCAAACCCGCGCGACAACTTGGACAGCCTTGTAATTCAAGCAAATGTTTAAGGAGCAAAGTATTTCACTGCGATAAATTTACAGAAACGGTACGATTAAATATATTTAACGAATTTTGGAAGCTTGCCTGGATAGCGAAGAAAATGTTTGTTTCATCTTTAGTAGATAGAAAAACAACTAAAAGGAAAACCACTAAAAGGGTTGATACAAGACGAAGTGCTACAAAAGTCTATTATTTAAAATTAAATGACCAAAAAATGAGAGTATGTTTAAAGACGTTCTTAGGAACATTTGGAATTAAGGAGTGGACAGTGAGGTACTGGCTAGGAGAGAAACCAAATAAATAATCGAGTAAAGGCCAGAGAGATGTTGCATTGCCTCAGTTGAAAGAGTTGGTACAAATATTTTTGAGAGCCATGCTCAAAATGCCTTCTCACTACTGTAGAAAAGAGAGTACAAAACTATATTTAGAACCCATTATACAGTCTAAGCGTGAACTCTATCGTATTTATGTTAAAGAGGCAACAAAAACTGGACAGAAAGTGGCTTCCAGAAAACTTTTCGAGGATGTTTTGGAAGATGAAACATAGCTTTGTTTCAACCAAAAAAAGATGCGTGTGATCTATGTTGTTCATACAAAGCTGGCAATATTACAGAGGAACTATATCAACAACATGTGTCACGAAAAGATTTAGCAAGACAGGAGAAGACTGTAGATAAAGAGGCTGCGAAAAAAG
The DNA here is from genome assembly GCA_947363905.1 of Lithophane semibrunnea. NCBI lineage: Eukaryota > Metazoa > Arthropoda > Insecta > Lepidoptera > Noctuidae > Lithophane > Lithophane semibrunnea. The sequence continues at coordinate 3,143,218 of OX376207.1, read as the reverse complement.
GAACGCTTCACGTAGTAACAGCCGATTTACAAACTGTGAAATTATGTCCATTTTTGAAAGCCAGTGCTTTGTATTTTAAAACCAAGTTAATGGTTCATAATTTTACAGTATACAATCTGGGTACTAATGACGTAAAGTGCTATTGGTTTGATGAGACAGCATCAGATTTAAAAGCATCAACATACGCTTCCTTTTTTGTCGATTATTTGAAGAAACTCATAGAAGAAAGTCCTAAAAACGTCGTAATTTTCACTGATGGATGTACATCCCAAAACCGACATGTTGTAGTTTCGAACGCTCTTCTGCAATTGGCGATGGAAAAAAACGTGGTCATTACACAAAAAATTTTAGAAAAAGGCCATACTCAAATGGAGGATTCAGTTCACTCTGTAATTGAAAGAAAGTTAAAACATCGGGAAATATTTTTACCTAGTCAATACTCTTCAGTTACCAAAGAAGCTAGGCTGAATCCATCTCCATATGAAGTAGTAACGGCTGACCACACTTTTTTCAAGGATTATAGCATTAAAAGTAATCTTATTTATGATACAATCCGCCCTGGAAGAGGGACTGGTGCAAACGCACTAGTCGACATCAGAGTTCTTAAGTACAATCCCAATGGTACTATTGAATACAAACTGAACTACAAGATGAATTTCAGCCATTACCACAAAGGCCAAACAAAGTTGCTCCAGTTATTCCTCCACAGCTCTTTAATGAGGAATTGCCAATCACAAAATCAAAGTATGACCATTTACAACAATTAAAAAGTGTCATACCCATAGATTGTCATGAATTCTATGACAACTTACCATACAAGAGCATTTAATTTACATATAATGTTTATTTTTATATACTTAGCTGAAAGAGCTCTTTTATCTCGACTGATGACTCTATAATTTAAATGTCATGGGTAAAAATATTGTTTATTAATTTTATAAACTATAAAAGACATTTTATTTTTGTTAGATGCACCTGAATACCTTTGCTATTATTTTTATTTTTAATAATATAAATGTGTAAGTGTAATTGGTTTTTAAAATGGCTGAGAGATAAAGTTTATTCTTGTTAGATAGCTGAAGAACCTAATATTGTTATTATAGTTTAAATGTGTAAGAGTAATTTGTTTTTAAAATGACTGATAGATATTTTTGTTATAGCTGAAGAAGCTCTTACTTTTGTTTTGTTTTATACTTGAAAAAGATTTATACTTGTGATACGTACTATCCCTAATAGACACCTTGTTGAAAAGGCTGATAATGAATCTAAGTCTGATTAAGAGTTCTGTTCTGAGTATTTTCAAGCTTATATTTAAGGAAGATTGTATAGAAAAATACTTTGATTAATAAGTAAAAGTTTCCTTTGTAAGAACAACGCTCAAAAGCTTGTAAAGATCAGATTTTGTAAGTCGTATTTCGCTTTGATTATAAAATATTATTTGTAACATTAATTACCTGTTTGATTTCAAAACCGCGCAACTTACTGTTAGGGTCCATTTTGATAAGATTGTGGTCAAATCAAATCCGCGTAAGTAGCGTGGCGGTTAAATTAATCATTGTAACGGATAATCTATGGTAAAAATACAAAGAAAACATCAATTATTACTATCTATGTAAACCCCTTAAAATAACGATATTAAACAGTTTTAACCTGCCCCTGTAAAATTAGATCAAATGCAGATACGCGGCCTTTACCTATGGTAGATTCGCGGTTTTGCACTATCCCCGACATTATATAGATAAATAGTGGTTGGTTACTGCAATAAAACAAGAGCTTACAGCATCAGTGTTGTAATTCGTCACCAAACGTATCTAATCTTTATAAACCAAACGTTATGCAAATACATATAAATGATTTTAAATCACATTTTAATCAAGTATAATTAATTCACTGTCGTTACACATAACCATTGTTCATTTTAAATACGAAGTTTCGGTAATTAATTAAAATCTTGTGTAGCCACCTTCAGCGTTGATTACATCTTGCAACCTTTCCCGCATTGATGAAACCATATTGTGACATATATTATTTCCTCTAAAACCATTCCATATCTCGTGGACGTGTAAGACCAAGGCTTCTTTGGTTCTAGCTTGGTTGCTGTCCCACTCTTGGACCATCAGCCCCCACAAATTCTCAATAGGATTGAGGTCAGGGCTTTTAGGCGGCCACGGCAACAAATTCACTAAATTTCGGTTGCGATTGAACCAGCCCTGAGTGAATCGAGAACTATGCACCCCTGAATTGTCCTGCACAAAATCAATAGGCTTCAATTCGGGAAAGTATACCTCCAGACTAGGCAGTAAAACTTCGTCTAAAATACTGGTATATTGCTCGCTATTCATTCGACCACTGATCTCGGCCAATTCACCGGGTCCACTGGCTGCCATCCAGCCCCAAAAGCCGAAGCTTATCCGGCCACTTCTTCTAGATGGTAGTATATTTCTTTCCAAGTAACGAGTGTTATTAGGCCGCCATAAAGACAAACGTCCATCAGCAGAAGAAACAAACGCCTTTTCATCAGAAAAAATGGCTCTGCTAAAATCGTAGTTTAGATATTCTTGAGCAAATTCTAGTCGCAGTTGTTTATGGTGTGCATTTAAAAGTGGTTTTCGCGCCGGAACTCTGTGGCGTATGCCAGCTGTACGTAGGCGACGTGGAATCGTTGAAGATGATATGCGACATGAAGATGATATGTCTTGAATTCACAAATCCATTACTAACCACCCTGTTCACGATCTGGCTGTCCTGGCCCGCGGAAGTTTTTCATGGACTACCACTACTTTTAGAACTAACAACTACACCTTCATCTTCCCATCGCTTGAGCCAAAAATACACGGTTTTTCCCTGAAAAAAAAAAATGCATTTAAATATACTGTTACAATAAAGAACCCTAAAAACGGCTGCTCAACGCGCGGCATCCTAAAAATAGCTTATATTGGAATGATAATTTATATTAAAAGGGATTATTATCTCTTTATTTTGAACTTTTTATGAATTAACAAACCATAAAATAAAAAAAATCAACAATAAATTGCAAACTCACCGAAATTCCCAATTCGTTTGCAACATCTGTAACCGAAAGTCCCTGTTCTTTAAGAACAATGATTTTGTGTTTGTCATATGTAGAAATACGATATGGCACATTGATATTATTCATTTTACATCGATTTCAATAATAATCACAATAAAATACGATATATTTAACTAGCTGCGCTGCACGAAAACAAAAGACAATCGTAATGCGCGCTTCCCTTCAAGAAAAAAAACAAACAGTAAAAAGTTCGGATAGGTACGCATAAACCTAAAATGTACTTAATAATTTGACTTTGAATTTATTGATATTGTTTGTTTTATAAATATACTTACCTACATGTGGTTTAATTTTTACCATGTTGTATTATTTTTTGTTTTTGTTTTATTTCCCATCTTGTATTGCCGTTCTAAGGTACTGGCCACTTTGAATTAAAATTAAACCTGCACCATGGTGTGAGATTCCAGAGTGCAACTTTTTTCTCAAGATTCGATTCTTTGAGTTTCAACTTTCTTTTTAACCGACTTCTTCAAGAAGGAGGAGGTTCTCAATACATCTGTATTTTTTTTGTTGTGTGTATGTTACGCGATTTCTCCGCCAATTATGAATCGATTGTGATGATTCTTTTTTTTTTTTGATAGTTCATGCTTCAGAGGTGGTGCAATATAAATTTTATTAACTTTGCTTGCGGACTTTAGATTAATATCTGACTGTAACAACTTTATACCATGTCACAGATATTATAATACTACGTACAGATACCCAATCCCATACAAAGAAATGACACCACCCTAAGTCTGACTATTGAGCTGGCTATTTTTCACTCTCCATTTTTTTAACAGATGGCAGCATCAGCGACTCACTAATTGCCAGAGACTGTAGTTTTACAACGCCATCAAAAAAAACATCTAGGAGTCTTGTGTATTATCTAGGCAAGACTCCTAGATGTTTTTTTACGTTTTTTCTCCCTAAGTGTTCAATTTTTATATTTCTACGTAAAGTACTAGATTAAAAAAAAATGTAAACAACATCTTTTTTGTTTTTTCATTGATTTTCCTTAAGAAACGACTTATACACAAGTTTAAAATGACCCTGTCATGACTTGAATAAAACGCCATCTATTGCAAAGAGCTCTCAACAAAATGATTAACAGATGGCTACTTTATCATTCTAAGGGTTCGAATTGAAGTAAACGGTTTAGTTTAAGTTTTTTGTTGAAAATACGAGATTTATGAGTGTAAATACATAAATCAGCATTAAACAAAGATGTTTTGATTTTTACTAATATTACCTCAGCCAAAATTTACCGTATAACGCTTTTTAGTGATTGTTAATTTCATAAATTGTTACTTTTGCTGCCATCTATGATTTTTTTTCAAGACTAATTATAATTTGTTCGAGTTGAGACCCCATGATCATGTTTAAGGCAAATAAAGACTTATCTTATCTTATCTTGCGTAGTTTTTGAGTTAGCTTAGTCTATGGAGACTCCGTCACTGTTATTTACATAGCAGGTAGTGATATTCGAATTTGTGTGGGGTAGGTACCACAACTAAAAAGTGAAAAATAAAAACTTTTTACAAAAAAAAAACAACTGAATTCCAAAAAAAGCACTAAAAAAGTGAAAAATATTTATATTTAAATATTAAAAAAATAATAACATTTATATTAAATATTTTTCTCATGTTGCACAAATAACTATAGGACTGTATAAGAAAAAATCAAAAAGCTGAAAATAAAAAAATAATTTAAAACACCAAATAACCCGACTGCAAAAACACGTACTTAACTGAAAAGACATAAACAAGCATTAAACCAATTTTGTTTTTCCCGCCTGCGATACCAAAATTCTATAATAGTTATTTGTTATGCAAGGCCAAAAGTTATTTGGCCAAAGTTATTTGTTATACTTGTATTTAAACCTGAGTAAGCGAAGAAGCGAATGGCTCAATTATAGAATCCTGAGCGATGCGAAGGTTTCAAAGGTACGAGACGCAGAATAACTTTGCTGCCGAGCGAAACACACAACTTTTCACCTCACTACAGCGAGGAAAATGGTGTCTCCATGCATTGAAAAAATATTGTAGGTACGCTTTTATGCACTTTTACCGGAAGAAAGCTCATTTCGGCATTATGTACCGCTTGTACTAACTCTGCCACTGTTAAACAAACCAAAATGATAGAAAGCGAATTGAATATACAGAAGAAAAGAGTTTTAGAGTTTTTTGAAGTGAAAAATTCTCTAGGCGCTTTGAGCAATTTTTTTCGTGCTGGCCAGTATGATTATTCTAAAAATGAGGTTGGCGCACTGACATGAAATAAGGTATTCATGCATTATCAGTGGACCCGGCGGTATAGAAAATTATTGAATAGAAAGTTTCGAATTTCAAAAACACTTTCCACGCTAGCGCACAAAATGCACTTTTGCACTCAGATTTCGAATGACAAACAGACTTTCCGAGTTTGTGAGGTGAAAATATTATTGCTTGTTTATCTCTTTTCAGTTTTAAGTACGTGTTTTTGCAGTCGGGTTTTCGGTTTTTTAAATTAATTTTTTATTTTAGCTAGCTTGTGCAAGGCCTCGCATGCGATTTACGAGGTCCGCAAACATGGTCCAATTTTTCGCTATCAAATTATTTCTAATTAAATTTAAACATTTTTATATTTTTGTAATCCCCTTTTAATTTCCTTTGTTTTGATACCCTACTCGATAGGTTTGGTTATTTTTTTTAATTAACTTATTACTATTTCGCTCCAGAAAAAAAAACAAAATGGCGGACCATTTTGTTTTTTTTTATACACCTATCTAAGGACATTTGGGTTTTTAAGACGAATACATATATCGATACCTTAACTGTCGAAATCCATCCAGGCGTTTGGAAGATACGACAAACATACATACATACAAGATACGCGCGAAAAACATATCCCTTCCTTGGCAGTCTGGGTAAAAAACATAACCCTTCTTTGGTCCGGGTAATAAAATCAGTCGAAAGGGCGAGTCAATGCCACACGCTGATGGCGACTAGCTAACTTTCTGTTACATAATATGTTAAAACGCAAATTAATGATAATAAATCTAAAAATAAATAATATAATAAGATCCTATATTTATGTACAAGATTTTGTCAATTTGGTAATATCACAACGTGGGTTCCTTTTGAACCCAAATTACGACTTATTTCCGAGCTCAAGCGGCTTGAAACTGTTGCTTTGTAATTGTTTACATAATTTCGAAACTGTACTATATACATATTTTTGATGTTTCCTTGGGTACATAATTATGTAACTAAAAGTGTATATAATTTTTTGGTAATCTATTGTTAACGAACATTTGATAAAAATGTGTAGTTAATTTTGACACAATTTAACGTTTTTATAATTATTAGGCACCAGTTAGCATGCTTATTTTTGCGATTTAATGTTGTTTACATGAATTTGAATTTTATGGGCGTTTCTATGTTATTGCTCGTGACTGTATGTATAGTGAAGAGTTTTGTGGTTTAGTGTAGCTGAGATTATTTAATACAATAAAACAACTGAGTGGTAAAAACACTGTCTATTGTAAAGCGCGGCAAAATCAGAGAGAGGGGAAATACACAACTGTCATTAAACATTTTGACGTATGTCTTAGAATGTTGCTATTATACATATGAACAATGTTGCATTCATTATTTAACATATAGATATAAACACTCATAAAGTCACGTCTAATAGACATGCGGGGAAGGCTAACTAATAATGAAGTAACAAAATAATGCTTACCAATTATCCAGCTAGGGTATTGCAATTACTGAAGTTAATATTACTTTTTTCTTGTGATTACTTCTGTCTGATTATCAAATTCGGTGTCGCTATTTTGTAGCATGAGATCTAGTTCTCGTGTTGCTTCGTCGTATGATGATAATAATTGTCTTTTGACACAGCAATGTGAAGAAGACCAATTATCTACAGGCTGCGAATATTCGTTCTTGACCAATTTATTGATATCTAATCGCTTTTTTGGCCATCTTAAAATACCATTAGACTCCCAAAAACTAGGTATAATGCACAGTTGTTTTTGGCCTTTTTCTATTGTTTCAATTATTTTGAACGGCATATTTTCCTGAAAAATATTGAAAAACATATGAAAAAAAAATAGGCACACAACACCAACCACACACTAAAAACACTACTGCACATAGTTCTTAGTAAAATATTTTTTTAAAACGAACTACCGTTTTCTAACGCTTTGTTTTGTTTTTGACCTACCTACGAGTTTTACGACGTGGCAAACAAAGGATCGAAAAGAACAAATAAATGCGTGCGCGCTGTCCAGGCACTATCTATAAACTAATCGTAATGCTGGTAATGTGACGCTGCTGTCTCGCTCTGTGTGTGTGTGTTCTATGGACGAGGTTACCTTCACGGTTGTTTGTTTACAAGTAATGTGTCTATCAGTAGGTGCGTCGTCTGTTGATTCTATCAAACTGCTTCAATTTGCCTTCGGCATATTACACACTTAAAATCACGTTGTGTAAGCCGCGAGCGATGTAAACGGCGAAATCTAACAATTGCTAGCGATATATTATACATGGTTTTTCATTTTGAATACGTATCCCTAATGAGCTGTACAATTTATGTTTTGAAAACTGATATACAGCCTAAATATTAAAAATATTCTAATATAATGCCTATTTAAAGGCAATAGCTGTACAATGGAATCTAAGAACTGCGTAGTAAATCTACAGGACCTATAATACCCTCCAGATATACTTAAGGCTGTTTAATATTCATCGCCATTTTTGAATAAACATAATACAAATCAAACGATATTTGACAATAGCTACAGCTGCTATCGTAATTTTACAGCTAAAATACTGAGTGTACTCTAATATTATGCAGTATTTTCAAGCATATTATATTATTCTAACCTCAAAACCATAAACTTACTTACCCGTTTTAGTTATATTTTTTACTTAATCTTGATTATATTGCGGGCTCGTGAATATTTTGACACAAAACTATACACAATTTCACAACAAAATTAAATCGGCACGTCGAATGTACAAATTATCACACAGAAAGTCCAAGATCATTACTTGATTTATAAATGACATAACCAGTGATACTATGGGCGCCTGCATAGGTGTCGAAATCAATGTGCAGCAAATATTGTATTATTTTTGAAATTGTTGTATTCTATAGTTTAAAAATAAAAAAGTTTCAAGAGTCTAAAAGATCAGGTATCTGAGAAAAATTAAGATAAGTTTTCACTAAATAACTCTACTTTTCTATAAAAGATGGCGCTAGGCGTTGTGGTTATCATGGTCGAGCCAACCAAATTATGATCTATAGTCAGCTATTGACTACAACTAGGATATACGTTGCTCGGGAAACAAAAATAAGCCTTTATATTATTTGTGAAGGGATGAAGATTACCCTGAATAATAAGACTATTATTTGAACGAATGAAGTATTTTAATATTTCATAAATAAAATACAATGTAGGAAAGACGGACAATATTAACAAAGTACACTTGTTGACGGAACCCAAAAAAACATTAATGGTCTTGAATGGAAAGTAAAACATTTTCTAAAAATGGCGCTGGTGCTAGCACATTGTCTTGGTGCCTGGCCCAGCCAAGATACCAGACTAGTGTCATGACATGGCAACAACAGCCGACTGTACGATTGCCGACTATACAGTTGCAATAGTAACCTAATATTGCATTTAATGGCGAACCGCCGCTAGGTTCACAATCTATTAATATATATGTAAAATATATTTTTTGACTGACATGCCTTGACTTTATTCTTCCTCTTAATAAATATGGATTGTTCCCACTAACCCGTAAAATCATTTCTTCTGAATGTTCCAGCTCTGGACATACTTCAACATGGTAAATTCCATTTTCCCTTATGTGTTCCCCATAATAAGATCTTGCTTGCTTGACCTGATAAGGCCCTAATGCAAATAAAAGCAAGTCATTGTGTTCTAAAACAGGGAAAACTTGTAATTGAGGAAGGTTGCCATCTATACGAGTAAACATAAACCTTCTTCTATTAAGATTATATTCATTGACGAAAATGCCGAGATGATTTGGTTCGTCCATGTACCTGTGAACACGCTCTATAATTTGTTCAGCATTTGGACTATCATGAATTAATGGATGAAACTTATTGAGAAGGGCTCCTGCAATTCTAAAATCAGTCATCATGTTTGGACTAGCAATATTAAAATATCTTTGTCGAAATAGTTTGTAGTCTCTTTTGAACCGGCCATTTATAATCTCTACAACCCATCTGCACAAAGTAACCTTACGGCTTTTATTGGCCTGTGAAAATGTCAATTGATGATGCCCTTCATCCAAAGACTCAGGTTTAAATACCATATAATCAATCCCTTCTAAAAATGGAATGGCATCCCTAAATCCTCTGTCTAATATAAAAATATCATTTGGCCTAAACAGGTTTCGCAATGGACCATCTTCAGTTTCAAATAGACTTTTCATGATTTCTGCATCACTTTGTGTAGCAGCATATGGACCTACCACGTCAATGATGTGTCCATCACAGGAACAAATCACAAATGGTTTTACAAGATTATCATATTTATGTAAACTGTACGTTTTTTTTTGAAAAAGGTAATTCGAGCTTTTCTGCATAAAAATATAAGTACCATCAAAAATAGCAATTGCTGATCGAGTCTCTGTGTCCGAGTTTCCAAACAAAGCTTCTGGTATTCTTAAGTTTCTAGCAGAAAGCTGCTCATGAGTAATATGACCTGGACCGATATGTTGGGGAACGAAGAGATCTTTTAAATAATTTCTAACATTTTTTATAAGATATTGTACTGTTGACTGAGCTAAATTGAATAACGATGAGAGTCGTCTGTTGCTGTCACCAGTTCTTAATTTAATCAAATATATTGCTAAGGCACGTTTTGGTTGCTTAGCATAATTGGGAGGTATACTATTGTACAGTTCTAAAAATTCTGTGACTGTAAGACCTGTCCAATAATGACAAACATTATTTGGCATTTCTTCTACATTAGCAAAATCTAAAACGTCCACATTCGACTTTGTTATATTGAATATGTCTTCTATCTGCCTGGCATTGAATGTAGACGAAACAGCAGTATTTTGTGGTAACAAGTGCCACTCATTAGAAAATAAATGTGTCTCACAAACTCTGCAACTGCGTGGCACATAGAAATTGTGGTTTTGTATTAAAATCCTTTTAATAAACATAGGTATCAAATGGAAAGTACGATGGAGACATCTGTTAAATATACAGTGGCTGGAAGTATTACTGGCACGCTTGTAGTTTGGTAGACTTATAACATAAGCTGATGCCGCAAGTACTGGTTGTGGTAGTGGTACTAGTGGCTGTGGTGGCGGTGGTGGTGGTGGTGGTGGAGACAGTGGTGTAAATGGTCCACTCGGCATGACTGGCGCCACATTATGCTGTAAGCCCCTTGATGAATCCTGTATTAACTGACGATTCGCTCTAGTCCAACAGGCCCGACACGGATAGATTGTTGCCACATCCTTAAAATAGAATGACATTAATATATTATATTTTTAAATCCTATAATGTTAGATTTATTTATTATTTAAATAATGTAAAGCAGAGTGTAACAAAAGTTATACTATATTTCACTAACAATTGTATCATTAATATGTGCAATTATATAATCAAATATCTTACCTGATAATTATCATGGGAAATAATGGGTAGTAATGGGCTGTCTGCAGGAATCATATAAAAACGCAGTCCTCTGACTGAGAGACCACACCCACGACAGACCATTAAATGACCTAACAATCTCTCATTGTCAGCCTGTTCGCTATTCAATAAGTTGAAACAGGGGTGACAAATAATATGCGTCTAATGGCAGCTGAAAAATAAAAATATCATTTTATTTTGTATACTCTGTTAAGATACCTGTTATATGAAATTCTATGGAAGTACAGACTTGTGTGTGTATAATAGATAAGTATTCATAGGCCATGTAAATCACGAAATAAACGCTGCTTTGAAGTTTTACTGGCTCATTCATCGAACCGCTGTGTCAGACTATTGCTGTCTTGTTGCCAAATAGTATTATTTCAATGAAGTACAGGTACATCATACCTGATTGTCCAACCATCGGGCAAGTTTCGCTTGTAGGGGTAAGGTAAGCAGTGACATAATATGCCTTTGAACTCGCCTTACAGATATGCCACAGTTTAGGCACCTCATCCATTTAACCAAATCGTAGAGCAAAAGAGATGAATCCGTAATGAATAGCAATGGTAATCGGGTTTTGAAGATGTCAGTCCGTAAAGAAGAGCACTGGTCGTTAGAAAAAGAACACAATAATCGCACAGTAAACACAACGAACGCGTAAGCTCAACGTGGGTTGGGAACTGCAATGAAACCTGTCGTGACGCCAAGATCAGATGTGCAAGTAGGGATGGTGAATTGATTCTATGATTTTTTCTCGAACCTTCAAATGATTCGATTGTAAAATCGAAATCATTTGACTACCCCGTTGGTTTAGTGATCGCAAGCGCTACAGCTGAGCATGACGCCCTGGGTGCGATTCCCGGGTCGGGCAAAGTGTTATTGGGTTTGTCCATCTGGAATTTCTTAGAAGCAGCCCGGAGTCTAGATTTGGGCCCGGTTGGAGGCAATAGGCCTGCCCCCTATTTATTACAAGAGACAAAAACATAACATGCAAAATGAGGGTGTAGGTAAACCTCTGCCTAATCCTTCAGGGAGAAGAGGCGTGATGTTATTATTAATCAAACACGGTAAAATAAAATATCAATTCAAAAATCGATGTGATAAATAATATGTGATGTGATACTAGATAATAATGTGAATCGAATGTTCATGATTTGACTTGAATCGAATGAATTACCGATTTTATGAAAATATTGCTACCCCTTTGGTCCCCACACTGGTGTCGGTCACTAAAGTCAGATGCATTGTCAAAGAAATAACACTTCTGTAAACGCAGCGATCATTAAAAAAAATATGATTTTAGATCATACGTGTCAATAAAAACCTAACCTAACATGTAGGCGTGTCAATAAATAAAATTATTTATAAACAAAACATGCATATTCCATGTCATTAAAATTCACTTGATCGAAAATAACTTGTGCTTAATTTATTTTTTTCATACTATGTGTAGCTTAATATATGGTTAGTGGATGATTTGGAATACACTGGAACGTGAAAATCGGGAAGTGCATAGAAGAGAAAAGCGGAAGCAATTAAAATACTGTGTTTTCAGATATTTTAACCTTGGCTTTATTCGCAATCATTTATCCATGATAAATTAGATCTTTATTTTTAAATCTTAGTGTATTTACTGGAATCCTGCACATGTTCCCGAATTCGAATGCCAAAACTGGTCATGTCTTTTGCATGTAATATTAATCGATCGCCATTTATGTATCTAAAATAGAAATATTTGACAAGTTTCACAAATTTTCCCTTTATGATTCTCTTAAAAAACCGATTAAGAACCGTTATCTTTTAAACACATTTATAAGAAGATAACTATATTCCTGTGGTTTCCTTTTACACCATACTACAGCTCCACTGCAGCTATATTACAGCCTATTTTTTACTTCTACAGCTACTGTACAGCCATAATAACGCATTAGGCTGTACAAGAAAGGGCCCAATTTTTACATATAAGGGCTGTATAAGCGCTGATACAGCCCTTGTACAGCCTCAATATACAGCCTGTGGTATAAAAATAAACTAAAATACAGCTTTTATACAGCTTGTGGTGCTCCTTGGGATGCGCCTTAGAAGAACCCGACCCCGATGCCAACCTCGATGCCGACGATGATGTGGCAGAAAGGTATATCAGAACGCTCACATTCATCAGAGAGTTATTAGAAAAAATTAATAGTGAATCCAAAGGTAAAGATGAGTGTTTTACAAAAAACTTCAATACAAAGTTACCTACCATAAATGTACCAACGTACTCTGGTAAGTACTCCGAGTTACAACTCTTCGATTCACTCATACATAGTAACATTAGTTTAGATGACGTGATTTTTTTTTTTTATTTACATTGTTTTCTGCAAGAGGAACCTCACGATCTGGTTAAAAATCTCACCTTATCTGCAGAAAAATTCTATTCGATAGATATGACAATAAGTATAAAATTACAAATGAACACATACACATTTTGTTAGATATTGTACCTATAAAAAAGTCGACAGCAAGTAATATAAGAAACTTTGTATCCGTTGTAAAGCAACAATTGGCTGCCTTAAAAAACCTAGGCCATTCAGTTGATCAATGGGATCCAATAGTACTTTGCATTCTGACCAGAAAGTTAGACTTATTATGCAGTAGGGAATTCCAATTAGCTCGAGTACGGGATCCCACGGTTGCACACCTTATTGATTTTCTAGATAAGCGTGCTCTTGCACTTTAGAATGCAGAGCGGCCACCGGAGAAATCACAGTCAACTTCGAAGGTGGCTTATGTGGCAGCTGTGAAGAAAGCTAAGCCAGATGCAGGTGCTGCTGCTGAGACGGTAGGAACAAGAAACTGCTTATAAGCTTTTTACTTGGCCACAATTTAAACTTATGTCTGCAAGTGATCGAATCAAGTTTGCAACATCTAACAAAATATGTGAGATTTGTTTAAATTCTCACAGTAAAAAATGCAGATATCACTTTAAATGTAATGTATGCAAGGAAGGCCACAACACAATGCTTCATGAAGATAAAGAGCGTCTCCAGTAACATTGATGCCCGAGGCTGCCTCCGAGCAAGTACTGTTGCCTACAGCACAGGTAAAACTATTAGCGAGCAATGGTACTGAGGTTCATGTCAAGGCTCTTCTAGATACTGGTTCAGAGGCATCTTTTGTGACTAGAGAACTCAAAAAACCTATTAAAATTACAAATTGATACAGCCAACACTCCGGCTATCGGTATAGGCAATACTTTAAATAAATTAAAGGAGAAGGTCAATTTGGAAGTACATTCCCTCACTCAGAATTTTAAAATTTCAGTTACCTGTTACTTATTGGATAAAATAACTTCAAAGTTACCACAAAGAAAGTTTGACTTAAATGACTTAGTTTTACCTTCCAAAATTATGTTAGCTGACAAGAAGTTCAATGAGCCAAGTAACATACACATTCTATTAGGTGCTGACATATTTTTCCAGATCCTGCTGCCCCCTGAGCCTCAAGTTCTTCCGTACAGTTTGGAGGCAGCTGATGGCAGTGTCAGATCTAAAGCTCCATTAATAAATACAAGACTTGGTTACGTAATTGCAGGTAACATACCTACACAACACACACAGCCAGTCGTCACTTTATTTTGCAAAAAATGTGATTCTGATTTAAATAAATCCATTGTTCAGTTTTGGAAGTGTGAAAGTGTGGTATATTAGGTGTGGTTCCAAATAAAACAACAGGTTGCAGTTTACCTTGTATTCCTCGGTCCAGCGATAACACAAGAGAGCCCCCAAGATGGCTACCCACGCCGGGCACTATGCGCCCCTCTATGATGCCCGATACACACATCCGTTATTATCGTTATGTCCGGTCTACATATACTACACTCCTCCCCAACTAATTTACAATACAACCCCCTCTTAATACAACTTCCCCGGCACTTTAACAATCACAACTAACCATGGCTTATTCTACTTATAACTAAATGTTTTATAATTAAAAGTTTTGCCCAACCGACAACTCCGGAAAGGACGTGCCTGGGCCGGTACAGGGGTGGTTGGTGGCGTTGTAAAATGCTCTCCAAACGGTTCAGCTAGCTCCTCGGCTAAAGGAGTATTCGTTCCATCGGTGGACTCAGCTTGTGAAAATTCCTCGTGAGAGCTACGCGCCTCGCACCGACCAGACTGGACTCCAACCGGTGCTAGTGGTAACGAGCACGGCGGTTCCGTAGACGATGGCCTAGAACCTGTTGGGATTACAAGTGAACTCCTCGATCTCCGTTTCAGCTGGTCAAGGTGTCGGTGCACTACGTTACCATTAGTATCAAGAATCCTAAAATCATTTGTTCCCGACGATTTTATGACTGAGCCTGGTTGCCACTTTTCAGCTCTTAAATACTGACGGTACCATACGTCGTCCCCAACGCCTACTTCCCTACTCACTCCTCCCTTAGCTCTAACCTGTCTTTCCTGAGCTTCTCTCACCCTGGACTCCCTGTCCGGTTTTAATGCATCTAACTTAGTTCTTGAATGTCTGCCCATTAACAACCTCGAGGGACTTTCCCCCGTTGTACAATGTTCAGTATTGCGATAATGTAATAAGAATTTATTTAAAGAAGACTCAATATTTTTGCCCTCCGCTATTGATTTTTTTATAACCTTTTTTAATGTTTTTACCGCGTTCTCAGCGGCCCCATTTGAAGCGGGATGGTACGGTGCCGTAAAGATGTGTTGTATGCCATCACTATTGATGAAGTCCGCAAACTCACTACTCGTGAACGGCGGTCCATTGTCAGTTACTATTTGCCTTGGCAAACCAAACCTACTCCATAACTCCCCTAATCTCGAGATAGTGCTTCGCGCCGCTGTACTTGGTACCGGAAAAATTTCCAACCATTTTGACATAGCGTCTACTACCACCAAGTAGGTCTTTCCATCAATAGGGCCCATAAAATCTAAATGTAACCTAGTCCATGGTTTCAAAGGCCAAGGACATGGCGGAGCGCTGGCGGGTGAGTCCGCGAGCTTAGCACAGGTAGTACACGAGCGGCACTCGCGCTCCACTGCCTCGTCGATGCCGGCCCACCACACATAGCTACGAGCTATTGCTTTCGACTTTGAAATACCCATATGTACTTCATGTATTAATTTTAGAACCTTTTCACGGCTACATTCCGGAATTACCACTCTATGTCCCCACATGCCACAGCCTAATTCCTCATACAATTCTGATTTCCTATTGTAATAAGGCTGCATGCCTACTACGTCACAGCTTTCCGGCCAGCCATCCTGTATATATGTCAACACTCGGCTTAATATTGGATCCTTCTGAGTTTGTCTTTTAATCTGTTTGTAATCTAGTAACAGCGCATCTTGTGCAAAGTGTAAATACGTTTGTTCAGGAATGAGGTCTCTACAGCGACCCGCGGTGTTGTCCGGTAACCGCGATAAACCGTCCGCACAGTTCTCCTTAGTTTTTATATATTCTATATCGTAGTCATAAGCTGACAATATAACCGCCCACCTTTGCATCCTACTAGCAGTCATAGTTGGTATGCCAGTGTTGTGACACCAGCGGTTTATGATCTGTGCGTAACGTAAATCTACGTCCATACAAATATTGGTGGAATTTTTTTATACAGAAAATAATAGCTAAGGCTTCGCGATGTATTTGTGAGTAATTTTTCTCCGCGGCAGTGAGCGCACGTGATGCGTAAGCAACCGGCCGTTCGCCCCTTGTGCCTCTCTGAGCCAACACTCCGCCTATACCTTGCGCGCTCGCATCACATGTCACAATAATGGGCTTCCTGGGATCATAGTGTGCTAATACCTCACTACTGACTAACGCACGTTTCACTTTCTCAAATGAATGCTCACAATCATCGTCCCATTTCCATTGATCCCCCTTCCGTAATAACTTATGTAAAGGTACTAAATAAAAGCTTAGATTTTTTATAAATCTAGCAAAGAAATTAATCATTCCCAAGAATGACCGTAATTCCGTTATGTTAGTGGGTCGCTGTATTTTTAAAATAGCGTCGATTTTAGTCGTATCTGCTTTAATTCCCTCTTTCGATACCACATACCCTAGATACTTTACATTATCCACTAAGAAAACACATTTATCTTTCCTTAATTTCAAACCATTGTCTGCTAACCGTTTTAAAACAGCCTCGAGTGCCTGTATGTGTTCAGTCCTAGTCTTCCCTCCTATTATAACATCGTCTAGGAAACCTTGCACATGTGGAATACCCTGCAGCAAGTTAGTCATAATCCGTTGGAAAACACCCACACTTGATGATAATCCGTATACTAATCTATTGTAACGGAATAACCCTCGATGTGTGTTTATGACTGTGAACTTCTTTGAATCATCCAATTCTATCTGATTATACGCATTCGATAGGTCAATTTTGCTTAAATACTGCGCCCCATTTAGACCAACTAAGACATCATCAATCCTAGGAAGTGGGTAACGATCAACCAGTAAAACGGGATTTAGAGTTGACTTGTAATCTGCACAAATTCTCAACGTACCGTCCGCTTTGTTCACCGGCACCAGTGGAGAAGCCCAGTCTGAGCAGTCAACTGGTTCAATGATGCCGGCGCTCAGCATTGCGTCAAGCTCAGTGTCCACCCGCTCGCGGAGCGCGTAAGGTAGCGGCCGCGCCCTATGGTAAACCGGTACTGCTTTGTCCCGAATTCGCAGTGTTGCCTTGCCACCCGTGTACCGTCCCAGCTTACCGCTGAACACTTCTTTATACCTGTCGAGTAAATCACATAACCCATTATCCTTATGCTTACTATTTAGTCCTATAAAATTACAATGGAATTTCGGTATATTAATCTGTAACTCAGCCAACCACTGCCTTCCTATCAAGGATGTGGTACCTCCCTCAATAACAAATAACTGTAATTGTTTCTCTATTTTCCCATAACTTACACTAGGTTGTATGATACCCAAAGGCTTATTTTTTGATCCATCATAGAATTTTAAAACTGTGTTATCATCCTCTATTGGTATATGATCAAAGTTCTTATCATAAATTACTTTACTTATACCTGAAATTGCCGTTCCAGTGTCAATTTCCATTTCAATAATAAAGTTATCTACTGAAATTGGTAAACTCACCGCCTTATAGTTATTTAAGGATAATAGATTTAAGTCCTCAATATCCCCATCTTCCTCACTTGTCCCGTCTCTGGAATCACAAAGATGATGTACCCATCTTGACTCTTTGCTCTGTTGGCCACTTTTCCCTTGTGGCCTTTCCCCGCTCCGTTCAGGGCACGCCCGCCGCAAATGGCCTACACGCTGGCATCTGCTGCACACAAAGGCCCGATATCGGCACCTCCCGTATTCATGGTTCACGCCCCCGCAAGCCGCACAGCCTTCCGTGCCTGCTGACGCCGTTGGAGCCGCTCCGCCTGCCGCCTCGACCTTGGCCGGTGAGCCTTGTGAGCCGCTCCTTTACGCACCCGTCGTCCCTGTCCGGGGCGCTCCGCGTTCTGCGATAATGCATGCACCGCACACGCGCTGCTCGCCTCTGTAGCCCCCTTTGGCTGCTCGACCTCCGCTGCGTCCCTCTCTGCTGCCTCCAACGAACACGCCAGCTTGACCGCCTCCGTAAAAGTTATCGTGTCATTTTCTGCAAACAACCTTTGCCGTATGATATCACTTTTTAGCCCGCAGATGAACTGGTCCCGAAGATTTTCGTTCAAATTTGTATTAAACTTGCAATTGCGCGACAGTTTTTTTAATTCCGCTACATATGCGGCAACATCTTCGGACACGCTCTGCCTTTTTTGCTGGAATCTATATCGTTCCGCTAATGACGACGGTGCAGGCTGTAAATGCTGAAGCATCAAGTTATTTATTTCTTCAAAAGTTGCTTCCGACGGCTTCTTCGGGCTGGTGAGGTTGACCAGTAGTTCGTAGGCCTCATCACCCATACTCGCGATTAAAGTCGGCAACCTCAGTTCGTCTGCCACCTTGTTGCCAGAGACCTTTCCAGAGACACATTCTGAGCATGACTTGTGTGAAAAGATATTTTGTGAAGATGTTGAGCAAGATACAAAAAATAATAAAATTCAAGTAATCTTGCCACTGAAGTTACCATTAGATTCAATCAATCAAGCTTTAGGAGATTCATTATATTTAGCATTAAAAAGATTTCATAACTTAGAACTTAGATTTAAAAAAGATTCTAATCTTTTTATGTTATACAAAGATTTCATTTATGAATATTTAAAACAAGGTCATGGTACACTAATTGATATCAGTCAATATAATTTATCTACTGATCCAGTGTACTTTTTACAACATCACCCTGTGCTTAGGTTAGATAAAAAGACTACAAAATGCAGGGTTGTATTTGATGGTTCCATGAAAACCAATACAAAAACATCTTTGAATGATTTATTACTTAATGGTCTTGTAGTATAAAAAGAAGACATCAAAAATATGTTTAGAAATATAAAAATACATTCAAAACACAGGTCATTACAAAATATTTTATGGAGAGACTCTCCAAACGAAAGTGTTAAATGTATTCAATTAAACACAGTTACTTATGGTTTAAAGAGTTCATCCTATCTGGCAACTCGATGTTTAAAAATGTTGGCAGAACAATACCATAATGAATACCCTGTAGCTGCTTTTATCATAAATAACTCTACATATGTTGATGACATTCTTTTTTTCTAAAAATCAGTAGTTAAATTATCAGAAGCAAAAAAACAGTTAAGCAGTTTTTTTAGGAAGTTTTCAGTTACACAAATGGGTTTCAAATTCACCAGACTTATTAAAAGAAATACAAAAAGATCAACAACATTTTGATGAGATTGATCTAGAGAAGAATAATTCATCTTTAAAAACATTAGGTATGAACTACAATATTAAGTTAGATTCATTCATTATATCGAGTCCAAAAACTGTTGATAGCATGCCTCAATCTAAGCGTGAAATTCTTAGCTTTATAAGTGGATTCTATGACCCACTAGGTCTTGCTGGACCTATTGTGGTAAGTGCAAAGGCTATAATGCAACGCTTATGGCAAGAAAAATTGGACTGGGATTCGGTGCCAAATTGTGAATTGCTACAGCTCTGGCACAAGTTTTATAATAGCTTGCTTACAATGAAACCAATGCTTATACCGCGACATATAAGTGTGCATGACACAAGCTTTACACAAATTATAGGCTTTGCTGATGCATCTAGCAATACTGGTTATGGCTGTTGTGTACTATCGCGGTCTAAAAATGTTTATCAGTTTTCAAACTAGCTTCTTTCCCACACTGTGTGCAGTAAAGTCTAAAATGCAATATCTGCTTCTTATTACTTTTATTTCTTAATTTTAAAGTTGACACTTTACCATAATGACATAAAATGCTGCACCTCCTTCGTATTACTTTTATTTCTTAATTTTAAAGTTGACACCTGTTGACATATTACCGTAACCATAATGACATTTTAACAAAGAAAATAGGTTTGAATTTTAGTAAATATAGATTAATAGAAATAAAATGGTATAACCCCGCAACAAAGGGCTGAAATATTATTTCTCCACGAAGATGGCTTGAATATTAGTGTGATATCACGAGAGCTCAATATATCTCGATTCACCGTGAGATTTTGGATTCGGCGTCATGGCGAAGAAGGGCAAATAACAGATCATAGAAGCAATTCAGGACGACGGGCGATACTAACCACCGCGCAAATAACTGATATGGTTAAACATTACGAAGAGTAAAATACAATAGACGCTGATATATTTAGTAACCTATTCCGCTTGACTATTCTTCAAGAGTCATAAAAACCCTGTAAGAATCGACACGTGTTTCACCTCTCAACGAGGCATCTTCAGGATGACGATTGACCAATTGCAAACCAGAACGTGACGTGTTACCACACCGAGCGCTGGACGCAGAGTAGGTTACTAAATATATCAGCGTCTATTGTATTTTTTAATGGATTTCCGCAAAGTCACGCCTGAATCAAATGAAATGAAATGAAATGAAATGAAATTGTTTATTCTGTAAATAGGATATTGGAATCACTTTTACACGTCATATTATCTGACTACTCTGAGAAGAAAGGCCGAAACAAACAATCATCAATTAACTATCATTACGAAGAGCGCGGCTTCACACCAACTAGTCGTTTTGCTGCTTTATATGATGTGGGTCCTCGGACGATTCGACGAGCTTTGCACGGAGCAGGGCTACACTACAGACGTCATGCTATAAAAGTGGAACTCAAAGCTCACCACAAAACTGCCCGACTTAATTTTGCGCGACAATATTTTGATTTTGATTGGTCGAATGTTATATTTACCGACGAAAAAACTTTTAAATCGAGTCAAATTGGAAGATTGACTTTATGGCGTTATAATCGCACTCGGTATGATGAAGCTCATATGAATCTGGTCGCATAACAGTCAACTTATGGGGGTGGATGAGCCACGATGACGTCGGAGAACTGACGTCGTTAGAAAAAAGGGCTACTGCGAATAATTATGTGGCACTTTTGGAAGAGGTGATGCTGCCTACTGTGCGCGTTGTGTATCCTGCAGCAGAATTCCCACAAATTGATTACGTTCAGGATAATGCACCGATACACAAGGCCCGGGCTACTATGGCGTGGTTCAACATGCACCATGACATTCGTCTTATTCAATGGCCTGCTCGTTCAGCAGATATAAACCCGATTGCAAATCTGTGGGGCATAATGGTTCAACGCTGGGACTGTCAGAACGAAAGAAACCCTGAAGCTCTTAGATCACATTGTGCACTGGTATGGGATGATATCAGGGGGACAGATTTATGCGCGCGGCTTGTCTCATCTATGAGAGATAGACTACGTACCGTCATAGCTGCTGATGGAGGCTATACTAGTTATTAAAACTATAAATTATTGATAATTTCCATAAAAAAATAAAAATGTTTACTATAAAATTGTCTATTTTTGCATTTTTAGTAAGAAGTTCAACCTCGCTTGGTTAAAAAAGATTTGTTTGACAAAAAATATTAAATGATAAATGATTTATTTCTGTAAGTAGGTTTGTACAAACACTTTTAAACGTCAATCACATTTTTAAAACTAAATGAGGTCGGCGTTTAATATCTGACTACTCTGAGAAGAAAGGCCGAAATCACTATATTGTCATCGACCTTGTGACATAGATGTGTGCATACAATTATAAACCTTAAGGTGGTAAACATTCTCAGACCGCGACCGTATACCTAAGAGTCGTGGATTCAGTAGGCAATGTCAAAATATCCTTACTTTGTTCAAAATCGCGAATAAATCCTATCAATCAGAGTTTATCAGTTCCTCGACTTGAACTTAATGCAACTCTGTTGCTTGCAAAGCTTGTTAGTAGAGTTCATAATGTATTGACTGTTAAAATGCAAATACAGGATGTTATACTTTATTCTGACTCACAAATAGTATTAGTCTGGCTCAAAACTAACATAAATACACTTAAGGCTTATACAGCTAATCGCGTTAAGGTCATCTCACAACTTACACAAAAATACACATGGTCATATGTTAGCTCGAACGAGAACCCCGCCGATTGTCTTAGCCGAGGAGTCATGCCAAACGAGCTAGCCGATCATGATCTGTGGTGGAAAGGCCCAGCGTTTCTGGATTTACGTGAGTACAAGCCACAATTAAATTTAATTTCACCACAGGATTTACCAGAGATTATCGCCGACTCTGCATGCTTAAGTACAATGCTTTGTGCTACTTCTGCAGGGCTAACATGACAAGCGCGAGAACGCTCTTTTTCTCGTTTTGTCGAAATTTGTCGTCGATTATGACGTCATTCTAATCCCTAACATGACCGTTATGCACGAGTATAATCGAAAAAGGCACTTTGACACTTCTCTATCTCGTGACGAGATACCGATGTAGCAAATTATTAAAAACAAATCATTTTTATGATAGCAACATCAGCTTAAGGTTCGGTTTCATTCGTTCGATTTTACGCATGGAATTAGTATGTACTACATTAATTTTACGCCTCCCCTTTACCACCTCTTTTGTAACCGACTTTTTTTGATTAAAATTAAATATTTTTCTTAGGCATGCCGAAATTAAAATACAAAATGACAGAAATGAAAATTAGTGGCACAATATAAGTTTAAATATCATTTCTAAGTATTGTTGTCCTAAATTTCTTAGGCATGCCGAAATTAAAATACAAAATGACAGAAATGAAAATTAGTGGCACAATATAAGTTTAAATATCATTTCTAAGTATTGTTGTCCTAAATTGAAAAGTATAGAATACCATACGGTTAGAATACGTGGATAATAATGCCAATGAATTAAATTTCAGCCTGTATACTCACAAAATTTTTCACCACCACCATCGGCCCCTTTGTCATTTGTGGTGATTAATTATCACCACAAATGACAAAGGGGCCGATGATCGCAATTTGATAAAGCGAAGGGTGATATTGTAACAATCACCATAAAACCCGCGTTATTGCAAATTTTGTTAATCACCACACTTGTCAAAAGGACTGATGTTCAGTTAAATATGCAGCTGGAGTTGATTTCGCTATTATAACCACAAATCACTAAACGTAGTTAATCACCATCCTTTTAAGTTGCGAAGGTATGATACTGCCATACAACCATAATCCCTAGACTTTACTAATCACCATTATGGCAAAGTGACTGGTTATTACTGAAAGTGATGCTCGTCTACTTAATAGTGCTCCCCTCCGCCACAGTTTCTCTCGCGGCTGCCGAAAGGAACTTTCGTTCCAATATAGATAGTAGTTTAAAACTAAGTTTTTCATTATTAGATGTAATAGGTCTTTACCTATGAAATTGCCGTTCTTCAGTACTGGCCATTTCAAATCAAATTAATTTTATTTGGCTAAGAATTCTAATTTCAAATTAATTTTATTTTAAAAACATGGAATTCTTTTTTCAAAAGAAGTCATTTGTTTAATGATTAGTGTTACATTTTCATCGCATTTCAATCTTTTTCGTCATCATGGATACGTTAAAAATTCGAGTAATTATGGAATATGAGTACCGTCGTGGCAGCAACGCGGCACAAGCGGCACGCAACATCAACGACGTTTACGGAGCTAACACTGCTAGCACTACAAACCAACGCACCACCTGTTATTGGTTTGCTCGCTTCCGTTCTGGAAATTTCGACCTGAAAAATGAACATCGCGGTCGTCCGAAGACTTTGGTCGACAATGACGAATTAAAGGCGATTGTGGAAGCTGTTGATACACAATCTACGGCTGAATTAGCAGCAGCTTTCGACGTTTGCGTCAAAATAATATTGGTCCATTTGCGTCAAATTGGCAAGGTAAAAAAGCTTGACAAATGGGTGCCCCACGAACTCAATGATCGCCAGCGCGAAGTACGCGTCGAGGCGTGCCTTGCACTGCTCAACAGACCCACAAATGAAGGAATTTTGAACCGCATTGTTACCTGCGATGAAAAATGGATTCTGTTTGATAACCGCAAGCGCTCAGCAAGTTGGTTGGATCCTGGTTCAGTACCTAAACAATGCTCTAAACGAAAACTTACCCCTAGAAAAGTGATGGTCACTGTTTGGTGGTCTAGCGCCGGTGTGATTCATCACAGCTTCTTACCAAACGGGGTGAGCATTACTGCAAATGTGTACTGTGAAGAACTGAACACAATGATGGAGAAGCTGGCACATCTCCAACCAGCATTGGTCAATCGCTCGTCTCCGCTGCCTCCTGCACGACAACGCGCGACCTCATACTGCACAGCAGACGGTCTCCAAGTTGCAAGAACTGGGGTTGGAAGCTCTCCGTCAACCGCCCTACTCACCAGACCTTGCGCCTACAGACTACTACTTTTTCCAGAATTTGGATAACTTCTTGGCGCGAAAAAAGTTCAATACCCGAGAGGCAGTACAAAATGCCTTTGAAGAATTTGTTGCCTCCCGTCCAGCTGATTTCTTTAAGAAGGGCATCAATAAACTGCCACTCCGTTGGCAAAGATGCATTGATTGCATGGGTGATTACTTCGATTAATACAAATAAAAAATACATGAAAAAAATCGTTTAAATTTTTTCATACAAAACGGCAATTTCATAGGTAAAGACCTAATATATTACATATTATATTGCAAAATAAAATTATGACTAAAATAAGTACAATTTAAGAAACTGCACATGTTATTATGTTTTTTTTGTTGTTTAATAATTTGTCTACTCATCTCGTCGTAAAAATCGACGACGAGTAAATGACAGAAGAATCGGAGATTATCTCGTGTTTAATTGTCAAAAGTCGAGATAACTTTTGGTGTCATGTTAGGGTTTGTAGAGAAAACATCAAGTTTGACAGAACGAGTCGAGTATTTTGTATGGCAGCGCTGTCAGAAAACGAGAAAACTGACGAAATAGAAAAAAAATACTCACTGTCGCGGGTGTCATGTTAGGCCTACTGGTGAGCAATCGTTATGTCTCGATTTTCTTGAAATTTTTTCTGATATCAATAAAATGATAAGAGTTTTAGCTTACATCTTGCGTTTCGGTCAGAATGCAAAGTCAAAAATCTCAAAAAATAAACTTAATTATATTACAACTCAAGAACTTAATCTGTCATTGTCAATGATTGTAAAATATCATAGACATAAAAAAAGTATGGACTGGAAATACCTACAAAATAAGGGTGCATACCTACAACTCATTCTCATAAAATGGCTGCCATCGCTAGGGTTGTGTCAATGAAGGAACATTAGGTGTTACTATAACGAGTATCGATACTAAATACGAGTCTTACTAGTTATCACGTTTGGATCATAATAATATACTTACATAGTCCGTTGTAACTAGGGTTGCCAACCATACTTTATAATAACGTATCCTACTTTATTTTCGATAAATCACTACATATTATAAAACAAAGTCCTCCGCCGCGTCTGTCTGTCTGTTCGCGATAAACTCAAAAACTACTGCACCGATTCTCATGTTGTTTTCACCAATGGATAGCGTGGTTCTCGAGGAAGGTTTTAGTATATAAAGGTGTCGTAAAAAATAAGCCGTCTGGGAGCTTTCAACGAAAACGCTGTCTAAACCCCTTATATAGGTCTTCATAACCATTTTATTGTCTTTTTGTAAGCATTTTTTTGTTTTTAGGTAGTCGGAACATACTTATCCTTTTTATCCCGGTAGTATATTTCTGTGGAAGAATTCCCGACCCCGACCGGCTTTTTCCCGCTGGCGAAGCCGCGGGCAAAAGCTAGTAAACTATACTTTTGCATTAAAATAAAGTATGCGAAAATACTTTATTTCTAATCTTTTGTGATGCGTAAAACGAAAAACTCATGGGTAATTACTGAACTATTTATCGATAGGTACACACGGCTACACATCAAGCTATATATAACCAGTATAAGCTGACTTCTGATTGCACGAAAAACTTGACCATGCGAGGTCAGCTAAAACTGGAAATGTATAGCTTGATGTGTAGCCGTGTGTACAGACGCCAGCAGGTCAAGCTTCCCGAAACTGTGAAATTTTCGCAATCAACCTTAAACCTTATGCTGTAGTGATAAAGTTGAAAATCTATTAAAGAAATTTGACAGATTGTAGTAGCTTGATGTGCTGGCGTCTGTACATAAAAAAAACACTTTTTAGTTGCATCACGTTTACGTATTAAAGTGAAGGAAAACAGCGTGAAGAGATAGATCCATATGCCCAAGAAAATGTGATTTCGCATATTTTACCTCTGGGTTGGAACTTGGAAGGCCAGAGAGCAGTACTTTCTGTTAGCTATGCGAACCCTAGTGAAAAACCAGATAATCACTAGGGAGAATGGGATGGGATGCTTAGGTATATTATTGTGTTAATGAGTGGTGGAGTAAAACTAAAATAAAAAATATTTTTTTACCTTTGTTTATTGGTGTGATAATGATTAAAGTATAACGTTTAATTAGAAAGTAGGCTTACAAAAGGAATTATTACCTATTCATTTCTAAATATGATTAGTTTGTTCAAAAACTGTCTATGTGACACTTTCTCGGATGTTCTTCGACCATGATATCTAAACCTTATATCTAGGAAGGTCTTAATAATTGATTTAATTAGGAGTAACTTGTGGTTACTGTTATGCTCGGGGTCACAGTCAGCATGGAAAAAAGTATTTAAATCATACAATTCACAATGAATTTAAAAATGTACAGATAATACAGCTCCGGTTTAATTTTCTTTTCAAATTGAGTTTTAATAATTTTTTCTGTCTTTTTTAATATACCTATGACATTAGAAGAAGCATATTTGAGTCCTCCTCTTGATTTTATATAAATCAGGCTATTTATGTCTTCCTCTCCGATCAATAACGATACACAGACATCGCATTTGATTGTACGCATTAACTTTCTTATAACGAATCCAGATATGTATTCTAAAACCCTATATGTGTATGCGTCAGCATCTGTATTTAAAATGCATTCCGTATATTCATCATATAAATCACTGTGATCCTCTGTGATCTCTACAAAAAAAATTTTGTCAGTTAGCTCGTTTAAAGCTTGTATAGGATTTTTACTGGAGCATGTCAATATATTCTCCTACTCTATCACTTTAGGTTAACCTGTAAAGATAGTTTGTGTTGTTGTAAATAAATAAATAAATAAATATTCACTTGTTCCAGTGGAGTACAATTCCCAATGCCATCATCCCTGATCTCAGCTCTCACAAGCAGCTTTTTATAAGCCGCACGAAATTGAATGGCATTGGGATTATTGTTGAAACCCCCTCTTGCTCTCACAGCCGAGAAGAAGAGCTCGATATGATCTTGGCTAATCTTGTACAGTGGTATGTATTTCAGCATTTTTGTGTCTTCCACTAAGTAACTATACAGTGCCAATGCGCTTTTCATGTTTATCAACAATCCAATGAAACCGGTTTTTCTGCGGGAATTGATCAAAAGTTCTTCTGAAGGTAGTTTTAAGCCTGTGATGTAATTAGTCGCACCTTCAAATAGAGCTGATATGAAACCAATATTAGCAGGACACATCGCTTTTTTAAATCCTGGCGGGCGTATGGAATGGCTGTTTAACACGTCAAACACGTCGTTCATAATGTTTATAAAATTGACAGTGCCACTACATTCCTCAAATTGTTTCAATTTTAATTTACTGCGGCAATACTCCAGTGCATCTGCTACTGAGTTACTGAACAATTGTGTCGCCAGCTTCACTTTCATTTTTTGTTTGTGATAGTAAACAAATGCGGCTTTTTAATTTTATTTGCGAGATGTAGGCCCTGTTTTTCTTGAAGATCTAGCAATTTTTCTAAAAATGTAAAATCTACCTTTCGACCAAATGAGTCAATAAATACTCTTAATTCGCCAAATGCATTTCTAATCAATTTGATTGCGTGGCATGGGTCGATAAAAGCGAGGATGCGAGTGTCACCGCTCTCAAAACTAGTACAGTCTTGGTTTTTTAAAATATCGCAGCCAAGAGAAGTGAACATGCTGAAATTTGCGGCAGGTCCATCGCAAGTAATGCTCACAACTTTTACACCCACGTCTTCGCACAATTTTAAAGCCGTGCCCACGATAATACTCTTTTGCTCGCCTGTGAGGGATGTTTAAAAAAAATAACCAATAGGTATTTTCCATGAGCCGTTGATAGCCGTTAACAGGACTACTAGGGCTTGACTGGCTTCTTCGACACTGTCATTATCAAGGTTGTGGCCATGATCAACTCTACCATAATATTTCTGAGCTTGGTTCCCAAGTCAGAGACTTTCTTATGGCCATTTCATCAAAAACCAAGGAGCATATCACAGGATGTGCACTTCCCTGCACTTTAATTTTTAAAGTTTCAAATGCTTCTTTCGTGAATCCCGGTTCGCAATTCACATGTTGGTACCATTTGCACAAAGTTCTCGGTAAACATGTATTGTAAGTCCGCCTTATATAATTATAGGCCTCTGGGGATAAGAAATGCAACGTTAATGCGAACTTTCTGATTTCTTCAGAGTATTTGTTTGGCGTAGGTAAACCTTTGGATTTATTAATTTGTCTTTTTAAGAAGTCTTTAGGTCCCGCCAAATCTTCTATCACAACAGCCTGTTCCATGCTGATACAATTTTTTCTTCGAAGGTCTTCTACAATGTCTTTCAAATTGGCAATTTTTTTGTTATTCTTTGTGAATCTCAAACCGGTTACCTATGGCGGTTTGAGATTCACTCTCAAGGTAAGTCACAAAGAACTCCACCGCAGCAGCTTGAAGACCCAATGAAACAATCAACGCCGGCAATTGTCCTAAAGCTTACACATGAGCTTGAGGGCAAGGGTCGCACCCTTTGGATGAATAATTTCTATAATTCTCCATGCCTCGCTCGTCGTCTGAAGACTTTAGGGTTTGAATGTGTAGGGACCCTGCGGACCAACCGTAAGTTTGTTCCGCAGGCCCTGCACAGTCTTACCAAGACCAGTATGCGCAAAGGCCAGATATCTGGTCTTACCTCGGGGGACGTCGATGTCATGGTATGGCGGGATAACAACAGGGTCGCTACGATCTCGACGTACCATGGCAACGCCGTCTCCCAAATCCGAGGGTCCACCAAACCCATCCTGATCCATGATTATAATATCATGATGGGTGCGGTGGACAAAAAATACCAGATGCTGGCCATGTACCCCATTGAGCGGAAACGAACAAAGGTCTGGTACAAGTAACTCTTCCGTAGGCTTTTAAAGGTTTCTATTCAAAACTCATATATTATTCACCGCTCATCTGCTTCTTCTTCTGCTTCTTTAAGTCACCGCAACTTCCGCATCTCACTCATCAAATCTCTGCTGGCTAACCACTGCCACCCTTCCACTATCCCACCTGCACAGAACGTCCACCAGTCCCTATCATGTGTCACCCATCATTTGAAGGAGTACCCCTTCAGTGGTGCTTCAAAACACCAGCGCTTGCGGCGGAAGTGCGTCAAGTGTGGGGAGATGATGAAGACGTCCTGTGCAGGTTGCTCTAAAACTATGTGCCTTGATAGATGTTTCTTGGCCATGCATTTTCCTTCGTAATTTTTTGTACCGCACCTTTGTTTGTTTCATTGGTGAATTGTAGGATGAGTTCATCTATTGGCGTGATGTGCGTTGAACATTTTTTTTTTTTCATAAAATTTAAATGTGTTCAAATTAAAAATAAATAAATTAGCCCCGGGTGGGAAAGCCGCTTCATTTTTTTTTTTTGGATCTTGTTTTTACGAAAATTGTTCATTTTTTATTATTTTGATTTGATGATTTTGTAATATTTTTGTTAGGCAAAATGCCTTTTTATTGTGTTTTCCATTAGTAAATAACATACTAGTGTAGAATGCAAAGTTAATATCTGATTATGGTCAGCTTCATTTTCACCACAAATCAGCAAGTCATCACAATTGATAGATAGGACGGGGGTGTTTGGTGGAATCCTGAGGAATTAATTTTATTCGGTTAATTTTGTACAACCTCAAGACATCTGTTTTTGACAACTACCCAAAGATCACTCTAAAGTTTATATATCATAGACCATAGACATGAGGAGACATGAGGTTTAATCACAACACTACCCCTTAAACTATTGTCTTATAAAACACACAAATGTAACCCGTTAACTATCACTAAAATAACATAAGAAATATTACTTTACATAGTAATAAATAAAATAACAATATTACACTGATAAAAGAGACAAACAGAACTTACATGTTTCTCTTTAGTTAACGGTTTAGTGAGCAAGTCAGCTACCATGTCACCTGTAGGCATATATGAGACATCAACTAATTTATTAATTACAATATCCCTTATAAAATGGTGTCTAATATCTATATGCTTGGTACGAGCATGAAACATTGAGTTAGAGCATAGTTTTTGTGCCGACTGATTATCATTGTATAAATTTACCTTACAATGTACTTGAAGACATTCATTCAAGAAAGTACGTAAAAACAACGCTTCTTTGCAAGCATCTGAAATAGCCATGTACTCTGCTTCTGTACTCGAGAGAGCCACAGTTCTCTGCTTGCGGCTTTCCCAAGATATAATTGAATCACCAAATTTAAATACATACCCTGTGTATGAACGACGGTCAACCTCATTAGATGCCCAATCAGCATCTGTGTAGCCATTTATGACCAATCCGCTCTTAACATACGTAAGAAAGTAATGACTTGTACCTTTGAGGTATCGCAGGACCCTTTTCGCAGCTTTCCAATGTGTTTCATCGAAGCACTCGTTAAATTCGCTCAGAACACCTATTGCATCTGGTTATTATATCTGGTCTGGAACAAACTGAGATATACATTAAGCAACCTATGAGATTTCTGTAGTCGAAACGAGTATCCTTGACTTCACTTTTCTTCAGTTTCGATCCTACTTCCATAGGGGTCGGAGACGGTTTGCATTCAGTCATATTAAATTTACGTAGAACAGTTTCAATATAATGTGACTGATCTAAAGTAATAAATTCTTTATTCCTGCATACTCTCATGCCCAATATTTGATGAGCAGGTCCCAAATCCTTCATCTCAAACTCTGACATGAGTTTTTCTTTCACTATATCTCTTTCTTTGGATATTGGTGAAGAAAATAACATAATATCGTCGACATAAAGGGCAATTATAACCATTTCCCCCTTTTGTCCTTTATAATAGACACATGGTTCTGAAGGCATCCTATTGAATAGGAGTTTCTTTATTAATACGCCATTTATTTTTTCATACCATGACTTTGCAGCCTGTTTTAATCCATAAACGGCTTTCTGCAACTTATACACTTTATGTTCTTGTCCTTTCTTTACAAAACCTTCTGGTTGTTCCATTAGCACATGCTCTATAAGATCACCATTCAAAAAGGCTGTTTTGACGTCTAGGTGATTTATTTCCAGATCATATTCTGCAGCTAGCGCTAACAACAAACGAATAGTCGACTAACGGACAACAGGTGAAAAAGTTTCATTATAGTCAATGCCATATTTTTGAGTGAATCCCTTAGCCACCAGCCGTGCCTTGTATTTGAGGAGACTGCCATCTGAATTCCTCTTTTTCTTAAAGATCCATTTGCATTTTATTGCTTTATGATCTTTAGCTTGATCCACAAGGCGCCAGACTTTATTGGTAATAAAAGATTTATACTGATCTTCCATGGCTTCCTTCCATTCTTCAGCATCATTGCCCTCAAGTGCTTCCTTAACAGTCTCCGGGTCTCCAAGATCCCTGTACTGTTGAGCTACCAGTTGTGCACATAAATCTGCATTTACGGCATCAGTGAAGTCTGTAGACGTCCCTGAGAACTCCCTGGAATATAGGTTTCATCCGACGAGTTATCTGGTTCAGATGAACTACTACTGTCATTGATACTAAATACCCAACTAGCACAAACTTGAGAGCTTTGGAGCCAATCCGATTATTCCCAAAGGCGCCAAGCTCAAGCGCCAGAGCGTGCACTGCAGACCTTATGCAGCCGCTTTGGAGCCAAAGGGGCACAACTTTTTGCAATCTATAGTTCCATTAGAACTTCATAATACTGGCATAAAAGCGCTACAGGAGCTGCAACTAATAATTAACACCACACTAAAGCTCTTGTGGCGCTTATTGAATGAATGACAAGTTTAACTGAACGAATAAAATATCACTAATCATTCACATCTGTTGTTCCTGAGTCAGACATTCTGAATACAAATAAATAATAAGTGAAGTGAAGGTAAGTGTTTTTGAGTTATATTTTGTATTATATGCAAGTGGCTACAAACGCAGATCAGTTTATCGAGTTGATATTATTGGAGTATTTTTAACGCGCCTCAATAATTACCTCAGAATATCGTAAAATATGTAAAATATTATTATATAAATATTATTATATCACATACCTACACGATATTGAAATTACATACTTGACTACATTTGTATTTAGTAAGTTGCTGGTTCTATATTTAGTTATATTTTACTACAAATTGCGAGAAAAACCTATAAATTTCTCAAGTAATGATAAATAATTGTCTTGTAAACATGTCGTCTATGAGAAGCAGCTTTAATTTGCAACTTCAACCTTAATACTTCCTCTCTGCGCGTCAAAGCGCTAAGTTTCACTCTTCTGAAGGTCCAAGTAATACCTGTACCACTAATGCAGTTCAAGTCTTTACAATCACTTTTATTTCGTACTTACTGCAGATATCGAACCACACTAATGGTTATTTGTTTAGAGATCCGTAGAACTCGTTAAAAACCCTAAAATATGATGATCATTTGTAGCTGCTTCTATATTTTTCGCTCTTTCAATTGTTTAACACTTACTATATCTTACCATGTTTTCAGAATGCCTTTCAAAATAATTCAAACTTATAATGAACAACAAAATAAACAAGAACTTTGCATCTGTCCATCTAAGTGGGAAAAACATGGAGTGTTACACTGGCCGAACAAAAAAAGTAAAAAATTATGTAAAATAGAAGATTCAACTCCACAACCAAACTGGACTAAAATAAACTGCATTGTTAAGAGGAAAAATATTATGTCGTACGAAATTGCTGACAAACAGTTGACAGAAATGTTAGATTGTTCGACAACAGAACAAGAAGCCACAGAACTCTTACCAGCGCTCTCGCCACACCTTATCGGACCAACCAACCAACTTGAAAATTTCAACATTATAGCCCAACAGGTACAAACTTGAAATAAATTTAAATTTCTTTAAGCCAATAATCTCGATAAAAACATTACCTGTCCTCCTTTTGACGCAGTTGGGTATTATTTGTATTAATTTTAGATAGCTGTTTCAGCTTTATTAGCGCTTTATGCCTTATCTTAATTACTTTACACATGTGCCCGAGACAAGAACTAACGCCGCGCTTGTAATTGAGAGTTTGTTTACTAAGTCACAGATCACGTTACGATTTTTAAAACTACAACAAAACTGTTGCTGCGAATGTAACGACTTATCTTATTTAGTTAGTATCTGTACACATTTTGCCCTTTTCACACGTCTCTTGTTAAGTTATTGTTACACATGTTCTCTGTGTTATTATATTAAAATAGCAATTTTATTGCAAATAGCAATGGTACGTTTTTTGTCATTTTTGAAGTTAAGGCTTACTTTTTTTTCTTCTTTGTTTTCTTTTTTCTTTTGACTACAGTGAAAAGGTTTTCCTTATTTTTAGGCCTTAAATTGTGATGCTGCTACAGTGTCTAATCTGCCAGAACAAATCCAGATTCAGGAACCCTTATATGCTGTTGCTGTAAATGAACCTACATCTGTAGTTACTGTTAACAATGAAACTACTTCTGTTCCCGTAGTAGCTATTGACCCTTCAGATATGGAGAAAATTACAAGCAACCAAGTTGAGATCTACAAAAATCAGGAAGCAATTTTGAACGATTTGATATTACTAAAAGATAATTAAATGTATTGGAAAACCAGCAAAGCATATTGATGGCCATTGCTCATATTTCGGTGAAATTGGATACTTTTATAACTGGAAAATATGAACCACAAGTTACTAAATTAAATGATGCTATGAAAAAAACACCAGATAATAACCGATTTTGTTTAAAACCTATACGAAATATCGAAGAACTATCTAATTTAGAGGCAATATTAAACGACTGCAAGATGAAAGAGGACTATAAAATTAAATATAGTATCGTGTGCCAACCAGGAAAAGCTGAAAACTGCGCATATCAACTAGTTGATGTGTTTTTTACAAGAGAATTTCTAACCAAATGCTCTTGGTCTGGTAGCGCAAGAGGTGAAGGCACAAAAGTATGTTTAAAACAGTATAAAAATGTTTTACAACAATTTTTTGAACTGATTTACGAATGTGACCATACATACACTATTGCTGGCAATGAGAAGTTTTTTAAATCTGTTCTAAAAAACGCTACAAAGCGTAAAAACTCTAAATTACAAAGATCTTCGACTTGCAGAAATAGTCACAAAAGACAGAAACTGAGTGAAAATCCTGTAAATAATAATGAATCGTCAGAAGAAGGATCTTCCAACGAGGCCCAAAATCTTGTAAATGAAGCCAATAAAGAAAACCGAGAGAATATTCCTCAAGAAGAAAAAACTTCCCAAGAAGAAAATGCGCCAATTTTGGACAGTGTTGTAATTGAAGATAATGTATCTCAGGACAACCATGTCCCAGAACTTCCAGAACAATAGATCGTTTCCGGACAAGAAAATGACTTAAAAGACACATCAGTTTAATAATCACCAAGGGTATATTTTAATTTATACTATTAAGTTTTAAGTAAGTACAAAGGTGTATACAGAGAGTTATCGTTTGTACCTATAACTTTCTTTTGTTAATTATTCTTTCAGTTTTTTTGTAATTTTGTTTACATTTGTATGGTTATTGAGATTTGTCAGTGATATCATTCCTTTTAAGAGACTTCTATTACTTTTGATATTTTTTAGTTGTTTAAGACACGTGTACTCAATAACTCGACACGACACAGGCACACACACCCTCACATACACACCACACACGCACACACCCACTCCCAAACACCACAAACACGACACAATTAACCACTACAACAAACAACAACAATACAAACACAAAATCAACAACACACAACAAACACAACACAACAAACACAACACAACAAACACACAACACAAAAGATACAACAACAACAATACACAACATACAAACACAAATAACAACAATGCACAATTTGGACGCATACAAACAAACACAAACAATGCTTTTACCCAAACACGTTTTACAACTGACACAATGTTTTCAAGCTGCGATTTTGATAAATGTTGTGTGTGTGTGTGCTAGTGTTGCGCTAAATATTGACAATCTTGACACGGGCTTATCGATATTTTGTATGTAACGAAAGTAATCATTTTTTTACAATATATTTATTTTAACTTATCAGCTGGTTAAAATAAATATGTAGGTAGGAAGGATAGGAAGTCAAGTTACAGCATTAGGAGTACTAGTAAAACCATAATTAGTAAGCATTGTTTTGGCGTTCTGGCAACTAGCACCGCCGATTCGGGTCTCTTATGACTGTTTATTTATTCGTAACTATATAGTTTTAGGTAACTTAGAATGTTAAATTTAGAAAGTATAATTTACTGTAGAATAATTTAATGAGACTTCCTGCAGACTTACACACTGATTGTATTGAGGTGGTACAGCTAATAAGACTGAAATTTATTGCCATACGTAGATTTATTTATATTGCTACTTTAGACTTACCCTAGTTTGACAGGCCTGTTGGCGTAGTTGGTAGTGCGTCTGTGTGTGTGAAATGTCCCGAATATTTATTTCTATTATTAATAAACGTGTTGACTATGTCTATTATGTAAGTAAGGGCCAATTTGCCAAAGAAACATGTTGTTTTTTATTCAAATATTTGGTCTATTTCGATTTACCATGTCAGACTCATGAAGAGAATGAGACAAAAGACACAATGTTGTGCAAATATTGTTTATACTGTTGTTATTTTAGAATTTATCTCGTTTAATTATTTGAATAATGTCAATTATGGGCCAATTTGCCAATAAAACAAGTTGATTTTATCTCAAATATTTTTTTATTTCAATTCACCAATACAATTATACAAGAGGCGCTTCGATTGTACTCGTTATAATGTGTGTAGTAAAGGAACAAAATATAAATCCGATTCATATCGAGTAACC
Organism: Lithophane semibrunnea; assembly: GCA_947363905.1. NCBI lineage: Eukaryota > Metazoa > Arthropoda > Insecta > Lepidoptera > Noctuidae > Lithophane > Lithophane semibrunnea. Next base: position 3,106,830 of record OX376207.1, on the reverse strand, counting down.
ACAAGTTTACATTTAACATCACACGGCGAACACACGTATTCTGAACTTAAAACTGATGTAAGGTTGCTTTTGAAAATATTTAGATAAGAGGAGAAGATTGGAAGGTCAAAAGCATTTACTAAATTATCAAATTTCTTACAATAAATATGTGTTTGCTTTTCTTCAACTTTGATACATATCACACATTTTTTAATAGTTAAAAAATATTTATCTGCCCTTTGATTAGATAAAATAAAATCATTGAAATGTAAAACTAAATTCTTTGTGCTTTTTTTTACATACGGGTAATTAGAATGTGTCTGGTCAATAAATGGTTCATGACCCAAAATTTCGTACTCTTTAAGTCTTTTAGCAATTTGAGATAGTGGTTTATTACCTTGTCTTAACAAATTTTTTATTAAGTATAATTTATTTTCAAATTTATATGCATTGTATGTTTGTAACGTTCCGAAACGTCGAACTTCAGCAACAACATTAGTTAAGTTGTGAACGTTGCTAGTTACATAGTCAATACCGTAAAAATCCTTATAATGTTTCGTAAAGTATTCCAAAAGTTCCTCTGCCAAAGGTAGCAATGGAAAGTATTCCTCACTAGAACATATTGTTATTGCACAAAATAATGTGAGAAAATGTTGCATAGCATCTTTCTTTAAAACTTTTTGTAATATCGCCACACTTAAATAATGAAAGAAGGTTCTTAACTCTGATCCTTTCCAATGACTTAAACTGTCCAAACCTCGAACAGCTCTATGGATCTCAGTTGGAGTTTTGCAGGAGTTTAAGAAAATATTGACTGCGTGAATATCACTCGAACACCATTTAGTAACCTTTTTACCAAAATTGCCATCTCGCCATCCAACGAGCAATCTTTTTACTATACCCAAGTCAATCAAATGCAGGGAATCGGAAACAGGAAATGCTTCTATCATGTCAATCGGCAGTTTTAATAAAGGTGAGTCGAATTTGTGATGGTTCCCAAACTTCTTTTCTCTAAAATCCTTGTCATTCCGTAATGCACAGTTGGTGTCAGGAAATATCACAGTGTGCGAAACATGCGAATATTCTCCCACAACTGTACACTTAAGGCAACCATGTTTTCCATTAAAATTACACACACCTGGAAAAAAACATACAAGTGAGACTAGATCCGAAAAACTGTAAATACTAGTAAATAATGACATAATCTTGAATAAGCACGGCGGTTACAATAAAACCCCATAATCATTAGACTTGATTTGAGACAGTTGGGAAAGAATAACGAAATCTTCTCCCTACTGGCTAATAACACATTTTGGCAGATAGCAAGTAAATACAGGTGTATACCTACCTTTTATCATAGCTCTGGCAAGAGAATCGCATACAAAACATCTCAATGACACTGATGTTTTTCTATTTCGTATGTTAATGCCATCGTGAAGCATACTGCCCATTTCTTCAATAAAAACTTTTAAAAATTCATGCAAATCTTTTGGTTTAGCTGATCCTAGATAAATTCCACAAATAATAGGACTTATGTGAGGCGTTTCAAAAATACTGCACAATATAGGCCAAAATTGTTGTTTGGAGCTTTTGTAAATAGGTAATCCGTCTATGTTTACTAAAATCGATATATTTTCCAGTATAACTTTAGAATTTTCTAAACTTTTTATAATACTATTTTTCAAATTATTGTGCCAGTATTCACCTGGATCGACGAAGTTTATTGTAATTTCTTTTGGTGTACCAAGTAGTGAGCGTGGATCTTTAGGCATAGCGTTAGGAGTAATTTGGTTTAAAATTTGAAATAAGTCTTTTAAAGCTACATGACTACATTTGTGTTTCAGCGCCCAAATCCGTATTTGCTCGCGATAGCTCCATTTTCTTTCACATTCGACATACTCTAGTTTATATTCAGCATCGCTGTCCGAGTCCAGTCTAGAAAAAAAAAACAATAAATTATGCAAAGAAGGTTATTTTTATAATATAACTAACCACACCAAGCTATAACTTACTTTTCCTCAGTAATTGAGATAACAAAATCTACGGGACCCGGGCTTGTGTTTGTTGAACTCGAACTTGGCGCATTATTTTGGTTTGTTTCCAATGAATCCCTTAAAGAATAAATTAAATGAATAGAGTTTTATAAATAAAAGATAAATTACTCTCACTTAATTGAGTTAAAAAAACTTACGTGTTATTTAATATTTCAATTACAGAATTCTCACAAACAGTTGCCTTTTTTAATTTCTGCATATTTTGATAAACTCTCCGTACTTTCTTGCGATATCCACCAGTTCTTTGTTTGAACTTCCATGCTTTCAGATCCATATTTCTTTTAAACTGGCTTAAATATTTTATAAAATCTGATTTCTCTCTATTTTGATTTCAAATGAGTAGTCAATGTCCATTACTCTCCTGCTTCTATTGTGAAGCCTTAATGTCGCTATTAGTAAAACAGTCGATCAAATTCCTACTTAAGTCTGCGCAAACGAACAAATCACTTCTGCAATGAAACTTTCAGTGGCAGAACAGTGATAAATATATCTTTTATACAGTTCCGTTAAAAAGTCTGCAATTCAAGTCTTAATGCAGTTCTGAAGCGTACAGCAGCGGCAATAGAAGCTTTTTAGAAGCTTTAAGCTTTAACATACATGTTTTAACTCTCTTTTAAAGCTATAGACGGCAAATGGGTTATATAATGAACTCTTATAAAACCTAGAGTGGCATTTGGTTCAGTTTCTGCTACCCCTAGTGATATTTACAGCTATGAGCAGTTACGGAAGCAATAGTAGAACTTAAAACCACTTTCTGAACCCCTAAAGCGCTACAGCTAAAAGTTGCAAAATAGGCTGCTATTTCCAATAGTGTGCTAGTTGGGTACTGTGTCCCTGTTCCTATTTCTGTTATCAGAAGGACAATTTTCAGACGCACCATATAGATTTTTATCCCCGGTGTTTTCGTCTGACCTACATGTCTGTTCTGTATGTGAAACAACATGAACCACTTGGTTAGCATCATCATCTGACAGATCCTTTTTCCAGAAACGATTTTCTAAGAACCTCACATGGTATGCTTTAATGCAATGCTCAGGGTTCTCTGGATCAATGAGTCTGTAACCCTTTGTATCGTTGCAGTAACCTACAAATATATACTCCTTTGCCTTCGAATCCAGTTTCTTGTGATTTGAAGTCAAAGCATAAGCCAAACAACCAAATGTACGAAGATGACTTACGTTTGTCTTTGTATTAGTCCATTTCTCCAATGGTGTCATGCCCATGACAGCTTTTGTGGGTGAGCGGTTCTTCAAATACACTGAAGAGTTTACGGCCTCTGCCCAAAAACGTTTGTCAAGACCAGCATCTTCCAGCATGCAGCGAGCTTTGTCCATGATGGTACGGTTTGCTCTTTCTGCCACACCATTCTGTTGACTACAATGCGGGACAGTCGTTTGGTGACGGATTCCTTGCTGTTGCAGAAACTCCTGAAATTTTTTATTAATATATTCGCCACCGTTGTCGCTACGAATACATTTTATTTTCTTGTCAGTCTCATTTTCAACAAGCTTTTTGAATATTTTAAACTTTTCAAAAACTTCACTCTTTGTTTTCAAAAAATAAACAAATGTTTTTCTTGAACAGTCATCAATGAAAGTAAGAAAATAACAAGCACCACCAAATGACTTCTTTTGCATTGGACCACATAAATCTGTATGTATTAAGCCTAAAATCTCCGTAGACCTACTATGAGACACTTTTGGAAAAGCTAATTTTGTAAGTTTTCCTTTAATACAGGCAATACATGATTGAAAACGAGTACTATCATAATCAATACCAAAGATACCATACCTTGTCGCATGACATTCACGCTCCTAGCGTTGAGGTGCCCCAGCCTGCGATGCCATACTTCCTGTGACACCAAGCTGCTCTGCTCTTGCTCTGACACATCACAGTCCAGTAGTGATTTACTGCTGCTGTCAGACACCAAGCATTGAGGCTGCACTCCAACATCAGCTCTACTGCTATTCCCTATAGAATCTAACTGAAAAATACCATTCACATAACTAGCAGTAGCTATGGTTTCATGCCCGTCCATTATTGTACAGGTTTTAGAATTAAAATTGACTTTATAACCTTTTCTTGTTAACTCACTCACTGATAAAAGGTTAGTTGACAGTTGAGGAACCAAATAAACATTAGTTATTGTTCTAAAACCGCTGTCTAACTTAATTTTAACTTTACCTAATCCTGCAGTACGTAATTGATCACCATTTGCAATGTTCACGGAGAGGTCTTTAGTTGATTTCAACTCCAACATAACACTCTTGTCGTTGCACATATGTTTGGTTGCACAGATTTACCGACAATGCTGACAATAACACCTTCTTCTTGTCCTTGACATTACTCACTGGAGTGGTAGAAGCAGCATTCTAAGCGCAATTCTTCTTTGTGTGTCCTAGTTTCTTACATCGGTAGCATTTGATCTGCTTAATGGTAGTCAAAGCCGATGCAGTCTCTGTCTTATCATCTCTTCTGTAAAACTCCTGTAATAATTTCATTTTTACAGTTTCACTAACGAGCTTGTCACTGGAATTCTCCAACGCCATAATGAGCGGGTCGTAATCGGATGTCAGTCCGCTCAACATCATGACTGCTATGAAGTCATCGTCTAGTGGAGAACCTATGTCATTCAATTGTTGTGCAATTTCCATTATTTTCGTAATGTAAGTTTCCATGTTACAAGCATTCTCTTCGAGCTTAGTTCCAAAAAGCAATCGCAGTAATCCTAAGCGTCTGCACAGACCCTTGTCCTCATAAGCCTTTTGTAAATTTGTCCATGCTTCATAAGCTGACTTTACATTACGCACAAGCGAAAAAGCATTGGAATGCACAGATAGACAAATTTTAGCAAGCGCACGTTGATTCTTTCTGCTATCTTTGCTTCCGTTGGTGGACTCGATACATTCGAGTAGGTCCTCGTGCATCAGGAGCATCTTCATGGAAAATTTCCAATTATTATAATTTTCCATGCCCTGCAGCTTTTCGATTAGAATTCCTGTCGAACTATATATAATTCATTTATTGCGGATCACACATTAAAAAAAAACATACAATCCATATAGTATTAGTAACAGAGACTTAGAAACTATGTTAGTGAAAAACTTACAAACTAACCTAACCGACTACTAATAATTACGTGGCTCAACACATGTTGGCACGTGCCTCCGCATCCAGTGCCTAATAAAGGGGCTGTCCACTTTGTCGCCCAATGTTTTGAGGATATTGTTGGAGCTTCCGCGCATCCTACCCATTATTGACGCCGCCCGCTTTCTCATTATGGCATGAAAATCGTCAACACGGGCCTCCGCAAACATCTGCGAAGCGCTGCAGAAGCGCGGAAGCCCCATCAACATCCTAAACCCATTATTATACTGAACACGTAGAACGTTGTAGGCCCTCTGCGTATACTTCACCCACAAGCTGCACGTGTAGAAGGTTTGGCAGTAGGCCTTAAAAAGATACACCTTAACATCCCCACTACAACGTGCAAACCTGCGGGCTAACATATTGCACCGAACCGCCAACGCCCTACGCTCCCTGTCCAAATCTGCATCATCAGATAAGTCCTCCGTGACCAGATGTCCTAGGTACTTAACCCGAGTAACACGCTGCAATGGTGTTCCGCTAATAGTTACCGGAGGAACGTCACCTAACGACACATTTTTGCACTTAAAAATCACCAATTGCGATTTCTTGACGTTATATGTAAGCCCATGCGTCGCCGCATAGGACTCACATACCACAAGCAATTTCCGGAGGGCGCTGATTGATGGGCTCAGCAGCACCATGTCATCTGCATAGCTCAGATTATTAACCATAACACCATCTACTGAACAGCCGACATTGGTGCTGCTGAGCTCATCAATCAGGTCATTCATATACAGGTTAAACAGAGAGGGGGAAGTCAAACCGCCCTGTCTAACACCACACTCCAACATATACGGCTCGGAAAACACATTATTCCACCTAACGCGATTTGTTTGCGAGCTGTACCAGAACTTCAACAGGTTAACTAGCTCTGTAGGCAAACTATGAATCTTAGACCATAACTTATCATAGGATACTAGGTCAAAAGCCTTGGAAAGGTCAAGAAAGGCAGCATAAACTGGCGTCTGTCTGTCTGTATAATACCTAACAGTTTGCTTCAGCGCCAGGATGGCACTCTCCGTTGATAGTTGACTTCTGAAGCCAAACTGCGCATCATTTAATGTAATGTGGCTATTAAGCTGCCGCTCAAGCAGACCATCAAGTACCTTCCCCACTACCGTAGCTAAGGAGATAGGCCGGTAATTATTTTTGTCGGAGACATCACCGGTATTATTTTTAATTACAGGTACTACCACACTGTCTACTAAATCCGCAGGAAGATAGGTGTGACGGACGCAGAATGTATAAAGCATTGCAAGTATGCGGTATATATGAGGTCCAGCGTACAGCAAGTGCTCAACACCTAGTCCGTCATGCCCCGGAGACTTTCCCTTCGATAAATTAGTCACTACTTTCTTAATTTCCTTAGCAGTGAAACCCCGGGGAGCCTCCAAGTCAGACAAACGGACCTCCGTTGCGCCTTGCTCCTGTAGCAACGCGGACTGGACTCTAAACTGATCTTTAAAAATATTTGCTATACACTTTGCGTCCGTCACCCCATCCACACTCACAGGCAGGCCCGGTTTTGGATTCAGCTTATTAGTCTGCTTCCAAAACTTTACAAAAAATTTCTGTGAATAATTTCGAGCTATATTATCCATCTTAATTTGATCTTTGTGATTTTGACAAAATTTTAACCTATTTTTAAACCTATTCTTACTACATTTCATATTTAAATAACTAAGTCCTGACCTGGGCATACCATTCAATTTCCATTGCTGAAATTTATCCCGGGCCTCCCTGTGTGCATGTTTAACATATTTATTCCAGCCATACACATGTCTACTCTTCCCGACCAAACGCGACTCCCGACTATGCATTGCCGCATCCTGTAGTGCCTTGATTGTTTTCCGGTACAGCTCATCAATAACCGACCTATGCTCCACACAAGAACACATCCTATCACAACACTCGTTCAGTTCTGAAGGAAAGTCTATCTCTCTCAATAAAGCTGAGCATGTCTCAGTGTATGTACGTATTTGAAATAGACTTCTCTCTCCCCATTTAATAGTATTATTTTGCTCAGGTACACTGTGACATGCCGACTTCACTGTTGTTACATGCAGATCACAATTAATTTGAAGTGGTAAGTGGTCAGACCAGTAAACGTCATGACGCACAAAAACATCATTTATCGTTAAACGCGCAGCCTCGGTAACCACACAGTGGTCGAGCCATCGTCTACACCCATGCGCATCACTTACAAACGTATAACTATTACTGTCACTACCAAGCACGGCTATATCGGCACACAATAAACCCTGCTCCTCACAAAAACTTAATAGCTCCCTACCAAAACATTCACCAGGATGGGCATTAAAGTCTCCTAATATATAAACATTTTCAATATTACACGTCTCGATTATAGCTACAATTTCACTTAGGCAATCATTAAATTCTATAATGTTCTCTCCAGAGTCCGTAGGCATGTATACACTAAATACTAATAACTCACGGTTCGATAATGCACCTTTTATTGCTGCTATACGGTTACTTTTACATTGCACTATTGATACCGCACTTAACACATCCTTACGCCATAGCAAGGCAACACCCCCATACGGTCTCCCACGCACTATACCAGCAGTCAGATCAACCGCTGACTTTCCCGAATACATAAAATCCTCATGTATCCCCGCCAGCATTGGAATGTCTGGCTCTAAAAGCCAGGTTTCCTGTATCGCCAAAATGTCCGCTGTTTGACACAAAGACCTTACGCAATCGCGTGACCTTTTTACACCCTTACAGTTAAAACTAATTAACCTCAATGGCAACGATCCTCGACTATCCATTGATGTGTACGTTATCCTCCATTGTCATAGTACGACTAAAATTCCTTGTCTTATTTTTAAAAAATATGTATCGCCTAAATGACACACCCTCAGGCCACATGCTTTCGTCCATGAACTGGGATAACTTTCTGTAGGGAATATCAAACTTATACGCTTCATATTGTTTGGGCTGTCTCATTCTAATCCTAGACGGTTCGACAGTCACACCTGTTTTATTAACAATATAATCCACAATGTCATCTATTGTCGCACCCTTATCAATATTGTAGATGTAGAAGGGTATCTTAATTTCAGCCGCTTTAAAACTACCAGTAGGATCAGTCAACCCTCTCCCTCTCTTCCCGATGAAACGATTTCCGTTCTCCTTCTTACGAGTTACCGTTATCCATTTGTCATCGTATTCGCTTGTTTGTTTACGCTCTGAGTGAGACATTACGTCTACGTACGTACTTATATTTTGCTCAAACGGCTGTTTCGATCTCGTTGCACTGACTACGGTAACTTTATTATTTGTAACCATAGCGGCCGCCTCATCGTACCTCGTTAGTCCGAGATCGCTTCCACAAGTTTGGTTGAGTAACAGCGATCCATTCAACGGTCGATTACTCATCGCAATCTGTTCTATTGACACATTATTGTCAACACCGGTCCTCAGCGCGGGCGCTGGTACTGTGCGAGCGAGACTGCATGCAATGTCGTTTGATTGAAGTGTGACAGGTGACTGAGCCTGACCTTGAGCACTTTTTACCGTTATTTCCGGGTCTTGTGTTATGATTTCTGGTGCCAGCTGATCACAACTGTTTGGCGATTCATATAAAAATTCTGCACAGTCACTGTTATACACATTATCGCTAAGTAAACAAGCGTTTTCATTTATGCTGTACTATGTGCTTCGCTGGTCATTTTTTTTAAATTAGTTTAAGAACCAGTTTGGAAAAATCACGTAAAAGAAAAAAAAAAACATGTGCCGATCGTTCTTTTTTTTTTTTTTACTAAAAATAACTTTTGTCCCGAAATGAATCAAAAACCTTACTTGAGTAGGCTGCGCCCATAACCTGGTAGATAGGACGGGGTTGTTTGGTGGAATCAAAGTGGAATCCTGAGGAATTCATTTTATTCGGTTAATTTTGCACAACCTCAAGACATCTGTTTTTGACAACTACCCAAAGATCACTCTAAAGTTTATATATCATAGACCATAGACATGAGGAGACATGAGGTTTAATCACAACAACAATAAATTATAACTCCCGGGATGGCTCCAAATATTGGTTCACTGTATTTTTGAAAAATTTCTGGTGCTACTGATAATCCAAATGGTAATCTTAGAAAGTTTGTTCTGACTGTGAAATGCGTCTAACAAGAAAAGTTTCGATTATTCCTTTAAATATATTAATGATATCAGATGGTAGTGTGGCCTCATAAAATGAATCGGCATCATCTATGTTGGTAAGCGAAGTCTCTGATTGCAAAAACAATAATTGTATCGACTGTTGCCAAGAGATGGCGTTGTTAGTTGAGCGACGGTTTTTGAATCGCGGTGTCAAGATTTTCCGTCGTTTAACTAGGTCAAAGATACAATTTTTTTGTGGTGGGAGCAGCAAGCACTGTGGTACTTATATTATACGCGCTTAATTATAAAGTCCAGTGTTTTATTAGCCACCCTCTCCAAGTCGACCTTGTTCATGGTCCTTCGAGAGCCGGGTGTGGTCGGGAGTGTGTTTGGTGGTTTCCGGTGGTGGTAGAAATTACCACCCTTCGCTTCGTTACTGGGCAGTGGATCGCTGTCCAGAGCATCCCTTCAGTGGGTACCAGGTGAGAGGTGCCAGGAGCTGGAGGTGGAAGACTGGTTGGCGCAGGGAGCAGCCAGTAGAGCGTGGTGCAGCACTACTGGATGCAGCAGCAGCCGGAGGGACGAGGCAAGGGAGGAGCAGAATCTCAACAGTTCGTGGTCAAGCAGGCAGGGGGCGCCACTTGTGTGTGGTGCAGTACATCGATGTGACGTCGCCGTCGTCAGTGTCAGTGAGTGTATCTGGTGAAACAATCGTGAGTACTTTCAACCTTATTAAATCAGGAAGAATCTAATAGAAAAAGTGCATTAGAATTTGAACTTTATACTCATTTGAAAATTAACTTTGCTGTGATTTCGGACTTGTAAAATTTTCAAGAAAAGTGGTAGCACACGGGGAACCTATGCCCGATTTGCCATAGAAAACAAACGTTAAAGAGAATTTTCGTTGGTTTTACGAGTGCAAGAAGATTGTCTTTAGTGAACATTAAGTTTAGAATTATATTCTTCCACTCTGTATTGTTTAAAGTTGTTTGGTTATTGTGCTGTAGATAGAAATTTATTATTTATTTGTGTGTTTACGTATAATTCGTGTTTTCAAAATGAATTCATTATTCAATATCCAAGAAGATGTAAAAACAAAAATCGAAAAGTCTTGGGTAACTTAAAAAAATTCCCAAAAGATAGGCTTACAGTGTCGTATATTGAAACACGTTTAGAAGGGTTAGAACAACGATGGCAACTTTTTTATAATACGCATGTTAGAATAATCAGCGAAGTTAAAAAACCCGAATTACATAGTTCCAATTACCAAAAAGATTGTTTTTATGACGAGGTTGAAGAATTATATATTCAGTTAAAAAGTACTTTAAAAGAGCTACTAAGGAAAGATAAAATTGTATCTAGTGGAGAGAATAGTAGTAGCCTTAACAGCGGTAACAAAGATTTCCATAGCGGAAATGGAAATCTTTGTTACGATTTCCATAACTTTCGGTTACCAGAAGTTAAAATACCAATGTTTTCTGGTAAATATCATGAGTGGGTAACCTTTAGAGATTTGTTTATTGGTTTAATACACAAAAATAGTAGCCTAGAGGATGCACAAAAATTGTACCATTTAAAAGGGTAGTTAACCGGAGAAGCAGAACTGTTATTAAAAAATGTAAAGGTGACATCGGAAAATTATAGTACAAGTTGGAAAAAATTAGACTCTATGTACAATAATAAAAGATTTTTAGCAAATGGTATTGTAAAATCTTTATTTAATCAAAGAACATTAACAGGAGAATCCGCATCGGAAATTAAAAAACTTTTAAGTACAACTACCGATTGCCTAGAGTCAATAAAAAATTTAGATATAGATCTTGCATCATTTTTAATTGTTCATATTGTAACCGAAAAACTGGATAAGGCTACTAGGGATTGGGAATTAAACGTAGCATCGGATCCAGGCGATGATCTTCCCACCTTTGATCAACTAAAAGAATTTTTGATTAATCGATTTAGGGGGTTAGAAAATTTAGATACTAAGATAGATAGGGTCCAAAGGACGACACAGGCACTACACGTAATGAAAGATGGAAAGGGATCTTGTGCATTTTGTGCAGGTGAACACAAAATAAGTGCATGTAAAAAATTCATTAACGAAAGTATTGAAAATCGGAGAGACTTTGTTCTCAAGAAAAAATTATGTTTTGTTTGCTTGCTTAGTAACCACTCTGTTAGGTTTTGCAAAAACACTCAAGTGCCAGGTGTGCAAACGCCGCCACCATACATTGCTACACCCACCGGGTGGTGTAGGGTCGGAAGTTGGTGAGGGCAGTAGTGCTGCTCGCTCGGAAACCTCATCGAATGGGGAAAATACAGCCGCTAATTAAGTGGAGGGGTCCAATACGCCGGTAATCTCATGTCTTGCGAAAGGGAGTAGGAAAACGGTATTACTAACGACGGCGTTAGTTAAGGCGGAGTCGAAGAATGGAACTTACCACGTGGTTAGGGCATTGCTCGATCAGGGATCACAGGGTTCCTTTGTTACGGAATCCCTGGTTCAGTATCTGGGTTTAAAGAAAATAGCTTCAAAAAATACGGTGCTCGGTGTGGGAGACAAAGGTACAACGTCGACGGCTATAGTGGTTATAAATCTTCGGTCAAGAGTAAATCCTTCTTTTAAAATAAAGGTGAATGCCTATGTTTTGAAGTCAGAAACGTCCCTTCTCCCATCCTCTAAAGTAGCTAGAATAGAATGGGTAGAATTGAACGAAAATGATTTGGCTGATCCGGATTACTTCAGACCTAATAAAATTGATATTTTATTGGGCGCTGAAGTATACAGTCAGGTCATTCAGCACGGTATTAAGAAGAATGCAAACGGGACTCTGCTGGCGCAAGAAACCACATTAGGATGGGTATTGTCGGGTGCGTTTGAAGTTGAGCAAGGTATAAGTTCTCCCTCAAAAATAACTGTGATGCATACCAGCGTCCAAGATCATGAATTATTGAGAAAATTCTGGGAACTGGAAGAAACATCTGGAACAAAAAGGATGCTTACAGAAGAGGAAATTAAATGTGAAGAATTGTTTAAAACTACAACGACAAGAAATAAAGACGGCAGATATGTAGTAAGATTGCCAGTACGGGATACAAACCTGGTTGGTAGTGGCGGTGAATCCAAAGGGACAGCTGAAAAAAGACTTAAAGGGTTAGAAACAAGGTTAGCAAAAAATGATAAATTAAAGGCCGACTACGCTAAGGTCATACAGGAATATTTAAGCCTTAACCACATGGTAGAAATAAAAGAATTGGATAAGGATAATAAAAAGGGTGTTTACTTACCTCATCACGCTGTCGTCCGGGAGGATAAAGACACAACCAAGGTGCGTGTTGTGTTCGATGCGTCCTGCAAGCGCAGTAACGGGAGGTCACTTAACGATGACCTAATGGTGGGTCCGTCTTTGCAAGACGAACTTCGTCATATTATTATGCGTTGGAGGGCGCTTAAGATTTGTATAGTGGCTGATATTATAAAAATGTACCGGCAAGTCTTAGTGAATAGGCAAGATACTCCAATGCAACGAATCCTTTGGCGGGATAGTCCTGAAAGGGAAATAAAGGAGTACGAATTGATAACCGTTACATTCGGGACAGCCTCGGCACCATACTTAGCTGTACGGGCTCTTCAACAGCTTGCAGTTGACGAATGCGGGGATAATGTAGATATATAGCTAAAATAATCGTAAATGATTTTTATATGGACGATTTAATGTCAGGAGCTGAAACTAAAGAAGATGCGTTAAAAATCTATACGGAAATAACAAAGGTGCTAGCTAAAGGCGGATTTCAACTACAAAAATGGAAAAGCAATAGCGAAGAATTATTAAAAAGCATTAAGGAGCGGAATGATGAAGCATTACAGATAAAAATAGACGATGTAACAAAAATATTAGGACTTACCTGGAATTCGCGCGACGATTGCTTCCAATACTCTCTGGTACTTCAGCAGATAACTGGACCTATAACAAAAAGAAAAATTATATCCGATATTGCAAGATTATTCGATCCATTGGGGTGGCTAGCACCAAGCATAATTATAGCAAAGGTGTTGATACAAAAGCTGTGGTTGGCAGGTTTAGAATGGGACCAAGAGGTTCCTAATAATATAGTACATGAATGGGCGACTTACCGTCGCAACTTATCTTCTTTGGTGGAGGTTAGAATCCCACGATGGCTGCATACTGCTACTAACGTAAAGAAGGAACTGCATGGCTTCTCGGATGCTTCCAAAATGGCGTATGCGGCTGTCATTTATCTCAGAGTTCTGGATCACGAAGGAAATATTCACATTTCTTTAGTCGCGTCAAAGACGAAGGTGGCACCCATTAGACAAGTGTCTACCTAGACTAGAACTTTGTGGGGCTGTTCTTTTAGCCAAACTAATGGCTGAAGTAGGAGAAAAAATGGGTGTCCAGAAGATTGATTGGCATGCATGGACAGATAGTGAGGTGGTACTAGCTTGGCTCAATAGTCATCCTAGTCGCTGGAAAACTTTTGTAGCCAATAGAGTTTCGGATATTTTAAACACTTTGGATACATACCACTGGTCCCACGTATCGTCTAAGCAGAATCCCGCAGATTGTGCTTCCCGTGGTGTGTGCCCAGCTGTATTGGAATCTACGGCTATATGGTGGAATGGTCCGGACTTGTTGCGACAGCAGGTAATTGACTATAAAAGGCCGAAGAATCTTGTAACACATTTGGAAGAAGTCAAGGCGCACACGACTGCGGTCGACACAGTTACCATCTGGAATAAGTTTTCCAGGTTGTCAAAATTAATAAGAGTGGTCGCTTACTGTCGGCGTTTTTTGAATTTAAGAAAACAGGCAACAACACAACATTGTACGCGGGAATTAACGAAACAGGAGCTTGACGAGGCCACAGACACATGCATAAAGAAATGCCAAGAGGAGTTTTCAGAAGAAATGAAGGAATTAAAAAATAGCACGATATTAAAGAAAAAGGGGAGTCTTAATTCGTTAAATGCCTTTTTTGACTCAAATGGAATCGTAAGAGTTGGAGGAAGACTTGAAATGTCTCAATTGGATTATAATCGCGTGCACCCAATCCTCTTGCCAAGGGAATTCTTTTTTGAGCGAACTTGTGATTGCTGATGCTCATTCAAAAACCATGCATGGAGGCCCGCAGCTTATGGTTACATATGTACGATCCAAATATTGGATCATAGGGATTAAATTGCTCGCCAAAAAATATGTAAGAAACTGCGTTAAATGTATTAGGTATTCAGCCAAAACTCGACCCCAACTTATGGGGCAACTACCATCGGCACGTGTGACGCAAAATAAAACCTTTCTGTGCACAGGAGTAGATTATGTAGGACCCATAAACATACGGGTGTCCAAGGGTCGCGGGAACAAGTCGTATAAGGGTTACATTGCACTCTTTATATGCATGTCTACTCGAGCAGTGCACATAGAGGCGGTTAGTGAGTTGAGTACCAAAGGTTTCCTGGCTGCGTACAAAAGATTTGTGGCAAGGCGTGGTCGCTGCGCCGAATTGTACAGCGACAATGGGACTAATTTTGTAGGGGATGCACGGGAATTGCTTCATTTATATAATGAAGAAAAATCAAATTTTAATACGGAATTAGCAGAGTATCTCGCTACAAGTGGCACGGAGTGGAACTTTATTCCTCCTCATGCGCCAAATTTTGGGGGACTTTGGGAGGCAGGGATTAAGTCTACCAAGTACCATTTAAAGAGGGTCATAGGAAACACTACTCTGACATACGAAGAGATGGCTACTGTACTAGCTCAAATTGAAGCGTGCGTCAATTCGAGGCCGTTATCGTATGTGGAGGATCAGGACAAATTAACCATCCTAACTCCAGGGCATTTTCTGGTGGGGGAGCCATTAGTTTTATCTCCCGATTTAAATTTCGAAAGATCAAATGTTAGTATGTTAAAGCGATGGCACTTGCAGCAGAGAATGATGCAAGATTTCTGGCGACGCTGGTCTCACGACTATCTTCACCAATTCTTGCAACGATATAAGTGGCAATATAAAATTCCGGAACCATCTGTCGGGGATGTAGTTTTCGTTAAAGAGGATGATATGCCTCCTGGCAAGTGGTTGCTGGGCAGGATCGAACAAAAACATCCCGGGTCGGACGGTCTTACTCGTGTCGTCACACTACGCACAAAATCGTCTACGATAAAAAGACCGACTTCTAAATTATGTTTACTGCCTGTGTCCAATTGAAACTGGAATAATTGTTAGATGTAAGCAAATGTTGAACTCATTGTGTTAACTGTTTGTCAAGTAGTTTTAGTTTTAATTTTAATAGTCATAAAGAGGTAAATTGTAACCAAACATGTCAAGGGTTAAAAGAAATGTATGGTGTTCGGTAATAGCTCCGCATCACTCGATAGATGGCGTTGCTCCGTTTAAATGCAAGCTATCATTAGCTTCACGCCAAACCGATTAGTGTTTATTTTGTTTTATTTTAATACAGTTATTTCCAAAAGTACAAAGTGTAGTTTCATTAAACATTGGTCCTTCGAAGTCGGATAAAGTGAAAAAGTGAAGTGAAAAAAGTGAAGTGTAAAAATGAAAAAGTGAAGTGAATCAAAAACAGTGCAGTGTAAGTGGTGAAAAGTGTTTAAAGTGGGTATGAAATGGATTGAACTCTGTTGGGTAAGACTGTGAACATTTACAAGTGAATAGGGACTTAGTTTTGGACACTTAGAAATTTTAACTTCAGTGACATAGCCAATTCTCTCTGGTTTACGAACTTCACACCAGTTTTTTATCTGTTATAATTTTTGAAGCAAATTGATTTGACTTAACTATAAACATGTCGCAATTGTGTACTGCTCAAAAACAATTGAGTGAGCGGATTGAGAAGTTGTATAGCAACACAAAGAAAACTTCAAAGTCGCGTTATACCAGAGGTTATTTAGAAACGAGATTAGACACATTGACTGAATATTGGGATACGTTTAATAAACAACACGACGATATTTTGAAGAGTGTTTCCAAGGAAGTTCTAGAACAAGTTAAGTTTGATCCTATTGCAAATTTTGATGCGACCGAAGAAATTTATCTTGATTTTAAAACTGCGATTAAAGAATGTTTGAACGAGCTGACACAAAAGGGGTCACAGCAGGCTACAACTTCGGTCATATGTCCCGAAGAAACAACTGAAGGGATAAAAAACAAAACGAAGTTACCGCCGATTAACATACCTAAGTTTTCCGGTAACTACACTGAATGGTTCAGCTTTAGAGACATCTTCACATCCCTTGTTCACAATGATAATAACCTATCAAAAATTGAGAAACACCATTATTTGAGGTCCAGTATTACGGGCGAGGCTGAGCAGCTATTAAAACACTTCACACTTACCGCAGCTAACTATGATAAGGCTTGGGAGACACTTGAAAACCGTTACGAAAATAAGCGGATAATTGTCAGTAACATCCTGAATCGCCTTCTTTATCAGCGTAAAATGACTAACGAATGTGCTCAAAGCCTGAAAGGCATTCTAGACACCACACGCGAATGCTTGAATTCGCTAAGTAATCTTGGTATTGAAATAGACAAGTGGGATGCTATAGTAGTTCACATTGTTGTCTCTAAAATTGACATTGAAACTCACAAACTTTGGGAACAGTCCCTTGGTTCATCACGAGACATACCAACCTTTGAGACTTTAGCCTCACTACTAGAAAGCCGATTCAGAGCCATGGAAGTTATCAACAGTGCTAGAAAGGATACAACAAAAAAGGATTCAGTGAAACCCACTTCAACCCAAGCAAAATCTGTTCCAATGAAATCGTACGCCACTGAAATTGAAAGCACCTGCACTTTTTGTTCACAACACCATTACATTTGCCACTGCAAAGGATTTTCTGATTTGGAAATCTCACAACGCTATGATTTTGTCAAGAATAATAACATCTGCTTTAACTGTCTTGTTAAGGGTCATTCAGTGAGTCATTGCAAGCAAAGCACAAGCTGTAGGAAATGTGGTAGACGTCATCACACACTCTTGCATCATACGAACCCGGCCCGTGCCAAAACAAGCACAGCTACAGAACAGAGTGAGCCAGAAACACGCGAGGCTGTCACCATGAAAGCTGAAACAAATAATGTACAACAAGTTATTTTAGCGACAGCTCGTATTGTTGTTATTGCTAAAAATGGATCTACTCACCAACTTAGAACCTTGATTGATCCAGGATCCCAGGCATCACTTGTGACTGAAACAACTGCGCAACTGCTGCATCTTGATCGCATTGCTGTTAATGGTAGAATAACTGGGATATCTAACGAGAAAACAATAACAACGAAGTCGATGGTCAACCTTGAATTTCACTCTATTTATGATTCTTCATACATAGTTACTACACAAGCTTTTGTACTCAAACGATTGACGTCATTATTGCCCACACATGAAGTATCTATGGATTCCTGGCCTCTTCTGAGTACCATGAAACTTGCTGATCCACAATTCCACAAGCCAGGATGTATAGATATCTTGTTGGGGGCAGAAGTACACTCACGATTAATGTTGGATGGTTTACATAGACACAACGCAATGATTGCACTTAATTCACATCTTGGATGGTTGATTTCAGGACAAACATGTAATGATGCCTCACGAAGTTCAAATCATGTTGTTGTCTCACATACTAAATTAGAGACTGACCAGTTGCTCAGGAGATTCTGGGAACTGGAGGAACACACACAGATTACAAGACCGCTTACACAATTGGAAACTCAGTGCGAAGAGCATTACAAAGAAACTCACACTCGGAACGCTGAGGGTCGTTACATACTTCGTTTGCCTTTCAAGAACGCGAACCAACTAGGTGATACAAAGGGTTTAGCAATTAACCGTTTAACTCAAATGGAGAAGAAGTTCAAGCACAAACCTGAGTTTAGGGAAGAATACTGCAAATTTTTGAGGCAGTATGAATCACAAGCACACATGGAAGTCATTCCTGAAAAGGAAAGAAACACAAATAATAAATACTACTTACCTCATCACGCTGTCTTGAAAGAGTCCAGCACTAGCACGAAGCTGCGCGTAGTCTTCGATGGTAGCGCCAAACCTGGAACAGGAACAACCTTGAATGATGAACTGATGATTGGTCCACCCTTGCAACAAGATATAAAGGATTTGGTAACGAGGTGGAGAACACATAAAGTTTGTTTGGTAGCGGACATTCAACAAATGTATAGGCAGATATTAATTCATCCTAGTGATGCAGAGTATCAACGAATCGTGTGGCGAGAGAAACCAGATGAAGCAATTAAAGAATACAGGTTACTTACCGTCACTTATGGAACATCCTGTGCACCTTACCTTGCAATTAGAACTTTGCATCAGCTGTCCAATGATGAGAAGGAAGAGTTTCCTATTGCAGCGCCGCTACTGCGTACAGATTTTTATATGGACGACTTGATGTCAGGGACATCCAATGAAGATGACACAATTATTCTGCAAAAACAAATGACTGAACTATTACAAAAAGGTGGATTTTTGTTACACAAATGGTCGTCAAACAGTGCAAAGGTATTGTCACAAATTCCAAAGGCCGATAAATCTAATCAAACTGTTGTTAACATACAAATGAATGACGCTATTAAAGCTTTGGGCATTTCTTGGAATCCGCACAGTGATAATTTTGAGTTGAAAATGTCTATTGATTCCCTTGTTGATAGTACTATTACTAAAAGAACAGTGTTGTCTATTATCGCCAAAACATTCGACCCACTAGGTTGGCTAGCTCCTGTGGTCATTGTACTAAAAATCTTCATGCAAAAGCTGTGGTTGGCTGGCCTGGACTGGGACGATGTTTTGCCTGACAACTTGCGAGTTGAATGGTGTGCTTTTCACAATAACATAAAACACATGAATACTATACAGCTTCCTCGATGGCTTGGCTTGTTACCTGCTAAATTGAATATGGAAATTCATGGGTTTTGTGATGCTTCTTGTGCTGCTTACGCATGTGTTGTTTACCTTAGAGTTCTGGGCGACAATGCTATCACAATGCGTCTTATCGCGGCTAAATCAAAGGTTGCTCCAGTCAAACAAGTTTCGCTTCCTCGCTTAGAGCTCTGCGGTGCAGTACTTCTGGCTAAGATGTTACTTGATATTAAAACTAGCATAGCAATTGAACAAAGTAAGATTTACGCGTGGACTGATTCCACTATAGTGCTGGCTTGGTTACGTAAACATCCTAATTCGTGGACTACTTTTGTTGCTAACCGTACCACTGAGATTTTAAATGTCACTAATAGTAGTCAATGGCATCATGTCAAGTCACCTGATAACCCAGCGGACTTAGCTTCGCGGGGTATGAACCCAAACGAGCTGAAAGAGTCAACACTATGGTGGGAAGGACCGCAATTTTTAAGAACTCAATCTGAGTTTGTGTATTCTGATAACTTACCTGATACTGTTTTAGAGTCTAAGTCTAAAATTGCTTCTCATGCCACTATTAACAATCAAATTGATGATCCACACTCACATTTAAATCGCTATTCCAGTTTCACTAAATTAGTACGCGTTACCGCTTATTGTTTGAGATTTGCGCAAAGGTGTAAGGAAAGAGCTTTTAAAAATGCTACAAACTGGACAAGCTTTTTAACTGCAAATGAATTGTTAAACGCACTTAATGTATGTATCCGTTTGTCACAGTGTGTTTTTCAGCCTGAAATTGAATTATTGTCAGCTGGTAACCCTCTCTCCAAATCGAGTAAATTGTTTTCCCTTCAGCCTTATATTGATAACCAAAATATATTAAGAGTTGGTGGCCGACTCGCTAATGCTCAGGGTAAATTGGATTTTAAGTCACCAGTTATCCTCTCAAGTAAATGCCACTTCACTAAACTTGTTGTCACAGATGCTCACCATCGAACGTTGCATGGTGGATATCAATTAACTCATAATATATTAAACTTAAAATATTGTATTATTGGTGGTAAAAGACTAATTAAGAGTATTATTCGAAAATGTATTCCGTGTTTTAAACAAAGGGCCGCGCCAAGACCTCCTTTCATGGGAAATTTGCCTTCGTACAGAGTTAAACCAGCACGTCCATTTCTATCCTGTGGAGTGGACTTCGCGGGACCCTTCTCGTTGAAATTGTATTCTGGTAGATGTACTCGCACCAGTAAAGCTTACATTAGTCTCTTCGTATGCACAGTCACAAAGGCTATTCACTTGGAATTAGTCGAAGATTTAAGTACTATGGCTTTTATGGCGGCTTTCAAGCGTTTCTCTGCTCGTCGCGGGCACTGTAAAGATGTGTATAGTGACTGTGGAACCAACTTTCAAGGTGCCTCAAGAGAGATGGCGCTCCAATTTCGAAACTCTAAAGTTGATTTGGTTCACGAGATAGCAGAATTACTTGCTAATGATCACACGACCTGGCATTTCATCCCTGCCGGAGCTCCACACTTTGGAGGATTATGGGAGGCCGGTGTCAAATCTGTAAAGGGACACCTAAAACGTGTTATTGGTCAAAGTTGTCTCACTTTCAACGAGTTTTATACTCTCCTCACACAAGTAGAAGCATGTGTAAATTCACGTCCTCTTACTCTAATTGATTCGTCCTTAAGTGAACCTCCGTTAACGCCTGGCCACTTCCTTATAGGGGAACCTCCCATTGTAGTTCCTGATGAAAGATTAGAAAACACTCACATTCCGCACCTTAATCGATGGCAAGTTGTCCAGCGTATGCTGCAATCACTCTGGCGACGTTGGCAAGCGGAGTATTTGACTACTTTACAGCATAGATACAAATGGAACAAACAACAGCTTGACATTGAAGTGGGTACCATTGTGTTAGTTAAAGACGAACGACTACCTCCGGGGAAATGGCTCTTGGGACGTGTGCTTGAAAAACATCCAGGCAAAGATGGAGTGACTCGTCACTTTAAAGATTAAAGATCATATCACTAAGCGACCAATAACCAAATTGTGCATATTACCCTAATAAGTAGACTTATATTTGTGTTCAATTTATAACCTTTTTTGAAGGACTTGCATCGTCCTTGGCCGGCAGAATGTTCGGTAATAGCTCCGCATCACTCGATAGATGGCGTTGCTCCGTTTAAATGCAAGCTATCATTAGCTTCACGCCAAACCGATTAGTGTTTATTTTGTTTTATTTTAATACAGTTATTTCCAAAAGTACAAAGTGTAGTTTCATTAAACATATGGAATTGCTTCTCATCAAGGATGTACTAAGAGTTAAGTTCAGGGCATGCGAGATATTTTTACCTTATTGAACAATGTGGCCATATTGAAAGACATTCTGCAATAATGTCCTTGGTGGGCGGTATGTTTAGGTTTAAAAGTGCTAGCGAAATAATCCCGAGAAAATTGGGACGTTAGTATCGACTGTTGCCAAGAGATGGCGTTGTTAGTTGAGCGACGGTTTTTGAATCGCGGTGTCAAGATTTTCCGTCGTTTAACTAGGTCAAAGATACAATTTTTTTGTGGTGTGCGCAGCAAGCACTGTGGTACTTATATTATACGCGCTTAATTATAAAGTCCAGTGTTTTATTAGCCACCCTCTCCAAGTCGACCTTGTTCATTGCCATTGCTGCCAACTAATCTTATACAAGAAGGTTGATCATAAAAAACTAAAATAAAGGATAGATTACTAAATACATAGTTTTAAATCCAAAAAACTGAAAAAGTATATGACCTTCTGGTTACAAAATGAAAAATTTGTTAGAAGATTGTCAGTTTTCAGCAAACGTCACAGAACTACAAATGTTGAGTAAAACTGGCATTACCATTAGAACAAAAACTTTGGCCGTAAACCAAGGCTGGTATATGTTTTGAACACTCGTTCCACCAAAATCCCCTAGACCAGTCCCCCAGGGGACTATACAGCACTCGATGTTCAGCTACGATGCCCTAGCTAGGGGATGACACAAAATTAATATCTCAAATAGTTCCGGACGTTTGTCAAGCCCTCATTGATGTTTTGAATGATACTGTTAAGGTACTTAAATGTAACATTCACATATTTTAATTCATTTTTAGTTACACCAAAATTAGGTTTTAAGATATGATAGCAGCATATACTTAAAAAGAATTGTGGTTTATCACCAACTGCTCTAAAAAATGCTTCAAGCAAAATTAGATTGAGTTGTATAGCATCAATGACTGTATTTTATTTACCAACGGTCCGACTATTGGCGAGGAGTAAATAATATAGCACTATAAGCGTCGTATATATAGGGAAGGTGCGTATTTACGCGACCAGGTTTTTACACCAGGTATTTACTTCCAAGTACGCCAACCAGGTGCCGCCCCGAAATACTTACAAGACTTAAAAGTATTTTGCTTCGTCGACCTCCACGCGATTCTGCTCCTTATTTATAAAGTGATACAGATCAATGTTCTGTGAAAGTATTTTTACTTTAAAGGTTTAGAAGTTTTTTTTTTTGTAGACGCAATTCTGCTTCTTATTTATATTAAGTCACGAATCAATGTTCTATGCAAGTATTCTTATTCCAACAAGGCTTTGGGACTTGGGAGTTATTAAAGTATTTTACTCGGCTGCTCGCTCCGTCGCGTCGACACGACGCTTCACGCTCGCTCGCTGGTTCGTGACGTAGCTTCGTTCGGTCCACTTCGGCCGCGCTCGGGAGGACGCACGTAAGAAAATATTATGATAATTATATCGCTCTCGCTCGGTCATGCTTTCCACTGTTTCGCTTGGAAATGGAAAGTAAACTTTAAATAAATGAAATTAAGAAACAAAAATGCATTTTGATTGTGACCTACTGACCTTGAACTCGCAAATTCGTAATTTCTGTGTACACGCTAGTGGATTATATTTTATTTATTTATTTTAGTCGTGATTTATTTACGTCATCGATTGACCGTGCGATTGTGCGTCCGTGACTAATAAATTCTTGTGAACTGTTTTGTGATTGCTTAGGCTTTTCCACCCTAATTTTGAATGTTTTAATTTATGTAAATATTTCGGTTTTGTGTGATTGTGTGTATAGTTTTGGTAGTGTATATATTATAGTTATTGAATAAGTACTTACTTACGTGTAAATATGCCGCCGAAAAGAAGTGTGGCATGGGACCATTTTGTAAATAAAGTAGAGTATATGGGCGAGTGCAAAATGTGCAAAGCCAAAATTTCTTTTAAATCGGGTGTATCCAATCTGACCAAGCATGTCCAGCGGAAACACCTCTCCGTTAATTTAGTGGTACGGGAAGCACCAGAACAACAACCGCAACCTGCTGTGGGTCAAGAAGAGATCAGCTCGCAGCAAGCGCCACCGCCACAGCCGTCAACTTCTCAATTGGCATCAAGAGCTAATCGGACGAATCAGGCAATTTCGGCATTTCTTCGTCGCGATTGCAATAAAATAAAGAAGGATATCGACGACCGTATTATGAATTTATTTATATGGGATATGCAGCCCTTTACCATTGTCGAGGATAAAGGGTTTCGTGAACTCTTGAAGTTTGCATTCCCTAATTATAAAATACCGACGCGGAAGTATTTCGCCAACAATTTACTTCCGGCTCAGTATGAGGCAGTCAAAATTTCCACCAGAGCGTCGGTAAACGAAGATGCCATAAGTATTTGTTTAACGACCGACCTCTGGACATCTCGAAATAACGACTCTTACTTGGCCATTACGGGACATTATATCGACAAGGATTTCGTTCTGCAGTCAATACTTTTGGAGTGCAAGGTACTAGAAAAGAGCCACACAGGAATGCATTTAGCGGAGGAGCTGCAGAACGTCGTCCAGGAATGGAACGTGGCTGACAAAGTCCTGCTCGTGGTGTCGGACAACGGTTCAAATATTAAAAATGCTATAACGCTTTTGCAATGGAAGCATTTTGGCTGCTACGCCCATACACTCAACCTAGCAGTGCAAAAAGCGTTAGGGACAAATACTTTGGGAAATATAATAAGTAAAGTAAAGGCGATTGTTTCCCACTTTAAACGGAGCAATATAGCGTGGAACAAACTGAAAAAGTATCAAGAGCAGGCTAATAAAATAGTTAAAAGACCCATCCAAGGCGTAGCCACACGGTGGAATTCTACATTTTATATGCTGCAGAGGTTCGTCGAGCTGAAAGATGAAATCAAATGTGCGATAAGTAATTTAGACTCGGGGAGCATCATATCTCTAACGAGCTACGAATGGGACGTCTGCGAATCACTAATTGTGGTGCTGGAGCCGTGTGAAGAGGTGACCAGAGAAATGAGCGGCCAAAAATATGTAAGTGGTAGCTCAGTTTTGCCTATAACCGTCGGTCTCACCAGTGCACTCCACGAGATTGCTGATCCAGCGTATCAGCGAAATAATAATATCAAAGTTTTCCCCGATGAGGTTGAAATGTGCCGACAAGACCTGCTGTCGGAAATAAGCTCCAGATTCGCGAACGTGGAAAATAGTAGAACTTTCACTACAGCCATGTTTCTCGACCCACGGTATAAATTATATTTTGAAAACCAAGCACTTGCTGACAATACGAAGAAACATATCATATCATTGGTGACTGGGATGATTAACGAAGAAAGCGTGGCCTTACCATCTCACAGTGTGTTAAGAACCCGATTTTTGTTTCATTCTGTTTTTATTCAAGTAATCGATAGTTTCTATCATTTCTGGTGCGAGAGTTCAACTCCGGCTTCGCTACGACAGGTAACTTTTTTTTTTTTAAATATCAAAGTTTCGTGATATCCGAATCATGAAAAACGAATAAAAAATCTTATTTTAAAAACAGAACTATGTATTCCAGTTTCTATTTATTCTATTAATAGTATGTACAGTAACCTACCTTTCCACCAATTTCTGTTGCTCTAGTATGAATGGGACGCGAGATATGATTTTTTTTCTCATTTTTCGTTTTTATTTTTTTATTCACCTATAACACCGTATTAGGTCGTGATTTTTGCATCAAAATATTGCTTATATTTTCTATTATGTGTAGTAATAAAACCACAACATAATTCCGTGTTATCCAAAAGTTATTGCAAATTATATTTTTTCTTCAGGGCTGTCACTTTTGTGGATCCGAAAAAATATTAACTAAAATATATTTTATCCGACAAAAAACCAATTTGTTTTGAATTTATAATAAATGGTTACTCTTCCTCATTACTAATAACAACAAATTCAACGCGAGAATAATCATTGATTTCTAGATTTTTTTCGTTAACAGGTCTCAACAAAGATAATGCGGCTGCTGGTAATGGAATTCTCTTTGCTTTTTTTTTCTCTCTAATGGGTTGAAATCAGATATTATTGGATCGGATGAGACTAAGACTCTGTGAAAAAGGTCAGACATGGTTGCTTCACGAGAAATCTTTCTAATTTATTTATTTTTCTTAATTTATTTCGAGACTCAGCCGCCTGTTCAGAGAGCATGCCAACAGGTAAACTTGATGAATCTATTATTTTCGTACCATGGACTAAAATTTTGTGAAGCGTGACAGTCATTGGATGCCATTCATACTTTGCAACATATTTGTATGCCAGCTCTTTGCAAAAAGTCGCGAATTTTTCTGAATCAATTGGCAAGTTACTGGACAAAACGATTAAAATTACGTATAACTCAGCACACTACAGCCACCGTTCGATGTTCAGAATTTCTGTAAAAGTTCCTCGGTTTTTGTCAGAAAAAGCAGTGCCGGCAGTGTTTCCATCGTTAGTAGTCCCTGAAGTTGGACGCACCACATCTACCTTAAGTTCTGAGTTGAGCTCCACTATTACTGACAAATGCTTGCACTGACTGGACAGGTCCACTCAAATCTGTGTGGTTCTTTCCTCAAAAGACCATTTCAGACTCTAATCTACATGGTCCTCATATGGCCTGCCCAAGATTATGTCTGGACTTTAAAGGAGACGGTGACCTCTGAGTTTGTTTCGGCCTTTCTTCTCAGAGTAGTCAGATAGGAAACACCGACCTCATCTAGCTTATTTTTACAACTTTTTAATATGACGTGTAAAAGTGATTCCAATATCCTATTTACAGAATAAACAATTTCATTTCATTACCAAAAGGCCCATTTTTTCTCTGATTAGACCTTGCGATTCTTTTTTTACGATCCTCGACCAGTCGGCACTCTTCTGATCTTTGAGTGATCCTCCATTTCTTTACCTCAACTTTGTATCCAAGATTTAATACAAATTCTAAGGCCCTAATCCATGAATGAAGTGGACTTATTCCATGTACCAGACGTTCTTCTATGACAGGTTTGGAGAATGCTATCTCTAAATCATTAAATTGCAACGAGGTCAAATTGCAATATGGACAACGTAACTGAGATGGTGTAGAAAGAATTGCATTCAGGACTTTCCCATCAATAGCCGCACAGTAGAATTTGCATTCAACTTTTATTTTATGCCCTCGCGAGGTTTCAGTTATTATGGGGGTAAGATTATGTATCTGCTCATCAATAAACTGTTTCTCAGAAATTATTAATTCTTTCGTTTCTTTTTAATATTGTAAGTGTAACGGTCTACAGTAGCGAAAAGCTGACGGTGCAGCATTTACCCATATAACATCATCCAAAATTCTGAAATAGACTCTATCTGACACAACATAACTATAATTTAGTTTGACAGCACTAAGATGGTACTGAGATAAGTTAGATAATAGTTTAGTGAAAATGCTATTCTGAATTTCACGATTTAACCTAAAATTTTGTCTTATATTTATCCTCTAACTAAATCTGACTATTTTTAATCGCGATTAAAAATGTGTGGAATAAAATTAGATGTCATGAACTAAAATTCAAACCAACACCTCGACTTCAGTTGCAAAACAGTACTGTATCTTTTTTTATTTTCTTTTGCTTATATCTCGAAAATGGTGTGTCCTATCGCAAAAATAATGAAAATTTCGACCCCCTTTAGGAAACCCTTAAACCCCGGCGCAACATGTTTTTTTTTTTTTTTGCATATTTTCCATACAAAATGTGAAAAATTCCATAAAAAATTACGTCGAAGGTGCGTCTATGAGCGCCTCCGGCTCTGAAAAAAAAATCACGGGGTAGGGAAAACAATAGTACCAAGTGGAGGCGCGATTGTCAAATTCGATTTAAGTTGTTCAAAATAATTTTTAAATTTTGAGATTTTTTTGTCAGAATAGCGTTAAGATTCTCATAGCCAAAAGTAAGGAATTTTAATTTAGTTCGGTGTACAACAGAATCGGCAACATTTGCTAGGTACTCGTTAAGTCCTTCGGATGAGAATTTATTGACTGTTAGGAAGGTGTACCAGCCCAACATGATAGCATTTCCTCCGCTTGTACCCCTCCACTGCTATTCAACGGCTACTGGCCCCAGTAGCCGTTGAATAGCAGTGGAGGGACTCGACCAAGAATTAGACCGTAGTTTTATACCATAGTCATGTTATTGTAGTTTGAAGATTCACTTAACAGTTTGTTGTTTTTTAAATTTTCGTTTAACAGTCAGACAATTTTGGCCAACTAAGCGACAAAATAACGATACTAGTCATCGACGATCGAGTAAAATATTATAACATAAAAAAGTATCTACATTTTGATTGAAGTGACAGCCCTAACTGCAGATATTTCGGATATTACTAACATTTGTAATAACTTGTGGATAACACGGAATTATGTTGTGGTTTTTTTACTTCACATAATAGAAAGTATAAGCAATATTTTGATGTAAAAATCACGACCTAATACGGTGTTATAGGTGAATAAAAAAATAAAAACGAAAAATGAGAAAAAAAATCATATCTCGCGTCCCATTCATACTACAGCAACAGAAATTGGTGGAACAGTAGGTTACTGTACATACAATTAATGGAATAAATAGAAACTGGAATACATAGTTCTGTTTTCATGATGCGTATATTACGAAACTTTGATATTTTTTTTTAAAAAAGTTACCTGTCGTAGCGAAGCCGGAGTTGAACTCTCGCACCAGAAATGATAGAAACTATCGATTACTTGAATAAAAACAGAATGAAACAAAAATCGGGTTGTTAACACACTGTGCATCTACGTCACAACAGGGAGAAACGGCAGCTACCAGAAAACCAAATAGCTTAATTTGGAAGCACTATAATAAAACTATGCAGAATGTCCGTCCAGCAGGATCGGCCAATAGCAGGGCGATTATTGAAGTGCAGCGGTATTTACACGACAATATTATTACTCCGGACGTAAATCCTTTACAATGGTGGCGAAGTAATATGAGTACATATCCAAATCTAGCTAAGCTAGCCCGGGCAAAATTAAATGCAATGGCTACTAGCGTACCTTGCGAGCGATTGTTTTCCGCTGCAGGGAATATACTAACCGAAAGAAGAAACCGACTGGGAAGCCGCAAAGTTCAACAATTGTTGTTTCTTCATCAAAACCAATGTTAGGTAATACTATATATCTATTATGTTACCTATATAATAGACCCTACCATGTAAATATTGCAAGGAAGTAAGAAAATAGAAAAAATACAAAAAAAAGAGATGTAAATAAATACCTAGCTAATAGAAATTATGTACATACTGTAAATAACTATTATAATGTACATAAAATGAATTGAAACTGTTTAACTACGCCACCTAAAAAATAATTTAATTATGTACTCACAAAATAATAATATTATATTTGAAAGAAAGAAAGAAAGAAAGAAAAATGCGTTTATTGGCATTGTCACACAAAAATACATCTTAAAACTAAAAAAAACAGAAAACAGTCATTACAATGCCAAAAGGGCCTCAGCTCAGCATATTGTCAGATGGCAACACACAGTGTACCACCTGACGCTGATTTTCAGCTGCAACCCACGAGTGTCATACGCTAGAAACATAATATACTTAATAAATTAAAAAACTGATTGAAAAGAAAAAAAAGAAATACAATAAATAAAATATCTAATAATTGTGAAAATAAAAATTAAATAAAAAATATATATAAAGTATAGTTTTTTTTTTTTAAAGGCAACATTCCGTTTTGTCGGCATAATATATAAAAACACACTCACAGGCATTCTGGAAACGTCGGGTTACACACACTGTTCTTAAAAGAAGATAAAATAAATTGTCTTATATGGCAGATATGTCGGCTCGGATATTTTCAGCATCCTTCTGATGGTTTAATAAAAATTCTTTTAATTTCAATTTGAAAGTAAAGCAACTTTTACTATATTTTATGGGAGGAGGGATATTATTCCAACATTTGGTAGCTGCGTAGCGAAAACTGCCTCTAAAAGCTGCTGACTTGTGCCGTGGAATGGAAAGCTGTTGAGAGCATTTTCTTCCCTCACCGATTCTGTGTCTTCTTGTCCACGATAGTCTATCATATAAATTTTTTATTTCCTAGCTGACAGTCCTAAGCCTGTTTATAAAGTAGGAAGGAAGGGTTTCATATTCATTTACCATGCTAACCTTTATTGTTGACTAATTTTTATATGTAGGTAATTTTAACTAAATAGTAAATACAAATAATCCACCAAACTATCCTACCGAACCTACCACGAAATCTGACTGAGCGATAGCGATGTTTAAAAACTACGTAGGTACCTACTCAATCATATTCTTCAATGGGACTCGCGTTACTCTTTCGCGAATGCGATCATGATCCTTATCGGTAAGATCGCACGGAACAATTTCCTATGAAAGTATTTTTTTACTTTTAGGTTTGGAAGTATTTTTTTGTAAACGCGATTGTACTCTTTATTTCTATACAGTTACGGATCAATTTTCTATGCAAGTATTTTGCTTCGAACAAGTCTTGAATCGTATGCAAGTATTTTTCCTTTAAGGTTTTGGAAGTTTTTTTTTGCCAACGCGATTGTACTCTTTACTTATATAGTTACGGATCAATGTTCTATGTAAGTATTTTTCTTCGGCCACGGCTTGGTTGGAAGTTAGATCATTTTTAGGATACACGATTGTATTCTTTATTTGTATGATATTACGGATCTATTTTCCATGTAGAAAGAAAATACTTGAAAGTATTTCGAGCCCTGGTTTTTGGCGCTGGTGTCTAAAGGTGGACGTACTTGTAAGCCCTGGTACTCGATTTTGCAAGTACGACTCATGACTACGTATAAAGTGTATATTTATACCACAAATTACATAGGGGAGGCTCACACTCAACAATCAAAAAAATCAAATACTAAGGTAAATGTTGGTAACGAAACCATAGCGAGATCTAACTCGATGCCAACGCCATCTATCGAGCAAAGGGTCAAACCGTAACATTAATTTGAGTTATTATTGATCTCTCCATGATTTCGCTATTGGACCGAACATACCGCCCACCAAGGACATATTGGCAAAATGTCCTTCTATACGACCTACTGTGCTTGATACGAGTTTGGTATGTCGTTGGTGGGAAGCAAAAAATAAACAATTAATTAGAACAACTTAAGTTCTAAATCCTTAATTTGTAACAAAATCACTTGGCAAACTTATTCTAAAACATATTAACTGCATGTTCGAATACAAAAAAAACAAATCCCTGCGCTAATTTGCTACAGGTAATATACATAGTTTGGACGTTGGCCTCTTGATAGTCGATGATTTGGTGCGTAATGTAACAACGCGAGTAATACCGTCCGGCCCTGGATGTTTCCGTTCGATCCTACCCAATAACCACTTGCCAGGGGGCATATCGTCCTCTTTTACTAGTACCACTTCACCAACAGATGGCTCCGGAATTCTATGGTTCCATTTGTGCCGCTGTAAGAATTGGTTAAGATAATCGTGCGACCATCGACGCCAGAAATCCTGCATCATCTTTTGATGAAGTTGCCATCGCCTTAAACTATTAATATTTTCCTTTTCAAAATTTAAATCGGGAGGTAAAACTAGTGGCTCCCCTACCAGAAAATGCCCAGGAGTTAGTATATTTAATTTGTTCTGATCCTCCACATACGATAAAGGCCTTGAATTTAGACATGCCTCAATTTGAGCTAATACTGTTATCATCTCCTCATAGGTAAGAGATGAATTCCCTATCACCCTTTTAAGGTGGTACTTAGTGGACTTAATCCCTGCTTCCCACAGACCTCCAAAATTTGGCGAATGTGGGGGGATGAAGTGCCACTCCGTACCATTATTTCCTAATTCTTCTGCTAATGCAGGATTACAAGCTGTCTTTTCTTCGTTAAATAAATAAAGTAATTCACGCGCAGCCCCTACGAAGTTCGTCCTGTAGCGGTTAGCACTCCTAGATTATTATGTAGAATCATATTTAATATCTAGTTGTAAACACTACACACGCACATTTCATAACCTATTACATCACATTTCTCGTCTGACATTTCATTCTGTCACATTCACATTCCGTTCACCATAGACATCAAACGAGAAATATATCATTATCTATTGCATAACATGACTAACAATTATTTACAAATATTACTTATTTACTATATGTACACTACACATAATATCTATAAACTATTTAAACAAAACTAACAATTATATTTACACTCTGCATCTAATGAAATAAATGTATGTAAATAATGAGGGAAACGGAACGTGCGTTGGACAGTGTAATGAGACGTAGATGATGGACAGATTTCGATTCTAAGAGGTCATCGACCTCAGTGCACGATCTTGTCTCAAGTCGAACGCACGCCCCTCTCTGACTCGAAATCTAGATTTCCTCAAAGCACTAGATTCCTTTAACTAGCTCCAAATCGTTCTGTATATAACTGTGTCGTTTTGTACTAATCGTTTAGTGTCTGTATTTATTGTTATACTTGTGTGTAGCAAGGGAGTGCCGAGGTAGGCAGGAATACAAGTTAGACAGTCAACATCCTTTTATTTGAGTCTACCCCGTAACACTTCATTGGTGACCCCGAGAAGAACAGAAGCCTGACGGAGCCATCATGCCGACTGGAGCAGGAGTGTCAGCAGAGAAGCAGGATGTCTGCAGAGTCAGCGTGAAGCTGCCGCCATTTTGGCCAGAGGAGCCGACACTTTGGTTCGCCCAGGTAGGTCAGTTTACGATCGCCGGTATTACCGCCGACGCTACAAAATTTTATACCGTCGTGGCTGGCCCACGACGGTATAAAATTGATCACCGATATATGGTTGAGGCAAGGGATATCATCGAGAACCCGCCGGCCCAGGACAAGTACGCAAAGCTGAAGGCCGAGCTTATACGTAGGCTATCTGATTCACGTGAGAAAAGGGTGCAGCAAATCCTCACCCAAGAGGAGCTCGGCGACCGTAAACCCTCGCAATTTTTGCGGCACCTTCAAACCCTAGCCGGACCAAATATGCCCGAGGCGTTTTTGTCCACGTTGCGAGCAGGCTGCCAACCAACATCCAGACGGTCATCGCGTCACAGCCTAATCTCGCTCTCCAGTCGATTGCAGATTAAGCCGACCGCGTGCACGAGATCGCGCCAGCGCCCGCGCCGGCGCTCACATCACCTCCCGTCGTGGCAAGCGCGAGCACCTGCAGCGAGATCAGCGAGCTGAAACAGTGCATAGCAGAGTTAACGAAACAGGTGGCGGCGCTTTCAACACGTGGTCAGGTACATCACCGCTCCCGATCATCTGACAGATTTAGGCGCGGCAGTAGAGACTCGATCCCAGGCCGGCGCAGCTGCTCGCGCTCCAGAGACCCGTGGAACGACGAGCATTGCTACTACCACAACAAATTCGGTAGCAGAGCAAGACGGTGCGACTCGCCGTGTACGTTCGCGGGAAATGCCACCGGCAGCCGGAAGTAGCGGCAAATGGCTGCCCCAACAAACCACGCCGCCTATTCGTAACGGATCGGACCACTAAAACCACGTTTTTAGTGGACACAGGGTCCGATCTTTGCGTGTACCCACGTACAGCACTAAAGCAGCGGCGCAGCAAGACGACCTACCAACTTTTCGCAGCCAACGGTACCGTCATAGATACATACGGTTGGGTCGAGCTCCACCTGAACTTAGGGCTCCGCCGTGTGTATACTTGGAAGTTCGTGGTTGCGGATGTAACCAAGCCCATAATAGGTGCAGATTTACTGGCGCATTATAACTTGCTGATAGATCTCAAAAACTACCGCCTCATCGACGGGCTAACACAGCAGTCTGCCGTGCAGGCGCTAAAACGCAGTAACAGGTTTTTTTACATTTTTTTGTTGAATATTGAACCTTAAGGGTCACGTTATAAGGAACACAGTGATATTATCGGTTTTTCGTTTGGATGTTCTAAACGGTAAAAAAAACGAATTAGTGAAAGCAGTAACTTACCTTTGCAGGTCTAAATATATTACAAGACTAACTAAAATACAGTAATAGCAGTTACGTCTACTACGACTCGTCACTTTACCACTTTAAACGCAGTAAATATCTTTATTACAACTAAAAATCTGTATTCTACACTTAAAAAAATATTGTCGCATATAAATTAAAACGCAGTAAGTAGTTTTTGTACCGACAATGTTAATACTGCATGGTGGATCACTAATTTATTTCGCATGAACTACATATTAAAATGCAGCAAAGTACTTGAATATGGTATTTTATTTAGTGTTATTCAAGTAGGTTCATATAGTGAAAACCAACTAAATTGCAGCAAAATTAAAATTTGTATATTTTACTTTAATCGCAATATCACGTTCGAGTATGAATGCTACTGTTTAAATTGCAGTATGATCATTATTTACTGCAGTATAGTCGGTATTATTTTATAGGTGCAATTAACCAAATGCTAATTAAATAGCAGTATAAGTCGCTGTTACTGCATTATAATTGGTAACTTGAACGATGCTACTAAATTTCACTGCAATCGAGACCATATTTTACTGCGTTCTAGTCAGGATCTGTCGCTCTCTCTCTCGCTCAATCACTGTCAATCAGTCGTGTCGATTCTGCCGCGGAAGATAGACGTTTGCGTCGCGTCGCGCCGGTGCGTGTAGGCAGTGAAGACTCGTCAAGGAAGCATTTTGGGATTCTCAAGGTTTGTAAATAACATGTGCATTAACCTGTTAATTTCTTACGTACCTAGCATTGTAAACAATAGAAACCCAATAATTTATGATTACATTAGATCGATTAACAGAATAATTTATTATTTTATCAGTTGGGTTGTGCAGCGCGCAGGATAGTTTATTAGTTTATTTTTGTCAAATTAATAATGGCCCGTAAATAATTAAATACCTAATATGTAATATACACAACTGTATGCACGCAATGGTGTGTGTGTGTACCTATGTAGACAAGGCATAATTAGAAGGTAGTCGTAGTTTATGTAGTATGAAAAAGATTTTGGGTAAATGAATAGGTATAGATGGGACAATTTTATTGAATTTAAATATGACTTGTCATAAGTGTCAAAACAATCATATTAAAAGTTCTCAAAATAAATCTGATTTAAGTAGGTACCTACTTACTTTAACAAAACGTAAGTAGGTACCTACTTAAATCAGATTTATTTTTTTAGTAAGTAGTTGTTTATTTAATGGTCCGTCCAGACCTGGCGAATGCGCTGCCCGCGAACTGCGCGCGCTCTTTTAAATCCCTACGCAGCCCCGCGCGCGGACGGCGCAGGGGGAAAAAGTGCGCGCGCGGCG
Organism: Lithophane semibrunnea; assembly: GCA_947363905.1. Taxonomy (NCBI): domain Eukaryota; kingdom Metazoa; phylum Arthropoda; class Insecta; order Lepidoptera; family Noctuidae; genus Lithophane; species Lithophane semibrunnea. Next base: position 3,071,977 of record OX376207.1, on the reverse strand, counting down.
CATTCGCGGCGCAATTCGCCAGGTCTGGACGCACCATACGATGAGTGATTTTTAATTTTGAAGAGACTTTTCACTTCAGTTTAAAATCTCAAAACATTGTTGTTTTTAAGTAAATGCTTCTTTTGTTAAAAATGAAATCGAATGTTTGATTTGCTGATGGACACTTCATAGTATTTTTTTTTACAGAATATAATATAAGGAGGATGAGTACCAGGTCGAAAAAAATGTTGGCGGTTCAAAAAAAACTACACCATCTATTGACATGACATATAACAAGGTTTATAGAAATAAGAACTTAAGCCAAGATAAAGAAAATGACTACCACCACTCCAATTCAAAAAAAAACCTTGCTGATACAGGTATTTGGTCTTGTTATCTCTATCATTTGAAGATATGAAGGAAATTGAAAACGGGAACTTTGAATATAAAATATCGAACAATGCAAATTATCCGAACTTACCCCAGCTTTGTTTGACAAACAGCTTATCCAACTAACATCAGAAATCCCTGTGTCTTCAGACCTTTTGCCACTAAGTTTGGAACATTCAGCTTCGCCACTACCAGCTTTCACACAACCAACTTCGACACAACCTGCTTTGATACAACCAACTTCGACACAACCTGCTTTGATACAACCAACTTCGATTCAACCAGCTACGTCACAACCAACTTTTATAGAAAAGTCTTTGTCGCACCCAAATCTGACCCAGCTTGTTCCAGTACAACTGGCTCAAGGAGATCAAACATCTGCCCTATCGATTCTCTCTCAGCCTGGCCTAGCGGATCTAGCTACTTCAGATACAGCTTCGAAACATTCTTTCAATGATCTTGTGACATTAGAAGATTTGTTATGTTCTGAGGTTTTGCCAACATCAACAGATATTTTCCAAACCGCGACACCATTGGCTGCAATACCAGTCTTTGAAGATTCTGACGACTCGGTAGCAGACAAAAATTATGTTCCTGTGCCGTCATTAGGAAGCAGTTCATCAGATCATACGCAAGAAATTGCACAAGGAGCCTCCAGTAAACGAAAAAGTAAAAAAAGAAAAATCAGTACCTTACGAAAATCTGCAAAAAAACAAAAAAAGAACCTTGATAAATATTATATGAGACCACCGTGTCATAATCTTTGTAAAAACTGTGTTCTTTTAGTTTTAGTGACGATAAACGGCAATCTATCCATGCTGATTACTGGTCTATGAACTGGGAGTGCAAAGGACTTTTTCTTAAAGGCCTAGTTCATACCGAAGAGTGTACCAAAACAAATAATAAGACCTGTAGTGTATAAGTACTTATGTGTAGTTATAAGCATGATGTATTAGACCTAGAGAGTCGCAATAAACCACTCGTATCGAAAGGACGTGTTTACTTTGTCTTCCCGCAACCCACACACTTCATGGCGACCCTGCCATGTGCGAACGCCGCGGTGTAGGATTCGTACCTACGTCGCCGGGTGTCGCGTATCGGGCGAATTGTGCAATTGGACAAATTCCTGTGTGCCTCGGTGCACTGAATACGAACGTTTTAATATCAACGATGTATCAAATAATGATAACTTCGGAAACATTGAGCATAGCAAGACGCGTATATCAACTCAAAAATGGGAAAGTCTTACTCCAAAACTGAGGATAAGGAGGTGATAATATCACAGAATGCGTCAGGTGGAAGTAATACGTCAGTTGAATCTCACATCCAGATGAATAATATATTAATAGCATCGGCCTTGACAATTATCACCGTTGCAGTATTTATATATATATGGAAGAAGCTGAAGGACAGGCAGAAGAAGTGGATCGAAAAACGTGTAGAATCCGAGTTTATAAGGAAAATGCGTTTGCGGCTGTCAGGAAGGCGAGAACGAGGAGAAGAAAATGGAAATGTCATATAATCAGTGCGAAGTGAATAGTGGGAAAAGTGTACGACTTCATGTTTCGAGTATAGTAAAAACTGTGTTGCAGTATCCAATACGGATGGTATAGAAACTTTGGTGACTCCATTCAAAACCAGTACTGAACAATTAAGTATAATAATAAGTTCCTTTCTAATTATGTTCGTTATAATTCAATGTTACTTACAGCCAGATTGTATCGGAATGTCACATGGAACAAATATGGGGCTAAAACCATACACTATTGATATAAGGATCAACCTACTAGGTATAACTTCTAAAATGGATTTTAACATGTAAGTATATTTTAATTTCTAATTCTATGGAAAGGGATTTAGAAATAATTTTAAGTGAATTAACAGATATCCAAGTCAATTTGAGGAAGTTAGGCCCTAGCAAACGGGTTCAATATAAAGAGAAGGTAGAAGAAAAGATAAGAAAAGCTAAAGAGTTATATTCATTATATAAAACTATTATTAGGATAATCTACGAGAAAGAAAGCTCGTTAGAATTAGCAGAGTATATTTACGAAGTATTAAAAGAGAAAATAGGTTTAATTTACAATAAGATTTTATCATATAATTTTCAAGGCGAAGCAGAAACAATATTTTCAAACATGGAGAAGTTTGACATAAAAACTGCGACATCCTTAATACCTGTTATGGATGGTTCAGAAGGTACAACTGAAAAAATCATAGATGCTGTAGAGCTATATAACAGTTGTCTCAAGGACCCTACTCAGACAGAAATGCTTATTTCATTCGTTTTAAAAACAAGATTAACTAAAACAGCTAAGTTGAAATTAAAATGCGAATATAAAGACGTCACAAGCCTCATACAAGATATAAAAACATATTTATTAACAAAAAAATCCGCAAATTCAATACTTTGCCAATTAAATAATTTGAGTCAAAATAATATGTCCATTAGCGAATATGGAAACAAATTATCAGAATTATTTATAGACCTCACTATTGCGCAAGCAGACGGTAATGAAAAGGCAAGCGAGATACTGAGACCAATAAACGAGAAACTCGCAATTAAAAGATTCTCTGACGGATTAAGATATAAACGCTTAAGCATTATCATTTCAGCACGGAACTACTCGGAGCTGAAAGATGCGGTGCGTGCAGCTGAAGACGAGGAGCTGGGACAGCCCTCAACTTCCAACGGTATTTTCAGCGCGAGGGGTAAGCCAAACAATAGGTTCAATAATAACAATAATTTCAATAGAGGAGGCCGAAATAATTATAATAATCAGGGTTCTCGTTATCATGGAAATTATAGTATGAGTCAAAATTATAACAACAACAGTTATTATCGGCAAAGGTTTAATAGTAATCCCCGTGGTGGATACTATACACGCGGAAGGGGAAATCATTATTCACGCTCGGGAAATAACCATAATCCTACTAAATATTATCGTGGTAGGGGTACCCGAGATAGAAATACTCAAAGAAGAATGTATCCAGCTCAAGCGAGCGAAGACCCCCAAACAGAGAATGAAAAAACAGAAAACGAAAAATCAGAGAACAAAAATCAGTTTTTTCGTTCCTAAATCGTATAACATTTTAACGTGTAACAAACATGTTAGGTACGTACATTTTAATATCAGCAATACTAGGCGTTCATGGTTACTTGACACCGGCGCGTCTATTTCCGCTGTTTCTAAGAAGGCGTTATCGGAACGCATTCCTTTGTATGAGGATAACATTATAATAAATGGTATAGGTGGTAAAACTTATTCGGAAGGCTATGTTTACCTTACATTACATACTCAAAATGGTAGTTTTAATCACAAATTTTATTTGTTCAATGATTTACCGTGTAAACCAGATAGAATTCTCGGCTTAGACTTTTTATCGAAATTTAATTCGCATATTAACTTGGAAAATGATACTTTAATTCTATATAACGAATGCGAAAACATAATACCACTTTATGCGTCACCAACTATTTCATATAGTTACTTAACTATCCCTGCCAGAAGTGAGTCCATCCATTACATAATGCTAACAAATAATAAGGTAAAAAATGATTGGGTTGTATTACCAAAACAATTACAAGAAGGTTTATTTTTAGCAGCGCTAATAGTACATCCAGTAAATAACGTTATCCCTATTAAAATATTAAATACTAAAGAAGAATCAATTACTATACCAACTTTTCAACCAGAGATACATTCAATAAACGATTATCAAATATGTCAGTTCAATAAATGCAAGTCCAACGCAGAGAGAGCTGACACTTTGTTAAAATTACTAAAACTAGATCACTTACACCCTACTGCGCGTAAAACGATAGAAGCAATATGTACTAAGTACAATGATATCTTTCACCTACCGGGTGACAAGCTCACAACTACTAAAACATATAAACACGATATTTACCTAAAACCGAATGCTACTCCCGTTTATACAAAACCATATAGGCTACCACATAGTCAAAAACCAGAAATAAATAAACAAATACAACAAATGTTACAGGATGATATTATAGAAGAAGCCCAAAGTGAGTGGTCTAGCCCTATTTTACTCGTGCCAAAAAAGTCAAATGACGATAACAAAAAATGGAGATTAGTAATAGACTACCGTAAATTAAACGATGTTATACAGGATGACAAATTTCCTTTACCAAATATCGTTGACATTTTAGAGTCCCTATCAGGTGCCGTTTATTTTACCCATTTAGACCTTAGTCAGTCATATTATCAAGTGACCTTGGACCCAGAGTCACGAAAACTAACTGCTTTTACAACTAATACTGGACAATACCAGATGAAAAGGATGCCGATGGGTCTAAAAACCAGCCCAAGTTCTTTTTCAAGGGTAATGACTATTGCCTTGTCAGGTTTAACATATGAGAAGTGTTTTGTATACCTCGATGACCTTGTAATTTTTGGACGAAATTTTGAAGGGCACAATAAAAATTTAATAGAAGGTTTTGAGAGACTAAGAAAAGTAAACCTAAAATTAAATCCCAACAAATGTAATTTCATGAAAAAGGAACTAATATATTTAGGACACACCGTCTCAGCAGAAGGAATTAGTCCAGACAGAACAAAAATAAAAGTAGTAGAAAATTATCCAACACCAAAAAGTACCGAAGAAGTAAAACGTTTTGTCGCATTTTGCAATTACTACAGAAAGTTTATTAAGAATTTCGCAGAAATAACTATACCACTGAATTCTTTATGTCGTAAAGATGTCCCTTTTATATGGTCTGACCAATGTGAAAAATCATTTAAACAAATGAAAAAAGCGTTAATATCACCCCCCATTTTACAATACCCAGACTTTTCAGACGAAAACGAGTTTATTTTACAAACTGATGCTTCTGGTACAGCATTAGGAGCAGTACTTTGTAATAAAGACATGCGACCAGTCGCATATACAAGTCGACCATTAAATAAAGCTGAAAAAAATTACCCAACTATACAAAAAGAGTTGCTTGCGATAGTATGGGGAGTAAAGTATTTTAGGCCATATCTTTTAGGGAAAAAGTTTACAATTATGACAGACCACAAACCATTGTTATATTTATTTGGAATGAAAGATCCATCAAGCAGATTATTAAAGTTCCGGTTAACATTAGAAGAATACGACTTTAACATAATATACATAAAAGGGAAAGAAAACGTCGTAGCAGACGCGTTGTCAAGAATTTCAATTAATTCCGATGAATTAAAATGCATAAATGATAAAATACTCAACGTAATGACTAGAGCACAGAAAAAGCAATTAGAGGATATAAACGATGGAAGTAACCCTCCGATCATCAATAATAATACAGACTATCGGCCTGATCAACCGAGAATCGTAGAATTATTGCGGATGCCGGGTGATGCAGTAGAAATAATTTTAATAGAAGGAAAAGAATTAAAAAGGATAAGAAAACAAGGGAGCATAGACGTAGAAACCGAGTGTTTTGCATTTTCCCAAAATAAGAAAATAATATACATTAACCTTGATTTCAAAACGCAATACACGCGAGCCGTTTTTGTGGAGAAATTAAAGCAAATGAGTAAAAATATAAATGTCGACGAAATATGTATAATAAAAAGAGAAAATAACGCGTTATTCATAAAAGAATTGATAGAAGAGATAAAAAGTAAGGATATGTGGACCGGCCCACGGATATGTATTTTGCGAGGAGTTGAAAGAATCGAAGATGACAATGATAAGAGATTTATTATTAATGACTATCACCTACTACCCACCAGCGGTCATGCAGGCGTACGTAGGATGATAAACAATATGAAAAGGAAATATTACTGGCCAGAAATGGAAGCAGACGTTAAAGACTTTGTAAATAAATGCGAAAAGTGTCAGAAATCTAAACATTGTCTAAAAACCAAGGAGCCGATGGTGATAACCACCACAGCTACATATGCTTTCGAGAAAGTGTATCTAGATTTAGTCGGACCTTTAGATAGAGATATAGATGGAAATAATTATATACTTACATTACAGTGCGAATTAAGTAAATTTGTTGAGGCTTATCCTCTTCATAATAAGGAAACGGTCACCGTTGCTAAAGCATTTGTTAATCAATTTATTTTAAGGTTCGGAATCCCAAAAACAATAGCCACAGATAAAGGCACTGAATTTATGTCATCTACTATGACAGAAGTCTGTACACTTTTAGGAATTGAAAAATTGAACTCGACTTCTTATCATCACGAGACAATCGGATCACTAGAAAATGCACATAAACATTTAGGTTCATTCTTAAGAATACAATGCGATAATTTCCGTGATACGTGGAGCCATTGGCTACCCTTTTGGTGTTTTAATTATAACAACACTGTACATTCCTCTACCAAATATACCCCGTACGAATTAGTTTTTGGAAAACCCAGTGACATTCCGAGTAGAATAAGTACTAGTATAGAACCTTTATACAGTATGTAACAAAAACCCTGTCCGATCCATTAAAGGCGTATTCCTGGGTTAACATACGTACTATAAAAAATATATTTAAAAATGTAACTCATAAAAATCAAAAGATAATGATTATTTTATTTTTATAAACCATGCGACATTCACACTAAATACGGCAAATTTTCATAAATTGACAACATTCCACTCACCGGGGAAATCTTTTTATTTTACCTATTTTTATTTCAAAGGATACCGCCCTACACTGGGCGCGCTGTCGGTGCTCTCTAGCGAGTCGCCGACTTGTCTGATGTAGCCGACTGGTTGCCTACCGTGCGATGCGGCGCGTGTCTGTACGCTTGTTGCTAGTCAGTCTTTCGTGAAGATTCCTTTCGATCGGACGTCCGTAATGTCATATTCCAATCGGGAATATTTTAATATGTTAATGTGCTTAGGCAAGGCCGATTGTAATTATGCAGCTGCGCGTAGAGATTATGAGGTGCGTTTTCACAGGCCAGGTGTGCCAGTACCGTCGGAGCGTGCGTTCCAACGTCTACATAACCGTGTGTTCACCACAGGCAGTGCTCATGGCCACGAGACACAGCGCGCTGATGCTGGAAGACCACGAGAGCGCAACCTGGATATCGAGGAACAAGTTTTGGATATGTTTGCGGCGGACGCCACGCAAAGCACACGCTCTGTTGCTCGACAACTAGACACTAATCACATGCTGGTTTGGAGAGTGCTGAAGGGAGATGGTCAGCACCCTTATCACTACCGGCGGGTTCAATCCCTTCTTCCCACTGATTACGAACCAAGAATGGAATTTTGTAATTGGATCTTAAGAAAAGTCGAAGAACATGAAGGTTTCTTGAATCGCGTGCTTTTCTCCGATGAATGCTCGTTTGTAAGAACAGGTGTGAACTGCCACAACGAACACGTGTGGGCGCTCGAAAACCCGCTAGCTATGAAACCGAGTAATTTCCAACATCGTTGGCGTGTTAACGTGTGGGCTGGTATCCTCGGAGACCAGATTATTGGTCCATACTTTTTGAGGCCCACAATGAATGGTTCAAACTACCTGTCTTTCTTGTCAAACTACCTGTCTTTCGTGGCCAGCACGGTCTCCCGATCTTACGCCTCTGGACTTCTATTTATGGGGTCATGTCAAACAAATGGTTTTTAAAAAAGAGTGTGATTCGGAAATCGAAGTAAGAGCTCGGATTGTAGCAGCTTTCAATTTAATTAAATCAGAAACAAGTGCGCTGCAAAGAGTACGTGACAATTTAATAAAAAGGTGTCGAATGTGTATCAGTGTTGGAGGTAGACATGTGGAGCATGATCGCCGAGGTATCCAACAACAACAAGTTACTGTTTTAATAAACTAATACCAAAATTCGGTAAGTACCTTTTTCTTAGCTCACTTGTGTCTGTTTTCATTTCTGTGCCAAAAGCACATTTTTAAAAAGCCCTTTTCTGGGCTACATTTATTTCAATTAATTGTTTCTTGATGAACAGAAATTGAAGTCAAGTTCACTATGCCTAAACGATATCAGCTCAAATCAGCTGATAACAACGCGTAGGCATAACGTAGGTTTATTTAGCTATAAGTTTGTTTGGCGGCAAGCGACAATGCAGGCGGGCGGCTCATGTCAAAGAATCATAAAAACCGTCCCGCTCGGGCGGCTTCAAATTGTAGAACATGAACACATGAAAACAAATACACACACACATGAACTTTATCGAGGATAAGTGTTGCCTTTGATAAGTTTATTTTTATTTTTTTAAATTAATTATTTTCATTGGGGAAAAATAATAATCTCAAAACCATGAAATGGTTACGTATATGGGCACACAATACTATACCAAATAATACCCTTACGGATCCGACAGGGTTTTTGTTACATACTGTATAATCCAGAAAATTATAACCTAGAATTAAGATATCGTTTACAAGTAGCACACAGAGATGCGCGAAATAATTTGATAAAAAGCAAACAGATGCGAAAAACCATGTATGATAAAAACGTAAATCAAGTGAGATATGAGAAAGGAGATTTAATATTGTTAAAAATGAAACTGCAAATAAATTGGATACTTTGTTTAATGGCCCGTATATTGTTATTGAAGATATGGAACCAAATGTAAAAATAGTAAAAAACAATAAAACAGAAATTGTACACAAAAACAGAACAAAATTGTTTAAACAATAGTATAATTATAATTAGTGTAGTGTAGTTTTAAAAAAATATACTAATCATAACACTATTAAGTTGTAAAAAAAAAAAAAAATGTAATATTGTAAACATTTTTTTTTTTTCATCTAGCACCCCTGTGGTGTAGTGTATAAGTACTTATGTGTAGTTATAAGCATGATGTATTAGACCTAGAGAGTCGCAATAAACCACTCGTATCGAAAGGACGTGTTTACTTTGTCTTCCCGCAACCCACACACTTCAGACCAAAAAGAAACGCTACGTAACTCACAAATACCATTTCTATGATAATGGTGTAAAAATTGAAGTATGTAAAACATTTTTTTTGGGCACATTAGGATACGATAAAAAAAAATGATCGCCATGTTTTGTCAGCTATACGAAAAGATATAGCGAACCAAAAAGATAAAAGGGACGGAAGAAATTTGAAAATTACCATAATCGATAAAGACTTATTAACAAAACATAGGTATCATGTATCCAACGTCATGAACATTTCTTTTGCCAAGCTTGGACACGAGGAGTGTGAATCGTGTGAAAAATTTAATCTTCATAATCTTGACCATGTGAAAAACGGACAAGACGCCGAGTGTGAAACCTGTAATCGTTATATAAAACAAAGAAAAATATGTAAAAGCGCGGAAGCATTATGATGCTGATACCAAGACAGTCCCGAAAGAAGAAAACGTTTATGTCTCTGTAGATCTCCAGAAAGTCATCATGCTCCCGAGATTAGACTCTTTTAAAACTGCTATATTTTGCCCCAGAATAGTAGTTTATAACGAAACATTTGTGCCTCTTGGGAAGTACACAAACACTAATCCCGTGTATGCTGTGACTTGGCACGAAGCGATTACCGGACGCAAACAAGAAGACTTAATAAGTGCATTTAGGGCATTTTTTATTAGCCAAAGAGATGCTGCAACAATAACAATATGGCTCGACAATTGTTCAGCTCAAAACAAAAACTGGTGCCTGATAACTCATTTGATCGGAATTATTAATAGTAGTGACATAGCCGCTTCAAAAATTATATTGAAGTATTTCGAGCCGGGCCATACTTTTATGTCAGCTGACTCGTTCCACCACAACGTGGAGCAATCTCTAAACAAAAAGAAAAAGGTGTAAGATTTTGAAGACTTTTGCCATGCCATAGAGATTGCGAACTCTGGTAAAATTTATGTTAAAAAGATGGAAATAACGGATTTCTTTATTTTTAAGACTCACGTTTCACAACAGAAACTCAAAGACGGTACTGGAAACAGGGTATACCTAAAAGATATAGTAGAATTAATGGTAAATAGAGGAAGCTACTTGCTTTATTACAAAAATGACTTTGATGCTGAAGAATACAGTAACTTGAACTGTTTAAAATCAAAAAAACTCCCCAAGCCTGATAAAAGATGCACGCACAAGGGTATCACTTCTACCAGAAAGCAAAATATAATAAAAAACCTGGGGCCATTGATGCCAGAAAATAGAATGGCATTCTGGAGAAGTCTACCCTTGTCGGCTGCAGAAACCGAAGATGCACCAGAAGCTTTTGATGATGATACCGAGTAAATAGAATCATTGTCATAGGTATTGACATTATATTTTTGAATTTATGATGATTATGCATGTCTTATAAAACGGGTAGCACCAAGTTTTTTTTTTGGACACATTAGTATTTTTGTGATTTACTTATTCATATCTTTTGTTTTTGGTAATGATGCCTTGTAGAGATAAAATAAAATAAATGCTCAACATTCGGTTTATTTTATGTTATTTTTGATACCTAAGATTTTTTGTGATTTATTTTTAAATAGGTATAAATGTGTCATTTAAGTAAAAGATCTCATGTTTCTTGTGAAAGCAAAAAGTTTCTATTTAATTGTTACCTAAGTATATTCATAGTCCCATGTGTTCAAAACGCCTAAAGTTTAGTAACATTTTTAGAAAATAAACGTTGTTCTTATACATTCATAATGTCATTTTATTCTGTAAATCATTATCTAGGACATACTCGTAAGTTGGAAAATTTGTTAAATACTACACGTGCAATTAGTTCAAGACACTAATTAAAATGCAGTAAAGAAAGTATTATACTGCAAATTACTTTGCAAAGTAGCAAATAAATCGAAAGACTTTGCAGTATCAAGTATTTTTACCGCATTTTAATTTGCATATGCGTACCTTTTTGCGTGCAGTAAATGTCATGATTTTGGAAAAAAACGTTTTATTCAGAATTGAATAAACTAAATTCATATTTTTTCACGTAGATATCATCTTTGTTCTCACGTAGTCCTCAAGGCAATAAAAATATCCACAATACAAATTAATAAATTTAAAAAAAACAGTGTTAAAAAGTTTTTCGCACTTTACTCGAAACCGCTTTTTCTCTCATACTGCACTTTAGGGCCTGCACGGCAGAGCTGTCCTGCACGGCGTCATCAGCGGCCGGTTCCACAGCCGACATTGCCTCAGTCAAGTCCATTGGTGGCAACACGGAGTACCATGAGCTCCTTCGGCAGTACCCGGAGATCACGCGACCTGCGGGAAAACAAAGACAGGTTAGTCACACAACGGTACATCATATCCGTACCACCCCAGGGCCGCCTATTTTTAGTAGACCACGCCGCCTCGCACCAGACAAGCTTAAGATCGCTCAGAAGGAGTTCGAGGCGATGATAGCGAATGGCACAGCACGACCGTCGGAGAGCTCATGGTCATCCCCTCTTCACCTCGTTCCCAAGAAGGACAACAGCTGGCGGCCATGTGGTGACTACAGGGCACTTAATGCCCGCACTGTCCCGGACAGATATCCCATCCCGCACATACAGGACTTCTCTCATCAGCTGGCTGGCAGCAGAATTTATAGTAAAATTGACCTTATTAAAGCGTACAATCAAATACCTCTCCAGTCAGCTGACATCCACAAGACAGCGATCACCACCCCTTTCGGGTTATATGAATTCCCGTTCATGACGTTCGGTCTCAGGAATGCAGCACAGACGTTCCAGCGATTCATGGACGAGGTACTCCGTGGGCTGTCGTTCTGCTACTGCTACTTAGATGACATTCTCCTGTTCTCAGAGACGGCAGCCCAGCACACCGAGCACCTGCATCAGCTCCTGAAGCGGCTTTCTGACTACGGCATTCTAATCAACTCCGCAAAGTGTGAGTTTGGCCGGTCCCCCATTACCTTTCTAGGTCATGAGCTGTCCGCAGAAGGTGTCCGCCCCGTGCCGGAGAAGGGTGCAGGCGATTCAGGAATACCCAGCTCCCAAGACGGTCAAGGAGATGCGACGCTTTCTGGGTATGTTTAATTTCTACCGCCGCTTTGTCCCAGAAGCCGCTCGCTTGCAGTCGCCGCTTAATGTAGTCCTCGGAGGGCCTAAAACAACAGGGAACCAACCAATCACAATGTCTCAAGAGATGGTATTAGCTTTTAATGCTTGCAAACATGGTTTGTCCCAGGCTGCCTTGCTAGCACACCCAAACCCCAACGCTGAGCTTGCCTTGTTCACAGACGCGTCGGACACCTCGATAGGCGCAGTGCTGCAGCAGAAGGCCGGAAACAACTGGCAGCCAATCGCATTCTTCTCCAGGCGTTTGTCCGCATCGCAGAAAAAGTACAGCCCATATGACAGGGAGCTCTTAGCCATCTACGACGCAGTCCGATACTTCCGGCATATGGTTGAAGGTAGGCACTTCGCCATTCACACGGATCACAAACCCCTGTCATACGCGTAACCGAGAGAATTGCTCACCAAGGCAGTACCGCTACCTGGACTACATAGCCCAGTTCACCACGGACATCCACTTTGTTGCAGGCAAAGACAATGTCGTGGCGGACGCACTGTCGCGACTGGAGGCAATAACTTTGCCATCAATAGATTACGCGGCTCTCGCACATACTCAGGAGAACGATCCAGAATTACAGGGCCTCCTGACGAACAACAACACGTCACTCAAGCTACAAAGAGTACGCTTACCGGACTCAGAGGTGGAGCTACTCTGTGACGTCTCCACCAGTAACACCCGCCCTTATGTTACAGAACCCTTCAGAAGGCAGGTGTTCCAGAAACTGCATCAGCTGAGCCACCCGGGCAGGCAGGCCACGGTCAAATTGATTTCCACACGTTTCGTTTGGCCTGGCCTGAAGAAAGACTGCAGGGCCTGGACCAGAGAGTGCGTAGAATGCGAGAGAAACAAAGTCTCACGGCACACTGTCTCTCCCACCTCTCCGTTCCCTATTCCTTCCCAACTTTTTTCCCATGTCCACATGGACATAGTAGGGCCGCTAAATGTTTCATCTGATAACAGGTATTGTCTCACCGTCATCGACCGCTTCACACGCTGGCCTGAGGCATATCCCATCGCCGACATCACGGCTGAGACATGCGCCCGCACCTTCATCACCGGCTGGGTGTCCCGCTTCGGCTGCCCCCACCGCATCACTACTGACAGGGGCAAGCAGTTCGAGAGCAGACTCTTCCACTCCATCGCAGTGCTCCTAGGTAGCCAGCATCGGCCAACCACAGCGTACCATCCAGCCTGCAATGGCATGGTCGAACGCCTACACCGCCAGCTGAAGGCGGCCATCCGATGTCACACGGACACCAACTGGTCCGAGGCTCTTCCTCTGGTGCTGCTGGGTATCCGCAGCGCCTGGAAAGAAGACATCAAGGGATCAGCGGCTGAGTTAGTCTACGGAGAGCCCCTAAGACTCCCAGGGGAGTTCATAAACCCATCGCTCACCGGCACCGTAGACTACACCGACTTCGCAGCGAGACTCCGTCATCAAATGGCGAAGTTGTCGCCAGCACCAGCGAGTCGACACGGCGACAAACCCTTCTACGTGCCCAGCAGTTTGTTTTATCTATGACTTTCTTCTCATCTGGTCGGAGTTTTTTCGGTAAATATGAGAATTATGCGTTGAACTTTAGTGGGCGGGTCACGGCGAATTTGACGGGTTCCAGCTAAACCACCATCACTGCTAACACCCTCAGTACCACCACTAGTACTAGCCCCATCACCAACACGCCCATTACCACCACTACTAGTACTAGCCACCTCACCAACACGCCCATTACCACCACTACTAGTACTAGCCCCATCACCACATCCCATATTTATTTGATTTTGCACATTACCTTCACTTGTTCTTGTCCCTGCAGATGCATCCTCTATTAAATTTAAATACACACTGAGGTGCTTCAGTCTTAAGTGTGTCTTCAGATTCGTGGTAGTACCTTTATAAGAAAGGTCTTTTTTACAATATTTACAAGTTGCGACTTTTTCCACCCCCACGACCCTATCGAAATGGTTCCACGTATCATTATTTCGTCTCGGCATTTTGTAAAACAAAAAAAACAACAACAACGCAACGACGCGACTTTGTTATTTGAGTAAAATATCAAAACTAACTAATAAAATAAACTTATATCAAAAATCAACCATTAACCGACCGAAATATTGGTTAAAAATATCAACAACTTTCTTTAGAATAAAGTATCCCCAACAGTAAATGTGTTTTAACGTAACAAAGATAGAACATACAATTGAATGCACGTAACGGAATAAATATTTCTACGACACTGACGACACTGCGTTGCCGCTCCGAAGGTCAACCCGAGCGAGCGAGAGACAGCGCGTTGTTCGAGCGAGACAGAGAAATATTCGTCCTTGCAAATTTTGCGCCGAAGAAGTTGATATGATATTTTTATTCGTTAATGTTAATTTTATTTATTGAATATCATGGTTAATTTTAAATATTAGTTAAATTTAATGGTTGATGGTTATATTCATCATCTCTACTACAAATGCACTATTTTTGAGATTTTTAAATAATAAATTTATTCTTCCTGTTTTAAGATATAAAATGTACTCACGATTTTATCTTCAAATCACTCACTCACTCACTGATGATATCGCGCTGTTCTGTACCACTAACGCGGCGTGCTGCACTGCACCGCACAAGTGGCGCCCTCTCTTGATCACGATCTGCCGCACTTCACCTCCCTTGCGTCGCACCTCCGGATGTTGCTGTTACCAGCTGTGGCTGCTCCACACCCCACCTGGCTGCTCCTTGCTTCAACCGGTTCCACCTCCAGCTCTTGAGCACCTTACTTTGGTGCCCGCTGAAGGGGTTGCTCTGGGCAGCGATCCACTGCCCAGTATCGATGCGAAGGGTGGCAATGCACTACCACCAACAGCGACTACCACAAACACTCCCGACCGTTCCGACTCCGAAGGACCATGTCGCACCCTTAATAATATAAGGGCTCAAGTCGAAATTTTTGAAAAATTTGATTTTGAATGCTAAGGGCACAAAACGAAATTATCTACCGGCTACCGCTGACAGAGAGAGAAAAAAAACGTTAACGACTCTGTAACTATAACTGTGTCTCTCTCACACTCCCCCCGCTCGTCTCCCGTTCTTACTGCTATAAGGTCGCAACCAGTAACGTGTCCATACTTGTCGAAGGCAGACCGTTCAAACGTTGTGCAATTCGTGTTTGTGCCCTTCTATGACAATAAAACAGGTGAGTTTTGTTCTAACCATTTTGTATTATATAGAACAATTTGTAGTTGTGCCGTTATATTATAAAAATATACTAATATTTTTGGGTTTAATTCATAATAGATCGCTATATTGTCGAAATGTAAAGATATTGAAGGGGATTATATCTGAATGGTTCAATATAGTACGTAAATTGTTTTATGTGCGATGACGTATTTTGCGATAGGCCTTTATTTATTGAAAACATTGAAACTTTTTATTACTTCGGCCTTTATAAAGTGCCAGTTAAACAATTTAAAGTTTAGGTAAATTACAGAAACCCAAATATTTTTACTAGATAGGTGGTAATTCTTTGTCGTTGTATAAATATTATTAGTTTTAATGTTATACCGATACAATATATAGGTAGGTAGTGCATTTCCAAGTGTTTTCTTAAGTAGATACGCTATTTAAATTATATTATTATTTAATTTCTTAATATTAAGTACGTTAAATTACTTAAATCTTTTTTAGAAAAATGGATTCCCGGGCACGAAGAATTATGAAACTACTAAAATCACCAAGTCACCATAGATTGGAATGCGGCAGTGAGAATGATCGGTCTTTAGAAAAAGGAAACGTAATTATTATTATTTTATTTTGTAATTTAAGTAAATTATTATACCTAGTGATTTACAGTTTTTTTTTTTTTAGGTAATTTGTAACGAAGAAAAAGAAAACATACCGTTGGAACCTACTAATCCAGAAAAAAATACAACTGCTGTTACTCAGCAGCAACCAATAATTGGTTTTGATAGTTCTGAAGAGAAAATACCATCACAGTACCCATCGGTTCCTCCTGTAGAAAGTGACGAAGTAATAGGAAATAATAATAGCAGCTCTCCTCAGAAGCCCATCACGTGCCGTCGTTCTTCTAGCTCAAGTTCGTCCAGCTCAAGTTCGTCCAGCTCTAGTAGCTCTGGAAGTTCTAGATCTAGCAGTAATTCTAGTAGAAGCTCTTCTGACGATCAGCGGCCATCTTTAGATGAAAACGCCGAACCACAGCCTAGTACTTCGAGACCCAATGTTTCACCATCCTTAACGACACCGATTTGCAACGAGCCGCCATCAGTTGGACCCCGAATAGCGGTTCGTAATTACTCTATTTCGCCACTTCACTCTGGAGAAAGTGACGTAGACCTCAGTGATGACGATCCCACTTATAATCAAGATCAAAATCTTCGTCAACGTTCACCGAGCCCAGCAGTTATAAGTTCTAACAAACCAAGGAAACGTATAGCAGATAAGAATAAATGGATGCAAAACGCGCAAAAAATTAAACGAAACTTGGGTCAAAGTTATGTAGCTGTACATTCGAAGAAATTGGTCCCTGCACGTAGTATTAAACCACCTTGTGGCCAAAACTGTAGACTAAAATGCACTGATCGAATAAATGATGCTAGGAGGTTGGATATCTTTAATACATTCTCGGCATTAGGAGATAGACAGTTACAAAGAATGTATATTTTGTCTAATAGTACAAAGATTACACCTAAGTACAAGTATACCAATGCTGAGAACCCACGTAATCCAAACCATGCATTCTTTTTTTCAGTGGACGATGAAAAAATAAGGGTATGTAAAACGTTTTTTATTAATACTCTTGATATTTCACATAAGATGATTCGAACCGTGCAGATTGAGAGCAGAAATACTGGAGGTTTTATAAAGGATGATAAACGCGGCAAACACAAAAATCATAAAACTGCAAGTGATGAGCTTATTAATGAATCAACTTTATCAACTCCATACCTCGCATTGAATCACACTACCTAAGAAAATCTACGTCAAGAGAGTACATCAACAGTGGCAAAAGCATTGCAGAGCTCTTTAGAGATTTCGAAGTTTTGCAAAAGGATAGGTCTCGCCCTGCTGGACTCTATCACACGTTTTATGAAATATTTACCACAAAATTTAATTTAGGCTTTTATCAGCCCAAAAAAGATCAATGCGATCTTTGTCTACAGTTCCACAATTCTACTGAACCACAAAAGCAGCAACTGAGAGACAAATATAATACCCATTTAGAAGAAAAGGAATTAAGCAGAGAAGAAAAAAAGAACGATAGAAAGAACATTAATGAGTGCAATATTTGTGTATGCTACGATGTGCAAGCCATTATGCAAAGTCCGAATGGTGAAACTTCGGCATTCTATTATAAATCAAAACTTAATAGCTATAATTTCACTATTACTGAATTAAGTAAAATTCACGAGGATAATGAGTCAACAATGGATATCTCTAAAAGCTATGAAACTGTTCATTGTTATTTTTGGGATGAGACTCAAGCTAAAAGAGGCGCTACGGAGATGGGTAGCTGTGTTTTCAATTATTTACAGATGGTGTGTGCAAAAGCTGGGGAGAGGGAAGTAAATATAACGTTCATATCTGATAACTGTTGTGGCCAAAACAAAAATAAATATCTCACTTGTTTATACTTATATGCTGTTGCCAATATAAATAATTTGTCATCAATAACTCACAAATATTTAATAAAAGGTCACACACAAAATGAAGCTGATAATGTACACAGTTTGATTCAAAAGCAGATAACAAGAGATTTGAAAACTGGACCAGTTCAGTACATGTCAGCAATCAAAAGAGCAAGGAAAACTGGTACTCCATTTAAAGTTCACAGTTTAACACATAGTTTTTTTTATGACCTTCAGAAATTGCAAGAAAAATGGGGCTATAATTTTAATACTGATGAACAGAAAAATAATGTAATATGGAATAGCATTAAAGCACTGAAATTTACCAAAGATGACCCCTTTTCATTTTATTACAAGTGTTCATACAGGGATGATTTTAAGAAAGTTAATGTTCGTAATAAGAGGAAAAGGTTGCCAGATATTGAGGAAATAACCATGCAAAAGGCATACTTAGAGCCAATTAAACTTAGTACTGCTAAAAAGAATGATCTCAAGGACCTTATTGATAAACAATTGATAGATCCATACTATGCTTCTTATTACAATGTCATGTTGTCTTAATTTTATGGTAATTATTAAACTTGTTTTAATTTAGAGATATTTTGGTTAAGATTAGACTGATTACGACGTAAAAGTACTACCTATTATGTTGCTTATTTTGTAGTATGAGTATTTTTATTATGGATATTTTTCTAAAAAATATCTCAAGTTTTTTGTTGATTAAAAGAAAGTTTTTGATACTTATTTTTTATTATTAAGAATAAATATTTTTTAAGTTAATAACTTTATTGTAATGTTCATCTATCTTATGTTTAATTGTTGATTAAAATTAAAATTTTGGAGATATTATAGGTATGTTACTTACCTTCTTAATTTTGACTGATTATTAAAGTATTATTTTCGATTTATCTGATGTTTTATTTTTAAAATGTAAACAATTAGTTCATACTTGCAGTTTAGTTTTATGATATAGAGTACCAACTATGATTAAAAACTAAATAGTGACAGGCCTTTTAATAATATACTGGATCAAACTTAAATAGGTCCACATTACTGTTATATTTTTTTTCAAATACTTATAATTTATCGAATTTCATATTATTATTTATTTTTATTGATGGCTACTTATAGTCTAGGTATCGAAGTATAAATCTGAAGAAAATCACATTTACAACTAAAATATTAAGCATTTTATTTGAAAAATAAACTGGAATGTTATAATTCAGAATCTTTAAATACGTATTCCCAAAAAAACTACTTTTTTGTTTTAAGCCTTTATATATTACTAAGGGTGCGATGTATTTTATTTACCAAGGGTCCGACTATTGTCGAGGAGTAAATAATATAGCACTATAAGCGTCGTATATAGCGTATATTTATACCACAATATACATAGGAGGCTCACACTCAACAATCAAAAAAATCAAATAGTAAGGTAAATGTTGGTAACGAAACCATAGCGAGATCAAACTCGACGCCAACGCCATCTATCGAGCAAAGGGTCAAACCGTAACATTAATTTGAGTTATTATTGATCTCTCCATGATTTCGCTATTGGACCGAACAATGACTTCATCAGTAAAAAGGTCACTGGGCATATAGTATGGAAACTATACCCACGCTGTACAGAAATAAAATAGGGTGAAATAGACAGATTATTGTCTCTAGTTTACGATAGTATGATCTGTCAGTACAAGAAAATTAAAGTATTTTTCCACGTGTATAGTATATACATATTTATTTAATAACAATTAGCTTCTTAATTACATATTATTATTAACTTTTAATTATTTTGCGCGATTAATTATTACAGTTAATCAAACATTTTTGTATTGATTTCTTTTTTTTACAAGCTTTATATAAGCTTGCTCTGTTCGTATGTGTTTCCGGTTACTCCAATTGTCATCCATTTTCAAGCACTTCCTGGCATCTGATTGAGCTG
Source organism: Lithophane semibrunnea (assembly GCA_947363905.1). Taxonomy (NCBI): domain Eukaryota; kingdom Metazoa; phylum Arthropoda; class Insecta; order Lepidoptera; family Noctuidae; genus Lithophane; species Lithophane semibrunnea. The sequence goes on along the minus strand of OX376207.1, from coordinate 3,052,069 downwards.
AAACTTGGCATACGTGTATACAACTACCGAGACATTTAAAAAAATTGATATGATGGAGGTGGTCTGATGATGGAACCGGAAGTTGGGCATAGGAACTTCTCAATTAATCAAGATAGCACCATCGTGTTTGGACTCATTCAACAAGTGCTTTTACACTAGGTGGTGTTCAGGATCTGATGATGGAGCCGGAAGGTGGCACAAATCCAGACTCCGGGTTGCTACTGAGAAATGCCTACTGGAAAAACCCATCAACACTTTGTCCGACCTAGGAATCGAACCCATTTAAAAACGTTGCCCCACACTAAAAATTTCTTCCTGTATCGTGGGTGCGTTTACAAACATAGAAACTCACATACACTAACACCCAGACCCGGAACAACTACTTGCAGATCATACAAATATTTGTTCCGTGCGGGGATCGAACCCGCGACACGTTGCGCAGCAGTCCATCGCTCAGCCACTGCGCCAACCGTGTCGTCAAACGCCTTGTCGTACGGACCCATAATCTGACAATATGTGGAGGAATTTCCTTAATCTGACGGTTTGTTTTTTATTTCATATTTTTATTTAATGTAATAAATACAATACAAAATATATATGTCTAAATTATAATAACCTGTATTTAGAAAAAAATTGTATAGTGAGTGTTTTTTTTAAATCAATTTTTTCAATCTTCATCTTCAGTGGAATCATCTTCATATTCGAAGCTCATATTTTTTATTTTATTGAATGTAATAATTGACAAGACATTTCAAAATTTTCTTTGACAAATCTTCAAAACTGCGCGGCATTTGTTTAAAAGTATTTAAAAAAAAGAAGCCGTCCACAATAAGAAAATCTAGCTGGTGTGGCGGCTGTTCCATGTCTTCAATTTGTTTCTCTAACTTATGAACCAGTACAGACTTAACAGTCTTATTAATAGAACCATCTATATGACACAGTGATAGTGGAACTGGAGTTATTGGAAAACACAGTACTTTTTCAAGATCTACGTTCTTCTTCGAACTTGCAAAAGTCAGTACCGGATTTTTTTTCAATGATTTGCGAAATCGGTCAGAATTGATGTTACATTCCGTTATGAATTGATACCTCAGGAATGTTCCGGATGACACTGCAGTTTGCGGTCAGGCAGAGCAAAATTTGATTTTAATGCGAGCGTGACGCAAAGTAACTTTTAAATTATTATTTTTCTAAATGCCGAGAACATTTCATGGGTCTACTCACAAAATTCGAAACATTTGAATTTCATTTTTTTCTGTCACTTTTACTTCGATACGAAAACAGCGAGAGATAGAAACAAGTCGATTCGAAGTTCGATTCGAAATTCCATAACAGGTAGGCCCAAAAAAGAAACAAACAATAAAACGTTTGGATACACATTATAACCGTAAAATAGCAAATCTGTTAAGGTTTTAAATGTAATAATTTAACTTTGAAGTTTTTATATTGTTTGTTTTACAAAATATACATGTGGTTTAATGTTTACCATGTTGTTTTTTTTTACCTTTAGGTAATAATTTGGGTTTCAATTTGAAACTGCCGTTTTAATGATTTTAGCTACTTTGGCTTGTGCAAATCGGCAGACTATATTATTTCCGTGATTCGTGAAAAATTGCCATCAAAATAAAAATAAAATTAACCGCGCTCGAGAATGTCCAGCTGAGGTTTTTTTTTTGCAACTTTGTGACTCTCCCATTTCCTTATGTCACGCTTAAATTGTCAGATTATTGAAATGCAGACTTTTCTGCATGTAACTAACTTACCCTACCTTAATCTGACGCGCTCGAGTTTTTCTAACGATCGATTTTTTTTTCTAATCTGATCGGCTGCCCTACACGTTTGCCCCTATGTACAGGGCTCAGGTATGGTGGGAGTACTTCACAAGGTACAAGGTTGCCCCCCGTATGTTATTCTGCCGCGCTCGAGTAACTCCCGAAATCCCCGCTGGGGCTCCCCTACCATCGGCGTGATGTCGATATCTTTCGAGAAACAATTCTGTAAGGCTGTGTTTTCTCCGAAGTAGCACAAAGCGGTTACATGAAACACAACTATTCTTTCCATTTTAACGAAATCAAATCCAAAAGCTAACAATCAAACCAGTAAACACGCTAAAGTAGTCGATAAGAAAAATAGGAACTCAAAGAACGCAAAGATAGCAAGGTAGCAACAGGTAGCAAGTATTAATAGAATGCGTAATAATAATTAATTATTTAATCTCGCGAAAATCTAAAAAGCCAGCTTTGACACCTATCAAAATTTTAGATAAAGATGGTAATACCATAGAATGGCGATTTTTGGAGCAATTAAATAACCTTCAAATGAAGGAGAGCTTTCATTTAGCGAACAAGCTTCGTTACAATCATGTTCATTTTCAAAATAATAAGATGAAAGTTAAGCTTGCAACGCAATTGTTCAGCCTAAGTGTAGCAGACGCTATAGACTTTTGTCGTGATCAAATCTGCCTTCATTCAAAAATAGTGAAAGCACAACTTTTTTTTTGAGGATTATCAATAACATGTTTGACATTTTTAATTCCCGAAACACATATGAATATAACTTCAAAAAAGCTCTAACAGAAGCCAACGCTGCAATGCTGCTTAATTATCTAGACATGGCGACGACGTACCTATCAGAGTTGAGAACAGAAGAAGGAACTCTTTTGACAAAAAGTTTACATAAGACTGGTTTCAATGGTTTTATTGGATGTGCTGAAGCTGTTAAACATTTTTATGAAACGTTGATAAGTCCTGGAGTTCTGATTTTTATGCCATTTTACAAAGTAAGCCAGGATCACCTTGAAATGCTTTTTGGTAATATTAGGTCTCATGGTGGAGGCAACAATAACCCCACGGCCCGCCAGTTTAAAGCTGCGTACAAAAAACTTTTAGTTCATATAGAGTTAAAGGCTCTCGATAGTGGAAATTGTACTGCGCTTGAACACATTTCAATTCTTGATTGTGCATCATCTCCCGTAGCACGGATTAATAGATCCATACGAAGGATTGCGATTGAAGGTGACGATGATGATGATAATAATAATAACGAAGAGGATATTAACGCATTTTTCAATACCATCTCAGATTTTAGCAATCAAATCATTACCCATATTTCAGGATACATAGCGCATATTTTAATTAAGAAAATAGATTGCGATATATGCATTGGAGCGCTATTGTCCAATAGCATAAATGAAGACCATTATAGTTGCTAAAGATAAGGGTGGTCTGTTATACCCGTCAAAAGATTTGATACAGATTTGTAAAATATCTGAATCTGTTATCAAAATTTATACGGAAAGCCTTCATAATATAAATAAAAACATGTTGGTGGCAAAAATTATGCGTCACTTTGTAGGAAGTGAAATATTTAAAAACATAATTTATCATCAAATTGGCCAATACCCTACAGCAAACCACATCACAGACCTCACCAAAGCAATTATTGAAAAATATATTAACGTAAGGTTACACTTTGTTTTGAAAAATTCGTTAACAATTGATAGCAAGCGCCAATTGCTTAATAAATACGTTTTATTCCAAGGACAGTGATTATTTGTAATTAATAAAAGTAAAATAAATATTTCTTAATATTAATTTTTGTTTAATTTTCCCCCATACATTCATCAGATAATTTATCGATAAAGAATATCGGCTTTATCAAGCACTAGCGAGTATAGCGTGTGTGTGTGTAGCCTTATTGCTTTTTTGCGTGTGTGTGTCTATGCCTACGGGAGCTTAGTACTAGTGTGCGAACGAATATCTGCCCTGAGATTTATGTGTGTCTGATTTGGTTGTGTGCGAAATATTTGTAAACATAGGAGTGCGTATGTGTAGAAATTAAAATAGTGGGAGACAAGCGGTGACACTGGTCCTGATACAAAATTGGAGCTAGGGCCTTTCCAACCTTATTTAACTATTCCGTGCTTTAACACGATAGATATAACACTATAGATTAACAGCAACTCTTAGCATACCTAAGTAATAGGAACATTTTTTTAGGCTCATCAAAATAAAATAAAATATAACGTAATTTCACTTTTCCAGCAGCTTTAGTTGTACCTACTATAGAAGTGATACAAAATAGAGACCTGCACTATATCTGTGATTGACTGTGTTTCACAACTATAGTGCAGGTCTATATTTTCAATGACTTCAAAAGTAACCTAATTTTATAGTAAAATATAATGTTGAGTACCGTAACCAGCTGTACTCAACATTATATTTTTATGACAGCTGTGATACAGTAACAATTAACATGAACTATGCAAAGTAAATCGACTAATAAAACAAACTAGTAAAAAAAATCAACAATAATCATAGAGGTACTTCTTGAGGTTAATTATTCTTAAACAATATAGGAATATTATTTCCTGAAATTAAGTATATAATTGCAGGAAGATTTTGGCTTCACGTGTTGGCGATTCATTTATATAAATTAAAACATTTTATTATTGCACGTTATAGGAAGGATTAAAGGTAATTCTCTTCTAATATCAAACATTATTTGGCCTCTTCTAGAAATATTTGGTGGCGGTAATACTATTTCTACATCGTCACGATTAACTTCACACACATCCTCCACGTTGGGGTACGTGAAACTCATTTTACCATCTCTTGCATTTTTCACTTTTCTTGCAAATTTTACAGTAGGAATACTGTTTTTCATATATAAAACACGACCGACAAAGTGCTTAATGCTTTTTTTTGTCGCAAATTTCACAACAACCCAGTCCTCTTTTTTTAAATCTACATCGCTTGTAAAATAGCTGATATCACTGAAACCAAATGTTGCAGTGATGTTTTCAGGCTCACTGTTTTCCTTGTTGTCCATCTCTTGCAAGCATGTTGATAAATATTCATCAAATGAATCAGAATCATCTGTGTTTGCAATACTCAGAATATCCGATTCAGATCTCAATTTCTTCCGTTTCGTAACCTTTGTTTTTCTTCGAGTAGTTACATTTTCCCGTTTTCTTTTATTTTTTTCATTTAATGCATTTTCATTGTCCACTTTCTTCGTAACAAATTTCATCTGTAAAGCTGATTTTCCGATGACTTCAGTACCTAATTTAATATTTTTCTTAATGTCCGTCATTTCCTTAGGGGTTACTTTAACATCTGAGGTTATTATAACTTTAGATTTAGATGAACTATTCGTCACTGATCTTAAACACCCTGGAGTATCATTTTCACCATAAGCTACAAAAGGTCGATTCTGGTTGTCACTTTTTATTTTTTTATTTAATAAACAGACGTCGTCAGTTAGTTGAGCGTTAGTATCGTGCGCTGGTGAACCTAAATGCATGTTGATAATTTTGATACTAAGTGCATCAAGTCTGGCTGGATTATAGATCACCGGTGAAAATAGGCGCCGTAGCGCTGGTTTTCCGATGATACCAGATAAGGTCGACGGCATATCGTATTCAATCGTTTCCTCCCTTCCTATCACTTCACCTGTATTTTCATCTAAGTATATCTCATTTTCAGTGTCCCACGACGCTATATTCTCTTCTGTCTCTCTTTCTTGGTTAGTTTTTATTGTTTCCTGCTTAGTATTTTTCCAACCGATGTTTGCAGATGAGGTCGACGGCATATCGTAATCAATCGTTTCCTCCCTTCCTATCACTTCACTTGTAATTTCATCTAAGTATATCTCATTTTCAGTGTCCCACGACGCTATATTCTCTTCTGTCTCTCTTTCTTGGTTAGTTTTTATTGTTTCCTGCTTAGTATTTTTCCAACCGATGTTTGCAGATGAGGTCGACGGCATATCGTAATCAATCGTTTCCTCCCTTCCTATCACTTCACCTGTCATTACATCTAAGTATATCTCATTTTCTGTGTCCAACGACGCTATAATCTCTTCTGTCTCTCTTTCTTTGTTAGTCTTTATTGTTTCTTTCTTAGTATTTTTTCTTATAGATTGCTTTTTTGGTGCTGTTAGTAGAGTATTTATTGTCGAGATATTTTTTATTTTATTTTATTAAAACTTTATGCACAAGTAAAAAAAAATACCGTACAAAGGCGGACTTAATGCCTGAGGCATTTTCTACCAGTCAACCTTAGGGTGATGCAGAGAAAAACATGGCAGGTGCAACATACGGGATAGCTAACTCAAAAAAGGATAAATAGTAATACATATATACTTACATACATACATATAAACAGAATAAACTTTGTCAGGAGAAATAACGATAGGTGGAGGAGAAAACAAGCCCAGCAAATCAGCGCCGCAACGATTCTGCCAACTTCTCACGAATATGTTCACGAGCCGTAACTTTAAAAGATAACCGACTGGCAGCCATCCTGATGTTCAGAGGGAGCGCATTCCAAAGAAATACCGCCTGGACAAAGAAAGAAGAGTGAATAAAACCAGAGCGGTGAGAAGGACATCGTAGAAGACGATTGTTGGTGGAGCGAAGATTTTTACTATGGGCAGAGCATAGGTATTGAACATGGCAAGTCAGATGAGAAGGAGAAGTGGGTTTGTCGAGTATAGAAAACAACATAGACAGCGCCCTCAACTCTCTGCGCTGACGTATTGGTAACCATTTTAAAAGCAAACGGTGCGAAGAAACATGATCGTACTTACGAAGATTGAAAACGAATCGAATGCAGTTATTTAGAAGGCGGTCAAGTTTATTGAGTAGATCTGCATTCAGGTCGTAGTAACACACATCACCATAGTCTATTATGGGAAAGATTAGGGACTGTACAAGCATTGCCTTTATGTGTGATGGTAGAAGATTTTTCAACCTATAGAGCGACCGCAACGTTCCGGTGACTTTTTTACTTACAGTCGTGACCTGCTTTCGCCAGTCAAGACATGTGTCGACATACAGACCAAGATTCTTAACAGCGGAGCTAAGCGGGATGACTGTGTTGTCAAACATTATAGGTGGCACAGTCATGCCATTCAGCTTCCTCAAACTGTGGGGGCTCCCTACAATGATAGCCTGACACTTGGTAGGATTGACCGCCACACCAAATCGATCAGACCAGTTTTGAACTGCACCTAAATCCCGGTTTAGCTCCTCAATCGCATCATATACATTGTCCACACTTGCCTGGCAGTAAAGCTGCAAATCGTCAGCATAAAGATGATACGCAGTCCGAAGTTCAGTGGTAATGAGATTAATAAAAATTGAGAACAAAAGAGGAGATAATATACCGCCTTGAGGGACGCCTGCTACAAGATCACGCCAACTGGACGAAGTGTCTCCAGCACGAACAGATTGCTGACGCCCCTGAAGATAAGAGGAAAACCATTCCAATACATCCCGAGAGACCATAAGATAGGAAAGGATGGATAAAAGGATTTCGTGACTGACGGTATTAAAAGCATTGGAGAAGTCAATTAACACTAAGACAGTAACTTTAGTGTCTTCCATTCCCCGCCTTATATCATCAGTCACTTTAAGGAGAGCTGAAACGGTACTGTGCCCGGGCCTGAAACCGGATTGAAATGGACTAATGAGGGAGTTGCGGTGAATAAAGTGAGAGAATTGTCTATGAACCTAGCCTCGAGCACCTTAGATAGAAAGGGAAGGATGGAAATTGGGCGAAAATGACTAGGAAGAGAGGGATTGGGTACCTTAGCTAGGGGCCGAACAAGGGCTTTACGCCATAGGGAAGGGAAAACACCGGTGTAAAGGGAGTAGTTTATGATGTGGGAGATTGCAGGGAGGAGTTGATCAATAACCGCTACGATCATATGGCGGCTGATATTATCGCAGCCCACAGCTTTGGATTTAATGGAGAGGATAATCTTTTTGATCTCAACCGGGTCGACTGGGGTGAAGACAAAGGGGTTGATATTGGGACGCGTCAGACCAGTAAGGTAGTCGAGGGTTTGACATTTGGTTTGGCTATCTAGAGTGGGAACAGTGGAGAAATGGCGATTTAGATCGTCTAAACCAATTGTATTAGGAAGGTCCGAATGTCGCGATTTACCGATGCCCAAAGTTCCAAGGAACTTACAAATATCGGCAGGAGAAGAAGAAGTGATATTATTTAGGATGTGGCGGCGTTTAGCGTTGCGTATCATCTGATTACACCGATTCCTAGCAGCCTTAAAGAAAGTCCAGTTGTCCTCCGAGCGATCCCTTTTAAATTTCCGAAACGCGCGGTCCCTCCGTCGCATTGCCATCCGCACTCCCCTGTTCATCCAAGGCGCAGGCGGACGCTTCAACTTCATTTTCTTGATTGGAGCATGGGTGTCATACAACTTGATCACCGTGTTGTTGAAGATGCTAACTTTTTCGTCTACAGAAGTAGCTGCTTCCAAGGGTGACCAGTCAATACTGGATGCATCTTGTTGAAGCCTCTCATTATTCATGCGAGCAAAGGCACGCCTGTACTGGAACGTGGGTTTAGGTTTAGGGGGTTTTAGGATATAGGATAGGAATATAAGGTCGTGATGTGAAAAGCCAGGAGCATCATGTTGACCATGTGAGGAAACTAGGGAAGGATTAGAGGTGAGGATCAGATCAAGCCAAGTATCATCACCGACTATGTTGTGATGAGTGGGTTAGAGAGGCAAAACATGCAAACTGGCTGACTCGATTAGATGCAGGAGTTTACGGGACCGAGGGGAGCTGAGGGCAAGGAGGTTGGTATTAAAATCCCCCATAACAATGTAATGTGCATACTCCGAACCCAAAGATTCAAGTACCGATTCGAATTCAGTGAAATAATCAATGGAAGGGGGGCAATAGACGACGCCAAGGACGGTTTTAACTCCTTTGACACAAACCTCGAGGAAAAGAAACTCTGCGGATTCATTGGAAAAGGAAGAAGCTAGAATTTTAAATGGGAAATCCTCACGAAGGTAGATGGCTACACCACCCCCCCTCTTACCGATCCGATCTTTTCGTAGAAGAACGAAACCGGGGAGCGGGTAAGTAGTTGAAAGCAGGTCAGGTTTGAGCCAAGTCTCAGAAATCAGGACGGCGTGAACGTTGTTGTCGGAAAACGTGTCGTATAGTTCGTTGTAGTGACTGGGAATGCTCTGAGCATTGAGGTGACATACATTAAATAGTCGGCAAGAATTTTGGCTGAAATTTTGGCGTAAGAGGACACCTAAGGTGTCTGTAAGTGAAGTGAAACTTTCATCGCTGGAAGAGGTACTAGATTCGTTGGCTGAATAAAATGTTTCGTTATCAGAAGTCATAATATGAGGATTAAATAAATATCTATAAATATATAATTATATATAATCCTAAAAACACTACACAAATGACTGGTACGACGTTTGCATGTCTGCACCACCCGCCAGCTCACAACATCATCGAATTCTAAACGTTACTAATAACTTTAAACTTGACTCATTAGTTTTAAGATAAAAAGCACACAGCACAAATAATAATAACAAAAAGTAACTCACATGCGAATAAAATAGTAATAGTTCATACCAAGATAAAAAAAAAACAAAGTGTACTAACAATAAAATAAAATTTTGACTTGAATATAATAATTATGAATAAGTTGTGAACGTATCCGATTGAACACGTCAATCTTAATAATATTTAATCTGTGGACTTTACAATTTTGACTTATTTGACGTTTACGTACAAGAGAAGAAAAATGAAATTGAAATGACTAAATAACAAACTCGTTGAGGGTAAAATATTCTAAGGTGAACTTAACATTGAGAGACTATGATGAAACAATATGTATAACTAAAATAATTGAGGTAACATAATAATAGATATTAGTGGTAAGTAATTTCGTAATACAAATAGCATGCAAATCAATATCTAGTAAACAGAAATAAGGATACCATTACTGACACGATCTGTTTTGCAGGCTATCTCCCGTGGCTTGGACCTTTGGAAACTTCGCAAGCAGAGGATTGAGCTCATCCATTGAAGAAACTTTGTGTCTACTTCCGTCAAAGGCCTTCAGAACGATAACACCGTCCTGAGTCCAACACGACCGCATCCCAAAGTGAAGACGCGCCTTCCCAAAGATGGACTGCCGGACCCTTGTCAAGAACTCCTTGACTGAGATGGATGTTCCCTTCAAGCGTGTCTTAGCTTTCCAGACTATTGACTTGTCATCATAACTGGAAAACCTAATCAGTATGGGCCTATGATGATCTTTACTGGCAGCGCCTAGTCTGTGACAGACCTTTATGGAGGATGCAGAGAAGTTCTTCAGGGCCAGCTTATTTGTGATGACATCCAGGATGACTGCGGTGCTGTCTTCACTATCAACTTCTGCAATACCTTGAAAGATCAGTGCTTTCCGCCTATGTCTTGTCTCCAAAACATCAACCTGCTTAGCACACTCATTGATCTGAGTCCGGAGCAAGCCAAGCATGCTGAACATAAGCTCCCTGAAGGTCCGGAACTCCTCAGCCACCCTTGCCACGGTGTCCTTGGCAGGTCCAGCGCACTGAATCTGAGCTTCCAGTGCTTCCATCTTCCGTGTGAAGTTCTCTTCAAGGCTCTTTTGCGTTGTCAATATCTCAGCAAGTTGGGACATAGTGATCCACTAGTGTCAAGGTGAAAGTGTAGTGAATATGAGATGACGAGCTGGCAGGTGGTGTAATTTTACTACTTGAGTCACATAAATGTGCCACAAACGTGAGTACCCGTGTAATGGAGGTAATACACTTACAATATTAAAAAAAATTAGGTAAAAAACTGTATATTTCTATTTAAAATATAAATTTAAAAACAGAGATACGTCTATCGTTTTTTGACACCTACCCGCGAAAAGAGATATCGTCAGCACATACTGACTTCCCGGGTTGTGTGCGTAATTTCTTACTTCTTTTTACTTGCATTGGCTGAGGAGCCCTTGATTCTTTGAGATAATCCAATAAAGTTGTATCAATTCCGTATTCTGAATCGTCGAAATACTCTGGGATTCTCTTAAAAACATTTCGTGGATTTACAGGCCATATTCCTGTGGCTCTGAAGCCACTTATTATGTTATTGCTTTCCTTGTGTTTCATATTTTCTAGTAATTGAGCCAAAAGTTTCGGAAAGTGTTTTTTATTCAAGGTGGTTTGTCCTGGATTCTTCAATTTGTAATCCAACAGAATCTTTTTCCATTCTCTTTTTAGTGGGCCAAAGTACGCTACGTCCAATGGTTGTGTTAGGTGAGTGGAGTTTGGTGGTAAAAATACCAACCTTATGTTGTGTTTTTGACAAAACTCTACATTTTCAATATTTATGTGGGAAGACAAATTATCACCAATGACTACTTTTGGCCAGGGAATTTGTTTCGCCCACTCAACTACTATAGTTTTGAAGTATGTAATCTTCGAATGAAGCCGTATCAAACCAACCTGATTTCGAACAATTGTATCTAGTTCCAGGTGGGCCTCCTTCAAGCCACTCGGAATATAAATTTGAGGATTTATAAACCACATATGTTGGCAGACATTTCCCAGCTGCGCTTGCAGTGAACATGATGGAAACGCAACTCTTTGTGCTATTTAGAATCCTTTCAGGATGCTTGACGCCCCTTCTAAAAACACATTTTGAAGTGCCTGGGTTGTCGGACAAGTTAGTCTCGTCGTAGTTCAGTATGTTCATCGGTGGAACATCATTTAGGGTTTCACTTAAATTAGCATAAAATTGCTCCATTTCTTCTAATCCTTTCTCAGCCCGTACCTTTTTTATATTTTGAGTCGTTCTGATGGTCAATTTCGAACGATGTCTATTTAAAAATCCTTCCACCCACGTATCACTGGGTAATTTGCCATCGAACAAATCAGTTCGTGATTTTTTTTCTAAATATTTATAGATTAACATTTTCACATCCATTTTCGTCATGGGGCTGCCGTAATCTGCTGAAGCTAATAACACGTTTGTCAATTTTTCTTCCTCTTGGTCAGTGAGTTTCTTCTGTCCTCCAGCTGGTTTCAAGTGCATTTTTTTAACTTTGTTCAATATCGTCCGTCGAGGAATCCCGAACCTGTTTTCTGCCTCCCGACTTGACATCCTGTTATTTTTTACCATGTCAACCGCTAACTCTAACATTTCCTCTGAATAATTTCTGTATGCTCGCGATCCTAATAATCTTCTATTTTTTCTCGTGTTTTTAGGCTTAGTATTATTCATCCTGAAATAAATGAGAAAAAAATGACCTCAGCAAAATTAACAAATTAATACGCTTATCCAAAATAAGGTTGTTGAGGTAACATGATACAAAACTTTATACTGCTACAGTACCTTTAAAAGATAGCATAATGGTACTTATTTCTTAGACCCTTTATTACCTGCTGCTGAAGATTGTAAGACCATCTTTGCATTGTATAAACTTAATTTCCTTTGTATTATATAACTGCATAGCACAGGTGTGAGTACTATGTACTATAGAGCCATTTACCGGGTAATTTGTCTTTAATTGACTTCAATGTGCCCTGGCGGCTGGGAATGTCATGCTCACTCAAATGTCTCGCTGATGGTGGCGCGTGTGTTGGATCATTTAGCTCCCTTCAAAATGGTTGAGCTGAATGGTGCTGATCCATGCGTCATGTTCGTGAACGGGCGCCGTCAGTTGTGACTGGTCATCTCTTAGCTGCCATGGCTTATTTTAATTCTTGATTTGTTTTTATGTTACAATTGCGGACGCTTTTAACGTGCTTTCTACATTGTTCTCACATGTATAATTTCAACATAAATGATGTAACCAATATTTTGATTTAAAAGAGTCCGTGGAGTTTCTTGCCCGTTCTTCTCCATAGGTACCTATTACGCTTTGGAATGGGCAACTAGCTTCATATTTCTGACTGACCGGCTCCTTGACAATTCAAAAGTGCCTGTAAATGGTTTAATTGAAATAAATGCTTTGAGTTTGAGTTTAACATTATAACGAAAGTTTCATCGAGATCTGTGTACAAAAATACAAAGAAATCAACAAAGAAACAAAAAATAAATATAAAAATTAACTTGCTTCTCATTCGTAGTCAATTATTTTGCAAATACTTTCAATGTAGGTACTTTTTGCAACAAAGTTTAAATTTTTATCACATACATACAATTATTATTGTAATAATTTGTATAAGTACATTAATCAATTTATCTATCAGCATAACTTAGGTAGTGCCGCAATTAATGTAACAAAAGTACCTACTTATCTCAGATCTAATTTAACATTGAGGTGACAACCCTAACGGTAATATTTTGGTGGGCAAAGTCGTAACAACTGCCTTAGAAAAACTAATTTGACATTGCCCACCATCCTAATTTCGAATTTAAGACAGATTTCGCAAAAACTTACTTACCCATCCCCTTTATTACCCTAGGGAAATACACCATCAACTTCGACACAGTTTGACAGCAGACTGAAGTGAAATTAGGAAACATCAGTTACGTAGTGTTGCCAGAGACATATTTAAATTTCTTCCATAGATTAAATAATAGACGCAACTAAAAAATGTTGCCGGTTTTTCGAATATTTGTGAAAAGTACCTTGCTGGGCAAAGTCAGATTGGTTGGGCAATCTTGTAAGGTTTTACGGTACTGTTTCAAGCGAACAAATATCATAAATACATAACATATACACCTACCACTTATAATTCATTCAATGACCTTATCGTTACACACCAAATCTAATACTTTTTCAATATTATTTATGCAATGACTGGGTCAGCCATATTTTTTTTACCCATTTTACGTACTACATGAATGCTCTGAAATATCTTTGAAAAATGGATAAAAATTATTGAATACCTAAAACCTGGCAACTTTGCCCTTGAGGTTCGATTTTGCCCAGTTGTGTATTTTTTGAAAAACTCGATCCATAGCAAATTTGTCAATAGTTAGAAGTATTTTTTTATCTGTGGTACAAAGTTCGTCATTTTTCTGGCAACACTGAGTGACTTAATGTCACCGATGTTACTTCAGTTGCTTGTCAGAACTTGTAGAAGTTGGTAGTGTTTTTCGCGGGCAAAAACCGGTACAAAAACTTTACCAAAAAGTGGAGTTGCAGTTACACCAGGTAAGTAATTTTTTTTCCACTGTTAATATGTTTGAAATGAATAATATAGACTTAATATTTCATGCAAAACCTCCCGTAAATTGTAAGATATGTTGATGGGCAAAGTTATATGCACGTTTTTGGTGCATGGTTGGCGACATTGCCCACCATTTCTTTTCTCGTAGGGTTGTCACCTGTAACTTTTTAAATAAATAAATAATATTTATTTGCAGAAAACACGGTATTAAAAGTTGTTACAGTACAAATTGAATCCAATCATGTTTTGCTTAATATTAAAGCATGCAAAATTATAGTATCAACATTACAGTTTATGTTCGAGAAATTCTTTAACACTATAGAAACTATTTTCATTCAGCCAGTTATACAATTTAATTTTTTTAAAGTCTGTAATTTAGATCTTTAAACGTATTTGGTAATTTGTTAAATATACACACACACATAGCTACACAGTTTTTATTATATTTAGCACACCGGGGCATCTCGTCTAGTACCAGCCTGAATTGGTCACGCCGACTTCGTGAACATACATCTTCAGCCTTTTTGAACAGTTCTCTGTTTCTATACAAACATACATACTTCATACACATATATTGAAGGCAATGGTAGCAAACCAAGCTTTTTAAATATTGGTTTACATGATTCATCTGATGGAATCCCGTATATGGCTCGTATACATTTCTTTTGAGCGATAAATTTTCTATTAAAGTCGGTACTATTTCCCCATTTTATTATTCCATACCGCAACGAGGATTCCACATACGCACGATATGACATTGCAGCCGTTTTTATATTTGTTATCTTCTTAATCTTTCTAAGGGCATATACAAATTTATTTACTTTTCCACATACATGCTCAACCTGTGCATTCCTGTCTAAATGCTCATCCATTACTACACCTAAAAACTTAGTTTTTGTGACCTGGTTAATTTTTGGCATATCCATCTTAAAATTGAATTTATTATTATAATATTTGTTAAATTGTATTACAGATTTGTCAAGATTAATAGATAAATTATTGTTATTTAACCAATTAATTAAGTCAGCAATTGTTTTATTTATGTCAATTTCATGGTCAGTAATCGATTTATATTTTTTGTCAGCAGTAACAATTATTGAAATGTCATCAGCATAAAGAAAGCATTTGTGCTTAGTCACATTAACAATATCATTTATGTAGAGGAGAAATAAGATGGGCCCTAATATGCTACCTTGGGGCACGCCTCGTTTGATATATTTATACTCAGACGTATACAGTAACATATCTCCATTTCCGTCGACTTTGGTAACGGTGACACACTGTTGTCTGTCAGTTAGGTATGAAGATATCCATTGATGTGGCAGTCCCCTAATTCCGAGAGCCTCCAATTTTTGTAATAGGTTAACGTGTCAAACCAAATCAAACGCCTTTGATAAGTCAAAAAATAGTCCTGTTACCAACTGGTTATTGTTTATACCATTTAGTATGGTTTTCAAAAGTGAAAAGATGGCTAATGTAGTAGATTTACGTTTTTGAAAACCGAATTGTTCTTTTCTTATAATATTAAATTTCTCACAGTAGTTTATTAATCTATGGTACATACATTTCCCATATATTTTTGACAAGATGGGTATTAGCGTTATAGGGCGATAATTGTTCACATCATATTTTTCACCCTTTTTGAACAATGGTTTAACAATGGACAATTTCAAAGCGTTTGGGAATACTCCCTGTGAAAAGGATAAGTTAATCAGATATGTCAACACTCCACTCACTTCATTGGCACATGCTTTAATGATTTTGGTGTTTAATTCATCGTAGCCTTCAGAGTTGGTATTATTTAATGATAATATATGTTGCCTTGCCTCACTTTCAGACATAGGAGTGAGGAACATCGAGTTAGCAGTGATGTTTTCATTGCGATGACTATTTATACGATTTTGTACTGGAAAACCGTTTATATAGTGATTGTTAAAGGCAGAGGCTATTTCTGCAGGTTTTGTGAGTATAGCGTTGTCAATCTGTATGTGATCAATATTGTCCCCAGAGTTCATACTGTGTATTTCATTATTTATAACGGACCACGTGGCTTTACATTTGTTTTTATTGTTATTTATAAACTTAATATTAGCATTCCGCTTAGCATTATGTATACATTTTTGCAATAAATTGGAGTATGTTGTGTATTTAACCTTGTTAGTTCTATTTTTATTCTTATAGTATTGATATCTTAAGAATCGTTTAGTTTTAGAACAAACTTTAAGACCCTTAGTCATCCACGTTCGTTTACTATTATTGTTTGTATTTATCCTAACCCTTACTTTTGGAAAACAGAGTTTATGAAACAGGCATATTAGTTCATGAAAGCGATTGAATGCCGTATTTGCATCATTTTCTACATATACATCTGACCACGATAGATTTTCTAAACATTCTCTAAATTTATGTATATTATTTAAACTATAATCTCTTTTGTAAGTATGGAATATTGCGGCTCTTGTCTGGACTCGCAACGGAAAACTTAGCATTTGCGCTGTGTCGTGATCCGAGAGATGAAGTGGTAGTACTTGTGCGATTGCGTCAGGTATATTACTTAATATGTGGTCTACGGTACTTAGTTAAAAATTGGTTCGGGTCAGACTGAGGGGTTCTGTATAAACAAATAATTACCAATTTTTCCTCAGTTAACTCTATTCCGCATGCCTCGAAAGTATTTACTGATGCATACGCTTTTAATGGTAATTCGTTAAATCCTATACCTTTCCTGATCAGTATGCAAGTGCCTCCTCGATGGTTTTCCCTGCTAAAATTCGTTGCCATTCCGTAATTGTGTAACTTGAGATAGCTCTCTTCTCCTTTTTTAATAAAAAATAATATTAATTTATTATTATTTTATTATGTTGTGCTCATGACACAAATTGTCAAATTAAACCTACTGACTCCTTGCAAAGTGTTTGTGACTATTTTTGATTTGGAATAGTAATGTACTCTATGGCTGTTATGGTCATCGCTCATTATAGCAGCACGGCTCCGACACGGCAAATAACTTGTCAATCAAGTTAGGATTTAAAGTCAAATGCATTAAAGTCTATTTTACGATGGCTTTACAAAATAGTGGACGGCTCGCCGGCAGTGAGCGGCCCGCGAGCCGTCACATGTCGGGCCGACAGCGCGCTTCAAGCGAAGTGCCCGCTCGCTGTTGCCTCACCGTAAGCGTGGTGACGCCTCGCCGGCCACACGGTGACGCCTTGCTTGTGAATAAACAATAAATTGTTACCTCGCCGGTGGCGTGCCGGCAGCGAGCGGTCACCTTGCTTCCGGCGCGTTGGCGACTAGCAGTCGCCTGGCTTACGGCGCGTTGACGACTAGATTTTTCGAGGCGGTGCCGGGGCGCTACCGTGCTGGAGCGGTGCTGTTATAATGGGCGATGACCTTTATTCGATGATAGATGATATGTCATCCATAAACTACAATGCACAGAGTCGAAGAGTTCCATATGTGGTATTCTTCGATTCTGTGCATTGTGGACATACTGCAGTATAATGCCGCCTTTTGTAACTTATTTTTTTATAGGTTCTCAAACATATATATTTTTATGCTTATAGGATGAACAATATTAACAAATCGAATGCTTGTACAACAAGCAGAAAGAGAAATAGAAGGAAACTAGGATCCAGAAATTATAAAAACTACTCTGCCGACATGTTGGACATAGCTGTAGATCTGGTAAAACAAAAAGCTATTTCTAGTAGACAAGCCGAAAAACAATTCGGCATACCACGGAGAACCATATTAAATAAGGCAAAAGAAGTACATATGAAACCGGTAGGGGGACCAAAGAAACTAACAGACATTGAAGAGAAGAAACTTGTAAATGTTCTGGTTGCTGCAGGTGAATATGGTTGTCCAATGACAAAAATGGACTTAAAAATGCTAGTTTTTAATTAAACGCGATTTGAGAATGAGGTACTAGCCTCACGCATACTAATCTAAAATAATACTAAATTATTATTTTTTCTCCATATTCAGAATCCTATCTACTTTTATTTCACTATTATTTACAGGATTGTGGGAACGAAGAACTCCGGCCTTTAATCCCAGCAGAAAGTTCACAAGTAGAGGAAATTGATGTTGACATCAGTGATCTTAATTCAATATTTGACACGCCAAGGAAAGTACAACAAAAAAAAAAGAATTAATAGATTAGAAAAACGTCAAATTTTATCAGCCAAGAAGATCAAAAATTTACAGAAGCAGAATGCGAGGTTAAAATAAAAACAAATCACTGCAATATATAATTAAAGATTTGAAACAAAAGAAGTACATAACTGAGGAAATTGAGTCTGCTCTTGGAACAAATGCCGAAATAACAGAGCTATACAGACTACAAGTGCTAAAAAATAGATACCGTAGAAATAGAAACAATCTAACAAAAACATTGCGACCAGCTTATCCACCCGCCCTTCGAAAGTTTGCTATGACATTAAATTTTTACTCGCCATCTGCATATAAATATGTACGACGAAAATTTGATTGTTGTCTTTCTCACCCAAGAACCTTGACCAAATGGTAACTTAATTAAGACTAGTTACGTAGTATAACCAGGACGCGTATGTTTTTTACTTCATAGGTTTGACTGTACTTTTTGTTATAGGTATAGCTCCATTAACGGCGAGGCTGGATTCACACAGGAATCGTTAGAAATGCTTAAACTCAAGAGGGACAGCTTGTCAGAAAATATTGAATGCTGTCTAATTTGTGACGAGATGAATATTCGACAGGCCAAATTATGGAAAGGCGAAAGAAATGTTGGTCACGTAGACATGGGATATGGAAAAATTGACAAAGAAAAGAAAGCTACCAAAACTTTTATAATGATGCTCGTTTGTCTCTCTGAAAATTGGAAAATACCAGTCGGTTATTTTCTAGTGGACGGTTTTACTAGTGAACTTATTGCAAATACTATTAATATTTGTCTCGAAAAATGTAATTCCGTCGGTGTCAATGTCGAAGCTCTAACATTCGATGGATGTCCCACGAATGTAAAAGCTGCAAACATTCTGGGTTGCAACTTAAGTAGTACAGGTCAATTAAAAACAACTTTCCTCCACCCTGTCACAAAAGTAAATGTTGTAGTTTTCATGGACGCATGTCACATGATAAAATTAGTAAGAAACGTGTTTGAAAAAAAAAAGATAATTTTCAACGGGAAGGGTCAGCGAATCGAATGGAAATTTTTGACTCGGCTCTTTAAACTCCAAACAAACCAGCGGCTAAATTTTGCTAATAAATTAACCTACAGACACATATACTTTAAAAACCAGATAATGAAAGTAAAATTAGCGACACAATTGTTAAGCCGAAGTGTTGCAAAAGCACTGACACTCTGCAACGAAATATTACATAGTAGTTATTTTTCAGAAAGCAGTGCTACAGTCGACTTCATTTATTTTTTCAATAATATATTCGATATTTTGAATTCTCGTAGATTCAATCAATCTGGCTACAAGAGATCCATTTCTCCAAAAAATAAAGTGACAATATTTAATTTTATTGAGGAGGCTATTGATTACATTAAAGGACTAAATTTTTTCTCAAATGTGCAAAAGGAGTATTAGAAGACATAACAGACAACCACGAATAGTATTGATTATAAGAAAAAAAACAATTTTGGAAACGAAAAGCAAAACCGGATTCTTAGGATTGATTGTGTTGTGCTTGGAGAGTTTAAAAATTCTCTATCAAAACTTAGTAGAGTCAGATTCTAAATTGAAGTACATTTCGACGTACCGCCTGTCTCAGGATCACTTAGAGCTATTTTTTAGCTTGATAAGAAAGCACGGAGGTTACAATGATAACCCAAATGCTATACAACTTAAAGGAGCGTATAGGCGTTGCATGAATCACCTATCATTAAATCGTCATTTACTGGTAATAGCATTCCTTTGGACAATTTTCCAATTTTAACTGTGTCATCTGTAAGAGCTATTAATTGTACCAGTGAAATGAATCGTCACGAAGAAGAAGACATGCCCATGGACCAGACATTGACAGATAAATATCAGGAGGATAGTGATGAAGTTTATTCCAATAACTGTGCTCAATTATCGCATACTTTGAATAACCCAACCGAAAACGTCTTTGGACACCTCTCACAAAATATAGAACTCATTGTTGGATATATTGCCGGATGGGTAGCCAGAAGATTAACAAAACAGATAAAGTGTGAAATTTGTTTAAACAGTCTAGTTAGTTACGAAAAATTATTTTTTCATATGCTCATAGATTTGACAAATATGGGCGGACTTTGTTTTCCTTCTTCTGGCCTGTTCGAGGTTTGCCTAGAAACCGAAAAAAATATAAGACCCCAATTTATGTCAAAAAGTGATTATATGATCCTATACACCAAAACTCTAACAAAGTTTGTAGGAATGAGCACTTTTTCTGTTTTAAATTTGCACTCTGTTGATCAGCCGGCCACATTAAATCACAGATTGCATATTATTCGAGCTATCATTAAGAAATATATAAATGTCAGAATGCATCACGAGTCTATCACGGAAAACACGGGGAAGGGAACTGAAAGACAAAAATTTTAAAAAATTGTTTTATTTAAAGGGCAGTAAAAAATTACTGTCCTTTAAATAAAACTTTTTTTTTCACCAAATAGCTTTACAAGATCCTTATAATTATTAAATGGTTGTACGTTGTTTTATGGAGAATAATTTTTTAGAATCTCGTTCACATAAAAAATTTCATACATTATCATTTCATAGAATAATCATCACGCAGAATGCTTACTTTGAAAAAACTTAAATCATTGATTTTTGTTTATTACACATAATTTCATCATAGCAAACTTTCGAAGGGCCAAGTGGATAAGCTGGTCGCAATGTTTTTGTTAGATTGTTTCTATTTCTACGGTATCTATTTTTTAGCATTTGTAGTCTGTATAGCTCTGTTATTTCGGCATTTGTTCCAAGAGCAGACTCAATTTCCTCAGTTATGTACTTCTTTTGTTTCAAATCTTTAATTATATATTGCAGTGATTTGTTTTTTTTTTAACCTCGCATTCTGCTTCTGTAAATTTTTGATCTTCTTGGCTGATAAAATTTGACGTTTTTCTAATCTATTAATTCTTTTTTTTAGTTGTACTTTCCTTGGCGTGTCAAATATTGAATTAAGAGCACTGATGTCAACATCAATTTCCTCTACTTGTGAACTTTGTGCTGGGGTTAAAGGCCGGAGTTCTTCGTTCCCACAATCCTGTAAATAATAGTGAAATTAATAGTGAAATAAAAGTAGATAGGATTCTGAATATGGAGAAAAAAAAAAATTAGTTTTATTTTAGATTAGTATGCGTGAGGCTAGTACCTCATTCTCAAATCGCGGTATAGCCGATCCTTTTAGCCTTCATATGTTGATATTTCTATTCGCGGTATAGGCAAGTAAATAGTCGTTGATACAATATCATTCGAAATAAAAATATAAGGACTAAATATTATATGAAACATTTGTTGCGAAACGAAATTCTATGAAATTTCTGTCTGCGAAACAAAGGGACACCTTATTAAATTGTTTACAATTCAAATAAAGCTGATTGAGATCAATTTGTTTTACTCACGTTTTCTTTGTGAACTATAAAATATCATCCCAAAAAGGACATCGTTTCCAGTGTAATTTCTAGGTATGTAATTCGCAAGCGCTCGCTATGTCCCAATGGAATTTAAGGGGGAAGCGCTAAGGTAGTCATATTTGTTACAGTCGCGAATCATATTTAGATCAACATACAACCTGTTACTGACCTGCAAATTGCAAAAAACGTAAGAATTGCAAGAACGCAAAAAAATTCAATTTCGCGGGCTACTCTGACGCTTTCGCCTTAAATTGTTTCCGATAAAATGTGATTATAAAAACACGGCTACATAATCAAGCTACAATTTCCAGATTCGCATCGTATAGAAATAAATAAATGTAGCCGTGTGTACAAGGTTACGTCGTCGGCCTATGCAACGCGGAACTCACGTAGTTCGTATGAGTTATCATAGATGGCGTTAGTTTTTTCTTGTATGAAGAAGGTTTATGTAAAATGTTCTGATGGGCGTATCCTTCCTTTTGAAATCATTGATAGGAACTGTTTCACGGAACTGAACCACAGATTAAAACAGGTCCCGTAATCTTCTAAGAAAAAAACTAAAAGCGCCTACACACGGCCCTAAAATCAGAGGCAATATCGGGAGAGTGGTGGGGAGCGCCCTAGATCGCCGATTATCGTCTAGAGAGCGTCGTCCGTGCGTGTGTAGTGAAATCGGAACCGATTTCACCGCAGTGCGCGTGCGACTATAGTGACAACAGGACGTGTTTTCGTAAATATTTTTTTATTTCATGCGGAAATATGGCGAAGGAGAAGGAGCGAGAGGCCTGGACAAAAACAATTGATCTTTTCAAGGAGTTGTCGTATTTATGGGATAAAAAATATAAAGAGTATTTTAACCGTGATAAAATGCTATTACAAGTGTACAATGAAGAGGACGGTAAAGACACTACGATGGCCGATTTTAAGAAAAAACTTGAAAACATGCGTACTACATACGTAGTACGCATGTTTTCAAAGTTTTTGATTTTTGAAGATTTTACATGATCTCACCTTTTTCAGTTCTCTTCCATACGGAAGAGAACTGAAAAAGGTGAGATCATGTAAAATCTGTGCGGTTAACGGCAATTAGATCATCATTATAAATCAGCTAATATATAAGTAGTACAAGTTTTGCTTCTGCTTTTACATTTAGGGCCGGTTTCACCACCGACACATAAGTTCTGGATTAGACTGTTTGATGAAAAAGTCATTCTATGGGATTGTATGAACTTAGAGGGTCCACTGAAGGCCCACTGTGGCCACGCGGCCACAAAAAATGGGCAACCCTACCCACCGTGGCCCTGTGGCCACAACAGGTTCACGCGGCTTATATCACAATTTTTACTGCTAAATAATGACTAATATTGTCTGTGGGTATTATTTAATTACGTTTAGACTATGCTTAAAATTTCATTTGATTTATAAATATTTATTGATTTCATCATCATCATCATCATCATCAGCCTATTAATATTCCCACTGCTGGGACACAGGCCTCCTCTCTGTGAGAGGGAGTGGGCCGTAATCTACCACGCGGGCCCAGTGCGGGTTGGTAGATGTCACATGTCTTCGAATTTTTGGTTCGACATGCCGGTTTCCTCACGATGTTTTCCTTCACCGTTTTGAGAGCAGTGGTGATGAAATTATTTACACAAAGTAAAGCGCCTGCTTGGGTTCGAACCCACGACCTACAACTCGTAAGTCGGGGCCGTTACCACTGGGCCACCACTGCTCTCATGTTTATTGATTTAGTCGGTTAAAATGTATCGGAACAGTAGCTAAACAAGAAAAATTTGTTTAATTTACTTTCAAAGATAAATATGTTATCACCTCCCTCCTAAAATGAGAAGTTTTTTCAGGTAAATGCTTCTAAGCAGACGGGATCGGGTTCCAGTGATATATATGTGCCATCGTTATGGTATTACCCTCTCTTCGACTTCCTAGAGGGGACGACGGAGCCATGCCGTACTGGGACTGATACTTTGGATGAGGTACCTAAGTAAAAATATTGTGTAATCTAAAAATTAGTTTTATTTGTAAGAGATACCAATAATGTAAGAACTCTGTTACAAAATTTATGTAGGCACTACTCTTAACATATCCTCCTGAAACGAAACTCTGCCTTGTCCATTGAAATAAGTTGTAAATTTATTGCGTACACTGTTGCCTTCATTATTACGCTCTTTTTCACTTATTTGCGACAGAGATACTAGCCCTGGAGTTTCTTCGCGCCAATCACCTTCACGAAAACTAGAATCATTGATGTTTTCAGCATCGAGACATGTTTTTGTAATATAACTTCTTGATTTTGTTCTTAAATAATTATGTAAAGCACAACAAGCTAGCACAATATTGTCAACATTATCAATGTGTGTTATTCTTTGACGAAATCCTAAAACGTGCTGCTAAGCTTCCAAACGCGTTTTCGACTACTCTTCTTGCTCGTGATAATCTATAGTTGAAAATCCGTTTTTCGTGGGTGATGTTTTTGAATGGATATGGTTTCATAATGTGCCTGTTAATGCCGAAAGCTGCATCTCCTAAAAATGTGTACGGCACTGAAATATTTGTTCCCTTTAAAGTAGAGGACGGCGGTAGATTTAACTCATCTGTCATTAATTTATTATAATATGATGTGTGTTGTATGACGCCACCATCAGAGACACTTCCATTAAATGCCAGTGTGTACGTACATAAACTCATAATTCGCATACGACGCCGAGAAGAACTATACTGAAAAAGCTTTTATAGTTATAAAAAGACGAGCCACTACCCGGTGGTTTTTCTATAGATATGTGCTTTCCATGTATTGCACCGACACAGTGATTAAAGTTCCATCTCTCTTCAAACATTTTAGCATTGTCTTACCATTCACTTTGCGTTGCAGGCATCTGAAATTGAAAATAATATGAACGTTTTATTACAGAACTGCGTGTCACCAGAGTCATCATTAACGTCAGCATCAGTACAGCTACATGATAAAGAGGTGCTTGTCGACACAAAAACGTCACTCTCCAAGAAGCAGAAAATGTCATTCCAAAACAAACAAGAAAAACTGATGGATACTGCTCAGGAACGGATGTCTCGACAAGAAGACGACTGGGAGATCATTGGAAAGTCAATAGGCGTTCAAATAAGGAATCTTAGTACACACCAACAAGTGATTGTACAAAAAATTATAAGTGATGCCCTATTTTATGGAAAGCTTGGAAAATTAACAGATGAATCCATTATAATTCTATCACCACAACACGAAGCACCATATCCTCTAGTCCGCATTCCTCATCGCTACCATCCTTATTTCTCCGGTTCTTCGATGACTAATTCATCTCCTAAACCATCTCCACAATATAAGATACAATCATCTCCTCAACCATCTCCACAATATAAGATACAACCATCTCCACAATATAAGATACAATCATCTCCTTACCATCTCCACAATATACGATACGTCCATCTCCTCAGCCATCTCCACAATATACGATACAACCATCTCGTCAACCATCTCCACAATATACGAGTACGGTACAATCATCGCCTCAACCATCTCCACAATATACGATACGTCCATCTCCTCAGCCATCTCCACAATATACGATACAACCATCTCCTCAACCATCTCCACAATATACGTTTGAACAGTCGTCGTCTCACTACATAAATCCCACCACTGACTTTTCAAACTCGACATTTTCGTCATCGTCGAACGATGTAGATATCAGCACTGAATTCCCAAACTGTACTTTTAGTAGCTCTACAATTACAAAAGGAACTGGTACAGAAATGAAGGAGTTTTTACTTTTTAAAAAGAAAAGTAATAATAAGTAAGGAACTATACTATTTTAATTTAATTTAATAAAAACAATACTACAAGGTGGATGTTTTATTTACTATAAGCAAAAGTTTCAGACATACCGGATGAAATTTTTTACCGTCTCGAGCATAATAAGGTGTGTTGTGTAAGTGGAACAGAAGCCATACCCGAGAATATTTGCTTAGTACCATTGAGATTGTACAGGTTCGGAATTTCCTTCAAAAATCATGAAAACTATCCATCCTACGGCCCGTGCGTAAAACTAATAATAGCCAAAATAGGAGATAGTAAACGGCGTAGGCTGCGATCGCGCATGAATGAAAGTTGTACATGTGTGCGAGCGAAACGCACGCACACTCTTTTGCGTAGAAACCTAGTACTTCTAAGCGGCCGCCCCTCGCATGGTACAGTCGTGTTTAAAACGTTTCCAAAATCAAATTAAAAATCAACGCAATAACATTTATACTCCGCTTACTAATAAACTAAGACAAACCTGATCTACAAATAAAATGAACACAATACCCAAAAATTCTCAAACATACAATACAAATACCCAATTGACTAAATAAGCCTGACACCAAAAGTATAAGTAGTAAATAGGTAATAACTTAACACAAGTAAGAAAACTTAACCTACCTAAAATAATAAAACACAACAAATACTTACGTAAGTACAAATAAAAACCCCACCAATTTACCAATTAAAAAGATAAAATAATAAGAAAACCTATCCTTACAAATAAAACGAAAACAGTAAGAAAGACTCGGAACGAACTTTTAAAACAATCTAAGTAATCTTTTTTAAATAATTCGAAACAATACATACTTGACTAAGCAAGAATACTCGACTGTACTTCATTCAAAATGAAAAGGACGTGCATACATGCGGGAGCGAGAACATTGACAGAAGGTCGTTCGGTCGACCCGTTGCTAAGTAACGTCGGCGCGCCTACGCACACACCCGTGCATAGAAACTTGATGTGTGCGTGAGAGTTCACTTACCGGGGTTCACGTACGAGAGCCGAGCAGCTGAGCGGTACTCGCGCGCGGGCGACACGACCGACCGACGCGCACGCGCATTGCGCGCATTTTACTAAAAATGAACTTAGGTCTGTATACCTTTTTAGCGATATCGCAGTAGGTAATAATTGTTCAAAATGTTTCGTTCTAAACATAAACTAGCACGTCTTTGCATATTGTTTGGTAAACTTCGAGGCGTGTCTCTATCACTTCTCATAACATTAAAAGCGTCTATTATTCGCTGTTTTAAATCACTAACGCTTTGAGCTTCTTCGGTATACACTAAACGTAAGACTAAACGTTTTAGTTCGGCCCACAAATAAAAGTCAAGGGGTGTTATGTACGTCTGGTGACCTCGGCCGCCAGTTCACAGGTCCACCGCGACTTATCCACTTATCACCGAATTGACCATCGAGATACGTGAGCACAGATCGTTTGTAGTGAGCTGGACATCCGTCATGCTGGAAGTACATGTCTTGCAGATAGGGATCAGGAACGTCTTGCAACATGGTGTCAATGACGGAACGGTTCTGCAGCCAGTGACAAAACTCCATGCGGGGTCCGGGGTTTTCCGGAGAATTTGAGGAGAAGGGATACCGTTACTTCGCAGCGACTGAAGATGTTCTTCTTCTGCGTACATTCGCCTCGCACTGGCTGTTTTCACCAAACAAGATACTCTACGTTAGAATATTCGTACATGTTTAGATACGATAACTATGGCCGGGTGGACGATGCATACGCGGAAACAAACAGCGCGACGTCACGCCGCCGTGACTAATCGCAGGTGACTGAAGCGCGGGACGCGGGCGGGCGCGGAATGCGCGAGCGAGCAGCTCCGGCGCGGCGGCAGCCCGTGCGCCTGATGATATCAAAGGAGCCGACGTACAGTGCGGCGAGTACCTATCGGCCGCAAAGGAATGTATCTACGAATTCATTGATAAATTCCGTGCATTTAGTAGGGTGCGTATGATTTGAATCTCGATATTTTTTCATCGATTTATTCATTTTTTTTTAAATCTCTGTTTATATTGTTTTTGTATTAAAAGTTTACTTCAAATGGGTAGTATTTTTAGATAAATCAATTTTTTTAAAGGGTATAAAAAATATAAAAAAATTAAATTGACTATGCCATTGGCTTCTACTCCGTTCACCTGCTACACCCTATGTTTGTCGAGACGGTAAAAAAAATCATGCGGTATAGGGTGTTTATAATAAACAATAGCGGCGCACCGAGTAGTTGGAACTACATTGGAGTGCCTGGCAGTGCCGAGATAAAAAGTAGCATATATGTTTAATCCAGAATATAAGCTATTCTGGTACCAAACATTAATCCGTTCACAAACATACATACACATACAAATCTCTTTTATAATATTGAGCGTGATTAAAGATGTGCACTTACTCTGATGTAATGTTTCAAACTTTTGTAGATAGCGGAGCATGTCTCTGGAATCATTTTGGACATTAATTGTGGCGATATTACAGCACTAAATTTTAAATCCTCATAACTTTGTCCAGTAGCCAGGAAACGTAAGGTAACTATAAGTCGTTCTCTTGGACTTATGGATTCTCGCATTAAAGTATTCTGTTTTTGTATGAATGGTGTCACCAAATTGAGGAGCTCTTCAAAACATTCAATATCCATCCTTAAAAAGTTTTGTAAATCAGCTGGTTCTAAATGTCTCATCAAGTTCATGTGACTCAATTCATGGCGTTTCATCAACCACCTCTTAACCCAGCAGGCCTAACATGACACACGCGACAACTACTCACGCGAGAGTGAGTAATTTTTGTCTATTTCGTCACTTTTCTCGTTTTCTGACAGCGCTGCCATACAAAATACTCGACTCGTTCTGTCAAACTTGATGTTTTCTCTTCAAATCCTAACATGACACCCAAGATATCTCAACTTTTGACAATTAAACACGAGATAATCTCCGATTCTTCTGTCATTTACTCGTCGTCGATTTTTACGACGAGATGAGTAGACAAAATTATTAAACCAAAAAAAAAAAAACTCCCTGATAACATGGCAGTTTCTTAAATTGTACTTATTTTAGTAATAATTTTATTTTTCAATATAATATGTAATATATAATAATGAAAAAACTTAGTTTTAAACTACTATCTATATTGGAACGAAAGTTCCTTTCAGCAGCCACGAGAGAAACTGTGGCGGAGGGTAGCACTATTAAGTAGATGAGCATCACTTTCAGTTATAACCAGTCACTTTGGCAATTATGGTGATTAGTGAAGTCTAGGGATTATGGCTGTATGGCAGTATCATACTTTCGCAACATAATAGGATGGTGATAAACTACGTTTAGTATTTTGTGGTTATAATAACGAAATCAACTCCAGCTGCATATTTTACTGAACATCAGTCCTTTTGGCAAGTGTGGTGATTAACATTGCAATAACACGGGTTTTATGGTGATTGTTACAATATCAACCTACGCTTTATCAAATGGCGATCATCGGCCCCTTTGTCATTTGTGGTGATTATTTTGTGAGTATACAGGCTGAAATTTAATTCATTGGCATTATTATCCACGTATTCTAACCGTATCGTAATCTATTCTTTTTCATTTATGACAACAATACACAAATATCTAAAAAGAAATGATATTTAAACTTATATTGTGCCACTAATTTTGATTTCCGTCATTTTGTATTTTAATTTCGGCATGCCAAAGAAAAATATTTAATTTTAATCAAAAAAGTCGGTTACAAAAGAGGTGGACGTAAAATTAATATAGTACATACTAATTCTATGCGTAAAATCAAATGAATGAAACCGAACCTTAAGCTGATGTTGCTATCATAAAAATGATTTGTTTTTAATAATTTGCTACATCGGTATCTCGTCACGAGATAGAGAGGTGTCAAAGTGCCTTTTTCGATTATACTCGTGCGTAACGGTCATGTTAGGGATTAGAATGACGTCATAATCGACGACAAATTTCGACAAAACGAGAAAAAGAGCGTTCTCGCGCTTGTCATGTTAGCCCTGCAGGTCTTCCTCTTTTGTTTTTGTTTTGGTTGCACCGTAGCAAGTGCCAGAGCGATGCCCATTTTTTGATTTTTTGAGAGTGTAGGCGGCATCTTGGATCGACGAGCGCTTTGCTGCACGGTGGGTTACGTACTAATTGGCAGGGACGTGTGTAGAGTAGTAGCCGATTTCATCCCCACCACCACTCTCCCGATATTGCCTCTGATTTTAGGGCCGTGTGTAGACGCTTTAAGACATACGAATGACAGCGAGAAAATGATATACGACGTTTGTACCCCCCTCTGCAACTTCTTCATGCCCCTGTGTCGCCTGTGGCTACCGGCTGATCCGCCATCTTGTTGTTTGTTGACATTCATGACATTGTTGTATGTCGGCATTCGCGGTGAACACAAGTTGTTTTTCGTGGTGATTCCGATATTATACATTATTTTTCTTTCTCCGCTAATTACGTTGAGTTGAGCACTAGTTCCTCCGTATTAGCGTCGAGAGGCTCGACGCTAATACGGAGGAACTAGTGCTCAACTTGTTATAGCGCATTATGAAAGAAGTCTCGACTCGAGACTTCTTTCATAATGCGCTATAACAAGTGTTGTGTACCGGGCTGTAATACTAGGCGACAGGACGCTCTAATGTTACACAAGTTCCCAACTTGTGAAAATAGACGCAATAAGTGGTTAGATTCTATAAACTGTGCTTCCCTGCGTGTTTTGAGTGTGGTTGAATTGGGCAAACAATGTGTGTGTCATAAACATTTTGAGGCAAGGATTCTTACCCAGAAATCACGTCTTTTGATGCAAGCCTATCCTACTTTGTTCACTGAACATGAAACCTCTACTGGAGTTCCAACACATTCTAATTCAGGTAATTGTCGGATTGCTGAAGTATACTACACTCTTATGGTGAAAGTTTTAATGCATACTAGCCGGTTAAAAACGATCTTGTCACAAACCAGTCTTTATTCAAATCCATTCACCTGATACTTTGTTTGTAATTGGTTAGTAAACATCAAAACATTCACTTTCACATTTTATAAATTTCTAGATGTAGTTGCTGTTAGCTGTTTCAGTAATGATAAATAACTTACAAAATCATCATCAATATTCTCCTGTCCTTATCCCAATTTATTTGTGGTTGGTGCAGCAAGTCTTCTTCCATACATTTCTATCTATATTTAGATTAACTAAAACAAGCAAGTCATTTCTTATAAACAGTGTCCGCTCTTATAACAAGTTGCCAAAGTCGGTTACAGAACTTAGCGATGGTAAGTTCAAAACCCACATCAAACGTGTCCTTATCAAAAAAGCATATTATAAGATTAAAGACTACGTTGAAGACAAGGAAGTTAGGCAATAATTCCTTTAATTTGATATTTTTGTAAAAGCCAATTATTTTTAAAAGAGTAACCGTGGAGTTTCTTGCCGGCTCTTCTCCATAGAAAAAACCAATTGGAACTGTACACTTAGCTTCTGACATTTTATAGGTGTCCATGTAGGCTTATGTGAAATAAAATATTTTGATTTTATCAGCCAGCATCTCAGTATTCACCCCTCTCTAGCTATATCATATTTCTCACAATCCACCCACATCCATGCATGCTGCTCTGGCCTTTGGTAAGGTTTTACAATAGCCTGTCTGCTTGACATCAATCCAAATAACTTACAAAATGGTAGCTAACTTGTATTATGTATATTTTTCCAGAAAATCAGAACACAAGCTCTGAATTTGAACACAATTATTGCCGCACTCTACATGTAGATCAGAATTATGCTGCTTCTAGGCCTACAGGTTGGTGTTAGTTTTCAATACTCCGTGTGTTAGTTATTTTGTTTATAGAATATATATATATTGTACGTAAAATACGCCCTTTGACGTGGTGGAGTTGCGATACCAGCCCGTATTACCTATTACCTATAGAAATATATAAACTGTTGTTCAAAAATAGATAAGCCCAATTGTGTCCAGCAAGTCACAATCTTTGTGTTTTAGTCATGACAATGATACTGTTGGCAGCTATACTTTGGCGGTCACAATACAAAGAAACTTGAAAAATTTAAAGCTGACTTTTGAACTAATTTTAATCTACATTGTTTCTCTTTCAGAATCACCTCTTTTAAGGGCACCGCTCGCAAACGTCAACATCAATGTTATGCAACAAGCCTTGTCTTATTCATCAGCTATGGAAATTGGTAGGTTAAAATAGATTTTAAATTTCATTATAGTATCTAAATAATGTTTTTTTTATGACTTGACATAGCAAATAAACATGAAACTTGAAAACTACAATAATTATGTATGCTTCAATAAATGTTTTGCATGTATCTTTCAGACCCTGTTCCTTCCACATCAAAAGCACTCTATACTGAGTTCTGCAACACTCAAGAACCTTTTTCATCAAAGGACGTTTCTTTGGAACCTAAGTCAGCTACCGCCTCAGTAACTGACTTGGGTCAGCAAACTCGCATTAAAGTATTCTGTTTTTGTATGAATGGTGTCACCAAATTGAGGAGCTCTTCAAAACATTCAATATCCATCCTTAAAAAGTTTTGTAAATCAGCTGGTTCTAAATGTCTCATCAAGTTCATGTGACTCAATTCATGGCGTTTCATCAACCACCTCTTAACCCAGCAGGCCTAACATGACACACGCGACAACTACTCACGCGAGAGTGAGTAATTTTTGTCTATTTCGTCACTTTTCTCGTTTTCTGACAGCGCTGCCATACAAAATACTCGACTCGTTCTGTCAAACTTGATGTTTTCTCTTCAAATCCTAACATGACACCCAAGATATCTCAACTTTTGACAATTAAACACGAGATAATCTCCGATTCTTCTGTCATTTACTCGTCGTCGATTTTTACGACGAGATGAGTAGACAAAATTATTAAACCAAAAAAAAAAAAAACTCCCTGATAACATGGCAGTTTCTTAAATTGTACTTATTTTAGTAATAATTTTATTTTTCAATATAATATGTAATATATAATAATGAAAAAACTTAGTTTTAAACTACTATCTATATTGGAACGAAAGTTCCTTTCAGCAGCCACGAGAGAAACTGTGGCGGAGGGTAGCACTATTAAGTAGATGAGCATCACTTTCAGTTATAACCAGTCACTTTGGCAATTATGGTGATTAGTGAAGTCTAGGGATTATGGCTGTATGGCAGTATCATACTTTCGCAACATAATAGGATGGTGATAAACTACGTTTAGTATTTTGTGGTTATAATAACGAAATCAACTCCAGCTGCATATTTTACTGAACATCAGTCCTTTTGGCAAGTGTGGTGATTAACATTGCAATAACACGGGTTTTATGGTGATTGTTACAATATCAACCTACGCTTTATCAAATGGCGATCATCGGCCCCTTTGTCATTTGTGGTGATTATTTTGTGAGTATACAGGCTGAAATTTAATTCATTGGCATTATTATCCACGTATTCTAACCGTATCGTAATCTATTCTTTTTCATTTATGACAACAATACACAAATATCTAAAAAGAAATGATATTTAAACTTATATTGTGCCACTAATTTTGATTTCCGTCATTTTGTATTTTAATTTCGGCATGCCAAAGAAAAATATTTAATTTTAATCAAAAAAGTCGGTTACAAAAGAGGTGGACGTAAAATTAATATAGTACATACTAATTCTATGCGTAAAATCAAATGAATGAAACCGAACCTTAAGCTGATGTTGCTATCATAAAAATGATTTGTTTTTAATAATTTGCTACATCGGTATCTCGTCACGAGATAGAGAGGTGTCAAAGTGCCTTTTTCGATTATACTCGTGCGTAACGGTCATGTTAGGGATTAGAATGACGTCATAATCGACGACAAATTTCGACAAAACGAGAAAAAGAGCGTTCTCGCGCTTGTCATGTTAGCCCTGCAGGTCTTCCTCTTTTGTTTTTGTTTTGGTTGCACCGTAGCAAGTGCCAGAGCGATGCCCATTTTTTGATTTTTTGAGAGTCGGCATTCGCGGTGAACACAAGTTGTTTTTCGTGGTGATTCCGATATTATACATTATTTTTCTTTCTCCGCTAATTACGTTGAGTTGAGCACTAGTTCCTCCGTATTAGCGTCGAGAGGCTCGACGCTAATACGGAGGAACTAGTGCTCAACTTGTTATAGCGCATTATGAAAGAAGTCTCGACTCGAGACTTCTTTCATAATGCGCTATAACAAGTGTTGTGTACCGGGCTGTAATACTAGGCGACAGGACGCTCTAATGTTACACAAGTTCCCAACTTGTGAAAATAGACGCAATAAGTGGTTAGATTCTATAAACTGTGCTTCCCTGCGTGTTTTGAGTGTGGTTGAATTGGGCAAACAATGTGTGTGTCATAAACATTTTGAGGCAAGGATTCTTACCCAGAAATCACGTCTTTTGATGCAAGCCTATCCTACTTTGTTCACTGAACATGAAACCTCTACTGGAGTTCCAACACATTCTAATTCAGGTAATTGTCGGATTGCTGAAGTATACTACACTCTTATTGTGAAAGTTTTAATGCATACTAGCCGGTTAAAAACGATCTTGTCACAAACCAGTCTTTATTCAAATCCATTCACCTGATACTTTGTTTGTAATTGGTTAGTAAACATCAAAACATTCACTTTCACATTTTATAAATTTCTAGATGTAGTTGCTGTTAGCTGTTTCAGTAATGATAAATAACTTACAAAATCATCATCAATATTCTCCTGTCCTTATCCCAATTTATTTGTGGTTGGTGCAGCAAGTCTTCTTCCATACATTTCTATCTATATTTAGATTAACTAAAACAAGCAAGTCATTTCTTATAAACAGTGTCCGCTCTTATAACAAGTTGCCAAAGTCGGTTACAGAACTTAGCGATGGTAAGTTCAAAACCCACATCAAACGTGTCCTTATCAAAAAAGCATATTATAAGATTAAAGACTACGTTGAAGACAAGGAAGTTAGGCAATAATTCCTTTAATTTGATATTTTTGTAAAAGCCAATTATTTTTAAAAGAGTAACCGTGGAGTTTCTTGCCGGCTCTTCTCCATAGAAAAAACCAATTGGAACTGTACACTTAGCTTCTGACATTTTATAGGTGTCCATGTAGGCTTATGTGAAATAAAATATTTTGATTTTATCAGCCAGCATCTCAGTATTCACCCCTCTCTAGCTATATCATATTTCTCACAATCCACCCACATCCATGCATGCTGCTCTGGCCTTTGGTAAGGTTTTACAATAGCCTGTCTGCTTGACATCAATCCAAATAACTTACAAAATGGTAGCTAACTTGTATTATGTATATTTTTCCAGAAAATCAGAACACAAGCTCTGAATTTGAACACAATTATTGCCGCACTCTACATGTAGATCAGAATTATGCTGCTTCTAGGCCTACAGGTTGGTGTTAGTTTTCAATACTCCGTGTGTTAGTTATTTTGTTTATAGAAATATATATATTGTACGTAAAATACGCCCTTTGACGTGGTGGAGTTGCGATACCAGCCCGTATTACCTATTACCTATAGAAATATATAAACTGTTGTTCAAAAATAGATAAGCCCAATTGTGTCCAGCAAGTCACAATCTTTGTGTTTTAGTCATGACAATGATACTGTTGGCAGCTATACTTTGGCGGTCACAATACAAAGAAACTTGAAAAATTTAAAGCTGACTTTTGAACTAATTTTAATCTACATTGTTTCTCTTTCAGAATCACCTCTTTTAAGGGCACCGCTCGCAAACGTCAACATCAATGTTATGCAACAAGCCTTGTCTTATTCATCAGCTATGGAAATTGGTAGGTTAAAATAGATTTTAAATTTCATTATAGTATCTAAATAATGTTTTTTTTATGACTTGACATAGCAAATAAACATGAAACTTGAAAACTACAATAATTATGTATGCTTCAATAAATGTTTTGCATGTATCTTTCAGACCCTGTTCCTTCCACATCAAAAGCACTCTATACTGAGTTCTGCAACACTCAAGAACCTTTTTCATCAAAGGACGTTTCTTTGGAACCTAAGTCAGCTACCGCCTCAGTAACTGACTTGGGTCAGCAAACTCCAAAGAAAAAGAGAAGATTTGACACCAAGTATCTCACTCCAACATGCAAGGAGCTTTACAAGGAGTACAGAAAATCAAGGAAATTGCTTAGTTTTCATCGTAGAGCCAAAAAAGCTCAAAAATTTTCGAAGGAACAGACATTCCAGAAACTGACTGCAAAAATGAATCCTGCAGCGAAAAGCATATTGTTAATGCACAAAAAACAAAAAAGGTAGAAGATTCACGCAGGAAGAAAAAATAGTGTCACTGGCAATTCAGAAACAAAGCCCTAAAGCATATAAATTTTTACAAAAAATATTTATATTGCCTTCTGAAACCACATTAAAAAAAATGCTAGCTAAATTTGTTATTGGACCTGGCATAAATTCACAGATATTTTCATCAATAAAAGAAGAGGTATATAATCACACCATTAACTAATATCTGATCATAATATGATCATCTGTATGTTTTATCAGAATGCAGTGAACAAATAAAAAATAATTATTAATATTTTCAGGTATCCAATTGGAAAGAAGAAAAAAAGTACTGTTCAATTTGACGAAATGGCACTAGATACAGCAATTACATATCTGCAAAAAGATTTTATTAATGGTTTCATTGACCTGACAGAACGTACCAATTTGCAGATCATGTACTATGCTTCATGATAAAAGGTGCTATATACAAATGGCAGCAAGCAATAGCTTATTATTTTTGTGAAGGCGCTACAAAAGCGATTGAGCTTAAAACAATACTCCAAAATAATTGTGGAGGCAGTTGGAGAGACTGGTCTCATTCCAATTGTTTTAATATCAGACCAGGGTACAGCGTTCCAGTCGGCCTTGAAAAGTCTTCAGCAGGACACGAAGGGACCAAATACTTGCTGAAGAAAACATTGGTAAATAGTTTTTATTTATAAATACTCCTGTACTAATGAAATGTTGGATAAATTTAGCACATCTCCTTCATAGTGATGTAACAAATATTCGCAACTTGATGTACCCACATTAGCGGCCTCACTGTACCTAGAGTCTGTTTCATCAAATAGTTCCTAATGTTGGCTCCACTGTTGTAAGACCAATAATGACCAATACGAATACGCTACGGCACTACCTACTAGGTCCGTTTTATAAATTTAACAGTTGAGCCAAAAGTATGGCATAGTGCGTTTCATCAAATAGTTTCTTATTTGATGAAACGCACTATGGATGCATTTGTTGTTGGTAGTTTTTAATGACAATACCCCTTTGCGGTCGTGTTAAAAAGAGATTTGTGACATTAATTACTTCCTCATCATAGAAGTACTTAGTATAAGATGTTATTTACTATTTTGTTTATCAAACCATTTTTTGTATTTCAGATGATACAATCCACATAGGCAGTTATCAATTAAACATCATATTTGACCCACCACATCTGATAAAAGGAATCCGAAATAATTTTTTGACCAAAAATATTCAATTGGATGGTACTATAGCAAGATGGTCAGACATTGTTGATGTGTACAAAATGGACTGCCTACATGCTGAATCACGCTTGCTTCATAAGCTTACGGATGAGCATGTTATATATACCATTTCATGATTTCTTGGCACTTTCATGAACTTAGAGAGTTGTATTGCTGATTCTAATGTTTATAATTCTGTAAATCCATATTTGTTACGACAGCTAATAATATTTAAATCAACAAACATACAACCTGATGCTGACCTGCAAATTGAAAAAAAAGTAAGAAAATTTAAATTTCGCGGGCCACCCTAGCGCATCCCCCTTAAGAATCATTACTATTTTGCAGGTGATACTGTCCTTCATGCTTCTATCAGTATCTAATTGTGCCATTGGTTTATTATATTTTTAAACTTATGTTGTTATCTTTTCAGGTTAGAAATTGTGCCCAGGTTTTTAGTCACACCATTGTGTGACTAAAAACCAAACCAAACTAGTGACTAAAAACCAAACCAAACCAAACAAACAAAATGAGGTAGTGTATTTCAAAGCACTGGCAATGGCCAGTGCTTTGAAATACACTACCTCATTTTGTAAGTACCTATTTATTCACTCTCTTTCCCTCTATAATATAGATAGTTACCTAGTTTAATCCCTGACAAATCACTATTTATGACTTTTAAGCCATTGCAGTGGCAGTTTTATCATATCTTATCTGATAGACATACAATTCATATAATATGTTAAAGTAATAAGTATCTACATTTTTTCTAGCGCATTATGTAGATGGCAAACCAGTGAGCAATACAATGTCAAATACGTCCCAAGTAGTGACCTTCCTGGACAATCTATTTGACAGTGTGAATGGAGCTAGCACTTTCTCTAAGAAAAGTAAAGGAAAGGAATTACGCTCCACCGTTACGAAAACGTCCCTTCATCACACATTTTGGCGAGAAGCTATCGGAAAATTCCAGCAAATGAAATTTATTGATAAAAAATCCAAGGAAGTTACTGTACCTAGTATAAGAAACTGGCTTGTAACTCTTAGAAGTTTTCAGAGACTGTGGCAATTTTTTGAAGAAAAAAATATAAAAATAAAAAAAATATAGAATTTTTTTTTGGAAGGGTTAGGGCGTATAATTCGAGGAATAATAACCCAGATTGCCAC
The DNA here is from genome assembly GCA_947363905.1 of Lithophane semibrunnea. Lineage (NCBI taxonomy): Eukaryota > Metazoa > Arthropoda > Insecta > Lepidoptera > Noctuidae > Lithophane > Lithophane semibrunnea. The sequence goes on along the minus strand of OX376207.1, from coordinate 3,013,986 downwards.
AGTTTCACAAATACTTTTAAATCGTTGCTGATAACAGGAGTCATAAAATTTCATTACAATTCATTTAATTGTGAAGATGAATCCTGTTATCAGTTACTAAAAATGCAATCACTGTTTGAAAGAAATGTTAACATTAGTGAAATTTTAGACAGTGATACTGATTTAGAATCAAATAGTCCTAACAATGACTCTATAAACCTTTGCACTATGGCGAGACGTGAACGCTTGAATATTCATGCAAGAACTTACACTGCCGGCTGGGTAATAAGAAAAATATTTAAAAAATCTAATTGTCGGCAGTGTAAGAAAGACTTAACTTCAAATGAGTCGGATGTACATAGATGGGTGTCCCAAAAAGAGTGCAAAAATAATAAAAGGGGATTAATATGCATCCGAACATTTTGTAATGCTTTTTGGCACAATATTTAAAGAAACGAATCTGTTTTTGGACTCAAATGCACATAAACACAACCTCGCCACCAAAATTCATAATATAATACGAAACAAGTGTGCATTTGAGTTCATTTCGTGCCAAAAACATAAAAATGATATCATTCAAGCATTCATTTCTGTAACTACAAAATTAGCCATACATAATTGGTGCAATATAATTAATAAAATATTAAAAGGTACAGACATTGTTAGACTGGAAAACTCGAGTAGCAAGCCGGTTAAGCAAGCAAAAGCATTAAGAAAATTTAAGAAAAAACTGAAGAAAAATCCCAATAAATGATTATTTACTGAAAACATCAAGTCTTTTAATTTGCCTTTTCCTTCTTTTTAATGAAAAAAAAAGAATAATGGGTGGTTTCTATAGCGTATGTAGCTGTATAATGCATACCTTTGCCTACATTAGCCAATAATGAGAAATGACAACAACTGTCATGCATCATTTTCCCTTAACCAATCAGAAGCTGTGTCCAGTATGTTTTGTATGGGAGTTGTGCATCTGAACGTTAGTTCTTTAAGTAGTCTGTGGATTAAAATGACGCGTTTTTTTTTTTTTTGTCAGTTTTGAACACCAGTTTTTTGGCATGTTTTATTTTTTATGGTTTGCAAATATTATTGCCAGTGTAAGAAAAAAATCGCATTCAATTTAGTCGATTATTTTATTAAAAATTAATAATTCCCCGTGTCGCCTGGTGGCACCATATGGTGCCACTAGGACTTCACGCGAGCGCGCGGAAAGTGGCCCCTTATCGTTGAGCTGGCCCTATACAGGCCCGAATGTAATTATATGTATAAATATCATTAGCAAATCACACAAGTGTTACACCATACATTATATAGGTACTCACAGTCTCAAAATTGGTTGGCTCTAGTACAAAAGTACGCCCGATTCCGCGAATTACGTCGGGAGCGGCGGCAGCGGCGAACGTCACAGGCGACACAGGTCCGACGTCGAGAAGCCCTCGGGCGCGACTGATTGCCTCGAGCGAGCGCATCGGTTTATAAGGCATTATTTAGATCTTTTATTATAATTAAATTAGTAGTCAAAAATAAAATATAAAAACTGAATTTGGTAGATAAATAACTAAAATTTTAAAATATTTAAGACTTATTGTTAATATGTAACAAATTCTTACGCGTAGACGACGATTTTGCACATGGTATTATTGCGTTTTTTCAGCGTGGATCACATTTTTTTTCAAGTACTAATTCAATAAACTTTGGAAATGAAATGAAATGAAATTGTTTATTCTGTAAATAGGATACTGAAATCACTTTTACACGTCATATTAAAAAGTTGTAAAAATAAGCTAGATGAGGTCGGCGTTTCCTATCTGACTACTCTGAGAAGAAAGGCCGAAACAAACTCAGAGGTCACCGTCTCCTTTAAAGTCCAGACATAATCTTGGTCAGGCCATATGAGGACCATGTAGATTAGAGTCTGAAATGGTCTTTTGAGGAAAGAACCACACAGATTTGAGTGGAGGACCTGTCCAGTCAGTGCAAGCATTTGTCAGTAATAGTGGAGCTCAACTCAGAACTTAAGGAGCTCAACGACTCGACGAACAATACCAAAGAAAAGACATTTGGGTAGGTCGCATAAAGTTCTCAAATTGCCAGACCTTCGCTAAAACTAACAGAACGAAAAATAAATATCCACACAGTCCTCACATTCACAATAAAACAATACTTTACAAGTAATCATCATGGAAAAATGATCAGTCGTCTTACTAATATACTATATGCCCAGTATTTAGGATTTTTCTCAGATTGATATTTGCTACCCGTAAGCTATGAAAGCAATTGAAAAACCAAGTGTTTCACGCTTACGTAAAAACGTGTGTTAGATTTTTATTTTTCGTAATTTATATTGAGTTTTATTAGTCGACTTACTAGTTAAATAGGTGATGAATAATTTTGCATTTAAAAACAAAACAGCTATCTTAAGGATATTGAGACATTGGCTCCGAAAAAACTTGAATTTTCTGTTTTTAGACCGCGAAATTGATAGGGGCTCTTAAAAACCGATTCTCGAGACATTATCGATTTATCATAGTGTATGTAATGAATTAGATTAGTTAAAGTTTTTTTTTTGGCAGGAGTGGGAAATCCTCATGGACGCCCAAACTGCTTCACAGACGAACCAGTCTGGGCAGTGCCGGACTCTTACCGGCTAAAACCACACTCCTGCCTAACAAATAAATCCACAGACATGGAGGTCCGTGCTTTTGGTTACATTACATTTTTGTTTATAAGTTTTTCATCTATTGTCACTGTGCTCCTACATCGGACGCTTTATTGCTAACTTAAAATCTACGTGAGTCCATTAAACATGCTTTTTAGTTTCATATTACAGGTATGATGGTATATGATGATGGTATATTTATTACAAGTTAGGATATTAAGTAACTAAATGGCAGTGCCAGTCGACCAGCCCTAATCGACGGCATCCGTTCACAGACTTGACGTACACATCCGCGCCGTTCAGCTCAACCATATTTTAGGGAACCGAACTACTGGACGTACAGCGCCACCATCGGCAGGGCATTTACGTGAGTATGACAGACTGGCTCTGCCACTTAGTTTTACAGTTTTTCTTTTCGACTTTCGACTTGGTGTTATTTTGGGTTAGGTTGGGTTTGCATAGGGACTTGTTAGGTGGTGTTTATATGGGGTCTGCTGACTAGGGACTTCGCTAGCCTGAGCAGTTTATCCATAACGACTGTGTCTCGATGCTGCATGGCCATCTTCAGGTTGTAGTCGACGACCGTTGTAGTCGGCGCATCCATCGCCCTTTTTGCAAAGCGGCCCGTGGCGTCGTCGGAGTAATAGACGCAACTGACTGTATGTCTCGACACCGCCACTACCGAGTGGGAGATGCTGTCGTGGGTTTGGAGCCTGGACTTGGTGTTGATGATGATTACGCTGTCATAGGTCAGACCCTGAGCCTCGTGTATGGTTAACTTGCGCGACCCTTCGCCGGACCCATATACCTGGCTCTCTAGAGAGGCTTTCTCCTCTTGCGTATGAAGGAATAGGGTATTCTGGGCAGTGCTCGGTATTTGCGCTCCTGTGTAACCTTTCACCCTCAGGGAGTGGACCCGCGACAGCGACGACTTGGAGGAGTATATCTCGCTCAGTACAAACGCTACATCCATCGGGTTGCGGTGTGTGCAAAGAAGCTCCTGGGTGATGCCAGCCACCAAGTTCGGACGGGTATACCTTAACTCGAATAGGTTCTTTCTGTCCAAAAATGGAAGCTGGTTTACGTGTCCGTTAGTTTAGGTTAGGTTAGGCCAGACTCGTCCCCCATGAGCGGGGATGCGTAATGCATTCTTCAGCGATAAAAAAAAGGTTAGATTAGGTTTTAATTTTTTATTCCCATAGTAAAAAAAAAAGTTCATGAAAACCCTTAAGGTCGCACGACGTTTCATCGAAATAAAACGTCAAAATAATACCTGATTATGATTATTAGACCTAAAATAAGGGTAGGAAAAATAGGGTAAAAAATCGAATTAGCTGATAATCGGAGATAATTAGTGTATATTATACTATACATTGCTCCCGACGTTAGTAAATCGCATGTGTAAGGGGCGTATAGAATAATATACAAAATGCACTTTTGACATAGCTTGATCAAAATAATACAACGATAAATTATGCTTTCAAAGTATAATAAAGTAATGACATCAGTGCTTATGATAAGCTACAAAACAATTTCTTTTAGCCACGTAACAAAGGTTGACATTACACTTGGTACAACGAGTACTTGCTTGGCCCTTTTTCCAATATTTGCACCTCTGATACTCTGTGTGTTCCGGCCAGTGATCTAATACGTCATATCTGATGGCATCTATGGGCCTTTCAGTTGCTGGTTTCTTTATTTTTTTCTCTTCAGCCACCGAATCCTGGACTGAAGTTTTCGCCATTTGTCGGTTGCTTCTTGTAAGACCAGCATACACCTCATATCAAAACTGCTTGAGATGGTCATCTTTTTTCTTGACGTTGCTTGATCGGTAATGGCGGCGGCGAAGAAGCCAACCGTTGTTAATACATATGTCCAATAATTGAGAAAATATGTTTAGGTACCAACGATGTGTCTTCATACTAGTCCGATCAAGGCATGTCAGCCAGATCCACTCCACCCATATGCCTATTATAGTGTCTCACTATTTGTGGGCAAGGTACGTCTATGCGTCCATTTGATTCCTTATGGAATCTCTTTACTTTTTCGACGGGGTAAGCATCGACATAAGAGCTAACCAAGGTAACGGGCTTATCATGAAACCACTTCCCGATAGCAATTTTATTTTTATTGCAAATTGCTTGACAATAAGCCCCCCGCCCTTTTTTCTGCAGAGCTTTGTCTGAATATGCCATAATTATGCCTCAACAAATAAGTACACGAGTTCAAGAGGCGTAAACCAATTGTCAAAGTAAACGACACAAGCTCGGTTTTTTTATGGTCTTACATAAAGCTAACACCGTTTTAGCTCCAATGCCGAGATTTTCCTCATCAGGTTCAAACTGGATGCCCCTAAAGGTATCGTCGCCTGCATACAACATAAAATCGTATACGATTCCAAAGACATCTGCTCTTACCAAATTTTTAAAACCCCATTTGCATGGTTTGTTTGGGTCATACTGCCGTCGAGAACCCGCTTTTTTGCCCTTGTACGGAATGATCATTTCATCTACGCTGAAAGTATTCTCCTCTTCAATAGATAGACATTGGGCTCTAACTCGCTCAAGGAGAGGACGTAGTTTGTAGTAACGTACGGACTCGTCAGCTTGCGTGTTGTCTGCAAAATGTAAATACCGCCTTATTTGTTGAAACCTTTTGATAGGCATGACGTCTGCAATCTTGCCGTAACGATAACTGGTCTTCCAAAAGTCCTTGTAAGATAAAAACACAACAAAAAAAGTGAAAAATAACTTTAATTTCGGAAGTCGGTGGCAAAAAACGAAAATTGAAAAGCAGACACCGACTTCCGAAATTAAAGATATTTTTAATTTTTTTTGTGTCTGTTTTTGAAGTCGGTTGTTTTTATTTTATAAAAAGTTTTTATTTTTCACTTTTTAGTTGTGGTACCTACCTCACACAAATTCGTTTACCGTAATTTGCTATGTAAATAACAGTGACGGAGTGAAATAATTATATCGTCTACATAGCAAAGTGGGAAAAATACGTAATTATTGAAGCTAACTCAAAAACTACGCAAGCAAAGTTAATAAAATTTATATGGGTCCACCTCTGAAGCATGACCTACCAAACAAAAAAAGAATCATCAAAATCGATTCATAATTGGCGGAGTAATCGCGTAACATACATACAAAAAAAAAACAGACGATTTGAGAACCTCCTCCTTTTTGAAGAAGTCGGTTAAAAAGAAAGAAAAAGAAGGAATAACGTTTATTTGGACACAGTTCATGAAAACACAGTTCACAGTTCAAAAATACAAAAACAGAATAAAGAATAAAAACAATGCTTTAACAACAATAGTGTGTGCCTCACTGCTGCACCAAAAAGGTTCATTTCAGCATTAATGCCAGACAGATACTGTCTGACGCTGGTTTTCTAATGAACCCATAAGGACAAGTGACAAGAAAGAAGATGAAGATGGCATAACAACAACTCCCATCAATATATTGATGGCCAAAAAGTCAATTATCCTCTTTATTTACTTTTATTGACTTTCCAGTCTCTTGAACGCTATATAAATTAGTGTTGTTTGATATATCAACAATAAGGTCTTCAGGGAAAAATCGATAGAAATAGTCTACCGCCGACCAATCAGATGGGACAGTTTCCTTGAAGCCTTGATTAGATAAATCAGCTACATGTTGAAACCTTGTCTTGGTCCATTGAAGAAAGTTTGAATTTCTGTATGTTTCGTCTTTTTACCCTGTTAGCAGCCACTATAGGAACTCTGCGTTTTCTTTGGACGCATGTTGATGTAGATGGTGGCGTCGACGCGAACGGCGATGGTTGAACTGATGGTAAGGAGGGTAGCGATGCGATAGAAGATATAGCATTATAATTGCATTGCGTATCGGAAGGAAATACTATTGAAAGAACGGGTGTGAGTGGTGGTGGACCTTCGCAGGCATCGCACAGTGTGGTATTATTAAAGTCTAGCAGGACAAAATTATTTTGGCCCATATTTACGTGTTATTAGGTGGTAAAATATAAATGAATAAATAAATAATTATTCAAAAATCTAACGATGATAGGTTCTAATCAAGCCTAATACTAGTATCATTATTGAAAATGCAAGATTTTTACACACAGGCTTATGTTATAATGTAGATGTAATATGTTTGTATGAAGTCAGTATTATTTTACTTACACAATTGTTTTGATATTGGTTTCCTTAGCAAAGCTTTTGGTGTAGAAGCATCAAACATTCTGTTATTCCCTATTAAATCTGGTTCTGAAAATTACAATATGTAAAAAGGATTGTTTTAGTTACACAAGTTTTAATTACCACTAATAAAACACTATCATAAGTTTGATAACTAACCTGCTTCAACATTCTTTAATACATCATTGTTTTGCATCTCGTTTTGTGTTGTATCATCTAATGATGGTTTCATAGTATTACCTAGAACAGAAAATACACAATAAGATGTTGAACTTTTAGTATAAAGTTGTAATTTTGAACAATATTGATAATATTAAAGTACCAGGTAGATACCCACCTTTTAGCAACTTTGTTTCTCCAAAAAACTCAAAAACTAAGTTAGTGTCTTGTTCATCGACTGTAACAGTTCTGTCACCGTCATCTGCATATAAAAAAACATTTCATTAAAATACATTATGTACTTCATTATGCATAAGGAACTATTTTTAAACATTTTGATTGGTTCATGCCTAATGCATCATTATCATGAACTGCGGGCAGACCGGATATAGATTCCCTCATGATACAATTTAACCACTCTGTAGTCTCAGATGGCTTTAATGGTGGTGGTCCTCCTCCAGTTTGCCTTCTGCCTCTCTTCTCCTCACTCATCTCCTGAAATTAAATTATGTTATGTTTTTAATTATTTGCTGCTAAATATGACAAATTGGTAAAATAACATTTTATTAGAAGAAATAGAGTTTACCTTCCTAGCAATTTTCTTCATGTTATTGAATTTTTGCTGTAATTGTTTTACACTTCGATATCTTACTGCGTCAGAGTTAAATTTTTCAGCAAGAGCTCGCCAAACAGCCTCTTTTTGTTGGTTACTTGCATGATCAGTTTTTTTAGTCGTTAGAATGGGATAATCTCTGAGTAAGTACGAGAGCTTTGTCGTCTCTTCTTTAAAAGAAACACACAAGACGTGTAAATAATATCTGAAATGTTAATTAAAAACATAAGGTGTTCATTTTAAATATTTATTTATTTATATTATACTTTATTGTACACCACAAAAATATATAACAAAAGGAAAAAACAAACAGTACAAAATATACAATGGGCGGCCTTATCGCTTTCCGCGATCTCTTCCAGGCAACCTTGGAATGGACAGTGATTTGCCTGGACATAATATTTTACTTACTTAGTAGTTTCTGTCCTGTTTATTTCCATTATCTTAATTTGTAGTCGTTTTTATTTAATTACTTCAACATGTACAGTCACGGACTTTAATTGATGAGCCACCTTCAAACTTTTCAATTTTGCAGTTTCATACATTCACGAGATTACACGATTAAACACGAACTCAAATCACAAGCTCGTAAACAAAATGACAAATAAATTACTTTTAATCGGAAATATCCATAGAGGTTGACTAATAAGTTCTCAATGATAAAAATAAATACAATGTATGCAACATTAGACTAGTTATCTACAGTGATGGTTGTACATCACAAAACAGAAACAGTGTGATGGCCAATGCTTTACTTAATGTGGCTATGATGAACAATGTAATAATTGAGCAAAAATATTTAGAAAAGGGGCACACTCAGATGGAAGTAGATAGTGTACAGTCACGGACTTTAATTGATGAGCCACCTTCAAACTTTTCAATTTTGCAGTTTCATACATTCACGAGATTACACGATTAAACACGAACTCAAATCGCACGCTCGTAAACAAGATGACAAATAAATTACTTTTAATCGGAAATATCCATAGAGGTTGACTTTATTAGTTAACCTCTATGGATATTTCCGATTAAAAGTAATTTATTTGTCATCTTGTTTACTTTCATACATTCACGAGATTACACGATTAAACACGAATTCAAATCGCAAGCTCGTAAACAAGATGACAAATAAATTACTTTTAATCGGAAATATCCATAGAGGTTGACTAATAAGTTCTCAATGATAAAAATAAATACAATGTTGCATTAAGTTTATCCAATCTATTTGATACCGACGTCCTTTGAATCATAGCTCATTAACTCGATAATTATGAAAACATAACTGAAGACAGTGACAGTTAAAATATCAAGATGACAAATAAATTACTTTTAATCGGAAATAGTCTTATCCATAGAGGTTGACTAATAAGTTCTCAATGATAAAAATAAATACAATGTTGCATTAAGTTTATCCAATCTATTTGATACCGACCTCCTTTGAATCATAGCTCATTAACCCGATAATTATGAAAACATAACTGAAGACAGTGACAGTTAAAATATCAAGATGACAAATAAATTACTTTTAATCGGAAATAGTCTTATCCATAGAGGTTGACTAATAAGTTCTTAATGATAAAAATAAATACAATGTTGCATTAAGTTTATCCAATCTATTTGATACTGACCTCCTTTGAATCATAGCTCATTAACTCAATAATTCTGATAACTTAACTGAAGACAGTGACAGTTGAAATATCGATGTCAGAGAATTTCTCCGTACGCTAACGTTACTATCGCAACAGTAACCTAGCAACAATTGTTTATCGTTGCTAGGTTACTGTTGCTAGACCTGCAATTGGTTGACTTTGAGTAGTCACTCTGCTGTCAAGTTTGTAGTTCTGGCTCTCAGGTTAGCCAACCGGTAAAGATATGAAATATAATTTTCTTCTTCTAATACGGAGACATATGACTTTGCATGTCGGGAACCGAATAAACCCGATTTGCATTACACGACTAAAATACGAACAGTGCCAGGTGGCTCGACAATTAAAGTCCGTGACTGTACGTAAAACCAAGAGATAATAACAAGTAGCACGAAATCACAACACAACAATCAACAAAGTAACATTTGACAACTTTGACATTAGACATGCGCGATAAACGTCAAAATGCAGGCGTATTACCATACAAAATAATTACTCCCAACTCTTCAATCGGTAATTTAGTGCCGATTGCAATGGCAACATAGTTAACAATAGTCAATTCTAACCATTGTTCAAATGGGGATCAAAAAACGTAAACTTGACTTAACAATTGGTTAGAGTCTTAACTATGGTCAGTTTAACAAATGGTTAGCTTGACTATTACTAGGGATCAAAAAACCGGCCCTTACACACAGAAACACAGCGTATTCATCGAGCGAACTCAGACGAATGAAACTGTAGCAGCGACTCGCTGCTACAGTTTCATTCGTTTGTGTTGCCGTTAGGACAATCTAGTTTGTGGCTACATTTAAGAAAAAAGTTGCTAGTTTTGAAAATAAATCACTTTCGAAATTCCGCTAGAAGTGGCTAAAGTATTTTTGGGCTTAATATTGATATTACAATTCGCGGTAAAAATCCAAAAAAAAATTTTTCATAAAACGGTTCACAATATAGTCCTTTATGAATTGCCAAAACGACGTAACGGTAAAGTCAGTATTTATCAAATTCCAAAAAAACGAAATAGCTTAAGAGTCATTTTCAATGGAACCAGAAACACGTATTATGAATACCGTTTAAATAGTTCTAATTATCTTCCTACCTCTTTAGAGCTATAGGAACGTATTTCTAAAAACAATATTTTTATTCTTAGAATATAGTTTGTTTGGCAATATTATACAAACCATAAGAACGTAAAAGCTTATACGTTGTTTTGGTCGTAACAGAATTTTGTTTTGATGTTTAGTTTAAAGAGCCAGTGTAACGTTTGTGTATTTACGTTTTTGTTTGATTAGTATTATAGTCCATTGACAAAATATTAACTTACATTAGTTTGACACCTAAAAGTTGATGTAAGGTCCCAACGAGTTGAAACACGCAGTGCGGGGAGCCCCCTGATTTGAAGTTAGGAGAATACTTTTTTTTTGCTTTTACTTCGTAATAGTGATTTTAAGTGACAATAATCTGTGATTCAATAAAATGAAGAAAAACAGTAGAAATTTGAAGATTTTGGAATCGTTGGAACGAAGAGAACCATCTCAGGTTCACGGCGAATTCCATCAGATTTTTGAACAGGTGAGTTATCTTTAATACCTATGTTTTAGTCTTGACTGTTATTAATTTGCATTAAACGGTTCGATTCCCAGGTAAGGTAAGTGTAACAGAGTTTGAGCTCGAATAATACTAATAATAATATTGTGTTATTTGTATTATAAAATGTGTGTAATTTACGATTTAAATTTACTAATGTTATAAAACCAAACCCTTTTTACTCATTAGGGTGAATACTAAGTACCTATATCTACAGCAATGATATTATTTACTTTACAGTTAAATAATGTTGTTTTGTTTTGTCTCAGGAACCAACTCATTCAATCGAGACCATCTGCAATGCTGCCGTTGAAGAAATTAACAATTGCTTAAGCCCTTGTCCTCAACCATCCTTTAGTAACTTAACGACAACTTTAGAAAATGAATCTCTCTCTATTTTTGGTGAACCTAGACCGTCACCCACAAAATTATTGACATTGGAAAATGTGTCACTTATTGATTTAAATGAGGATTTGTATTTATCACATTCGAGCAATGATGGCGAGCCCGCACCAGATGAATGTATCTTGTCATCAAGTGATTTTTCAATTTCAGAAACAAGAAATAATGTTCAAATAAATGATGTTATGACCCAAAACATTCCTCATTCTAGTAATATTCTTGATACAAACATAGAAACTAATACTACCGATATTTCTGGGGTTGAGTCTATCATACCTGGTCTTCAAAATCAGAAACGCAAACGCAGAGGTCAAGCGGAGCCCAAGGAATGGAAGAAGAATTTGAGAAAAAACAGAAGACAAAAAGGTGAACCTTACCTCTCCAGTAAAGGTGTTTTAAAACCAGGAAAATTATTGGGTGAATCGAAGTGTATGGGGATGTGTCGAGAAAAATGTACGACCAGATTAAGTGAAGAAGAGCGGCTGGAAATCTTTTCATCTTTTTGGAACATTGATAATATAAATCAGAAAAGGTTAAGGTCATTTCTGTGAGCCAATATCTTGAAGAAGCGTCTCCCTAAAATGTGGTGCCAGTACTTGATTTATTACTTGTGTACATTTAGTTCTATGCATTTTTATGTCTTTGGCCCACTTTGAATCACAAAAAACTTCTTTACAAAGGTCTGAAAGGTGGTCAATGTTCGATATTGAAGTATGTTCAGCAATAAACAAGGCAAGCTGACCTTCGGCTTTTTGACTGTTCTTTGTCCCACCAGGTGTAGAAGTAAACTGAATTTGTTTATTTTTTGTAATTAATTCACATTTCGCTTTGTGTTTTTTGGATTCACTATGTTTACGCAAATCATAAATTTTAGCAGCAACTTCTACGTGACAATACGTACATAAGGCTTTCGTTGGACTGTTCGGGATTGGCTTTATCCAATGTTTGAATTCTTCATTATTCTCCCATTCAGCCCGATATCTTTGAGTGTAACACTTTTTCTTTAACGGAACGTCCATAATTCACGTTCAAGTATTCACTTAAATAGTATACGAAAAATAAAGAACTGCTCGCGAGAGTCTTCGGCTAACTAACAATATTTCGTTTCGTTTGACATTTTGACATGAGTAGTATTGACTTTATACAAAGCAAACTATGCTTATCTAACAATAGTAATAACGTTCATTTTCATTCGATCCAATATGAATTACGTTAAAGATAAACATTTATTGGGGAATCCCCTGATGCACCGCGGACCTCGATGGTGTTGCCTGCAGTTAACTATTTTAGTTTGGTGGGAGTAATAATCTTCGCTAGTCGGTACACTTCTAACACTAATAAAAGTAGGTAGTAATAATCTAAAAAGTAGCCAGAAGTAGATAGTAGATTCATTTTGGTGGCTAAACTAGATTATTTTTTGGCTAATACCGTTGAAAATCCGCTAGATCTAGCCACAAAGTGGCTAAAACGGCAACGCTGCCAGCAAGCGGTCGGTCGTTGTGGCTCAGGTAGCCGGCCGTCCCGACCTGTTTATACCTGCCATTGTTTCGCGTGGATTCCCAGAAAATGTACTAGATTGTAGTATATCTTATTAGCTTTGAATTTATTAAGTTAAAAGGATCTTTTAAGACATGTTCCTAAAGGAGATGTCCACTTTTTGTATGGACGTTGGTTTTTTATTCCGAGAGAAATTTAACTAGAATCAAACTGCACTAATATAAAAGCGACAAAAATACGGAACTTGAAACCACTTCAATAATATTTTTAGACCCTTCCCTTTGAGAGAAAAATAATGGGTCCATATTGGCTCACCTAAAGTTCTTTACCCGAAATTGTTCTTCCTAATGATTTGTAATCCGAATGATCACTCTTCCTAAAATTTTTCATCCTAAAGTTTTCATTCATACTATTTGTAGTGCTACCGGCGATGTTCATAACACTCATGTTTCCGAAAATTGTAATGAATAATATCATTAATGTAAATATATTTAAAATCCTACTGTTTTTTATCATAACGCTTTTATCCCTAAACACAATTACCATAATATTTTCACTCATATTCAGAAGATCAGAGTGTCGTCTAGGACCGATTCGGTTCTGGCACTTCGCCGGCCGCTGCCGCGGCACGCTCGCTTCGCTCGCTCGGTTCGTGCGTAGTTGGTCACAGTTCTAACCTAACCTATGGTTCCCTTCCACAACGTTTTTACGACAAACGGTTAGTCGGAGACAAAAAACACCAAGACTCTTTTAGCCTTATATTTACGCAAAATTAATGTATATAATACTGATTATTATGAATAAAAGGAAATCTACACAAAAATATATGACTTTGAATAATAGTGTAAAAGATGGTTATGTTGAGAAAATATAGGAAAACAAATAAAAGTATAATAGATGTTTATTGCTATTGACATTATGAAATTGAATGCTTCGGAATTATGAACATTAGAGACAGAGTAGTTAGGAATTGTGATTGTTAGGATGAAAAATGTTAGGAAGAACATTTTCGGATTTCCAATTATCGGAGTTGTAAATTTAGGTGAACTTTGGCGCACCCAAAAATAATAAACTGTTTTATGTTAGAACATATATTTAATTCGTACATGGCAACCCAAAAAAAAAGGCTACCATAGAATCAACTGTCAGAAATGTCATTTTTTGTCGTTATTGTCAGTGTTCACACTACTTTCGCGCCTTGTGATTGCGTTTTCGTATGTTATTTGATTTTCCTGAAACGACTTGATCTTAACACAACGGATTCTTCGATTTTGCACACGTGAAGTTACAACCCTTACATCCCTCTGACGACTTGGCTTTTTCGTAACGATTAATAGATATTGCACGCAATTCGGTTAATAGATATTGCTCGGACTTCGCCTTCGTATTTGAAACCCCAATGTAAGTACATAATTAGCTCCGTTTATTTTGTTCTTTGCTTCATTTATGTCATCTGATTGTCTGCAATCTTATACTTCCATTATTTTTCAGATTATTACAACAATATTATGGCTCTCTGCATGAATTGCAACATAGCAATACATGCTAATCAGCAGTATGAATACAATGCTTTAAGCATGGGCCCTGAGATAGTCTCAATAGTTGAAGAATGGACTGATCAGGAGGTAGTGTATTACACAACTTATAATATATCACTAGGTTTCTACAATAAATAATTTGCTTAAGGCCAAAAAATCAAATACCACTACTTTACTCATAGGACATGCAGATAAATGTTATTGTGTTCTTAACATTTTATTTGGTTTTAAGGTGACAGATGGAGATTGCATTTGCCAAGAATGCATCAACCTAATAATAATAGAATTGGATAATAGAAACGAGCACATCATTGGTGAACGACAACTGGGTCATCAATCAGTATGTGTCTGTTGTGGCATTTCTATCTCAAGAAGAACGGGCAGGCGCTCTCGTCCTTTACCTGATAATCATCCTGAACGGGTTCATATAGCTAACATCATCTACCCCCGTCAGGTAACTATGTAAATTAAATATTTACACTTCTTATTCATTTGATTACTGGAACACACAATAAATGAAAACATAATTTCAGATGCCTGTTAATGCTCGAGCATGTAATGCCTGCTGGCAAAGGGCTCACAATGTTCGAGAAGTAATAGATCCACCAAGAGAAGCCCAAGTAACTCCATCAGTTGAAAGTAGGTCTAGCTCTGTGGCTGAACCTGTAAGTGCACCCAGTTCAGAAATTGACATTAACAATGTTATTCAAAATGAAAACAGGTATGTTGAATTAGAAGGTTACACTCGAACCCCAGATTCATCAAACCATTGTTTTGTTCCTGAGTGTACAAATCCAGAACGTTTAAGAGTACCATATATGTTAAAAAACAAATACCTATGGACTATAAATTGTATGTCACTCCTAATGCCCGAGTATGTGAAGAACATGCTAGTGTTTACAATTGGGAACTGTTGAATGATTTTCAGTTCACAACGCAATTTAATCTCTCACATATTGTAGAAATGTTAGATTTATTAAGAAAAAAAACAATTAACATTATTGATTTTGAAAATGTGGAAAATATGAATAACCACATACTTCGTTACTGGACAGGCTTGACAGTATTGAATTTTTTAACGATATTGAGCTGTATTAATAATCAATTGTCAGTTGTTTGCCGAAAACCAAAAACAGCTTTAGGTTTATACCTTATGAAAATAAGAACTGGGGAACCAATTAGACGAATTGCTTAATTAATGTGTATGAATAAATCATTTATATGAAAAAGGCACGCAACTGCATGAAAGAATTTTATGTACCAATGCATTTAGGCGTTAGTCATATATCAAGGGCAAACTTGTCCAGCAGAAATCTTTTAATCCCACAGGGACTTTTTGGAACAGCAGAAAATAACGTCATAGCCATTTGCGATGGAACCTATATTTATCTACAAAAATCGTCAAACTATTTGTTTAAAAAAAAATCATACAGCTTACACAAGTTTGCAAATCTAGTGAAACCTTTTTTACTGGTGGCCACCGATGGCCACATTATAGATATATTTGGTCCATATGCAGCCACAACATCCGATGCTACAATTATGCAACTGCTGTTTCAAAATGAAAATTCTGATTTAAGACAGTATTTCAGGTCGAATGATGTATTTATTCTTGACCGCGGTTTGAGAGATGCTATTCCATTGCTCATATCTTTGGGCTATACTGTGTATAAGCCAGAAACACTTAGTGAAGGGGAAACTCAATGATCTACTGATAAAGCCAATAAGTCACGTGACTGACGTTTTATTTTTTCACAAAAACTACATAACTGCGTTCAGATACGTCGTTTTTGTAAAATTTGCACGCAGTTGTGTAGTTTTTGTAAAATATGTGTTTTTTAGAGTGTGATTCTGTGCTAATTATGCTGTTTTTGTAAAATCAAATTAAACTGTCTATTGTAACTTTTTCCATAGATCATGATGCCATCATTAAAAAAAAACTTAAAAATTGTTATTTACGTAGTTTTTGTAAAAAACCCTTCTGTTACTTTCTTAAACAGTAGGAACGTTCCGTTTCAGGTATTATACTTTTCTTGGTAAGATTTTTAAAAGTTGACTGTATCTGACAGTGCACTCCGTCAAGAAAAGGGGCAATCTCATCATGCCTAACTTAGCTTGTTTTCTAATAGCTTTAGTTTATTTGCAGGTTCAAACACTATTAAAAAAATTGTGAAACATGTAAAAATGTCAAAAAAAGGTGCATAATTTATACCAAAAATTGGTTAGCACTAGAATTAAGTTGTCAAAATGCCGGAACAAGGCCAGAAGCAATCTTTACAATTAAAACGGCCAAAAACTTCATGAACAGTAGCAGCTTTATAGCTACTGTAAACAATTTGCCAAGCGCTGCTAAAATTTTAACCATGCTACAGTTCAGAGAACATGAAAAGAAATCAAAACGCAGAAGATTTTCTTCTGAAGAAAAAATATTAGCTTTGGCAATGCTGAAACAAAGCTCCAAAGGTTATCGCTGTCTGCGAAGAATGTTAGTTTTGCCTTCTCAGAACATATTAACAAAATTTTTGAACCAAGCCAATATAAAGCCTGGCATTAACAGTAATGTATTTGCTCAAATCAAACAAAGAGCGAATAAAATGAAGCCAGCGGACAAACTCTGCGTTTTAATGTTTGACGAAATGTCGCTGAAAGCTAACTTAACATATAATGAAAGAAAAGATTTGGTGTATAGGTTTTGTGAATAATGGACGTGAGACAAAACCAGAATTTGCAGACCAAGCACAGGTTTTTATGATCAGGGGTCTTATAAGAAAATATAAGCAACCTGTTGCTTATACATTTGCACAGTCTGCCACTAAAGGCCCAGAGCTGGCTGTGCAAATAAAAATATTATTGAAAACCTTCAAGAAACTGGCTTCGATGTAGTGGCTACAGTATGTGATCAAGGCACAAATAATAATAATAAATAGACATGCCTTAAATCTTCTTTTAAACGAAACCAGGGACATTTGCTAAGAAGTGGAGAAGAAGTCAAAGAAGACACAAATATAATAATAATGAATAATAAGAAAATTGTTCCACATTATGATCCCCACGTTTGTTAAAAGGTATACGTTACAATCTTTTAGAGAAGAATTTAAGGTATACAACGGATAATAAAGAAAAGGCACCAATCCAATAGCAATGTGGATCCAACGAGGACAAAAAATAAAGTAAAATTTGCCACCCAAGTTTTCAGTAGAACTGTTTCATGGAAAGATTTATATTTATAATATATAAATATAACACGCGGGCGGAGCAGCTATCGGAAGCTAGTATATCATAAATGGTTATTTTCTGTATGTATTTTTGACACCATGGAATATAAATAATTCAATTCAATTTTTTTTTTAAACATAGTTATAAAATCACATATGGCTACTTAAAATGTATATTGGTTAACCATCTATGCAAGCATATTTTTCAAAGTATAGGTACATTTATACAATTACAGCACTTATTGTACACATAAAGTGTACGTACAATAAGTGCACAAAAATCATAAAAAGTAATCTAATATTGAATTATTATTATTTTACAGATACAGAATCCTCCCAGCGGAATGCAAGGATAATGCAGATGTCCTGCTTTTTTTGAAATTTTTTTTGATTCTGTCAATGGCAGTTTTACAAAAAACAGATTTTCAAAACCTCTCCTGGCACCAGTCCAGACCGCATATATAACACCACGAATTTTGGACTAAATCCAAAAAAGTTTAAAAATCCATGATATTCATAACAGAAAAAGACAAAATTGCAAGTGTACCTACTATCAATAATTGGGTATGAACACTGAAAGGCATAGAAACATTAGTAAAAATATTAGAAATTGTCCATAATATTACGTCCTTATGGATGCGGCACCTAAGCCAAAACCCAATAGAAAATTTCTTTGGGGCCATAAGAAGCTATGGGTGCCACAAATCAAATAACACAAATCCAACGCCAGAAAGATTTGAATCGGCGTTAACAACCTTATTAGTCAATCCTGTCCAGTGCCTCTGGCGCAAATTGTGAAGAAGACCAATGTAA
The DNA here is from genome assembly GCA_947363905.1 of Lithophane semibrunnea. NCBI lineage: Eukaryota > Metazoa > Arthropoda > Insecta > Lepidoptera > Noctuidae > Lithophane > Lithophane semibrunnea. Next base: position 2,995,701 of record OX376207.1, on the reverse strand, counting down.
TGCACTACATGCCCTCATCGTTACGAAGACTAGTGAAGCTGCGACGACTGGTGATATCTTTTTAGATAATGTGAATGAGATTACCCTTACGCCTTTAGAGGAAAAAAGTCAGCCCCAAATAACAAATACAATATGTTTCGGGACATTTAAAAAAAAAATCGAGTAGGTAGGTAGGTAATACGGGCTGGTATCCGCAACTCCACGTCAAAGCGCGTATTTTGCGTACGGAGTACTACGAAAAATCGAGTAATAAGATATTTGGGTCCTGCGAAATTTGTAAGGGTTAATCTCTAAAGTGAAATTGAAGATGATTTTATTAAAAGAAGAGAATATGCCAAATGTCGTTGGCTTTCTAGCCCTAGCCCAGATTTCGTCACATGCATCTCAAACATTCGACAACATAAAATTCATGGTCTTCCTTTTATTTGTGACACTTATTTAAACATCCTTATGATGAAGCCTTTCGATCGGTATGATAAAGCTACAGGGTGATTATTTTTCTCATGTAACGGGTTCGATTCCCGGTTCAACCATGTAATTATTTAAATATCTATGAATTACGCCTATGCACAATCTATGGTTTTGTACTACAGTAGAAAACTAGCTGTGTACAATTTGTGTGTTTACGAAAATGGAACTCGTAAAGTTCTGTTACTAATGGGATGAGAGCAATGGTAAAATGAAAAGCAGACGCTGGTATCTTTCTATATTTTCGTAGTTACTAGACATCTGCGTCAACAATGCCTGCTTAATGTACAGGCGAGATAATAAACGAAAAGGAGTGAAAAAAGTTTCGGCTCGAAATTTATAGAGCATTACTTCACAGAGGTAGCAATGTAGAAACTACAATCCAAGATTTAAACCCTGACGCTAAAATAAAAAAAAACCGAAACGTATCAGGCCTATAGATGATATCAAGTATGTATAAGTAGTATGTATAAGTATAAGTAGTAGTATGTATAAGTCAATATTAACCATCGCATTTTGTTGAGTATACTTAACGTTGTGTTTTTAGGAAACCCTTCAGGCAAGATTTTTTATTTCATTTTTCCTGTGTGTTTTGAATGCATACAAACACAATATGTTAACGGCATCTTCCTACTACAACTTTTGTTTTCTTGCCAAATTAATGGTTAATGAAAAACAAGCGCAACCTTCGCATTAAGAGTTCTTATAAGTTATTTTTATTTTTTGCTTATTTGATACAAATGTCCTATAGTTAACATTAGTAGCTTTCTCATCATTTTGCAACTCCCCTATAGAAGCTTCGCGACCCCTAAAGAGTCCTCCGCTTTAGTAGTGAGTAGTCTCTTTATGACCCACACGTTGAAAAACACTGCTTTAAATAAATGAAACAATCAAAAACGGTAAACTATGATGATGAGATATTGTAAAAACCTATTATTTTTATTAAAAGAGTAACTGTGGAATTTCTTGCCGGCTCTTCTCGATAGGGAACGATCAATTGGAACCGTGCACCTAGCTTCTGACGTTCCCATGTAGGCTTATTTTGATTTGAAAGAAATAAGTACCAACTAAATCAGTTTAGGTTTTTGACATTAATTTTATCATAAAACTAATCCCTTTTAGGTTGTTGATAAAAGAAACTGGATTTTCTCAGGTTGATGATAACATAAAGTAATAATTTTGTCATCTTCTGGTACTTGATAAAAAAAGCCCAAATTTTTGATAAAAAAAACAGATTTTGTCATAAACCTGCGACATAAACAATGAATGATAGAAAATAACATTTAGAGTGTACCATTCTAGTATTATTTTTAGAAGCAATGTATTGATTGAGTCCGGCGGTTCTGACGGCGAAAGCGTCACCTCCAGGGCGTCAGACAGGTAGGGAATCCAAGAATTAATATCTAATTATATAATCGTATTCTTAAACGTAGTGTTTAAATCCAGTGTTGAACTGTATTTTTTTCTCCTTTATAGCTCAAGAGTTTCCTCCGTTGTCTTGTCTCCGGATGGAGAGTGGACTGAGGAGACAGCAATTATAAATAATTTCCCATTTACTGGGACCCCGAGATCATGATCGCTGAAGCATCTTCTAAAGGGCCAGTTGATTATTTTAAAGCTGTTTTCACAGAAAATTTTATGACCAACCTTGCGGGAATTACCAATATGCATGCCCAAATTTTGACGTCCAGGCCACTTAAGCCTAATAGCCGCCTAACAAAGTGGAAAAACACAAATATAACTGAATTGTGGACGTTTTTAGGCATCCTTTTTTTCACGCTTGGTTGAGTAAAATCGCAGATTACTGGAAGGAAAGTACCTATGTAAAATTTAATATAAATAAAAAATAATTAAAAATAAAAAGCATATGTATGGCATAAAATTACATGTTTTGGCGGACCCTAAAGGACTGGTTCATAAAATCTACATGTACTAAAGTTCCTCCGATAATGAAGTTGGTGGTAAAGGGCATGTGGACAAAGTAGTAATGACTGAAGGCAACTCACTCGCTTGATTTCAATAAATGCTAGTTTAAGATTTGAATTTCGAATTACGCGCGAAAAGAAATGGCAGCCACGCGCCAAAGAAGTATACTTTCGACCACGCTTGCCATGTACGCATGCGCGGGGCCGCCTTTTAGTTCGCGCGCGCTCGCCGACCGATGCGAGGGAACGCCACGCGCCGCCGCGCAATTCGATTTGAGTTCCCGTCAATTCGGTTTAGTTTCTATTGTTTTGTGAACTGATAAGTGTATTTAGTGTGAACTTCAACCAATATACTCTACCTATACCGTAACTTTGTGTTTCGTTTTTTGTGAAATCCCGCCCTATCAAGAACAACACTCTTAAAAATTACTTAAATAGCGACCATTCTTTATATATCGCACCCCTAGATAAAAACCCCACTAACTCAAAAAGTACGAGTTTTGAGTTAGTGGCCTTATCGAATTCCTGACTCGAAGACTTATGCATCAATATAACTCGCGTAACGATACCTTCAACCATTGTTAAAAGATGGCGCTAAACGCTGCTTTACTTAAATGACCTTGCCCCGACAGGCGCGAGTACTAGTCCGCCATTTTTAGTTGTCTTCGGATTGGCGTAAGTGACACACGTTTGAATAGTGGCAGATTTTGAGTTGCTGGAGTTTACACGAAATTTATTGAGTAAGTTTCTTATTTATTTTGAGTTGATTGAGTTTTGCTGAAATTTCATTGTAAAAAGTAATAGTTAATTTTGATTTACGGGGGTTTTGATGATTTTATGTTGCAATATTTTTTTAAATATTTCGAGTTCCTCAGGTTTACATGAAAGTAAAAGTAAATTTCGATTTACCGTAGTTTTGTTGAATCTAACTTTAACTTTGTTTATTTTTGCCTGTTCAATGAAATTTGTAATTTTTAAAGAGAAAATAGGTTGTTTATGAAAGGTTCAATTTTTTTATTTTATTTGTTATACAGTAACTAAACACAGTACGTGCTTTTGAGGGTTTTTTGAGTTGGTTGACTTTACTTGATTCATTATTGAATTTGAATATTATTTATTTTTAGGATGATGACAGGGCGAGGAAAACTCATGGTACAAATGATTAACGAAGAAAAAGAGGATCCTGAGCAACCAGCAGCAACAGATGATTCAAGACCTATTACATCTCCTGGTATAGTAACGCTCAATAGTATTAACGAGCCTGAGTTGCCAGCTGAAGGAAGGTTAGCTCCATCACCGAGCATTTTAGAATCTTCTTTCGAGTCTTAATGAGCCTACAAACGCTGAGGAACGACGACGAGCTCCTAAACGTCAGTATGCTACCTCGCCAGTTCATAGCGGCGATGAAAGCGATTTCGACGATTCCGATGCAGATCCGCACTATCTCCATTTCGTCTCGAACTCGCTCCATTTCGTCTTCGTCTAGCAGTTCGAGTTCATCAGGCTCGAGTAGTAGCTCGAGCAGTAGCTCTAGCAGCAGCAGTAGTAACTCAACGAATGAACATGACGATACTGGCCCTAATTGCGAGATTCAACGCAACGAAAATAACAATGCCGATAATAACTACGAGGATCACAATCTGGGTCAAAATATTAATCCAAGTGATGAGACTCTAGCGCAAGAAGGGCCAAAACAATGTAAAAAGAAACTAAGGCAACCGGAGACATGGAAGGTCAATATAAACAAAACCCTCAAAAATTCAGGAAAATCTTACAAGTCGAGGGGTAAACTAAAAAAAGAAATTCCTGCTCGCAAAATTCGACCACCTTGCGGAGAAAAGTGTCGTTTGAAATGTAGTACCAAGATCACCTTAACAACTCGTCAAAAATGGTTTGAAGCATTTTGGAAACTCGGTGATCTTCAGCGACAGAGGGAGTACATTGTACGACATACCCATGAAATAAAGCCCAAATACCGATACTCAAGTACGGAAAACTTCCGGGCTCTAAATACGGCCTTCTATTTTGAAGAAAATAACTCGCGCATTCGTGTTTGCAAGACCTTTTTTAAGGCCACGCTTGATTTAGGTGATCAAGTAATTAAAACAGCGTTAACCAAAAAGACGGAAGCTGGGTTTATAGAGGGAGAGTACAGAGGAAAACATAAAAATCATCCTACGATAGATCCTGTAGTTAAAGAAAGCGTTGTTCAATTTATCAACTCAATTCCACGGGTTGAATCACACTATCTTCGAGCTCAGACTACTCGGGAATACATTCAAAGCGAAAGGTCATTAGCAGATATTTACCGGGACTATAAAAGCTTACGCCAAGCTAATGACTTGCCATTTGCTTCCGAATCAACATTTCAACGCATATTCAACTATCAATTCAACATTGGCTTTTTTAGCCCAAAAAAAGACTTGTGCGATTTGTGTGAGAGCTACAAAAATGCGGATGATGAAAAAAAATTGACATTGCAGCAAGCCTACGAACAGCATCTATTTGAGAAAGACCTAGCGCGAAGTGAGAAAGAAAGGGACAAGAAAGAATCAGATGCTATAGTAGTCGTTTATGATCTCCAGGCAGTAATGCCTATTCCTAAAGGGCAAGTGTCTCTTTTCTTTTACAAGTCCAGAATAAATTGTTTTAATTTTACCATAAGTGATTTGTATGCAAAGAATGTGGACTGTTTTTTCTGGGATGAAACTGAAGGAAAGCGTGGTTCAGTAGAAATCGGAAGCTGTGTTTTAGCTTTCATCGAAATGCTGCTCAATAATCATCCCACTGGAGACATAGATCTAATATTTTACTCAGACAACTGTTGCGGGCAACAAAAAAACAAGTACTTATTGTCTGCTTATGCCTATGCTGTGTTCAATATGAGAGTGAAGTCTATCACTCATAAGTTTTTAATTAGAGGCCATTCGCAAAACGAAGGGGATAATGTCCATAGTGTCATTGAGAAGCAGGTAAAAAGGCACATAAAATCAGGCCCTATTTATACACCACAACAATATACAACATTGATCAGGTCTGCCAAAAAATCTGGACCAGCATACAAAGTGCATGAAATGACACATGACCGCTTTTATGACTTAAAAGTGTTGCAAGAAGCTTGGGGTACAAATTTTAATACCGATGAAAGTAACAACCAAGTTAAGTGGCATGATATAAAACTCCTCAAAGTAGAAAAAGAAAGTCCAATGGCCTTTTTCTATAAAACTTCCTTTGCAGAGACTGAATTTAAAAAATGCTGGGTGAACAAGAGAAAGACTAGACGCACAGTAGAGTCAAATCCTGGTAATACAATAAATTTGAGTTTGAGTAGAGCATACACAGAAAAAATTCGTTTGTCTGAAGCAAAAAAGAAAGATATTAAAGAACTTGTAGACAAAGATGTGATTCCGAAGCCTTACTATGATAGTTTTTACAAAAATGTTTTGTAATGACGTTGCCATTACAATTTTTATAGTAGAAGTAGGTAGACTAGTTTAAGAATTCTGTGCCATTAACAAATTTAATTGATTAGAGAGTACTTATTAAGAATAATAGACCAATAAATAAACTGTGATTTGCAATTTTAAGACTGTGGTAGGTACTATTACTTAAGTAAGTAAAACTAAGATGAAAATAGAGACTGCCTGAGAATTTTATAATGACTGGTTGATTTTATAGTTTTTGGCTTTTATTAATGTTTGTTCAGAGGCTGTACTTATTTTAAGATTGTTCTGATAGTGCGTAAAGAGATAAGAATACTCAAATTTATATTTTTTTATGGGAGATAAGAGTTTTTTTTAAAGGTATTATTGCTGTGATTATTTAAAAAACGCATAATTATTCATTATTGTACGTGTACGATCTCAATTTCATGAAAATGTCTAGTATTTAAGTAATAACTGTTATAAAAAGGACTTACCTAATATTTTATAACACTAATTATTGTATTTAGTTTTCTTTGTTATTCATTTAGTACTTAAATAAATAACTTTCTATTTGAGGACACATTTTATTTATTTCAACTATTTTAGATCTATAAAAACTAAAGCTTGCGTTCCTAAGATTAGCACGTTGCAATCACCCGTTCATAGCATAAGTAACTCAAAACCCCCGACAAAAAGTTATCTTATTTTTGGGGTGAAAAGTAACGTAACTCAATTTTATTTCAGATAAAGTAAAGTAACTTGACTTAGTACACAAAAAATTTGCTTACTCCCGCTGCAAAACTAGAGTAACTCAAAAATCCCGTTATTTTCCACGTTTTTAACTGATTAAATACAAATAAGCTAATTAAACAGCTTCAGAAAACTTTACCTTTACGAATCTCTCATTAGATCTTTGATATCTTTCTTATATACCCTAAAAACAGTTTTTCGTCATTTCTGAAAAATGAGGTTTTTTGAGTTGCCGGAGTCTTCATCTAGGGGTGCGATATGGTAATTTTTTTATAATAGTGTCCAGCTACCAGAAACACTCATATAAAAAAACATACTGTTCTGAAACATTGCTTGGGAATAGAAAAAAAAATCCAAAAACTTTTGAAAGGTGGAAATATTTATAGATGTAATGGAAATGATGTTTGTATCAGTAAATGGAAAGACAAGAGAGATGTGCTCACTATTTCCACTAAGCATTCACCTCACTTGATACCAGTGGAAAATAGGCGTGGTCGTGTGGTCAACAAACAAAATATTGTTAATAAGCCTACAAACAAAATAACAGTATAATGTCTAGACAGATTTCAGACAGAGATACAGACAGATTTCTGTTACTTTAAGATGCCTTTTTTAATACTACAGACGAATCTCGAATTAAGTACTCAAAAATTGATAACCTGTTAAATTATTTTAATGATATGATGAAGAATTTAATTTATCCTGAAAGGGAATTGAGTATTGATGATTCAAAGGTTGGATTTATAGGGCGAGTGATATTCCAACAGTATATTAAAAATAAAATGCATAAGTATGGCATAAAATTATATGTTTTGGCCGACCCTAAAGGACTGGTTCATAGAATCCACATGTACAAAGGTTCCTCCGATATTGAAGTTGGTGGTAAAGGGCATGTAGTCAAAGTGGTAATGACACTCTTTAAAGATAAATATGGTGTCCAGTTAGCAAAAACACTAATAAAAAAAACATACTGTTCTGGAACATTGCTTGCGAATAGAAAAAAAAATCCAAAAAATGTTGTCTTCAAAAAACTTTTAAAAGGTGGAAATATTTATAGATATAATGGAAATGGTGTTCGTGTCAGTAAATGGAAAGACAAGAGAGATGTGCTCACTATTTCCACGGAGCATTCACCTCACTTGACGCCAGTGGAAAATAGGCGTAGTCGTGTGGTCAACAAACCAAATATTGGTAACAAATCTATGAAAGGTGTTGATCGACACGACCAAATGTTAGCCTACTATCCTGGTGAGCACAAATGCATGAGATGGTACAAAAAAAATGGCATTCACATCTTACAAATGATGCTACTCAATTCCTTTTTTTTATTTCAAAAAGGTACAAGCAGTACTCTTTCCTTAGTCATATAGGGAAAATGTACAAAAAGCTTGAATTTCTTCCCCCTATAGCTGACACATTAGCGTCTCAAAAGGCAAGACACATGCCCAAAGAATTGGATAGAAATGACAATGGGTGACGACAAAGGGCGCAAATGTCTCAGGTGCTGGGTAAAATAACAAAAAAGGAAGGTCACTAAAATCATTGCCCGGATTGTGATGTCGAAGACTTTCTTCAACCGCGCAAACGCGTTCATAGCAGCATAGGAAATATTTATTGAGCGCGCAAGTGCGTTTGCCGCACAGGGTCAATAGCTACTTACTTAGCGTTTGCAAATAATTCTTCTTTTTATTCCATATTTTGAATACGCAAACACGATAATTAGCACAAACCATTAATATTTTTTCCAAAGAGTAGCTTGGGAATGAACATTCAATCTGCCTAGCCTTTTCCCCACTACGTTGGGGTCGGCTTCCAGTCTAACCGGATGCAGGTGAATACCAGTATTTTACATGGAGCGGCTGCCTATCTGACCTCCACAACCCAGTAACAGGGTAATACGATACCCCTTGGCAAGATTGGTTGTCAGACAAAGAGTTAAAAAGTATTGATCACGAAGTCACGTGCAATGATTCTGAGATATTATTGGACATGTTATGCGATTTACGAGAAGACGTCATTATGTCTGATGAACCAGTCCCGGGACTAATCAAAGAAAGTAGTAGAATTACATACATAATTTGTCAACAAAGCCAGAGAAATTTAATTTGGGTTATTCCCAGTTGTCGCCACTGGTGACGCCACCAGTGGCGACAACTGGGAATGGCCATTCTTCTAGTTCCCAGTTGTCACCAGTGGCGACAGATGGGAAATATAAAGTGATACGCCTCCGGTGGGGGCGATGCTAGAGCTGAATTATAGTGATGGGGTTTCATTATTGTATCACTAACGAAGTTTTAAATAGGTATATTTTATATTTTCTTAGATAAAACTTTTACACGTTACTTGGGAAGATATATATTTTTATAAATCACAATATTTGTATTTATTGAGATTAAAACTGCACAAGTACAGTTTCCAGTACTACAACTATTACAGATCATATAATTATTTTACTTAAAACTATATTATTAGGTTCTTATCACAAACTAAATAGTAATGAATATGTACATAATTGCAATATATTTACAATCAGCCATAACTTCCGCGCTCCGATCCTGTCGATCAACCCTCTCCACTATGCTGTTGTCGGTTCGTAGACCAGTGACGTAACACTTACCAGTGCATTCCCAACAATGTCAGGGTCAAGTGCGTCGTGCAGTTCTGGTGAAGTTTCGTTAGTTTATATAAAAAGACGTCACGGGACTATTCTGCTTCGCGCAGGTTTCCAATATCATATAAAAAGGAAACATAAAAGTGGGTTAACTGTGTGGGAATGCATCAAACGAAAATACAAGTGTAAAGGAATTATAAAGATAAAAGTAAGTTTTCGGCTTTCATTTATTATTATTATTTATATGAAAAAACTTTTAACATAAAGCTCATGCCAACACGTTTGTGCACGCCCATGCCAACACAAAAGAGAAACAGGCGGCCATTTTGTGCACGCTCATGCCAACACAAAAGAGAAACAGGCGGCCATTTTGTGCACGTTTGTCACTTATTGTGAACGTTAATTTGTAATGAATTATTTTAATAAACTTTATTTTATTTGTTTAATGTACGCTACGATTACTTATATTTTTTATTATTTTAGGATAACAATGTCCTTCATGAAACTGCACACTCATGTACACCTGACTTTAAAAAAAATGAAGTAGATGAGCGACTTTACGGCTGTAAACAACAACTAACAAAAGAAAATTACCCAGCGGTACCACAATGTTACAATGATATGGTCGGGTCCTTTCAAACTTCAGGATTGGACTTAGTATGCAAAGTACCGAGCTTTGAAAGTATTAAATCATCTCTATATAGATTCAGAAATGCAGCAGCCGGAGTAACACACCTTAAATCTAAACAAGGAATCAATGTTCAAATTCCTCCGGAATTTAATAATTTTGTATTGGCTGATTATTCTGATGGTGACAACCGTATCATAGCTTTTTGCATCAAAGAGGCAAAAAAGGTTATGAATGAAGTACATGATTTTTATAGCGATGGAACCTTTAAAAGCTGCCCCTCGCCCTTTATTCAACTTTATAGCATTCATGGAGATTTGGGAAGTACTGTGAACCACACGAACATAGTGCCGCTTGTCTACGCACTTATGAGTGACAAGAAGATGGAATCATACATCATTTTATTTTCCATGATTAAATCCCAAATACCTGGCTGGGATCCAAAGAAATATAAAACTGATTATGAAAGAGCTGCAATGAAAGCTTTAACGACTGTGTTTCCGTCTGTAATTATATCCGGATGCTATTATCATTTTAATCATTCCATTTGGGAGAAGGGTCGTAAGCTCGGGATAACTAAATCTAATGATGAAAACAAGATAAGAGAAGTGGCATTAAGCGCCGTATTGCCACTATTGCCGCCGAATGAAATTTTAAATGGCTGGAAATATATTACTCGCAAGAATACACAAGAAGATGACATTAAAAAATTTAGAGCATATATGAAAAAGCAGTGGATGATAGACGAGTTCATTAAAGTATGGTGTGTATACGGTGAACAGCATCGAACAACAAACGCTTTAGAATCATGGCATCATAAATTAAACCATACAATTGGAAAAAAAAATCCTAACATTATACATTTTTTAAAAACCTTGGTCAAGGATTCGGCATATTATAGAGTTTCTAATAATATGATTACAAATAAAAAGAAAATAAGAAAGAAGAAATATGTACTCAATGATGAGTTCATACAAGATATCCAAATGGAGTTAGTACATGGAAACATGACAGTGGGTCATTGTTTAGAATGTTTGAGGCGGTAATTTTATAAAAACTGACGGCGATTGAAGAATATTAAGTATTATGTTAATATACGGGTAGGTAGTCGTTTTCTTAAAAACTACTCGGATTTTATTTATCAAAAAATACTGTTTACCACAGTAATATATTTGTATAAGAGTATAATATTAAGTAATTCCTATTTAAATACATCTAGCTAAATCGAAAGAGTAAAGTCAATTATTGTAAATAGTATGTTGATCTGTGATAAAAAAGTAGAAGTATAAATTATTGTAAATAATGCATTGATTAATCTGTGATAGACATCGCAGTAAATTAATGAGTAACATAATACCTGTAGATTTAGAAAATTATAAACGTCAATTATTGTGGTTAATATATACAAGTCTGTTTTATAAAAATAACCTAATAATATAAATAGACATAATGCCATACGTTGATTAATCTGTGATAAGAACCTAATAATATAGTTTTAAGTAAAATAATTATACGATCTGTAATAGTTGTAGTACTGGAAACTGTACTTGTGCAGTTTTAATCTCAATGAATACAAATATTGTGATTTATAAAAATATATATCTTCCCAAGTAACGTGTAAAAGTTTTATTTAAGAAAATATAAAATATACCTATTTAAAACTTCGTTAGTGATACAATAATGAAACCCCATCACTATAATTCAGCTCTAGCATCGCCCCCACCGGAGGCGTATCACTTTATATTTCCCATCTGTCGCCACTGGTGACAACTGGGATTTTTTTTGAAAAATATTCCCATTTGTCGCCAGTGGTGGCGTCACCAGTGGCGACAACTGGGAATAACCCAGAAATTTCCAGCAGCAACCCCTGAAGCATTTTCTTTATTCTGCCGGAAACAATCCTGCAGGAGTGTCGAAGACTGTATTAAATAAAGCAAATGAAGTTGAAGTCCCATTGAAATTTCAGGAATTTGTGCTGGCAGATTTTAAAAATCCGGCAGATAAATTCAAGCTTTCTTTTAACTCGAATTTGTAATCCATGTATACCTCTTCCGACTGACTCTACATATCACCAAAATTTATACTCTCGACTTCTCATATTCTTCCCTTTTAACCTCGGATATACGTATGTAAAGAGTATCACTACACTAGTTTCGTTCCTTTACTTTCTGGATTGATTATCTACAGATGTCTAATAGATGTCAGTGTCATGTCAGTGACTCCGATTGTCAGTATTAAGGTAATTTTTAAGAAGTTAAATGGAACAGTAAATAGTCTCCTGTTAAATTATAAGGAAGTATATAAACTAGAAGTAAAGTAAGGCTTTAAATGTTGTTTTTTGTCATTTCAGGTAAGTTACTTTGTTTAGAATGGATAAATTGTATTACTTAGTACTTCATTGTGTTGTGAATAAAAGTATTTTGTTATTTCAGAAAACATAATTTCGTCTTTATTTCACCAAAGCATATTACTATTATACGTATAATATTTTTTTGTTCAAAAGAATCTCGAAAGATAATTCCGAACATTAAAGAATATTTCGCTGATGGTACATTTCACAGTTGTCCGAGTCCATTTGCCCAGATGTATAGTTTTCACGGAGATATGAACACATATGTTGCATAAACTTTTTTCTTTTGCAAAGGAGACTGTCCTTACTAGACTGTAATTTAAATTTTGGACATTCACCCTGCACCCTGTCGCTTTCCGCCTTCTGCTGCTTCAGCCCGAATATCCGTGTTCTCTTTAGCCTATCCAAATATGCCAAAAAATCGTCAACCGTAGGGTCCTGCTCTTGATCTCGCTCCAGCTGATAGGACCGGGAGCTGCCAAGGACCAGCTTGCGCACCAAGATGCCCAGTGGAATAGGGTCCCAAGTTTACACCTCTGCTTTCATGTTGTGCAGAGCGCTTAGCGTCTGCCTCACTACCGAAACAAAATTCCTAATCTCATTAGCATTAGGGAACTTGGTAAGCTTGTCCAAGTCTAGGAGTCTAACAATTGCAATGCATTGTCATAACTTTCACTGACAAGAGGAAGATTACTAATTAATCCTGGAGGAATGATCGCAGGTAATACAGTTTTTGGACGCTGTCCAAGGATGGGACGCTGTAGATTACAGATTTGAATATCTCTCGAAAGTTTACACGGTATATTTGCCTGTAAAATTAGGTATATTGATGTGGGGTAATCTAGTTCTAGAAACGACACTGTTACCTGATTCCGAGGTGTTCCCTTCCTTTTGTGTACCTGTTGACTTTATATTTTCATTTAAAGGAGTCAGATAATGGAAATACTTATTTTCCATGTCCCCTACGTTTTCAATGTCTGACGAATCTAATGTCAAGATGTCTTTGTTATAATTTTCGTATTATTTAAAAGCACCTAATAATCTATCCCCCTTAGTTATCAGCGCTTCAACTGATCTTACATTTAATTCGTTCGACTCGGCCACTAAAGAATATATAATCTGGTGATTGTACCTTTAGAGTATCCCCTGCTCACTCCACTATTTCAACATGTCATGAGTGTATGACAATATTAAAAAATGACAAACCCTATTAATTATAAAACAATTCAAATAAATTACAGTAAAATATTATTTTAGGAGAACTTCAACTCGGGCGTCGTTGTCATGCAGAATAAGATGGCCGCCAGGGTGCGCGTACGTTGTGCACGCTGCACGCCGAACACAAGTAGTACCAACCTCACCGCACTTTTGCACCAATAATGCGAGCGGACCAGATCGCGTCGTTGCAATTATCGCAAATCTTTTATTGTACTCGCCGTGTACTAATATTATAGCAATTCTTGTATAACTTGTATGCTCCACCTTCGCCGCCTTCTGTTACGTCTCGCAGCGAATCTCGCTGAATGTACTCGCCGCGAATTACGCTACAAATTACCGACGGCTCGAAGGACCAATCTTAACTTCGTTTAAATTATTGCGGATTGTATTCTCTGGCACGATTAAAACAGCTTGCACTTGTTGTACAATTTACACGCATGTTAGATGGCGAACGGACGGAAGAGCTGCACCTGCGCGTCGCCTGTGGGGTATGCCCTAGCCTATCGCGCATCATATCACTTTATCTGCTAGTTCCCTTCCTCTTCCAGTCATCGTACTAACATTCCAGCTCGCACACCTCAATCTAAATTCTCTCACACTCCGAGCTTGCGTCTTACGTCGCACCCGCCCGGTCTTGTGCGACAACCCTTGTCCATTTCCCACAGAAGCCGGGTGCTGTTTCTGCGCGTCGCCTGTGGGGTATGCCCTAGCCATGTTGCTGAAAGGTTTTGGCTACGTTTTACGGTCGGCCGCCAGCCTGACACCAAACCTCCTTGGGAATGCTTTTGTTGGTGGTTTACCCGCCAGTAACAGGCATGTAATACCAGGCTCTAAGGTACATTTTTTTTGTGTCCTGTGTGAAAGCAACATCAATATTATAAAATAAATTTTTAAAACAACATCAGTGTTTTACCTAGTTTCAGTTTAATCATTACAATAACATTAACTAACCAGTAAACCTTTTATATCTATCTTTACACAATGTTTATGTCAATATATCTGCTAAAATATCTTCAGTACATAAGTATTTTATAAAAAAAGTCCCATCATTCAAAAACTGTCCGATGGAATGATGCCTAACATCAATATGTTTTTTACGAGAAATCACTTAATGACTCTGAAGATGTTAGATAGAGGTATTTTGCTTGATCAGGAGATTGAAGAGAACGTTATGTCGTTAGAAACATATGTTACTGCTGACAACAATAAAAAGCGACAGCCAAACACGCTTCTTTCTTGCGAAAATTTACATCCAGCTCTTCAAAGACAGAACATCCAGCAAATAATATACTTGAAATAATGAACTTAATCGAGTAGCTACTACGTTACTAAGTGGTTAAGCACAACACTAAAATACATGCTCAACACTAGTTAACTGACATTACTCGTACATGTCATCTGCAACCAGCCATACTATAGGTTCATCATGTACAACCCCTAGATTTACACCATGTGCCCCGAGTCTAGGGTGAGTTCATTATACTAACTATAGTGTGTGCTCCTACCTCCTACCGAGCTGTTACCGTGTGCCATCTGCAATGGATAAGCTCTGTAAGCCTGTCTTGTCACTATATATAACCTGTAAATCCACCTGTCATTCTGCCAGGCAGTCATTGTACTCTCTCTCTCTGCCTGGGTTCTACGTCCCGGCTTCTATATACCAGCTGTGCACGCTACCGAGGCCTTACCAAGGCCTTACCCTGGCCTACCTGCGGCCTATCGGCGCGAGCTACCTGCGGCCTACCGCCGTGAACTACCTGCAGGCCTGTCTCCAGGCCTCCAGGTCTGCTCGTCTGCCACGTGTCTCCGACGTGTGCTACCGGCCTCCGCTGAGCCTGTGCTGGCAGGCTCCTACTACAACGGATGGCCAAGGACGGTACCCTACTATCTACCTAAGTGTGCGAGTGCTCGGAAAGATCAGTGACCTTACCCGCGACCTAGCTGGATCTCCTACTTGCAAATATATGTATTAACTTATCAGGTAGTTTCAATTACTTCTACCTATCCGTTAACGGCCTGCGCAGCTTACCTGCAGAGCCCTAGCCGTTACAATATATTTCTAAAGACACAACATCCAGAATAAGGTCAATCCATTCCAGTAAATGGAAGACGACATATCAGTATGTCTGCTTATAGATTTGACCGACGGCGGATATTAGTCGTTATCCTCCAGAAACCGAAATAAAGGGCAGCGAATATATATTTCCTTGCAAAATAGATGTGATAGAATATCAATGTGAAAAAATAGTACCATTATGTAAGTACTAAGTAAGTCCTACTAAACTCATTATTTGCTAACTATTTTTTTAATATGACCAGTCCTTTTACAAAATTTACCTACATGTCTTTGTACGAAAATCTCTAGTTAAAGATATCAAATTATGATTAAGGGAAAGACTTCGCAAAGCGGTTCTATTCGCTGCTCCAGCGGAATCATACAGTGACTATGTAAGGGAGATGATTCGATCGATTATTTAGAGGTACTTCCATTGCATTACTGAAACGCAATTAATAGAATTAGTTTGTGGTAGCATTAGTGATGTCAATGTAAGAATGGCTGCTATAAATAATGGTGTTACTTCCACTTCTTGACTTATTTCTTTGCTGTCTACTTACTCTAAAAAAAAATCAAGTAATAAAAACTAAAACCCAACTACGACTTAAAAGGTATAAACAAGACACCACAGACAGACAAATTAAAAATCCGGAGTCACACGTGTTAGGGCATAAATCGAACAGATTACGTGTGACTCCGGATTTTTAATTTGTCTGTCTGTGGTGTCTTGTTTATACCTTTTAAGTCGTAGTTGGGTTTTAGCTTTTATTACTTGATTTTTTTTTTGATTCTTTTTGGGTTATAATATATATATTTTTGAAATGTGCTCATTAAGCCCTTTCATTTGATACCCAACATGGTACGATTAAACCATTTTTTTTTTTAAGTTCCTCACTTTATGTCCTCTAGAGGGCGCCATTTTTAATTTAATGTGACTTCACATAGCCTATAACCAGCGGACAATCACGACGCTTCTAACGATACCTCATTTGTCAAATTGTGATAAGTGGTTTGGAAGATAGGAGGGAACAGATGAACATACATACATACATACATACATACATACCGGTCAAAATCATAACCCTCCTTTTTCTTCGCCGTAGTCGGGTAAATAACGAAAAGGGTGTCAGAAAATGGCGATAGGTAGTTCCATAGCAAATAAGCGATTCAGATCGGAAAGAAAATGTTCTAATTGTTGTGAACTGACCATCTACAGTCTCAATGCTCAAAACCTATTTCAGCTCAGCCTGGTCCTCGTAAGGTTAAATTTCTTTTCTCAGGATAGATATCCTCAATATTTGCCCTAAAGTTATTCCAAGACCTTCCATCTGAGGGTGTCCAGCTCTCGAACCATGATAATACAGAGCCCCTAAGGGCCTTACCAGCAGTCAGTCCACGTCTTGCTGCACCAGCCGACATGTTTCAGCGAGGTCCGTGCCGGCTCGCAAGGCGCAGAGGTCGTCCGCGAACATATGCGCCGAGCAATGCTGTAGCACATTACACAGACTATTTACATGCATTAAGTAGCATACGGGACCACTTCCCGAGCCCTGCGGTACCCCGCATCGGACCATTTTTTCATCGCTTAACGTGTCGCCTATCTTGACCCGGTAAGAGCGTGATGTGAGCTAGTCTCTGAACCATTCCTTCAGAGGCTTCTCCACACCACATTCTTCTAAAGATGTTATTAAAGTGTTTGTTTCTAAGGTGTCAAAAGCTTTTTTGACACCTTAGAAACTCCGGCCTGCTACTGAGATATTCCAGATGAACAAATCCAATAACACTTTGCCTAACCCGGGAATCACACCCAGGACCTCATGCTCAGCTGTAGCGCTTACGACCACTAGACCAACGAGGTAGTCAAATGATATAGATTTTATTTTTTGATTTCGAGTTCAAATCGAGTATCATTTATCGATCTCAGATCGCCTTTAACCATCCCTACTTGCGCATCCAATTTTGATTGACAGGTCAAAAGGTGATCGTTCTATAATTTTCATTTATTCGATTACCAGTAACTTATTTATATGATTATGGCTGAGATTCCGTCGACAAGTAGCGGTTTATTTAGTTTTAATTTTGTCACCTCGAAGCGCGGAGGACGTGTAATACTATTAGGAGGTTATCAGTATCACCATAAAAAGGCGTATAAGAATGGCTCTTCTTACTGGCGTTGTGTTCAGTGGCCTACATGTCATGGAACTGCCACTATCATAGAAATACAACGCCAAATGATCAAATCAACAGTGCATAGTTGTTCAGCAAATTATGCTAAAAACGAAATCAAAAGTGCTATTTCGATTTGTAAAACAAAAGTTACAGAAGATTTCAAGAAGACTATTCCATCTGTATATCGTGAAGCTGTAATTTCTTTAAAGGACGCAACTGATACTATCAAAGAATTTCCGTCGTATAAAAATGTGAAATCTTACCTATACACTAAACGGAATAAGGCGATAGGTGTTAAAAAAACGAGGTATTCGAGAGGAATTGATGTAGAAGTACCTGCCATTTTTCAAAGGTTCCTGCTCTTTGATTACAAATATAAAAATAATAGGATAATAGATTTCGCATCTGCGGCGGCGAGGGAAATAATGAGCAGCGTGAATCATTTTTTTGGTGACGGGACATTTAAAACATGTCCACGTCCTTTTCTTCAACTTTATACATTACACGCTGATGTAGGCGGTTCTGAAAAAGAAACCAAAATAATGCCGGTGGTGTACGCTCTGTTATTAAATAAAAAACAAAGTACATATGATTTACTTTTTACTTTAATTAAAAAAAATATCCCAAGCTGGAATCCAAAGAAATTCACAGTTGATTTTGAAGCCGCTGTTATGACGACCATACAAAAGAAATTTCCTGAAGCAGCAATAAAAGGATGCTATTATCATTTTAATAGAGCGATATGGAAGAAAGCAGAAGAACTTGATCTGAATAAAACAAAATTACTCGTAAGCACGTAGCTTTACTGACGGTATTGGCTCATCTACCTCCGGAGGCCGTAAGCGATGGATTTCTCTATATTATGGAAGATAGTCCTAATGATGACGCAGTTACTAAATTCAATAATTATTTTGTTAAACAATTCAATAATTATGGTGTTGCTTTGCTGAAAGGCATCGCACCACAAACAAATTAGAAGGTTGGCACGCCATGTTACATAGAACATTAGGCAAATCCTCTAACATAATTCAATTTTTAAAAACTTTGGAAGAGGATTCTATATATCAAAAAGTAATAAGCCTTAAAAAGAATCAAAGAAGATCGGAAGACGTTGAAACTGACAGGAGGATTAATTATATTGTTAATCGTTTTGTATGTGGTGTAATAACGGTAGATCTTTGCCTGGAGAAATTGTGTCCCTTTATTTTTTAAAGTTTTCACACTTTTCATAATGTTTGTATGTAGGTAGGGGCTGCTTGCCTTCTTCTTCCCAGCTAAACCACTAGGAAGTGGTGAAGGGAGGGCGTTTTGGGGGACTGTCTTATGTAATTTTAACGTTCGAAAAGTGCTGATTCTCAGCCTAGTTTGAATAAATGATTTTTGATTTTCATTTTGTAGGTAGGTAGGTAGCTGTAGGTAGGTAGATAGGTAGGGTAGAGTAAGTAGGTAAGTAAGGTAGGTATTTAGTGCTACCCGTCCGAAGCCGGTGCGGGCAGCTTGTTTGAAATAAATGCTTTGAGTTTGAGTTTAAGGACTATGCGGATTAATTATTTTCATTCTCAGTTAAATGTTATTGATTTATTTGATTTTTAATTTTTATACATTATTATATTAATAACTATGAAATTCTCGCTTTATTATTTTCCCCAATGATTGGCCTTTTCGAAAATAAGTTATGTATAGAATTGGCCATTTTTCTAATTGGCCTTTTGCGAATTGGCCATTTTGCGAATTGGCCATTTTGAGAATTGGCCATTCTGCGCCTAAACCGTTTTTTTACCCAACAGCTACTAATAGGTATACCTGTAAAAGTGTGTCAAAGATAAATTGTAAAGAGAAAAAAAACCCACCTGCAAAAACGCATAACAAACAAAAGTTACACAATATTTCAGGTTATTGGTTTGTTCCCCGCCTGTAATACCAAAATTCTACAGATTATAATGCTTGTTTTTCTCTTATAGGTTACGCATTTTTGCAGGCAGGTTTTTTTGTTTTTTAAATAATTTGTTTTATTTCAAGCTTTTTAGTTTTATTAATCTATATACACCGTGACATTTTAATCGTCTTACAAAGGTGGTCCACTCAATGTATCCGACATAAAATACCTCCAGCCACAATTTTTTTTTTTTACCATTAATTAATATAATAGGTACAAAGAAAAATAAATATTGCATTAGAATTCTGAAACATCCTGTTATTAATGTTTACGTATCAAACGGTAGAACATACCTACGCAGCGCACGGGTCGAGTAGATCATTCCAATACCGAAAGCCAATCAAGCATAGTCCACGTGGACTGTCATCCAATGAGGAGCTCTAATGCTATCCTTTGAGTAGAGCCGCGCGTGTCACGCCCCGCCCCTTTCACTCGAAAAATAAGTGAAGGTCAATCTCGCTCGCAGCGTCTCAGTTGCGGCCGAATATCGGAAGTGGAAGTGCGCGCGCGCTACCGGATATCAAACGTTGTTCGCGATCGTTACAGTGCAAGAAGTGAATAGTTCCTCATAATCATTGTGAAGTAGGTATTCACAATGATTATGAGGAACTATCGATACTGGAATATCGAGTACCTACAAATGGTGCGCCTGTACGCAGTGAGTGGTGACAATTTACGGGGCAAGGAGATTGTACGCTGCGCCAAATAATCTGAAAATGTTACGCAACCGACGTGTGATCAACCCGCAAGTGCCAGGACTGCAATTTCAGTAACTACATATCTTTTGTTTGTTATTTGCTAGGTTAGTAGACATGAGTCAAATTTCTATCTTCAATAGGGTCGAACGAAGACAAATTGATCAGTTATTGAAATCGGCCGTATGTTTGTAACTTTCTTTTTTATTAATCTGCACTTACTATGTACCTATACCCCATTTGAAATAAGATTAGATATTGAAACCAAACCTTTATACAGTCCGTTCAACCGATTTTGACTTCTATTCCGTAGGCATAAGGATGGCATTAAAAGAAAAAAAGGTTACACACATTTTTGCAATAGGGCGAATGAACTCTGTTAAAGATGCCGCCGCTTCAGTCCGTGCCGCCTTTGGAACGCAATGCTCGGACCGCGCTCATAACAGGGTGTTTCAAACTACGTCATGCGTCTTACTATTGATTTTTTTTTTTTTTTTAATTACTCAAATGTTCATAAATACCTATCTTTTTTAATGAATGTGTAGTAGTCATTGGATACATGAAGTGGGCTGCGGATGAAAGACGATTAAAATGCCACGGTGTATATTGGAATTAACTCATTAGTAGCTTTTATTAGATACCAATATTGTATTTTTTTTTAAACATTCCCCTCCCTCTTTTTCTGTTTGCACATGAAATATATAAAAAAAATATAGCCTATGTCACTCCCACAATTAAGACAAACCTAACGACACCTCATAATTATGTTAAAATCCATCAAGCCATTTAGACTACAGAGCGTGCCAAAGAAATAGACATACATACATAATAATTATATACTCTCGAAAAACATTACCATCCTTCTGGGGCAGTCGGGTAATAAATACACTTCTGCTCTCAGTATTACTTTAATGTCATTATTAGTTACCTAGCAACAAGGGGTCGAATATGGACAAACAAAAGATGACCAGCGTATTGTACTCTAGATTCAACCCCCAGGGGTTGAACGTGGACAACGTTTAGGGGTTGAACGTGGACAGGGGTTGAGATTCTAGGGGTTGAATGTGGACTAAACCGGCTGTGTGCATCCACCATTAGCAGTGGTCTCGATCCTACCGATTTTTCGGTATTTCTACCGATATTGGCTCTGTCCTACTGAAATACCGAAATGCTATGATTTTTGCACGATTTCATAGAATACATGGGAATTATACCGATTTATTTACCGATTTTTAAATTGGTAACGAAAATTGTGAACAATTTAATTAAAACATTTCCTGATGTTATAGAAATATTCTAATTTTACTAAAGCGTTCCGATGGCACTCAAATGTTTCCTTTGTTGTCTATTTTCATCTTTAATATTTTAACA
Organism: Lithophane semibrunnea; assembly: GCA_947363905.1. Lineage (NCBI taxonomy): Eukaryota > Metazoa > Arthropoda > Insecta > Lepidoptera > Noctuidae > Lithophane > Lithophane semibrunnea. The sequence continues at coordinate 2,974,099 of OX376207.1, read as the reverse complement.
GTGGCCCATTCATCTGCCAACGCATATTTTCGCAAATTAATCTTATGAATACAAAACACTCTCTCAGTCAATCACTAGTCTATTACAAGCAAAACGACTCTTTACTGGCGCTAATTGTTATGACTTCGAAATTAATTCAAATATGACCGCGGCTATGGCTAAAGAATATTAGTATGATCCTAAAGATAAGTTCATAAATAAACGAATTTGATTGAATATTGTAGCGTACCGTAGTGTTTAAGTTCAGTATTGAACTGTATTTTTTTCTTCTTTATAGCTCAAGAGTTTCCTCCGTTGTCTTGTATCCGGATGGAGAGTGGACTGAGGAGACAGCAATTATAAATAATTTCCCATTTACTGGGACCCCCGAGGTCATGATCGCTGAAGCATCTTCTAAAGGGCCAGTTTATTATTTTAAAGCTGTTTTCACAGAAAATTTTATGACCAACCTAGCGGGAATGACCAATATGTATGCCCAAATTTTGACGTTCAGGCCACTTACGCCTAATAGCCGCCTAACAAAGTGGAAAAACACAAATGTCAGTTACAATTGTGGACGTTTTTAGGCATCCTTTTTTTCATGGGCACTGCTAGAAAAATCGCAGATTACTGGAAGGAAAGTAACTATGTAAAATTTGATATAAATAAAGAATAGTCGTAAAACACGAACTGCCCATAAAAATGAAAGCGACTCTTATATAAAATTCAACATTTGCCAAATCTGTTTATGTGATTATTAAATTGCATCTTTATTTATGCATTGTAACTAAATTGGCAAACATACAAAGGATTTATTGTTTTGAAATTCATATAGATAAATATATGTCTAGGGACATATTTCTGTTGGATGGTTGGATTTTTTTTTTTAGGGTGAGTGATTTTCCGACAGTATATTAAAAATAAAAAGCATAAGTATGGCATAAAATTACATGTTTTGGCGGACCCTAAAGGACTGGTTCATAGAATCCATATGTACAAAGGTTCCTCCGATAATGAAGTTGGTGGTAAAGGGCATGTGGACAAAGTAGTAATGACACTCTTACAAAATTACTTAAATAGCGGCCATTCTATATATATGGTAATTTTTTTATAATAGTGTCCAGTTAGCAGAAACACTCATATAAAAAAAACATACTGTTCTGAAACATTGCTTGGGAATAGAAAAAAAATTCCAAAAACTTTTGAAAGGTGGAAATATTTATAGATGTAATGGAAATGATGTTTGTATCAGTAAACGGAAAGACAAGAGAGATGTGCTCACTATTTCCAGTAAGCATTCGCCTCACTTGATGCCAGTGGAAAATAGGCGTGGTCGTGTGTGTGTTCAACAAACAAAATATTGTTAATTAGCCAACAAACAAAATAACAGTATAATGTCTAGACAGATTTCAGACAGAGATACAGACAGATTTCTGTTACTTTAAGATGCCTTTTTTAATACTACAGACGAATCTCGAATTAAGTACTCAAAAATTGATAACCTGTTAAATTATTTTAATGGTATGATGAAGAATTTAATTTATCCTGAAAGGGAATTGAGTATTGATGAATCAAAGGTTGGATTTATGGGGCGAGTGATATTCCAACAATATATTAAAAATAAAATGCATAAGTATGGCATAAAATTATATGTTTTGGCCGACCCTAAAGGACTGGTTCATAGAATCCACATGTACAAAGGTTCCTCCGATATTTAAGTTGATGGTAAAGGGCATGTGGACAAAGTGGTAATGACACTCTTTAAAGATAAATATGGTGTCCAGTTAGCAAAAACACTAATAAAAAAAACATACTGTTCTGGAACATTGCTTGCGAATAGAAAAAAAAATCCAAAAAATGTTGTCTTCAAAAAACTTTTAAATGGTGGAAATATTTATAGATATAATGGAAATGGTGTTCGTGTCAGTAAATGGAAAGACAAGAGAGATGTGCTCACTATTTCCACGGAGCATTCATCTCACTTGATGCCAGTGGAAAATAGGCGCAGTCGTGTGGTCAACAAACCAAATATTGGTAATAAGTCAACTAACAAAATAACAAATCTATGAAAGGTGTTGATCGAAACGACCAAATGTTAGCCTACTATCCTAGTGAGCACAAATGCATGAGATGGTACAAAAAAATTGGCATTCACATCTTACAAATGATGCTACTTAATTCCTTTTTTTTGTTTCAAAAAGGTAAAAGCAGTACTCTTTCCTTAGAGTCATATAGGGAAATTGTACAAAAAGCTTGAATTCCTTCCCCCTATAGCTGACACATTAGCGTCTCAAAGAAAAGACACATGCCCAAAGAATTGGATAGAAATGACAATGGGTGACGACAAAGGGCGCAAATGTGCCAGGTGCTGGGTAAAAGAACAAAAAAGGAAGGTCACTAAAATCATTGCCCGGATTGTGATGTCGAAGACTTTCTTCAACCGCGCAAACGCGTTCATAGCAGCATAGGAAATATTTATTGAGCGCGCAAGTGCGTTTGCCGCACAGGGTCAATAGCTACTTACTTAGCGTTTGCAAATAATTCTTCTTTTTATTCCATATTTTGAATACGCAAACACGATAATTAGCACAAACTGAGCAATTGATGGGAGACACTTTTTAATTCTGAAAACAGCATCCAAACATTCACTGCTCAGCAGGTACAACATGTATTTTCCTTTGTTGCTTTTAATCCAACATTAGACTTCGAATATGTAGAAGAAATGGATGATAATGTTTTCGAGTATTGGTTATTTATGCTTAACAAAAGAAAAAAATCAATACTCTAGTCACTAGTAATCAATATTCAAGAATACCCTCGACTTATACAAATAAGTAGAGGAAGTTTAGGCTTGGCAGTGTAATTTAAAAATGAGAACAGGTGATTCTGATGAAAGAATTTCTGCCCTGGTTAGAGTTCTACGTCGAACCTTGGAGTCGTTAATTGCAAATTACCACAAAGAAGAAGGAAAAATATACGGATCAGCAGTCACACCAAACTCACCCCCCCATCTAAAATTTGGAACAAAACGTTACCGATTTTAATGTCGATGAAATATATAAATAACAAAGACAAAGAGGTAACTGTGCCATCTCTTACCAGTTGGGTAAAAAGTATAGAAGGTTTTAAATTAATCACAAATAGGTTAAAGTCAGAAGGTATAAATTCGTTCCTATTACATAAAATATACCAAGACCCTTTGAAAAACTTTCTTGGGGCGATAAGAGCTCATGGCTATAATAATGTAAATAATGTAATGCCCAACTCTGCAGCTTTCGAAACTGGATTCAAAACATTATTAGTAAATAATATAACATCCCCACACTCCCTACAGGCAAATTGTGAAAAAGATGACAATGGTGCCGATTCTCTTGTCACAAATTCTCTAAACTAAACTAAAAATCACTAAAATTTAGTTTATTCCTGTCAAACGACGATTTCCTATTCTGAAAATAGACTAAAGTGACACAACTTAACTATAATTTAGTTTGACAGCAATAAGATGGCACTGAGTTTTAATTTAGTGAAAATGCTATTCTGAATTTGACGTTTTAACCAACATTTTTGTTCTATATCTAAAATCCTCTAACTAACTCTGACTATTTTTAATCACGATTAAAAATGTGTGGAATAAAATTAGATGTCATGAACTAAAATTCAAACCAACACCTCGAATTCAGTTGCAAAACGGTACTGTATCTTTTTTTTATTTTCTTTTGCTTATATCTCGAAAACGGTGTGTCCTATCGCAAAAATAATGAAAATTTTGACCCCCTTTGCAATCCTCAAACCCGTAATACTCAACATGTTGGTATTTTTTTTTTTTGTTTTCTTCCAAAAAGTGAAAAATTCCATATAAAAATACGTCGAGACGGCGACATTGCAAGCCTCTCCGGCTCAAAAAAAATCACGTCGTAGGCAAACAAGTAGGTACCAAGTGGAGTCGCGATTGTCAAATTCGATTTTAGTTGTGTCAAAATAATTATTAAAAGAGATTTTTTTTGGCAGAATAGCTCTGATTCTCATAGTAAAAAGTAAGGAATTTTAGTGATAGTTTAGTTTAGTTCGGTGTAAAAGAGAATCGGCACCAGTATTTGTTTAAATTCACTAAAATCATTAATAAACCAAAACTGTAATGTGGAGAATACAAATTAAATAATGGAAATTATTGAGGAACATTTATATATTATAATAAATACACAAATAATTCGCAGAAATGCGCGGCCATAACATATTGTAGTGGGTGGATAGCAACCAAAGCAAAAAAGTTTATTTAAAAAAAATGAAAAACTTGTCGAAATGATTTAATTTCTAAAAATACGGAAGATTTCCATAATTTTATAACAAAAAAAGTTTTTTTTTTTACTTTTTTGCCTAAGTAAAATTAAAATGCATCACATTGGATACTTTAAATAAATATAGACATATTGAAAAAAGTTGTCAATATATAAGGTGCTATAAAAATATCGGCCACGGCTGCAATGGGAGACAGTATTGTGTTTATAGATTACAATAGTAAAGATAAATTATTGATCATTTGTCATATTTTTTTTCATACAAAAAATTGGTATTGATTTATTGGCATAAGACCATCGCGTAGACTTAATAAGCTGTTGTCGAACCGCGCAATTCAATTCGCAAAACGCCGGCGCAGTTCATACACTGTTGCCATTCTTATCAAACAATGCCGCTGCGCGCCGCGCCGGCCACTCGCTCGTCAAAGCGCAGCCCCGCGCGCCCCCACCCTGACACGCACTACCCCGTTCGTCGCACGCGCTAGCCGACCGCCCCGCCCGCCCGCTCGGAAGTTAGTTTTAGCGGTCAGCGTCGGGAAAATCGCGCGCGCTTTCTTTTAAAAATGCCACCCAGAGGACGGTATCCAATCAAGAATATCTTGAAATGGTATTGTGCTACCGCGAGTGTAACTCCATAACTGCGCATGCAGTAAGCTTATACCAGCAGAGGTTTGGTGTGCGAGTGAGTCATCATACCATTCTGGATGCAGTGTACAGATTTAGAGAACACGGCGGCTTTGACCCGCCTCCGGTTGACGCAGGCAGGCCTCCATATTCTGCCGAACTCGAAGAAGAAGTGTTGGTCTTCTTCCGGCGTCATCCTCTTGCGAGCACCAGGGATGCTGCTCGAGTCTTCGACGTGAGCGACAACTACGTGTGGCGACTTTTAAATCGGGAAGGGCTCGATCCTTACCACTTCACAAGAGTACAAGAATTGCATCCACATGACTACGCGGCTCGCCTTGCGTTTTGTAATTGGATTCGAGAAAAACGCCGCAACATTCTGTGGACTGACGAGTCCACATTCACACGGGTTGGTATGTTCAACATACACAATGCGCATTATTGGATTGAGGCGAATCCTCGTGTTGTGCGGCCTGACCTCTTTCAGACTCGGTTCAGTGTTAATGTGTGGGCGGGATACTCGGCAACAGAATTCTAGGACCAGTGTTCTTGGACAGACTGAACGGAGACAAGTATCTGCGCTTACTACGAACCCGTGTGAGAAGAATGTTGGAACGTATTCCTCTTGAACAGATAAGAGGGCTGCACTTTCAACATGATGGAGCACCACCTCATTTCGCCATCAGCGTACGGGAATTTTTAAATCGTGTGTGGTACGGCGGTGAAAGTTGGATAGGCCGAGGAGGGCCAGTGCCGTGGCCTCCTCGCTCGCCCGATTTAACCCCTCTAGACTTTTTTTGTGGGGTCGTGTAAAGGACCTTGTGTACGGCCAAACCGGACATGACATTAGAAGTGTGGAAGAACTAAAAAGGCGCATCAATCGCGCATTTAGGCAAGTAAAAAGTGAAACGGACACATTAAATAAAGTGAAGAGACATGTCCGTAAGCGTGCCTACATTTGTGTGCAACGCGAAGGTGGACTTGTGCAACAGTTTTGTAGATAAGTAGGTAGGGAGTGTGTAAATACGGTGCAATTGTTATAAATAAGATGATTAACTTTTAAACACGCCAAGTTACAATTAATCGTTATTTAATGTAAGTACCTATTGTTTAAAAATATTAAGAAAAAAATTGCGATTCTTACACTAACTTGACAGTCCAAAGCCTGTTTTAAGTGTGATGGGAAGTTTATCATCTTATTTACGTCAGTTTTTTGGAAGAATGCGGTAGCTGGTAAGTAATTGCACTTTTAAAACACTTGTTTGCCTGCGTATTATTGCGTACCAAGTAGATTAGATAGTGACGAACTAGTCAGCTGATTTCAGTTTTCATTCACAGAACAGATGGAAAGAGATAGCACACATCGCGCATAATTTGTGAACCACGTTATGCAGAGTAGAGACAATGTTTATTTAACTACTTTATTTTCTCAAATTGATTTAACTGTGCCGGGGTACGAAATTTCTTCACTATTGTAATCTTTAAACACAATACTACATCCCATTAAAGCCGTGGCAGTTTTTTTGATAGCACCTTATATAATGCTCATTATAACAGTTCACGTTGACTTAAATTTTATTAAATGTAAAAAAAAAAGTTATATAATTATTTGCTCCATTAAAGAGTTGTGTTCTTCACAATGAATTGGTGCAAAGTCAACAATGTCCTCACAGGCAAGAGCTTTATAATTTTTGTAGTGAAATAATTTTTGTACGGACTCGAGAAAATTACACTAAAACAAAGGGTGCGAAACGAGAGGGGCAAAAAGGTTTCGAAATTAATGTGTAATTTATAAATTAATTCAATCACATATTTTTGAATCATTAATCCTTTACCCCATGACCCAAGATCCGCAAAGGTACGCCGCGAAATTCAAATTTGAATTAACCATTATAAAACAGCAATTCATACGTAAGTACCTATACTTATCGACTTATACGCACATATACAATATGTCCGGTTTCGGACTGTACAAACTTAAAGGGGTGGTAGTTTTCTCTATTCTATCAATAAAATTATTCTAGATGTAGGGTCGGAACCTATCCCCCCTTAATTGGCAGCCATTTTGGTGTTTTGATCGCCTTTTATGGAGCGTGCATACTAAAAGTACAATAACTTTAAAATTTAAAGCCCAATTTCATAAAAAAAATACGTTTAGCAACGGAAAAGTATTAACAATGGGTTAAATAACTCAAATAATACCAAAACATGCTGCATCATATTGAAATAAAAGATCAATTTTAGGTTAAAAATGACTTATTTTTTTTTTGTTAATCAAGGTTATTACAAAATTCACCCCGGGGAACTAGCTTATGTTTAGTTCACCTAAATAATGATACCAAAAAATTGATTATATGACAATTAGTTTAAGAGATATTGTTGCTTGAACGCAGCTCTTCCGTACGTGCGATATGAATGAGCGCCGCATTCCATGGGGAAGCAGATAAAAAAAGGTTTTCTGCGTATTATTGAAGTGAGAATGGCACAAAATACACATTTCGGGGGACGACGCGAAAACAAAAGAAGTATTCATCAAATAAAACTAGTTTTTTTTTTATGAGTCCTTTTCTTCTAGTTATTGAGGCTACACCTAATTTGCTCCTGTGCGTATTTTCGTGTGACGTGACGTTCTAATAATTCGTTATGGGAAGTCGTGCTCGTGAACATTCTAGTGGACACATTGCTGATATGCATTTTGTGTACGGATTTTGCCATGGAAATTCAAGAGCTGCTGTGCGGGAGTATCAAAGGCGATATCCGAATCGACCAATACCGAATCACCAGACATTCAGTGCAATTCACGCTAGATTAGCTGAATATGGTATAAGGAGGGCTCAAGTTGAACGTAATCAACATGTATCTGTGCATAGTGAAGAAGCGGTGCTGAATTTAATCATCAGAGATCCAAGACTAAGTGTCCGTCGTACTTCATCGCGTTTAAGAATATCACGATGGACAGTCTGGAAGATTTTGAAGAAAGAAGGCCTACATCCTTATCATTTTAGGCGTGTGCAGGATATTAGAGAACCAGACTACACTGCACGATCAGGATTCTGTGTATGGGTAACACAAAATATGTGACGAACACCTGCATTTTTAAAACGTATAATGTGGCCAGATGAAGCGACATTCACAAGAAGAGGAATTACAAATTATCGAAATCTACACTTGTGGCTGGCTGAAAATCCACATATTGTTAGACCTTTAACGTTCCAGCATGAGTTTTGCGTAAATGTGTGGGCAGCTTTGATTGATGATCAATTAATTGGTCCTATTGAACTCCCAAGAAATTTAAATGGCCCAAGATTTTTAGAATTTTTGAATAATTAATTTTGGGAAGCGTTATCAGAATTGCCACTGTCATATCGCTGACGCATGTGGCTACAGTTAGACGCAGCTCCACCACACTTTGCCCGAGCAGTTAGAAGTCACCTAGACCAACATCATTCACAGTGGATTGGTCGCGTTGGTCCCGTAGCCTGGCCACCGCGTTCACCAGACTTAACGCCACTAGACTTTTATCTTTGGGGTTGGATGAAGCCAAAAAGTTTATTTTGAGCCAGCCAACACCAGGGATGACCTACTGGAGCGTATTCGCGTTGCTGCAGCAGAAATTAAGGGTGATACGAGCCAGTTAAGGCGGTCAACACAGCAGGTGGCGATCCGAGCTACTGCGTGCCTTCAAAATGGCGGGGGGCATTTTGAACTACTTTTATAATTTCTTGTGTGTTGTAAATAATAAATAGTAATTAATACTTGTTATTTGTTTATCATTGAACTGTGATTACTGTAAATATCTACAGAAAAACTAAATGGTTATGAACTCACTACCTACGCAAGCCTATGTTCCAACAACAATATCTCTTAAACCATTAGTCATAGAATCAATTTTTCAATTTTTTTTTTTGCTTTCCTGTAATTTAGATACATGCGAGATCTATATTATGGCAAGGACTTTCGGTTAATGCTGTGTATGTGTTTAGTTGGTAAGCCTTTAAATAAATAAATAAATATAATACGTATCACGTATTTTAATATGTTGATGTGCTTAGGCAAGGCCAATTCTAATTATGCAGCTGCGCACAGTACCGTCGGAGCGTGCGTTCCAACGGCTACATAACCGTATGTTCACCACAGGCAGTACTTATGGGCACGAGTCACAGCACGCTGATGCGTGAAGACCACGAGAGCGCAACGCGGAAATCGAGGAACAAGTTTTGGATATGTTTTCCGCCGACGCCACGCACAGCATACGCTCTGTTGCTCGACATTTATAGGCTAATCACATGCTGGTTTGGAGGGTGCTGAAGAGAGATGGTCAGCACCCTTATCACGACCGGCGGGTTCAATCCCTTCTGCCCGCTGATTGCGAACCTACAATGGACTTTTGTAATTGAATCTTATGAAAAGTCGAAGAAAATTAAGGTTTCTTGAATCGCGTGCTTTTCTCCGATATATGCTCGTTTGTAAGAACAGGTGAATTCAACTGCTACAACGAACACGTGTGGGTATGAAACCGAGTAACCAGTTCCAACATTGTTGGCGTGTTAACGTGTGGTGAGCTGGTATCCCTGTCGGAGACCAGATTATTGGGCCCACAATGAATGGTTTAAACTACCTGTCTTTCTTGAGTGAAGAGTAGCTTTAATAGACCTAAATTTCCATCGCTCAATGTGGTTTCAATATGACGGCGCTCCTCCACATTTCTCGCGTTTTTTTTGTGCGTGGATTGGCCGGGGGGGACCAGTTTCGTGGCCAACATGGTCTCCCGATCTTACGCCTCTAGATTTCTATTTATGGAGTCATGTCAAACAAATGGTTTTAAAAAATGTGTGATTTTAAAAAAGCCCTTTTCAGTGCTGTCTAGCGTGGTTTGCTGAGCGAAGAGGCATCATCATATCATACGCAAAATCAATTGCAGAACCAAAGACCACAGTAGAACAGCTGGAACATGGTTTGACAACCCTTGTTTACCTACCTGCGCTGTTTTTGAATTGTTAGATGCATTTAGCGACAATGATACATATGAAGCAGTTCAAAAAAATACAAAGGATGATGAAAAACCAACGGTTTGATTGGTACAATTATTGTCGAGAAACAGTAGTGGTCTCAGAACTGGAAAACCAAAGCTAAAGGCCACTCATCGGAGGGCCTGGAAAAATAGTTCAAATTGACGAATCCAAATTTGATAAAAAGACCATCTGATGCATTTGTGCCACTGATAAAAAAGAAAATGTTCAGGAGAGCTCTATTGTCACACAGACTTTTGGAGAGCTTATGACTGCCTTTCCGAACATGGTTCGATAAAAAGTTCCAAAATGTTATAATTATTCTGGAGTATCGTACACATAATTTCACAAAGTGTGGTATCATATTTAATCCGAATCCTAACTAATATTATAAATGCGAAAGTGAGTTTGTTTGTTTGTTGTTTATTTGTTTGTTACCCTTTCACGCTAAAACGGCTGAACGGATTTAGATGGTAGACCATGACCTGGAATAGGACACAGGATACTTTTTATCCCGATATTTCCACGGGATCGAGGCTTATACGGGTGAATAGGAAATAAATGTATAGAGTCTGTCAAGCGAGTCGAGTCCACAACCATTTTACTGATTTCTTATAATGGCAATACTATTATCTGTCAAACAGATTGTCACAATTTCTGTTCTAACCTCGAAGCATTCCGGTTTTTGTTGAATTTTTTAATGTTATAATGCCAAAACCTATTAAAAGTAGTGTCAGGAGCCTGCTGTTTACAATGATTAATAAATATAATCATGTAAAGATTGAATCTGATTTTTGGATGAAATTGTTTCAACAACAGGTAGGTTGGCTACAAAATGTTGATACTTTTAGCACAATTGTCTAATTTTGTTTATTTTACTATGATGTGATCACGATTTCGGTTTTGGTTTAGATTCAGACGTCGTATACATGACATTGAATCTCAATGGGGCACCTATAAGTGAAAAGTATTATAAGAGATTGTTGTCATCTTTTTTCAGCCACCTTGGATGATGAATTAATAAAAAGCACAATTGATAATTTAGTTAAGAAAGTCATAGCCATAGATGAGAATAAAAAAATGAAATCTGAAACAGACTATTTGACAAAAATTGCTGCTATGACAGGTTAGTACAGATTTATTTGTTTACATTGTTTGCATTTTCTACAAATATTATCATAAAATTTGTGCGTTTGATACTGAACTGACATATTGAACTTTCAGATTTAAGTGTGAAAACACTGCGAAGAATTAAAAAAGAAGGTGCTATTAACCAAGGCGAGTGGAACACACCGGGGAAAAAACGTCCACGACAGCCAACTGTAGCCAATCTGGATAATTTTGACTTATCAGCCATACGCAATAAAATTAATGAATTTTACTGTGTGAAAAAGCAAGTTCCAACTCTACGAAGTTTGCTTGCAGATTTAAGAGAGTCAATTGGATTTACTGGATGTCATGAAACATTGAGACAATTATTACTCAAAAATGGATTTGAATTCAAAAAAAATAAAAATGAGAGATCTCTTCTTATTGAAAAGTATGAACTAGCTGCATGGCGACATAGGTATCTCAGAGCTATTGATGAAAAGCGGAAACAAGGAAAATTAATAGTTTATCTTGATGAGACCTATGTCCACCAAAATTATAAAGTAAAAAAATCATGGCAAGGGCCATCAACAAGCGGTGTAATTGACAAAATATCGTCAGGCAAAAGACATATTGTTGTTCATGCTGGATCCGAAAAAGGTTTTGTTCCCAATGCATTATTGGTATTCAGTACTAAATCAAAAATGGCAGATTATCATGATGATATGAACACAAATAATTTTATGAAATGGTTACGTGAAAAATTAATTCCCAATTTAAGTCAGCCCAATGTCATTGTTATGGACAACGCTAGCTACCATGTAACACAAATAAATAAGCCACCATCTATGAATGATTTAAAGGCTGACATTCAGAAATGGCTAACTGAAAATGGAATTCATTATGAAGAATTCTTTACAAAGGCTGAGCTTATGTGCCTTGTGAATGAACATAAAACAACTCCAATGTATGAAGCTGAAGAATTTTTGAAACAACATGGCCATGAGGTTTTGAAACTTCCGCCATATCATTGTGACCTGAACGCAATTGAACTCATATGGAGTTTGGCTAAAAGAAAAATAGCCAGCAAAAACTTAGGGATTCCAGGTAAAGAAATGGAGAACCTTATAAAAGAATGCTTTAATAGTGTCACAGCCAATGATTGGAAAAAATGCACAGATCACACTATTAGTGTCGAAAATAAGTATAAAGTAAGAGGCAGGATATCCGAAACCGAGTTGGAACCCTTCATCATTTCTGTGCGTAATGATTCTACTGACAGTGATTACTCATTTGAAGGCATTGAATTTCTTGATTCTGATTTTAGTTCTGATGAATAAATACGTACATTGAAATGCTTTTTTTTTAATTTATCCCAAGTATTTTTTTTATCAAAATTCAAGTATCAACAAGTTTTCTGCGTGCTATATCAGTGTTGACACCTGAAAGATTTTTGAATTTGCCGCCTTTTTCATGGGACTAGACTCGCTTGACAGACTCTAGTATGACATTTATACATACATTTATTTCCTGCGCCGGCGCCGGCCGGTTTTCTTTTATACAGTATGTAACAAAAACCCTGTCCGATCCATTAAGAGCCCCCGCACATTGAGCCACTAGTGGCGACCACATTAGAACGACTAGTGGCCGCCACAAGTTGCGGACGCGTTTCTCCATACGTTTTGTATAGCATCGGCGCACACCGAGCATTTGAGTGGCCGCGTCCGAGCCACAAACTGCGGGAGTCGACCGCGCTCGCTACTTGTCTCGTGTGTGTGTTTGCTCGCTAATCGCAGATCCGTTGAGCCATTAGTTACGCCAGTGAATTTAAAAAAAAGTAAATATTTTATTGTTACCCCACTCAAATGCTGCCTGTGAAAGGATATTTAGCCAAGTCAACGGTATTAAAACGAAGAAGTAAACGCGTAATGTTTGGATGGGTATTATAGACGACTAATTAATTGGCCCACATTTTTAACCCCGAACACTACATGGTGAACCTAAGAAATCATTTAACAGCACTGCTCACGGATGTATCGGAAGAAAGAAGAGCAAACATGATTTATGTGTGTCCAGCCCACTTCCGAATCATAATTCGACAATTGCTGGATGAAAACTAACTATCCAAACCGATGGATAGGGTGCGGTGGCCCGATTTCATAGCCTGCACGAAGACCCTGATCTGACGCCGCTAGACTTTTACGTCTGGTGTCATACGAAGGACCTAGTTTATGTGACCCCAGTAAATTCTTGCTCTGTTGATCGCTTATGTGAGGTATATGCAGAGGTTGAAGGCCATACTTTCTTTAAGGTATTATATTTATTTATAGCCATAAACATGTTAAAGCTTGATAAATCACTTTTTAATAATAGTTTATTATAGATTTGTGACGGTAATCTTTTAATTTTAAATGTAAATGCAAAGTTTGGTGGAGCTACACATGATTTATTATAAGGTCTTCTCTTTTAATTTTAAATGTGAATGCAATGTTTGGTGCAGCTACACATGATTCACATATTATATGGTCTTCTAGTAGAGTTGAATCATAATATGCGTGAACTTGATTTATAATAGTAAAAAGATCGAATCTATAGGAGTTTTCCTGAATTGTGTCTACAGAAACTTATGTTTCAGGTGAATCTGTATAACCACAACGCCCTTGGCTTATGATACCTATCCTCAATGCAGTTCAAGGTTCTATTGAAGAACGATACACTCAAAAGCATGTGCAACCCCGTAACTGCATTGAGCGCTGTTTTGGATTACTCAAAGCGCGGTGGAGATGTTTGCTTAGAGACAGGGTTTTTCACTACCATATTCATGTTGCTATCAATATTACAATGGCATATTGTGTGTTACACAACATAGCTTTGAAAGCTGGCTTACCATCAGCACAATCACTTCCTGCTGACATGACGATGGGGATGATATAACCAACCATGCAAGATCACACCCACTGCGACTGTGGGTAGCCAAAGTGAAATAAACCAAGGAAGAGCCATGCGGAATTGTTTATTGAATAATCATAATTTAAACTTTTTATGTAAGTACTTAATATTTAATTTATCAAATAAATATGAATAATACTTTATTAATAGTATTTTGAAAATGTCCAGTTAATTTTATTTTCAATGTAATGTACTTAGTTATTAAATCATTAATGAAACAGCTTAATTATTCATTATCTATCCTATTATCAAACTTTAAATGAAAATAAATTACCTATTATGTTAGTCATTCTTACTTTCAAGACTAAAATTTAAAGTATCTCAATTATGACATATCAGTGAATAACGACATTATCATCCCATAATTGAGATTACACACTCTTCATGACTTTTATTCCTTTGTTTTGTTTCAATTCTAAATAATTTGATCTCCTAATAGTCCATTCATCCTAGTACTTATTATCCACATCTTATCTCTCTCTCTTATTCCTTTTACTCACTTAGCTTTCTCTTCTCTCATTCCAGGGTGCCTCTAGGGTTGGCTTGTCAATATGTTGACCCGTAGAGCTGCATCCTTGGAGGAAAAACTGAAGGCTACATTGAAAGAGCTGGAATCTAGTAAAAACCAATGCAATCAGCTGCTACAGCACAGGGAAGTTAGCGAGGTGGAAGTACTATTAATCTATCTATATATTAAGTAAAATTTTTTCTTACTTAATCTATATATTAAGTCTAACTATATATTTTTTCTTACTTAATCTATATAATTTTTCTTACGTAATCTATATATTAAGTAAATTTTTTTCTTACTTAGCTTTGTGGCACGAGAACGGCGATAGTTCGACTGCCTTTCTCATTCGTTCGTCAGGGACGATACCTACGATGTCCCAATCATTGAAGGCGCGCGCACTCGAAGCGAGAAAGACCCCGGTAACAAAAATGGTCTGCGTCAGGATGACTGGACCAAGGAAGATTTTGGAAGTTTGGGCAATACCAAGTTTTAGTACCTATTTCGTACTATTTGGTACCAGACATCAAATAATTGGTACCTCGCTAAACAGCGAAAACTATTACGAGGAAAGTGGCCAGCCATTCTGACTTCAGAATGGCTGGACCAAGCAGGTTTCACCTAGTTGTAGGCGTTATAAGTAGTTCATCTTTTCATTAAAATTTAGTACCTTATTGGTACCTCAACATATGTTTTTCCTAGATTTTTTCGATAAGCCAAAAAAAAGTTAGACCTAGAAGAAATTTTGCATGTAATCTGGAGCACGTTGATTTCACCTAGTTGTAGGCGTTATAATTAGTTTATCTTTTCATTAAAATTTAGTACCTCGTTGGAACCTCCACATATGTTTTTCTTGGATTTTTTCGATAAGCCAAAAATAAGTTACATCTACAAAAACTTTTGCATATATAATAATGCTTATTTTTGTACAAAGAAAATAACCGAAAATAAATCATAGCACACATAAATATTACGTATATTTATTCATTGATTGATACATTAATATTTTTTTTCATATGCAAAAAAAAAATACTTGAGTTTAAAAAAACACGATTTTTGTATGGGTATACTTTAATTCTTTACTTTACTTTATTTTTATAATTTTTTTTATACAACGGCAACAGAAATACATAATCTGTGAAAATTTCAACTGTTTACTTATTATGAGATACAGCCCGCTGACAGATAGACGGATGAACAGCGGAGGTTTAGTAATAGGGTTCCGTTTAGTATCCTTCGGTTACGGAACCCTAATAATATCACTTTTTCAAATGCCATTATTTATCATTCAATAAAGATGGATTTAAAACGTACAATTATGTGTATAAAAATATTTTACAAAGATTCAAAGATTAATGTGTATTTATCATTCAATAAATATGGATGTATAATTTAATATTTAAACTTATTGGTGTATAAAAAAAAAATCACTGTATAAAAAAAAATACAAAGCTTCTTGTATGTGTAACTTATTTTTTGGTTATCGAAAAAATCTAAGAAAAACATATGTGGAGGTTCCAACGAGGTACTAAATGTTAATGAAAAGATAAACTAATTATAACGCCTACAACTAGATGAAATCAACGTGCTCTAGATTACATGCAAAATTTCTTCTAGGTCTAACTTTTTTTTGGCTTATCGAAAAAATCTAGGAAAAACATTATGTTGAGGTACCAATAAGGTTCTAAATTTTAATGAAAAGATGAACTACTTTATAACGCCTACAACTAGGTGAAACCTGCTTGGTCCAGCCATTCTGAAGTCAGAATGGCTGGCCACTTTCCTCGTAATAGTTTTCGCTCTTTAGCGAAGTACCAATTATTTGATGTCTGGTACCAAATAGTACCAAATAGGTACTAAAACTTGGTATTGCCCAAACTTCCAAAATCTTCCTGGGTCCAGTCATTCTGACGCAGACCAAAAATGACGGCACGAAATCTGTCTTCACTCGACATCAGCGAGAGACGCATAGCGAAAGCTCGCAAATACCTTCGACCGCTAAGATCAACCCCATGGAACGGCTTCTTCGAGCTTACCGACGAGGCCTCTATTGGGCACGTGCTTTTTGAGTTGAACGGACCATCCGAAGAAATAGAATTCATAGGACAGTTTCGCAGCTATACGAAGGAGAGGAAAATGCACGTCGTATCCAACGATAGTTTTTCAAAATTGTACGTGGCGCTTGGAAGACGACTCGAAACGCCAAGCATACTCGATGCAATTTTGCAATGCTTGACTAACGAAGAAGTGGACCGTTATTACAACGAAAGTTTGTTAGTTGGCGGTCTGCTCCAGAAAATGAGCAACCTAACCCCAGTAAGGGAGAGATGGCTTCCGCGCTTCTCCCCAACACTCGGACGAATCGAAGAAATCATAAACTCCTCTGCACTTTTCACTAAGCACGAGCAGCTATTTCATCCACTCAAGGGAAGCTTACTAGTTCCAACGACCTTGGGGCAGTGGCTTGTAGGTGCAATTACGATAAGAATACGCTCTCGCGAGACCAAAGGTCTCTCACTTAAAACCTTGCTTTTTGCCACTAGTTGGCTAGCTCGCGCTATGCAGGAGGACGACGTTCTGTGTATTCATTCGAGCGCCGTCACTATTTACGCTCAAACTCAAACTCAAACTCAAAGCATTTATTTCAAATAAACCAATTACAGGCACTTTTGAATTGTCAAAGGGTCGGTCAGTCAGAAAATATGAAGCTAGTTGCCCATTCCAAAGCGTAGTAGGTTCCTATGGAGAAGAACGGGCAAAAAACTCCACGGACACTCTTTTAAATCAGAATATTGTTACAATATGTTGTTTACATCATTCATGTTGGAATCATACATGTGAGTACAATGTAGAAAAACGTGCAGGTTAAAAGAGTCCGTAAATAAAAGATAAAACGATACAAAACAATTCAAAAATTAAAATAAATCAAAATAAGCCGTGGCAGCTAATAGATGACCAGTCCCTACTGATGGCGCCCGTTCACGAACATGACGCATGGATCAGCACCATTCAGCTCAACCATTTTGAAGGGAACTTAATGATCCAACACGCCTGGATTGTATCTTCGACATGCGACGATTGTATGATAAAAACGCTAATGCATACTCGTAACGAAACTGCATTCGAGTACAAGTTCCACCGCGGGGACAGTTTCAGTGAATATCTGAAGTTCAATTCCGGACTGGTGCGATTGCACTTCGGCTCATGCAGCGAAAAGGGAGGGATAGCATCCACTTCCAAATATCTGCAACCCGAGGCTCTGCGCACAATTGGAAAGCACTCCTTCCTGACTTCTCCATCGGCGGGAAAGACAGTGTGCGTCGAAGTACGTATCAACGAAAACTCGCGTTTCATCTCCTATAAAATGACAGAGCGCCAGGCCCACAGCCTCCTCAGCGTCCTTGAACTGCACGCTAGAGTGCTGAAAGGTTATACTTGGCGCGCAGAGTCTCTGATCTACGACTTATGGATGCACGAGAGAAGGATTGATCTGGCCTCTGCCAGCGACGATTTGACCCGCATTTTTGCGGTGGACTTAAGGCACATCATGCTATGCAATGCTAATCTATCAACCATGGTCGGCCACCTAATGGCTCTTCTACTAACGAAGAGGCTCTCGATGTCAATGATCGCAGCTCTACACGCTAGCAAAAGAGTTAATGAGGACGTCCACTCATTCCTAGTAAGGCACGTCTTTACGACCGCACCGACACCTGATGAGCAAGCGCTGGCTGAACACCTATTGGCGAGTGTAGTTAATGAGCCGGAAAAGATGAAAGCGTCGCTTCGTAAAGAAGTACTTACAGAGCCGCCCTATAAGAAGCTAAAACTAACTGACAGTAATGTGAGACTCAATGTCCAGTGGAGGATACCGGACGTAGACGAAGAAGCAATAGACGACAACTATGACGGTGAGGAGATAACTGTTGTGCGTTCAAACGTCCGGGCAGACTCCTCCAACTGTGTTGACTCTGATGACGATGATACCGCAATACTAGCAAAATACAGTCCCGAAGCCACCGGCTCTGGGACGAACACTGCTGAGTGGCGCGAACCAGCTCCTTTAATAATAGAAAGAACACTGAGCTTCAGAACCAGTTGGCCGAACTACATACACAGCATATGGACATACTTGACCAGCATCAGCTCCTCCGTCCTCTAGTGTCAAATTTCAAGCAACGTAGTGACACCCACGAACTGGCTTTGAGACGGATATCTGAATTGGAACTGGAATTAAGCACGGCCTATCCAGTCAGCGGTCACGTGACACCCTAGCCAACTTCTGCCTAGCAATACCCTATAACGAACGTTCGTTTGACATTTCTTGATTTATGTATTGCAGTTCATTGATATATGTATGTATGTATTGATAACTGTCAAAAAGTAACTTCACAATCCATTCAATATACGCTGCTTCAGAGGAGCTTATTCTGAATTGTTTTTAGTTTATTTGGCCAAATTTTTCGAGTGATTTTTATCTTGTGTGATGAATACGAACTGTTTGAGTTCCTGAAAAGTAACTTTTCTCATCAAAATAATGAATCAAGGAACTCGAGAAGACGACTTCGTGATCAATCTAATGCGTTCGACATGGATGATGTGCAGTTCGTTCAACGATATCGACTTAACAAAGACTTGGGGTACTGAATCTGAACTTTCTTTTTAGGTTTTATAATAAGTTTGGTATGCCGGGAGTTTTGGTCTGTATTGATGGCAGTCATATTGCCATCATACGCTCAAACGAAAATGAAGAAAGATATTATTGTAGAAAACAATATAACTCACTGAATGTGGTAAGTCTTACTTATGTATGACATAAAAATTAAAATTTGATAACATTAATCATGTAAATGAATAATATTTATTTTCTTTATGTAAGTATCCGTAAAAACATTCATGAGATCAAAATAAAAATAATAATTCTTCTATCTTCTCGTTATGAGAAAATAACCTGAAACAAATATTTTAGATTAGTAGATCGAGAGAGATCCACATAAAAAAAATTAAGAGCTACCAATCATGGCATTTTTCAACATCTGTCGAGTTGGGAGTCCATATTTTTTTTTACAGAAAGGTCTTATTATTAGAAGCCTCCACGTAAGTAGTTAAATTGCGGAGATCAATGGTTTACGAGAAAAAAAACAAAACAAAATCGTAAAAATGTAGCAATATTTTGACACTTTTGACATTTTGTCTCGCCTTGAACGTTTCGTTTTACTTAAGGGCAACGCACTAAAATCATTTTGTGTTGTCATTGTCACTTCACATTGTCTGTCAGTCATCGTTTGTGTCCCGAGCAGTTGAGAGCGTTTACGAACTCTTGTCTGCGAAACAACGTTTGACTACCATTATGGCGTCTCCGAAGCCCCAGGTTTCGTGTTCTGCCGTATCGTCTGAAGAATCGAGTGTAGTGCAACTCTTGGACTCAAATGAGCCATTTGTGCCCGTGATTCCTTCACCGGCGGCACCAGAAAGCTAGTTGTTCGTGTGCCCCCGCAACCATTGCCGCGACGCCTGCGTCACCGACGTGGACTGAGAGCAGTGCGAGTGATGCGGAACCTAGTGCTTCTGAGTCCTCTGGCCGCCGTATCCATTATAGTGCGGAAAAAAATTGTAAGCTAAAAAACTTATCAGCTAAAACAGTTCAAATTTATGTTTTGATTGTTTCAGGTCCCACTGGAATATGATATCTTACTAGACTGAAAACAACAGCTCGGTGTATCCAGTTTGCTGAAGAGCGTAGACTTATCCTGAGGGAGAAGATGTGTGGATATCACAGAAGACCAATGGTCTTAAGTAATCCAAGTGGAACTGGGCAGTTAGGCATCTCCCGTTGCAGGAAGAGCAACTGCCGGAACAAAAGAGAGTCGAGCAAAAGGCACTTGGTTTGAGAATGTTCGGTTGCCTTTAGATGTAGGTAGTATTCCAAATTATGTATATGTTCAGCCAGAAGTACTCGTACCTCCAAGTGCAACTCGAGACATACAGACAGAAACCGTGCTGTCTACAAGAACTATTGGAGACTGGTTTTCATATTGCCGGGAGACAATAATTGTTTTTGAATTGGAGCATCAAGATGGTTTAAGCAAGATCTGCGGTCCAGGAAAAAATTACCAAATGGATGAATCAAAATTTGGAAAAAGAAAATATAACAGAAGAAGACATATTGGGGGCCATTGGCTGTTGGACATGATTGAAGACGGCAGTGATGACTTACGGCTGGAAGTGTACCCCAACAATGAAAGGTCTGCTGAAATATTAGTGCCACTGATACAGTAACATGTTGGAAGGCACTGAAATCCATACAGATTTTTGATTGAGCTTATGACTACCTTCCTCAATATGGGCACATTCACAAAAAAGTAAACCATAGTGACTCCGTGAATATATTTGTGGCACTAGAGTTGAGATTCCTACACTTCGTAAAAGATAGCTTGTTCTCTGCGATAGCTGTCTTTATCTTTTAATTTTATTGTAAATTTTAATATCATAACATTATTTACATTTGTGCATACTTGCATCTAAAATAATAGTGAGTAAATAAAATCCAATTTCTCACCTACTCATGTAACATTCCATCCATCAACGTCCCATCCTTGGGTTTCGAGAGAAGACACGCCTCGGTTGGCTTAAAGGCCGTGTTACCAGGCCATAAACTCAAACAAAAAGGCACGCCGCCATCTTGTTTGATATGAACCTCCATTCTCCTCAGTACGAGTGCCAACGCCTTGTATACGCTACGTGTTTTCCGTTCTCATTACTTTGTTTTTGTTACTATTACTGTTAATTTGTTGAGTTTTGTTATTATTGTTAGTTTCTTGTTGGCATAATGCCAAAGAGAACGAAGAAAGAAAGTTTTGAACAGTCAAAGTCGTGAGTTTGTGATTCGCTTACGTAAATATTTTGAGCGAGAGAACCAAAATGGCGGGCCGCTATTACCCATGAAGAAAGTATATGATAGAGTTGCAGATGTTCTTGGCATTGGACATGCGACAGTAATTCGCATCAACAAAGAAAAGTATGGTGAATCTTTAACCGCAGCATTGACTGAAGACGAGGACAAAAAACTTGCAACCAACCAAACCCTAAAAAACTGAAACCAACCGCATCCCAGCGTAGGTTCTCGCTTAATGTTTGGATGGGTATTATCGACGACAAATTAATTGGCCCACATTTTTTTACCCCGAACACTAGATGGGGAATTTTGTGAAGATTTCCTAAGAAATCATTTAACAGCACTGCTCACGGATGTATCCGAAGAAAGAAGAAAAAACATGATTTATTTGTGTCCAGCCGACTTTCGAATCACAATTCAACAATTGCTGGATGAAAACCACAGAACAGATAAAAGAGGTTAGAAAGGAAATAGTCCCTGATTTGTATTAGAACGCGTGTCGCCGCTTGTTTCCCACTCTTTAATTCCACTACAATCAAGAGACCAATACGTACGCGCATTACGCACACAAAGAAACCACTCACACTTAGATCAGTAGTTTGCTATTGGTTGTCACACTAACGCAAACACTGCGTTTGACGTACACTC
The DNA here is from genome assembly GCA_947363905.1 of Lithophane semibrunnea. Classification (NCBI taxonomy): domain Eukaryota; kingdom Metazoa; phylum Arthropoda; class Insecta; order Lepidoptera; family Noctuidae; genus Lithophane; species Lithophane semibrunnea. The sequence continues at coordinate 2,952,103 of OX376207.1, read as the reverse complement.
ACACACGCTCAAAAGCAATTTATTTCTCATACATGTTACGGCGACCAAAAGGTCGATTAATTATATCGATAAATTGCTGTAATTTTTAAGTTGGAAATTTTTCGCTATAATATTGGGAAGGGGGACAATTAGCGTGGACTTACTAAATACATATAAATAATAATGTACAATTAAGGGGGAACATTCGATCAAGCCGCGAAATTCAAATTTTCTTTAGTTTTTTGCTAATTGTAGCTCTGTTTTACATAATTCATGCCTTGGGCTTCAGCTAGTAAGTAAGAAAATTACACAAGTAAAAAATACAAGAATATTTTAATATTGAACAATAATATTTATTTATGAAACTGTTGGGTATTAAAACTTAATTAACTAAATTAATAAAATTTTAAATGTATGTTTTCATTATACACGGCTAACCTCAAACACACAATATACTTAGTATCGACATTGTGTACAACTTGGTACAACACTATCGATAAGCATGGATTTCGCCGAATTTCAGCTTTGGCTCGTTGCACGCAACGTTCGCAGTGAACGCAATACATTGCGCAATCACTCATCTAGTACAAGATGGTACCCATGCATTGAAAGCAATGTATAATTTTGAATCTGTTTGCGATTATATCGTTTTTGTCTTTAAACTACATAATATTATTGTAATAATTACAAATATCACTTGTATTTAATGGTTTTTGGACTTACCGGTGAAAAGAAATCCCTTCCCGGGCAACACTACACACCTGGCTTCTTTTCCGACACGTAATAATAGCACAAGACGGCATAATTCTTTTTTTTTCGCGGAGCGTCACACGTTGTCACAATATGAGCGCGACTGTTGACTGGTGAACCAAATTTCGGTTGACTTATGAGCTTGCCCCGCCCACAAGGCCCTTCTAACCTCTTTTATCTGTTCTGTGATGAAAACTAACTATCCAAACCGATAGATAGGGCGCGGTGGGCCGATTTCATAGCCTGCACGAAGCCCTGATCGGACGCCGCTAGACTTTTACGTCTGGGGTCATATGAAGGACCTAGTTTATGTGACCCCAGTAAATTCTTGCTCTGTTGATCGCTTATGTGAGGCATGTGCACAGGTTGAAGGCCATACTTTCTTTTAGGTATAATAATTATTTATAGTGTATGGCACGTTAAAGCTACATAAATCACTTTTTAATCATAGTTTTATTTTCAGATTTGTGATGGTAATCTTTTAATTTTAAATGTAATTGCAAAGTTTGGTGGAGCTACACATGATTCACATTTATAAGGTCTTCTCTTTATTTATTAGGTTCTATTGAAGAACGATACACTCAAAAGCATGTGGAAGCCCGTAACTGCATTGAGCGCTGTTTTGGATTAATCAAAGCGCGGTGGAGACCGACGAAAAAAAAAGGAGGGGTTCACTACCATCTTCATGTTGCTATCAATATTACAATGGCATATTGTGTGTTACACAACATAGCTTTGAAAGCTGGCTTACCATCAGCACAATCACTTCCTGCTGACATGACGATGGGGATGATATAACCAACCATGCAAGATCACACCCACTGCGATTGTGGGTAGCCAAAGTGAAGTACGCCAAGGAAGAGCCATGCGGAGCTGTTTATTGAATAGGTTATAGTGAGATTTTTTTAAGCTTTTTTAATATGATTTTATTTTATAATCATAATTTAAACTTTTTATGTAAGTACTCGATATTTAATTTAACAAATAAATATGAATAATACGTTATTAATAGTATTTTGAAAATGTCCAGTTAATTTTATTTTCAACGTAATGTACTTAGTTATTAAATCATTAATGAAACAGCTTAATTATTCATTATCTATCCTATTATCAAACTTTACATGAAAATAAATTATCTATTATGTTAATCATTCTTACTTTCAAGACTAAATACTTTCAAGACTAAAATTTAAAGTATCTCAATTATGACATATCAGTGAATAATGACAATAAAATCCCATAATTGAGATTACACACTCTTCTTGACTTTTATCCTTTGTTTTGTTTCAATTCTAAATAATTTGATCTCCTAATAGTCCCTTCATCCTAGTACTTAAATATCCACATCTTATCTCTCTCTCTTATTCCTTTTACTAACTTAGCTTTCTCTTCTCTCATTCCAGGGTGCCTCTATGGTTGGCTTGTCAATATGTTGACCCGTAGAGCTGCATCCTTGGAGGAAAAACTGAAGGCTACATTGAAAGAGCATCTAGTAAAAACCAGTGCAATCAGCTGCTACAGCACAGGGAAGTTAGCGAGGTGGAAGTACTATATATTAATGGAAAGAACACTGAGCTTCAGAACCAGTTGGCCGAACTACATACACAGCATATGGACATACTTGACCAGCATCAGCTCCTCCGTCAACTTGTGTCAAATTTCCAGCAACGTAGTGACACCCACGAACTGGCTTTGAGACGGATATCTGAATTGGAACTGGAATTAAGCACTCAATTCTACTTTCTTCATCCTATTATGTACTCAATTTCGGCAATTTCGTATTATGAACTCGTCAAACAAGCCAGTCAGCGGTCACGTGAATCAAGGAACACGAGAAGACAACTTCGTGATCAATCTAATGCGTTCGACATGGATGATGTGCAGTTCGTTCAACGATATCGACTTAACAAAGGATACTGGATCTTTGTGAGGAGCTCACACGTCCAGGCCTGCAAAATCCACAGATTTATCAGTGGAGACTAAGGTATTTGTTTTTATAGGTAACTAACCTTAACGGGTACCTTAATACCTTAATATATTTTGAATTTTTCTAAGTTTTAACTAAACATTATTCTCATTTTAGGTTTTGTTAGCATTATCATTTTATGCTACTGGCTCCTACCAACGCCCGACTGGTGACATAGGCTATCATTCAATATCCTAGCCAACTGTGTCAACAGTAATACAAAGCAGGATATTGCGTTTGCCGCACATGCAGGCAAAATATATTAAATTTCCAAGCACATCTCAAGAACACAGGGCTAATGTAGTAAGGTAAAAAAATGTTTTAAATGTTATTCTCAGAACTATTATGTGTTGTTAATGCCTAAATGCATAACTTTCTTTTTAGGTTTTATAATAAGTTTGGTATGCCGGGAGTTTTGGGCTGTATTGATGGCAGTCATATTGACATCTTACGCTCAAACGAAAAAGAAAGATTTTACTGTAGAAAACAATATAACTCACTAAATGTGGTAAGTCTTACTTATGTATAACATAAAAATTAAAATTTGATAACATGAATCATGTAAATGAATAATATTTATTTTCTTTAAGTATGTATTATGTAAACAACAAATCCGTAAAAACATTCATGAGATCAAAATAAAAATAATAATTCTTCTATCTTGTTGATATGAGAAAATAGCCTGAAACAAATATTTTAGATTAGTAGATCGATAGAGATCCACATAAAAAAAATTAAGAGCTACCAATCATGGCATTTTTCAACATCTGTCGAGTTGGGAGTCCATATTTTTTTTACAGAAAGGTCTTATTATTAGAAGCTTCCACGTAAGTAGTTAAATTGCGGAGATCAATGGTTTACGAGAAAAAAATAAAACAAAATCGTAAAAATGTAGCAATATTTAGACACTCTCGACATTTTGTCTCGCCTTGAGCGTTTCGTTTTACTTAAGGGCAACGCACTAAAATCATTTTGTGTTGTCATTGTCACTTCATATAGTCTGTCAGTCATCGTTTGTGTCCCGAGCAGATGAGAGCGTTTACGAACTCCTGTCTGCGAAACAACGTTTGACTACCATCATGGCGTCTCCGAAGCCCCAGGTTTCGTGTTCTGCCGTGATATCGTCTGAAGAATCGAGTGTAGTGCAAATGTTGGACTCAAATGAGCCATTTGTGCCCGTGATTCCGTCGTCGGCGGAACCAGAAAGCTAGTTGTTCGCGTGCCCCAGCAACATCTGCCGCGACGCCTGCGTCACCGACGTGGACTGAGAGCAGTGCGAGTGATGCGGAACCTAGTGCTTCCGAGTCCTCTGGCCGCTGTATCCATTATAGTGCGGAAAAAATAAGGTTGGTATTTATTTATCTTCTTGCCGACCTATTTCAGAAAAATTTGCCAGAAAAAAAATAGTAAGCTAAAACAGTTCAAAGGAGAATGCCATATTGTCGTACCAACAAAGGAGCTAGAGTGTCACAACCAAAATAGTTCATAAAATTACTCCTATTTTTTAAATCAGATATACGATTTTGTTATGAAAACGATTCCCGGCTTTCGGACACCAAAAATAAAAGTCTTTTTTTACTTATGTGGTACGTATTTTCCGCTTATGTCACTGACATTGCACTTCATTTCCGAATGTTGCTAATATGTTAAAAATATAGGTACCTACCTGTCAACGAACATTAAAAAATGAAGAAGATAAGTGTACCAATTTGCCATTTAATATTAGGTTACAATATATTTTTATGTGTGTCAAAAAACATCTTTAGGTCACGCGTTACATCGTAATAATTTATTATTATTTTTTTGGAATACATTGCAAATACATGCATTTAATGAAAAGAGGACCTATTCAAAAAAGTAAAATATCATTTGTACTGTGACGTATTGCAATAATTATTCTGTGGCGCCGTCATGGATGACGTTACTTTCAATATTGGTTTCATCTGAACTATTTGAATAATAATTTGTAATACTTATTAACAAAAACGGGGGCTCCGGTGCGTTTTCATAAGGTAGTCTTTGTGTGATAATCCTTAGCGATGCCCTCAACTAGAGTAAGACATCGGCCAGCAAGTCAGCGTCGCCGACGTATCCTAAACCGTTCACTAGTATTGTTAGAACAATTTAGAATATATTATATAGAAAATATATCCGTGGATATGATCGTGTTTTAACATCATAGATTGTACCGACGAGACGCCTGTAAGTATTACCTTACCTAGTAGAAGCATGTATATTATAGTTAGCTTCTAAAGTACCTACCTACTTACGGGACTATATATTCAATTTAAGGATTACAAAACAGTTTTTATGCTTTCAGATCAATCCTGGTAGTTCCTATTCATAATGTTACAAATGTTTCGCATTGATACAAGAAAAATTCCCTGAGATTCCGAACTGATACCTGAACTAACATTTGGTCACAATGTGGAGTGATGTGTGCTTTGGATGTGGACAGTCCATGCTACGTGTTGCAACAGTTGCAACGCGTTCCCGAGTGCCACCCAATTGTCCTACCTATTGTTTTATTTGTATATTTCTTTTCTCTGTCCTGCAGGGCTAACATGACAAGCGCGAGAACGCTCTTTTTGTCGTTTTGTCGAAATTTGTCGTCGATTATGACGTCATTCTAATCCCTAACATGACCGTTATGCACGAGTATAACCGAAAAAGGCACTTTGACACTTCTCTATCTCGTGACGAGATACCGATGTAGCAAATTATTAAAAACAAATCATTTTTATGATAGCAACATCACCTTAAGGTTCGGTTTCATTCATTCGATTTTACGCATGGAATTAGTATGTACTATATTAATTTTACGTCCACCTCTTTTATAACCGACTTTTTTTATTAAAATTAAATATTTTTCTTTGGCATGCCGAAATTAAAATACAAAATGACGGAAATGAAAATTAGTGGCACAATATAAGTTTAAATATCATTTCTTTTTCGATAAGTATTGTTGTCGTAAATGAAAAAGAATAGATTACGATACGGTTAATACGTGGATAATAATGCCAATTAATTAAATTTCATCCTGTATACTCACTAAATAATCACCACAAATGACAAAGGGGCCGATGATCGCCATTTGATAAAGCGAAGGTTGATATTGTCACAAAAGACTTATCGTGGTTAATCACCATCCTATTATGTTGCGAAGGTATGATACTGCCATACAGCCATAATCCCTAGACTTCACTAATCACCATAATTGCCAAAGTGACTGGTTATTACTGAAAGTGATGCTCATCTACTTAATAGTGCTCCCCTCCGCCACAGTTTCTCTCGTGGCTGCTGAAAGGAACTTTCGTTCCAATGTAGATAGTTTAAAACTAAGTTTTTTCCATTATTATATATTACATATTATATTGCAAAATAAAATTATGACTAAAATAAGAACAATTTAAGAAACTGCCATGTTATTATGGAGTTTTTTTTTTTTTTTTGGTATAATAATTTTGTCTACTCATCTCGTCGTAAAAATCGACGACGAGTAAATGACAGAAGAATCGGAGATTATCTCGTGTTTAATTGTCAAAAGTCGAGTTAACTTGGGTGTCATGTTAGGGTTTGTAGAGAAAACATCAAGTTTGACAGAACGAGTCGAGTATTTTGTATGGCAGCGCTGTCAGAAAACGAGAAAAGTGATGAAATAGACAAAAATTACTCACTCTCGCGTGAGTAGTTGTCGCGTGTGTCATGTTAGGCCTGCTGGTAGCGGTCGAGGTCATATACGTTATGTAAATATGAATATATCTTAACTGCGTTTTTCATTTTTGATATAAGTGCCTTATTAGGTACTAACAACATTATCACCTTATTATTATTTACTAACATGTGAAGTTCGAGAAGTGGGTGTACTATATAGTAAATACAACTCTGCCTAACTCTTCTGGGAAAACAGGCCTGCTGTTATGTTAAGATTTCAAGATATTAGGAATCAGTAAACACAGTACTAAATTGATTACTTATTCAGACTACCAGCTGCACATACTATGAGTACCTACCTACATGATTATTGATATCCATTATCATTATATATAAAACCTGACACCAAGAATTATTATTGACTATCAGTGATGTATTGTATAATCATCCATCAGGAAACAAGCGCCAAATCAAGAATAAAAAGCAACCGATATTAGGTACCGCTTCATTTGTCATCAACTTCACCATTTCGAGCCTGTCACTTTCTCGAACTTAACCTCAAAATATGAAGTAGATAAATGGTTAATAAATACGAATTGCGGGAATCCATGTAAAAAAAAGTTAACAATATAAGAAGAGCATTTAATTCTCCTCTAAATACACTAGGTTTGGTTGTGACAGGCGGACTTTTCGCTTGGTACAGGGTGCCCTACATTCCTGGTCATTCTCCTTTGTGTTTTGATTGTTTTAGGTTCCACTGGAATATGATTAAAATTCTTACGAGACTGGACACAAGAGCTCGGTGTATCCAGTTTGCTAAAGAGCGTAGACTTATCCCGAGGGAGAAGATGTGTGGATATCACAGAAGACCAATGGTCTTGAGCAATCCAAGTGGAACTGGGCAGTTGGGCATCTTCCGTTGCAGGAAGAGCAACTGCCGGAACAAAAGAGAGAGTCGAGCAAAAGGCACTTGGTTTGAGAATTTTCGGTTGCCTTTAGATGTAGTATTCCAAATTATGTATATGTTCAGCCAGAAGTACTCGTACCTCCAAGTGCAAGTCGCAAGATACAGACAGAGAAACCGTGCTGTCTACAAGAACTATTGGAGACTGGTTTTCATATTGCCGGGAGACAATAATTGTTTATGAATTGGAGCATCAAGTTGGTTTAAGCAAGATTGGCGGTCAAGGAAAAATTGTCCAAATTGATGAATCAAAATTTGGAAAAAGAAAATATAACAGAAGAAGACATATTGGGGTCCATTGGGTGTTGGACATGATTGAAGACGGCAGTGATGACTTACGGCTGGAAGTGTGTCCCAAAAATGAAAGGTCTGCTGAAATATTAGTGCCACTGTTTCAGTAACATGTTGAGGAAGGCACTGAAATCCATACAGATTTTTGGAGAGGTTATGACTGCCTTCCTCAATATGGGCACATTCACAAAAAAGTAAACCATAGTGACCCCGTGAATATATTTGTGGCACCAGAGTTAAGATTTGTTATCTATTGTTATTATTGTTGGTTTCTTGTTGGCATAATGCCAAAGAGAACGAAGAAAACCATTTTGAACAGTCAAAGTCGTGAGTTTGCGATTCGCTTACGTGAATATTTTGAGCGAGAGAACCAAAATGGCGGGCCGCTATTACCCATGAAGAAAGTATGTGATACGAGTTGCCGATGCTCTTGGCATTGGACATGCGTGGACAGTAATTCGCATCAGCAAAGAAAAGTATGGTGAATCTTTAACCGCAGCATTGACTGAACACGAGGACAAAAAACTTACAACGCCAAATAAGAAAAGGAAAAAGGCTGCTCCTGTCATGAACATTGACAACTTTGTCGCCGCTGCGATTCGCAACCATGTATATGGTTACTATACATGGTATGATACTATACATGGTTACTATGCACGGGGTGAATTGCCTACATTGAAAAAACTTGCTGCGTCCCTCAAAGACAGCAGACTTGTTCAAAGGAAGCTTGCCATCTAGAACGAAGATATTGAAAACTATTGGTTTTTCCTATAAAAAAGTGACAAAAGAAAAATGATTATGGAAAGAACCGACATTGCTCTTGCTCGAGTAAATTTTCTCCGAAAAGTCAAAAAAATCACAAATTGGGACAAAGTAGTGTTTCTAGACGAGACATGGCTAACCGCCAATCATACCATATCCAAAGCTTGGACCGATGATACTGCACAATCAACCAACCACCAAAGTACCCGAAGGCAAAGGTCAAAGATTAATCATCACTCATGCTGGAACGTCATCTGGTTTTGTGCCTAATTGCCTATTGGCATTCAAATCAACTAAAACTACTGAATACCACGAGGAAATGAATTTTGAAAAAATTAAGGAGTGGTTTTTAAAATTATTAGATAATTTAACATTGCATTATTATGGATAACGCCCCATATCACTTGGTCCAAAAGCACAAACTACCAACTTCGGCAAACAGAAAATTAGAAATCATTGCATGGCATCAAGAAAAAGGAATAGAGGCCAATGAAACTCGGGAAGACTCGGGAGACGAAACAAATGTAAGTTTTGAAAATTTATTACGTCGTCAACGTTTGGCACCTGCTGAACTGACACTAAGTGGAATAAATATTAATGGTAGTACAGTTCGCGCAAAACTTTATGAGCTCTCGGAACACGCACGCTAGTGGCTGCGCAGTACGCATATTATAGGTATCCGAGGGCGTCGCCCGCGCCCCGCGTCGTATCACCGCTCGCGTCCCGTTGCGCCGTGCCTTAGTGTGAGTGCTACGTTCGTACACAACACTTGCGCGCGTTGTACACGAAAGTACAGTCGAGTGCAACAATTAATTTTCATTGCTATTGTAAATTTTTGTTACTGTTATTTGTTTTCGTTATTTTTATTTGTTTCTGTTATTGTTGTTGTTAAGTTTTGTCACCCTTATATTGTATTTGTTATTTGTTTGTTCTATTACTGTGGTTTCTTACTGTTATCGAACTTTTTGGTTTAATTAAATATGCCTCGCGGACGCTTTAATGTGCTACGTCGCCAAACACGTAAAATGGTGTTTGATGTTTTCAACTTTATGAAAAAGGAAGCTGAAGACGGTCTACAGTATGACCTGAAAATGGTGCAAAAGCGAACTGCGGCAGCTACAGGTGTCTCTTTAAGTACAATAAAGAGAATTTTAGCCGCTGCAAGAGACCCAAACATGCCAAGTGTCAGTATGGCACCAGTTTTTCGTACGCCAGGCAAGAAAAGATCAGGGCAAAGGAAAATCACCGGGATCGATAGCTTTGACCTCAGTGTTATAAAAAGGTGCGTACACAACTTTCATAAAACTGAGAAAGAATTGCCAACAGTAAAATTACTTTTAAATAAACTAAGACAGGATATAAATTTCAAAGGCTCCGCCTCAAGTTTAAGAAGTATTTTGAAAGGACTTGGTTTTAAATGGAAAAGGACCGAAAATAACAGAAAACTTTTGATAGAGCACACAAACATAAGATTAAAAAGAATTGAATATTTGAGAAAACTTTCAAAATATCGTGAAGAAGGACGACCTATCATCTATACTGATGAATCATATGTAGATTCTTCACACACAAAACCAAAAGCCTGGAGTGACGGTACCACAGAGGGTCTGAAAAGAAATATATCAAAAGGCCAACGCATCGTTATTGTGCACGCCGGTTCAGAAACCGGTTTTGTGCCAAATGCTCTTTTATTATTTAAAGCAGGCACTAAAACGGGCGATTATCATAATAATATGAATTTCGAAAATTATTTAAAATGGGTTGATACTAAATTGATACCCAATCTCCCGCAAAAGTCAGTTGTGGTAGTCGACAATGCGTCCTACCATAATAAACTCGATGACGCAGCACCGACATCCAGTTCTCGGAAGTCAGAAATGGAGGCTTGGCTGCGAGATAAGAATATAACTTTTAGCCCCTCAATGCTGAAACCTGAGCTATATAAATTAATTTGTGCAAATAAAGAAAACCACAAAAAGTATGTTGTTGACAACATATTACGCGCCCACAATCATACTGTATTACGGCTGCCACCCTATCACCCCGACCTGAACCCTATCGAAATGGCTTGGGCGGCAATTAAAGGATACGTAGCACAGAAAAATGTTACGTGGAACATTAATAATATAATGAAATTAGTTGAAGAAAAAGTGAACGCGATGGGTGAGCCGGAATGGAGCGCACTATGTATTAAAGTTAGAGGTATAGAAGAAGAATATAAAAAAGTGACGTAATCATCGACCAGATGACCGAACAGTTTGTGATTCACGTCAGTGAAAATGAATCTGACAGTTCAGAGACAGGGACTGAAGATTCCGATTTAGATGAGAGCTATGATAACGCTTCTTCAGATGAAGATCTCCTTTCTACTAGCCGGGAAGAAATGTATATGGAAGGTGTAGCTCCGTTATAAATAAATAAATGCACAAGTTTTATATTAAAGTTTTTAATTTACTTAAATAAATACCTACCTGTTTGTTCTAATATCTTACTGCACGTAAAAAATACCTAAAATCTAAATACTTTTTGATAGGCATAAATGTACTATGATTTTTTTTTTAAATCTTACAATAATGATTGTGCGCTCAACTGTACCATGCGCGGTTACGTACTCGGGCCTAACTTCAGAGGGCTCATAAAGTTTTGCGCGAACTGTAGCGAGTCTGAAGAAGTTTTACGCCCAAGTACGTCCAGGCAGTCAGTCTTTATCAAACACTACCGAAACGATGTGGCAGCTCGAATTTACCGGAGATTTTAAACCAGCCATAGTTATTTGTGATGGAACTTAAGTAGTCGGAAATACATCACTAATTTGACTAATCGGGGCGCCAGCGCTTGACAGTGTCTCCAACATAACGCTGGACCGGAGTTAAGCAGAGTATGTCGGTCGCACGTTTCGTATAGTTGTATCGTGTACCTACAGTGTGAATTGATATTTGATCGTAAATTATAATTTGATCTATTGCGCAATAACCAACACTACCCATATTACGCCCACGGTAGTTATGGCTGTTAATAACGACAGAGAGAATTCCGCTCTTCCGTCATGTACACATAATATTCAGAGCAGCAGTAATTATAAATTCCAGAAAGACACGTATAGTTTGCACACGTTTGCTAACCTCATAAAACCTTTTATGATTGTTGTGATGGTAGGTACTATATTAGGGGTGAACATCAGCTGTCAACATTTAAGTTTTCAGTAACAAATCTAGATGTATCACTGTGTCGATGGATGGTGGAAATTGTTAATGGACGATGGAAATTGTTAATGGACGATTAAAAAGATATTTTAAACTTCTACGACAAGATTATTTTAATTGTGCCTTACCACACATGATGGATGATTTTAGGATTGCTAGTGCATTGACTAACAAATTCCACCCATTGATTGAAAATCGGAATCAGATTCAAAATAACCCAGGCGATTTCATTATTAATGAAAACATTCATAGAAGACGCGCTGTATTTACAGCAATAGATGGTAATATATCTCAATGTAAACATGCAAGCCAGAGATGCAAGCAGTAAAGTGTCATTGAAGAGTAGAAAACAAATCATACAGCAGAAGTTCTGTGATGAAATGGGGCCTCCTAGTAGACATCGTCAAAAAAGTAAGATAAAATAACAGTTAAAAGTGTATAACTCTTAAATCTACTTTTTTTTTCAAGTAATATATTCATGTACCTCTTTTCTACACAAGTCAAAAACAATTATTGTTTTGTTTCAGGTACTGCAACAAATGATGGGAATACAGCTAGGGTTTTTTTTAGCAATCCTGCAAAAACTGCAGCTATCACGGGATTGGATTCCCGTTCGATCCAAAGATTTTCAACACTTTTGAGTGTAGTAGCCAGTGGGCCTATACATATTGACGCGATTGCGGACTGCACGCCTTACTGCAGAAATGTACGTGGACCTCTATAGCTGGCTTTCGAGTGTGCACAAACTTCTACTGCCCGCATGGTGCTGAAGTTATCAAACACTTCAATATTATGCCCATTGGCAAATTATTTGAAGAGGCAACGGAAGCCAGAACGAAGGGTGTTGCGTGTTCCCGCGTTAGATTCGGAATATTCAAGCGACAGGTAAGTTTCTAACTATTTAATTATGTTTGGGGTAGGTACTGTAGGTAGCAGTGGGTCAAGAAACTACCTAGGTAATTTGAGGATAGATTTATGATGCGCCTCGCGGTTTCACCCGCGTAAGTCTCGATCCCGTGGGTATATCTGGGTAAAAATAGTATCCTACGTCCTATTCCAGGTCTACCCATGTGCCAATTTCATCCAAATCCGTTCAACCGTTTTAGCGTAAAAGCGTAACAAATAAACAAACTTACTTTCGCATTTATAGTTAGGATTTACTTTCTTTACTCTCTCTTGATGTATAACAGCTATTATATTATGTTATACTCGTATTAATTTTCAGATACTATGTCACCCATAAGTCAGCTGCTTCTCACTCTGAGGTACTATGCCACAGAGTGTCACCAGCTGACTATGGGAGACTTTGTTGGTGTCAGTAGACTTATGGCGAACACGGTGATCCATCGAGTGACTGCTGCAATTGCCTCTCTTAATATGGATTTCATACACATAATCAGCCTATAATGTTCCCACTGCTGAGACACAGGCCTCCTCTCTGTGAGATGGTGTGGGCCGTAATCCACCACGCGGGCCCACTACGCGTTGGTAGATGTCACATGTCTTCGAATTCTTGGTTCATGGCGGTTTCCTCACGATGTTTTCCTTCACTGTTTTGAGAGCAGGATTTCAGACGACTTCCAGAAACCCTCGAAGAAATTCGCAAAACTCAAATGGAGTTTTATAACATTGCCAAATTTCCCAAAGATAGGGGCAACTGTACCCATATAAAAATCATTTCACCTGGAGGTAATCATGCGGAAGCTTTTAGAAACCGAAAAGGCTGTGTCAATAAATGTTCAGGCTGTACGCAATGCTGGACTTATAATCACAGATATTGTAGCAAGGTGGCCAGGTAGTACTCATGATGAGCGCATTTTTAGTGCATTCCGTAGAAATGCTATGTTCGAGTTGGGCACACACAACCAGTCCAGTCTTGTGGCAGACAGTGGCTATATGAATAGAAGTTACTTGATGATGGCTCTTGATAGGGTTTAGAGAGCAGAAGTCTTTATACAACGAATCACAGATAAGGACTCGGAATCCCACTTGGGATATGAAAGAGACGGTTTCCAGTACTTGCTTGTGCCAAATTATAACCTAGCTGCCTGTTTTTGTAGGGAAGGCAGAAAAAGAGGAGGGGCTTGTATTCTTGTGAAAAACGATGTTCAATATAAGGAAATACCTAAAATTTCAAAATTATCGACATCAGGCATATTTGAATGTTGTGCGATTGAGCTCACCCATTTTAAAATAATTATTGTATGTATCTACAGAGTACCAAATATAAATAATCTCAGTTACTGCTTTGATAAAATGGAAACGCTTTTGAAAGAAATATCACGCACACGATATAACAACATTGTAATAGCAGGTGATTTTAATATAGACATGCTTAAACCTAATAGCCACTCAAATGCTTTCGAATGTCTGTTAATGAGCTTTAACTTAAAACTAGAATTAAGACAGCCGACTCCCATGGCCAGTATGACGTGTATAGACAACTTTGCTCATAATTTTAGTTCAGTATGTAAAACCGAAGTAATCGAACTGGCTTTGTCCGATCAGCACGGCACAGCTGCTTCACTGTCCAGTACAAACAAAGTGTCTCATAAAGTATTCGTATACCGTCAAAAGAGACTACAGTGTAGACAATATTTTGTATTTTAAAAACCACATTAAAAATCTCTTTTGGTGAGATTTACGACACAATCGATCCGAATGAAGCCTATAATAAATTTCTCGATCTATTTAAATTAATTTACGACTTGTGTTTTCCAACTAAACTGATCAAAGTAGATGTCACAAAAAGACCTAAATGGTTGTCAAAAGGTATTAAACTAGGCAGTCAAAAAAAAAGAAAACTTTTGTGGCAATTCAGATTAAACCCAAACAAATATAATAAATATACTTTCAAGAACTACTCTCCCTTACACAAAAAAATTATACACCTAACACAAAAAGCCCAGAACAATCATAATATAACAACATCTAAAAATAAGTCTAAAACCACGTGGCAAATTATAAATCGTGCAAAATTTAACCTACCTAAGTCTAATATTACTAAAATTATAAATAATACCACGGTATATATATTATAAAATTGTATTACAGGAAATGTCTTCGATAACAATAATTCTCGGTAACATGATATAATTATGTAGGTATTAACAATGTAAGTTGTGGGTTACAATAGTTTAGCAATTATGCAATTCAAATAACAGTGCCTGCGCGCCAAAACAGTAATGTGTGCATTTCAATTTTGTGTGGCGTCATCATGACAAATACTGTCGACTCAAATAGGGTGACCAATTATTTTTATAGCAGAGTAGTTTGTCATGGTGGCTACCTTTAACGTTTTAGGTTAATATTATTTAAGGATAATCTTAATTTTTAATGGGGGGAGGTATGTGGGGACTACAGTAGCAATAATGCAAATGAGGCAAATTGCAATGAGCCCCGCGCATGCACACGGCCGAGCGGACAGTCGTCTCCGCCGCGCCCTAGCGTTAACTCGTGTACTATCAATATCTAATTAGAAACGCCACTGTAATGCAACTCCTGATTTAGTAATATACTTTGTACCAAAGGGACTCCAGCATTTCATTTTACATCCCTCGCCAACCGGATACCAAGGTTCCAACAAACAGCGTTCTATCTAATCCCAACGATATTGCCGAAGCATTTAACAATTATTTTATCGACAAAGTACAAGGGAAACTTTTTGTGACTAGCAAACCTAAATGTAACAGAATTGACATTTGTAATAAAACAATGTTTATGGCTCCTAGTATACCACAAGATATTGAGAGAATCATCAAATCATTAAACAATACAAATAGTGTAGGGTATGACGATATTGCTACAAAAATATTGAAACCTGTGTCTAAGGAAATAAGTGACCATTTAAGTCACATAAATTAACTTAAGTATTAGCGCAGGCGTTTTCCCTGACGCATTAAAAATATCGATTATAAAGCCATTATTTAAAAAAGAAAATGAGAACGGATGGAAAATTACCGACCAATATCATTAATTCCCGTTATTTCAAAAAATTTTGAAAAATATATTTATAGGGAACTTTATAAATTCGTAGAAAAAAATAACATTCTGTGCGAGGAACAGAAAGGATTTCGTGTACATAGGACTATCAATATGTCATCACGCGCATAGGCGCAATAGGGGAATACTCTTTATATAGTGAGCGCGTGCGCTGGCGACTGACGGCGACGACGCGAAGGTAAGGGTGGGAGCGAGACAGAACACTTTTTATTTATGTACGCACAGTGATGCCTGCGGTTTAATTTTCACGTTACCTATTTAATAATATTTATTCATCTATTTCGCTTTGCTAAACTAATATTATATTCTAAGTACTGTTTATTTTATTTATTTTATTGCCTGTTTATTAAATTTACAAATGGTGGAACCTGACTTGATTTCCGTACGTCTTTTTTCGGGTGACCACTGAAAATCAGCGCTGTGCTGTGGGTCCCCATAGCGCAGCATCATGCTGAGTGGAAGCCTTCTTGTCACAGTCATGACGTGCAGCTGCCGATTATTTATCTGTATACTCCTGATCTCATATGTTTTTTTTATTTTTTATTGTATTTAGATGTATTTTGGTTAAAATTGCTGATCTTTTTGTATGCACGTGTTTCTGTGACAAATAAACCTATTTTTCTTTCTTTCTTTCTTTCATATGGCTATATATGATTTTTTATACAATGTCATAAAAAACGTTGATGTCCGGAATCCTGTATGTAGTGTATTTTGCGACATGACCCAGGCGTTCGACTATGTACACTATACTACTCTTTTAAAGAAACTCGAAGCCTACGGGATGAGAGGCAATGTCCTTAATTTGCTTAATTCTTACCTACAAAATAGAAAACAAATTACTGAAATTAATAAAGTTAATACAGTTAATAAACGTGAAGTTATATTTCGGTCTTCAGAGCGTGAATTATTATTTGGGGTACCGCAAGGCAGCGTTTTGGGACCCTTTAAATTTATACTATACATAAATGACCTACCGAAATCTATTGATCGACCAGTAACACTATTTGCGGATGACAGTATGATTACAATACCTTGTAGAAGGATAGATAATTATGAGAATGACATTAATAATAGTTTACAACAGATGGTAACCTGGCTAGACGCGAATAATTTAAAAATAAATTTGAGTAAAACTAAAGTTATCCATTTTAGACAACAGACCTCTACTATTAATTTAAATATACACTACAATAATGATATCATAGAAGAAGTTGAAAGTACAAAATTCTTGGGTCTCAAAATAGATAGCAAATTAAATTGGAAATCACACATTGATACCTTATGTAAGAAGCTGAGTAAGTCTGCATACGCTCTATATACATTATCACCTATAATTAACACAGATGCTCTTCTTACTGCTTATTATGGCATAGTAGAATCACATTTACGGTATGGGATCATATTTTGGGGAAACTCTACTGAAAAAGAAACCGCCTTCAAGGCGCAAAAAGATGCATTCGATCGATGTTTAAAATTAAACCCACTGATAGTTGTTTATATGAGGAACAGGGTGTAAAGTTCACTCATCCCCCATAGAAAAGGGAGGATCCTCCGACCAGACGGGTGTTGTGTCTGGCGGGCAACTGCCCAATGATTGATATTGGGTTTTTGTATACCGGATGATTTTTTTTACCGTCTCGACAAACATAGGGTGTAGTAGGTGAACGGAGTAGAAGCCAATGGCATAGTAAACTAAATTTTTTTTTTTTTTTTGTACCCTTTAAACAAATTGATTTATCTAAAAATACTACCCATTTGAAGTAAACTTTTAATACAAAAACAATAAAAACAGAAATTATTTTTTTTTTTAATAAATCCATGAAAAAATATCGAAATTCAAATCATACGCACCCTACTAAATGCACGGAATTTATCAATGAATTAGATACGTTCCTTTGCGCCCGATAGGTACTCGCCGCACTTGCCGTCGGCTTCTTTGATATCACCAGGCGCTTGAGCCGCCGCCGCCGCCGCCGCGCCGGAGCTG
The DNA here is from genome assembly GCA_947363905.1 of Lithophane semibrunnea. NCBI lineage: Eukaryota > Metazoa > Arthropoda > Insecta > Lepidoptera > Noctuidae > Lithophane > Lithophane semibrunnea. Next base: position 2,934,545 of record OX376207.1, on the reverse strand, counting down.
CTCGCTCGCGCATCCCCCCGCCCGCCCGCGTCCCGAGCTTCAGTCACCTGCGATTAGTCACGGCGGCGTGACGTCGCGCTGTTTGTTTCCACGTATGCATCGTGCACCCGGTCATATTTGTCGTATCTAAACATGTACGAATATTCTAACGTAGAGTATCTTGTTTGGTGAAAACAGCCAGTGCAAGGCGAATGTACGCAGAAGAAGAAAATCTTCAGTCGCTGCGAAGGAACGGTATCCGTTCTCCTCAAATTCCCCCTCGGACCCCGCATGGAGTTTTGTCACTGGGTGCAGAACCGTTCTAACTCAAACTCAAACTCAAAGCATTTATTTCAATTAAACCATTTACAGGCACTTTTGAATTGTCAAAGAATCGGTCAGTTAGTCAAAAAGTTGAAGCTAGTTGCCCATTCCAAATCGTAGATCTCTATGGAGAAGAACGGGCAAGAAACTCCAAGGACACTCTTTTAAAATTGGATATAGATATTACAAAATCCTGGGTACAGTATTCTTGGTGCTTCTATATGTGAGAACAATTTCAAATGAAAAATAATCAAAAACAATTCAAGATATAAGATTAAAAATAAGCCCTGGCAGATGAGAGATGACCAGTCTCAACTGACAGCGCCCGTTCACGAACATGACACGTGGATCAGCACCATCCAGCTCAACCATTTTGTAGGGAACCGAATGATCCAACACACGCGCCACCATCAGCGAGACATTTAAGTGAGTATGACATACTCTCATCAGCCATGCTCTTTCAAGTCAATATAAAACATGATACCATATTAAACGGCTTCATGGTACTCACATTTACAAAATTGAAAAAATGCTTCTAATTTATACAAAACTATAATTTGCAATGTACATGAAAGATTAAAATAATAGAATTTAAAGAAAAAAATAAACTTAAGTTTGTAAAGTCAGAAAAAAAAAGGGGGAAGCAACTCTTCCAAATGTTAAAATTTTTAACTAGTGAGCCCTAGTGCCTGTGGAGCAGGACCAGCATTAAGCCAAGCATTTTTATCTACGATATAATCATCCAACTTATAATATGCCTGTCTACATAGTGTGCGTTTAATGCATGTTTTAAATTTCTTCTCATTTAGTTGAAGAATAATGAGTGGTATTTTATTATAACATTTTACACAGTACCCCATAAAAGAAGTATGTACTTTAGACAATCTGAAACGTGGTTGATCTAATTTGTTCCTATTTCTAGTGTTAAAGTTATGCCTGTCACTTATCTTACTAAAAAGATGTAGATTTTTCCGAACATACATAATGTTTTCATATATGTACTGACAAGGAACCGTCATGATGTTAATTTTTTTAAACAGTTCCCTTAGAGATTCGCGTTTGTGGAGGTTGTATATGGCTCGGACAGCCCTCTTTTGCAAAATAAAGATAGAATCAATATCTGCAGCCCGTCCCCACAGCAAAATACCGTAAGACATGATGCTATGAAAGTAACTAAAATAGACCAGTCTCGCGGTATCCACGTCTGTTAGTTGGCGGATTTTCCAAACAGCGTAAGCGGCTGAACTTAGTCGCCCTGCAAGTGATGTTATGTGAGGACCCCACTGTAGTTTTGAATCAAGCGTGATCCCCAGGAAAACTGTCTTTTCGACGAATTCTAGTATCTCCTCGTTCAGTACAACATGACATTCACTACTTCTTACATTCGGTAATGTGAATCTTATGCATTTAGTTTTCTTCTCATTTAAGACCAAATTATTTATAGTAAACCAATTATGGACCTTGAACATAGCGTTATTTACGTCGTCAAGCTCCCGTGCATGTCTATTTACTTTAAAAATCAGTGATGTGTCATCAGCAAATAACACCATTTGTGGTCGATTTTTCAGTAGTTGAGGTAAATCATTTATATATACTAAGAAGAGGAATGGACCCAATATCGAGCCCTGTGGTACACCCATTCTAACTTTTAAACCCAATGAGTTCACACCGTTTATTTGAACTTCCTGCATTCTATCATTCAAATATGATTTTACTAAGCTAAGCGCAAGTTTACCCAGTCCGTAATGCTCAAGTTTCAAGAGCAGCGTTTCGTGATTCACGCAATCAAAAGCCTTAGATAGGTCGCAAAAGATGCCTATTGCATCTTGTGCCTCTTCCCATGCCTTAAAGATGTGTTTCAACAAGGTGACACCGGCGTCAGTTGTGCAACGTCCTTTGGTGAAACCATACTGTTGATCGTGTAGGATGTTATTACGATTAAAATGATTGAGCATTTGATTTAACATTACTTTTTCAAACACCTTGCTGAAAACCGGCAAAACTGATACGGGTCTATAATTATTAGTGTCTTTGCTGTCCCCGGATTTAAAAAGTGGAATAACTTTACTGTACTTCATTAAATCTGGGAATACCCCTTGATCCACACACAAATTAAATATTAAAGCTAAGTAGGGTGCAATTGTCTCAATAATGGATTGACAAACTTTAGTAGACATGCCCCACAGATCTTCGGTAATTTTGATCTTGAGTTGCTTAAAAGCTTTTACAACGACCACAGGGTTTATATGTTTAAATTTAAATTCCACAGGACAGGCTGAAACATTCGCTCTTAATAAATCAATAGCAAGTGAGGGCGAGGAATTTAAAGTTTCCGTAGTTTTAATTGGAATATTGGTAAAAAAAGTTGCAAATTCCTGAGCAACATCGATGTTAGCGCTAATGAGACCGCGGGAAGTGTCCAGTGTGTAATCGGTATTATGCCTTTTGCTCTTATTAGTTTCATTGTTAATAATTTTCCAAACTGTCTTTATTTTATTGTCTGCTGACTTAACCTTGTTGCTAATGAAAAAAGCTTTAGCTACTTTGCACACTATTTTAAAAGTTTTAGAGTAAGTAGCAACATATTTATTAAAAGTTTCCGTGTTAATATAAGGCTTAAGGCCATACAGTTCAAATAATCTTTCCCTACTTTTCCTGATGCCTTTAGTTGCCCAGTCACTGAATAAAAACTTAGGGCAAATAGTTTTCGTTTTTTTCTTAAAAGAGTTATTAAACTCTGTTTGCACTAATGAAAAGAATTCTTTATACAAAATATTACCATTGTTTATATTTAGACCCTGAGTACTTAATTTACTAATTAAAGTGCTATTAAACCTATTTAAATTACCCGATGTTATCGGTCTAGTTTGTATCTGCACTTTTTGAAGTGGTGTGTTGGACTCAAAATTAACGGTTTGACCGCTGTGATCAGAAGGGAGATAATTTACAATGGCTTTATCTAAATAGTTGCAGCTACAAAAAACATTATCAATACATGTAGCAGTAGTCGTAGTAATTCGCGTTGGTTCCAAAAACACATTTGACAGATTGAATGATTTGAAGAGACTTAATAATCTACTGCTTTTTGAATTATTTTCCAAAATATTAATATTAAAGTCACCACAAATGATTACTGATTTATTACCCGTTGCAAGTTTTGCCAAAACATCTTCCATTACTGACTCAAATATAGAGTAGTTTTGATAATTAGGAGGTCGGTATACGCACACTATATAATGCTTATCTAGCTCAACACAGGACAGTTCAATGCTATGTTCCACCGATAGTTCAACTATGTCTTTACGAGTCTTAGATTTTATACAATTTTTAATTAAGATTAGTGAACCTCCACGCAGCATGGATTTTCGGTTAAAACAACTGCCCACCCTATAATTCTCAAAATTAATTAGCATTTCATAATCTTTCAACCAGTGTTCAGTTATGCAGATAATATCAAACATTGTTTTTTCTAAAAACAATTCAATTTCTAATTGTTTGGAAGAAAAACCCTGAATATTTTGATGAAACAATTTCAAGGTATTCTGCTTAGCCCCTTTTTTGCAATTAACTAATTGAATGCTAGAAGATACCATGTTGATGGTGAGATTAACTACATTGTTACTCGTACCTTCTGTTGTCTTACTGACTAGTTTAAAATATTATTAGTATTATTACTAATTTTTGTGGTGCTAATTACATAAGACTTCGACATACTACTTATGTCTGAGTTTATATTAAAAGCTAATAGCCATGCTATTTGACGTCTAAAACTAATAGGCAGATACGCAGTATCCCTAGTCGATTTTAATTTCTCAACAAAAGTGTTGGTGTCAAAAAATATAAGTTTGTCACTATAGTGATTCGTTAGTAAATGCATATGGTTATTTAGCATATGTATATAATGATTTTGCCTACTTGACAAGTGCTCGAAGTATGGAAAAGCACACAATATTATTTTCTTACAATTAATCTTCAAAATTTCAGTGACACTGTCAGTGATGTCATCTATTTTTACATTAGTACTATTGCCCACAAATACAGAGATGATGGCTTTCGGATCATATTTATTCCCAGTTATTGATGACATTATCTCTTCGTAAGATTTTCCAGGCATACAATAATTAACAGCAGATTGACTCAAGTTGTTACTTAATAATTTACCTAACCCTCTCCCTAAACTATCTGAAAACATAACAGAACAATAACAAACTTTACTAGAACAAGCCTCTGTCTGTGCTACTTGAGATGAAGCTTGCACCACATGTGGTGTATCTTGATCGAGGATACAGTCCCGAGATCCCTCAGACTGGGACGGGTCCTCCGTTAGCTCTGGTTGAAGAGCCTCAAGGCTGGATTCCCTTTCACAAGAACATTGAGTGGTGCTGAGAGTCATAGGGACCACTCTGTCTGCCTCATCATTACACATTTCTACTAACTCGTTTGCAGCAAGGATGTGTTCCTTTATTTGTTTTTGAGAGCTCACATACTTAATATAAAGTGAATGTAGTGACTCTTCAAGGACCTCAATTTCACACTGTAATTGTTGGGTATCAATTTGATAAATGTTTTTACTGTCTTCTAATTTAGTCTGATAGTTTTTTAATTTATTTATTAGAAAAACACGCTCTTTCCTTAGTTTAATATTGTTGGAATTGTGTCTTTGTTGTTTCCTGAATTTATTGCATTTATTTATGATTTTATTTAGTTTTGCATATTTTTTTATTTTATTTTGACTTACTTTATAACAACTATTATTATGTTTCAATAAAGAATCATCAGTAAGGTCTATTGTTACTAAAGAATGAGGGTTGCAATTAGTGTTAAATAATTCACCATATAAGTGATTAGTTTCCTTAGCCCGAGTACAATCTTTTTGTTTTTGTAACTTAGAAATTTGTACATTTGCATGAATTAGTTCTTCTTCTAGGTCCCTAACCTTACACAAAGCCTCCTCATATAAGTTACTGCAGTTACTAAAACCATCCGTGACCAGCCGCAGTTTGTCCCGTTCATCACTAACATCCAGGTATTGTTGGTGTAGGTTTACTAGCTCCTGCTTTAAGCTTGTATTTTTGTAAACGACCTTCTCGACTTCCTTCTCACTATCATCTATTTCTTGTAACAGCTGTTCACATTTACTGTTTGAAGCCTTAAGATCTTGAATGGTCGTTCTCAACTTAAGCTCTAACTCCTGAGCAGCAGCCTTACGGGTCATTACAGGCATGGTTTCAGGAATTAGTACTGAAAGTAGAATTAAAGGAACGGTGAGAACTAATTAAGACAGACAAACAAACAAAAAAAAAAAAAAACAAAAAAAGGAAAGCTAGAAAATGAAAAGAAAAAAGAAAATGGGAGAAATCAGTGTTGCTTTATAGAGAAATGAGGTAGGCTGTTGAATCTAATTGAAAAGCAACTAAAATAATTTGATCAAGTACAATATTACATTGATTCTATTGTCTTATAATTTAACTTTTGCATATGTGGGTAGGATGCACAGATAAGAAAAGAAAAAAAAAAAAATCTAGTATTGCATAAAGATTACAATTAAAATGTAAATAGTTAATGTTGTTGTTGATGTGTACAATATAACAATTATAATAGAATTAAGTACAGTATTTTGATATTTCGCAATAGGTACTAAGTTTCGTTAGCTTTAAACAAAGTGACTTAGACCCAGTGCAGGGTGCCAAATCAACCAGTAAATGTGTTAATAGGACTCAACTAATATTTTACAGGGTCTAAGGGACGATTTTATGCTAGTTATTGATTAAAAGTAAACAATACTCCCCTTTTAAATCCGCAGGTCGAACATCAGCTGTTCTTGATAGGTTACCGGTAACGGTGGGTAACCAAAAACTATGTTTTTCTTCGTAAATTTGCAGGAAAACAATAATCCTGAGTATTTTATACAGTTACTTTGCATTTAGTTATAATGTTACACCTTAATTACACTTAAAAATTAAATAAAACTAATTTTAAAATACGGAACAAAATTTTGACATGTCACTTGGGCAGTGTTGCCATTGCTCCTATCTGTCACTTGGGCAGTGTTCTGTCATTGACACCATATTGCAAGACGTTCCTGATCCCTATCTGCAAGACATGTACTTCCAGCATGACGGATGTCCAGCTCACTACAAACGATCTGTGCGCGCGTATCTCGATGGTCAATTTAGTGATAAGTGGATAGGTCGCGGTGCACCTGTGAACTGGCGGCCGAGGTCACCAGACCTATATAACACCCCTTGACTTTTATTTGTGGGCCGACCTAAAACGTTTAGTCTGACGTTTAGTGTATACCGAAGAAGCTCAAAGCGTTAGTGATTTAAAACAGCGAATAATTTAAAACGCTTTTAATGTTTTGAAAAGTGATAGAGACACGCCTCGAAGTTTACTGAACAATATGCAAAGACGTGCTAGTTTATGTTTAGAACGAAACATTTGGAACAATAATTACCTACTGCGATATCGCTAAAAAGGTAGGTACAGACCTAAGTTCATTTTTTGTAAAATGCGCGCAATGCGCGTGCGCGTCTGTCGGTCGTGTCGCCCGCGCGCGAGTACCGCTCAGCTGCTCGACTCTCGTACGTGAACCCCGGTAAGTGAACTCTCACGCACACATCAAGTTTCTATGTACGTGTGTGTGCGTAGGCGCGCCGACGTTACTTAGCAACGGGTCGACCGAACAACATTCTGTCAATGTTCTCACTCCCGCATGTATGCACATCCTTTTCATTTTGAATGAAGTACAGTCGAGTATTCTTGCTTATTCAAGTATTAGATTGTTTTAAAAGTTCGTTCCGAGTCTGTTACTGTTTTCGTTTTATTTGTAAGGATAGGTTTACTTATTATTTTATCTTTTTAATTGGTAAATTGGTGGGGTTTTTATTTGTACTTACGTAAGTATTTGTTGTGTTTTATTATTTTAGGTAGGTTAAGTTTTCTTACTTTTGTTAAGTTATTACCTATTTACTACTTATTCTTTTGGTGTGAGGCTTATTTGGTCAATTGGGTATTTGTATTGTATGTTTGAGTATTTTTGGGTATTGTGTTCATTTTATTTGTAGGTCAGGTTTGTCTTAGTTTATTAGTAAGTGGACTATAAATGTTATTGCGTTGATTTTGGAAACGTTTTCAACACGACTGTACCATGCGAGGGGCGGCCGCTTACTAGGTTTCTACGCAAAAGAAATGTGCGTGCGTTTCGCTCGCACACACGTACAACTATCATTCATGCGCCATCGCAGCCTACGCCGTTTACTATCTCCTATTTTGGCTATTATTCGTTTTTACGCACGGGCCGTAGGATGGACAGTTTTCATGATTTTTGAAGGAAATTCCGAACCTGTACAATCTCAATGGTACTAAGCAAATATTCTCGGGTATGGCTTCTGTTCCACTTACACAACACACCTGATTATGCTCGAGACGGTAAAAAATGTCATCCGGTATATGTTCAATGCACGGTAAACTCTAATTGCGCGATGCAGGATTTATGTGACGTCAGGTCTTCGATGCGTAGTTCGCATGTGGCGATGTAGATACCGCCACATCACTCCCCTCCGGAGACCGGAGGTCGATAGTGGGCTGAGTCTTGTATGTTGCGATGCTTGCCAGTGCCAGTTGTGGTTCCAGTGAGTCGGAACCGGGTGCCGCATTGTTCGCGGTGGGTCGGAACTGTTTGCGGCGATTGTGGTGATTGATGTGATTGCGGTGGTTCCCCAGTGGCTCATGGTGATGAGGTTGAGGTGATTGAGGTGATTCCCCAGTGGGTCGGGGTGATGAGGCTGCGGGTGATGACCAGGAATGCGCGTTCGCTGCATGCTGGTAGTCAGGATACCCGTTGACGCCTCGGGTGTTGGCTTGACTGTGTGAGTCGCCTCACTGAACGCTTGCGGAAGTGATGATGATGACGTCACGCTGGAGTATTTGCACGAAGGCTGCGTTGACGTTCATATTCGGGGTCACCAATTTAGGGGTATGAGGAACAGGGTGTAAAGTTCATTCATCCCCCATAGAAAAGGGAGGATCCTCCGACCAGACGGGTGTTGTGTCTGGCGGGCAACTGCCCAATGATTGATATTGGGTTTTTGTATATATGTTCACTGCACGGTAAACTCTAATTGCGCGATGCAGGATTTATGTGACGTCAGGTCTTCGACGCGTAGTTCGCATGTGGCGATGTAGATACCGCCACAGTTGTGAACCATACTTTAAAAGTTATAAGATTTTAACATTACCTTGTCTATATATACTAGAAGTAGCTGTGTTTGTGAAGGCAAACCCGAGTCGTTTCAGACGTATAGCTGACGTGTTTCCCCGCAATAGACGCGACAATAGCTTGCTTTGTCAGGAGCCAGCTAAGACAGCACTCATGCGCAAAAGTGTCTACTGCATGGCTCCAGTTATTTATAATCACTTGCCTAAGAGTTGGAAAGGGCTTCCAGTCCAATTATTTAAAAAAAGACTTCGTAGCTTTTTAGTGGTGAAAGCTTATTATAATTTACGTGAATACCTTACTGAGAAAGATTTTTTAAGTTAGAATAATGTTTTTTTTGTGTACCTACTTTTTCGTGTAATGTTTTTTAATTCTACCTACTCTCTAGTTATAAGTTGATGTTCTATATCTTTTGCATGCCTACGTGGTAAAATATGGCTGAACTTTCAATATGTTTTTTTTTTGTCACCATTTAATGTTACCCATGTTTGCAAAATAAAATTATCTTTATCTTTATCTTGCATTGGGAATGCATGTGCATTTAAAAAACTGCCTTCCAATAATTGTTGCCACTGCTGTCCTTCAGAATATCCTTCAATCTAAGCGCGAAGAATGGCCTACTGATGACCCTGATTTGGAACTACCTGCTCCTTGGGAATCTATAATAGAACAAGGCAGGATAAGGCAGCAACGGCATCCTGATATTGGTACGGAAGCGAGAGACATTAATCCAGAGAGGTGAAACTAATTAACAACTACTTTAAAACACTACAACATTCATAGCAATCTAGATAATTATTCAATGGTGATAGGTAATAAAAATAACAATATTTATAAAACAGTTCTTTATTCTAAGTTAAGAATAGTTACAAACAAGAAAAAATTAAAACTCGATATACGTCGAATTACAAGTAACCCTGTATATAAACCGAATCCTTAGATCAAGGAGACTCTGTTATCAACCATCAACGCAAACAAGACAATTACTGGCTATCTTCAGTGACTAACTAGGATGACGTCATAAACACCCAGTATCGCTGATAGTCACCCTAACGCATTTTGACAGATGTTTTTGTATCGATACCTAAAAGATTGCGATTGTATTATAGCTTCAAGCTTTATAGCACATCAAATTGAAAATCATTTAGTTTGTCGTAGCTTTCGTGGAAGACACTACTTAAAGGTAGTATTTTAGAAATTATTCTAGTGGATTAACACCGTAGCCGGTTTTTTTTTAAGCGTGTAAACATTACTTCTTTCGTTTTATTATTTATTGTAATTCTTTTTAGTGGCAGAAGTATGGCACGTCTAATATTGCTGGGATTTGCTGAAAAACAGCGAAAACAAAGTCATCTGCAAATTGAGAGACGCCGCTTACGCGACGCTAGTAACCCATTGCAGTAGCCAGTGAGAGCTTTTATTGCGAATTTTCGTTTGAGCAAAGTATCCTGAGGGTATTTTGTGATAGGTGGGACAGCCCCATGCTGGCTCACTGGATACGGCTGCACACGTAGGTGTCAGTCATTGCAATTTTTATATGTAGTGTGGTTTTTTACTAACATTCGATTAAGACCTTTACTAACAACGTATGGATCATGTGATCTGAAATAAATAAATTATATAAAGCTGGATTCACATCAAGTTTTGGAAGAACTCCGCCCATATCTACCAGAAGCTCGAAATAAAACACCTGTTCGTAATGAACTAAAAGTAAGTAGTGACCCATTGCAGTAGCCAGTGAGAGCTTTTATTGCGAATTTTCGTTTGAGCAAAGCTGGATTCATATCAGGTTTTGGAAGAACTCCGCCCATATCTACCAAAAAGACTCTTCGTGACGACTATCATGACGAGGAATATTTCCGGAGGCCCGTTTATATTCCACTGCTAGACAGCATAACGACAGACCTAAAAGACAGATTTTCCGCGGATACCATAAACCTTTTTGGAAAAATATATTCCTATTTCTTGGGCGTTCCTGCTTCCACTGTGGTTACATATTGATGATGTTGTTTACCATGTTGATGATGTTTTTATTAAATGTCTGTTGCAGATCTTGGCTGCGTTACACTTTTATGACAACGGGTCATACCAACGTAATGTAGATGCCTCATGTCTGTGTAACATGTCCCAGCCGACGTTTATTAAGTAGTGTCTACATGATGTTACTGATACAATCAAGTCCGCGAATTATTCCTTAACCACATAAAGTTCCCTCCATCCCAGCGACAGAGGGAAATGATTATGAAAGGGTAGGTTTATTGTATATTATAATAAACTTACTTAACCCTGGGAACTGTCCTAAGGATCAGAGAAAATCAGCACATATTGCCGAACAGTCAGGAAGGAGTTGCTCCGCGTCACGTTCCATCCTCTTTTAAACAACGAGTCTTAGACCATTTCGATCGGAACCCAAACTGCAGCCGAAAGGCACACAGCGGGCGCGGACGTATGTAGTAGTCACACTGCCAGCGGGGCGTGAACACGCCACGTCAGACGGGACGGAGCGTGAACGTGATTTTGTATTGTTTTACAAAAATGGATGTCGAAAAACTAATCGAATGTGTTCGTGCTCACATATTTTTGTATGATTTGGGCCATAGGCTATATAAAAACCACGCCGCCGCCGCCGCCGCCGCCCGCGCCGCCGAGCGGGAGTACAAGTCAGAAGCGGCGGGGCGGGGCGCGGCGGGACGCAAGTGCAGCGCTAAATACTAATGCAAAGATGCAGGCGCTGCTGCCCCGACGCGCCGTGTATTGTGCAATTTTTCAAAACGAAGATCAATTAAGTAATATGGTAGCCACGTATCAAGAGAGCACTTTCACACCCACTGCAGTTTCACACAGGATTAAGAAGTTTCAATACAAACTATTAGAAACGAATTGCATCGAGCTGAACCAGAGATCCGCAAAAAAAAATTGTCACGCCATATTTTCCGATGAAAAGTGCTAGCGTGTTTTTTGCTTTTACTCTGCGAGAGATACATGTACCCAACTATTCAATGCTTCAATTGTTGTCGGTCTAGCCAACAAGGTTGTGGGAATTTATAGCGTATAGATAACAAGAGATACAGTTCGATTCAAACTTCATGGCGGTTCGGAATATGAGGAGTCGCTGCGCAGTTAACAATTTCATGTGACAGCGGGGGTGAGGGGTGGGGTACTGCGCAGCTAAAAGCTAACTTCCGAGCCGCCATTAAGTTTGAATCGATCTGTACGAGCCGCGAACTTTGATACTAAATGCAGAATCGGGAAGAGTTGTTGTGAATATGTGAGGCTGGATGAGTCCTGCTGGACCAGGCGAGCTCACTTTTATTCCAGCAAGGGCAAACGGCCACACGTATTTAGAGATGCTATAAAATATCATTGTACCCACAGTGCGCACGGTGTATCTAAAACTGGACGTGCCAAAATTTTATTTTTTTCCAGGATAATTGCCCGATACACCGTGTGCAGGTTATTTATTTATTTATTTATTTAATACTTTAAGCACACAAATGTACAGAGGCGGACTTAATGCCGTAGGCATTTTCTACCAGTCAACCTTTGGGTGATGCAGAGACAAACAGTGGTAGGTGCAATAACTAAAGTGTGGAATAAATATTTATTTAAATACTTGAAACAGTTAAAACTATATATGTATATATATAATATATAATAATCCTAAATATATATATGTATAAATATAAGAACAAATAAATACACAACTACACGAACATACTAAAAGAAATAAGACAAACAATGGGAAAACATTACCGTTGTGATGATACTGCCAGCTTCTTGCGAATGTGCTCGCGAACTTTAACTTTAAAGGATAATCGGTTGGTTATTCAAGAGTAGTTGAGAGTTGAGAGGGCAATCACAAATTAAAACAATGCCATTGTCCTACCGATCGCCAGACAACCCCATTGCACGACACACCTGTCAAGTCCTCTTGGGATCACAAGTGTTCCGAAGCGTTACGTTGACTTGAGCATTCTTGGAACACTTGTGAGCCAGCGGTTTCGCGCGATAAAAATCTCTATTTTTTAATATAAATAAGGGTTTAAATCGTCTGTGGCAATTGTAGTCTATGGGGAGATGGATATTCTCGTCAACTAAATGATTCACTACTAAAAATATAACACAGGCAACCCAAAAAAAAAAGTTGAAAGTGTCATTTTGTTCTCACTCATTCGGACGGCCGCGGATACACTAAATCGGATTGAATTTTTAAAATCTGCTAATAAAACAAAGGAAGGGGGCTAGAATTTCATTTATTATTAGATATTACCTCTATGTAAATAATAATTTCATCAAATAGCATCATAAAATGTTATTTTTGAGCAAAGAAATGTTTCGAGAAAATCTGCCATGAACGGCGGAATTGTTTTATGATGAATTTCGACTGTTTTTGTGTATATTCGACAGTAAATAGGTGAATATTCATTTCTGTGTAGTTATTAGACCGTTGCACATAATGTCTTCACGAAATATCATCATAAAATCATATTTTTGGACAAAATAAAATTACGTAAAATCAGTTGCTCAATGTCGTAAAATTTTCAAATTATGCTATGTTTTTGCGTGTAATCGATGATAAATGTATGAATATTCATCTATATGTTGTTATTACATCGTTGTTGGTATAGTAGTAGATAATTTTTGCACTAATTTGCATAAAAAACTTGTGAAATGTTTCGAAAAAAGTTTCGTCAAAAGTCATCATTTTTTACTTGTTTTACAATGAATTGAGTGTATTTGTATGATTTGTAACGCTCTAAAACTAATAATAACTATATGTTATGGTCATCCGAGGTGTATTTCATACTATATTTCATAAATTTTAGTCATTTACAAATGAGTACCAAAACGGTCGCTAATAGTTGACAGTTGAGATTTGAATTGGCACGAATAGGTTGTCCAGTCGTATCGATAGACAATATCGATAAAAATTGACCGATTTCAAATATAAAAAGAAGGTTCGCAATTCATTCGACCTGTATAAGTGTATGCATATGAGGTTGTTGGCATAAATTGATCAAATTATTTTGCACATGTAGTAAGCACATAATATCACGCCTGTATTCACCGAAGTGCAGGCAGAGGTTGTAATACACCCACATTTCGCCTCTTGTTGTTGTGTTCACAGGTTGTAGTTGTATCAGTTTATAATATACTGTATATTTTTTTAGATGTCTTGGAACGTTGGGGACAAGGAGGCGCCGGAAAACTTTCGTGCGCTCCTGGAGGAGGACAGCGAGAGTGATGTGTCGGATGTGGACTTCGACTTGGACATGCACCTCGACCCGGACATGCACCTAGACCTGGACATGGAGTCTGATTATGATGAGGCCGAGGGGGACACGGTTTACCACCGGGGTGCAGTCGGTGCAGTCGAGGAGGTGGAAACTGTGGCCGATGCCACAGCTTCCACCTTCGAGATGGCTCCAGAGGTGTCCCCCGAGGTCGAAGCATTTGTTATGGTAATATTGGAATAACTTCTTTTTATTTTTCTTTCAGCAAACTTGATGCAGCGTCAGGCTTCTCAACTGCTGGGACACAGGCCTCTTCTCAGTGAGATAATTGTATAATGTCATACGTTTGTTTGTTAGTTTGCTTGCTAACATGATTGGTTTGCATGTCTGTTTGGTGTTAGTTTTGGTGGGGTTTATGTTTTGACTTCGGCCACAAGCATGATGGCCAAGAATCTAATGCTTCAGTTTTTGTGTGGTTTATGTTTTGACTTTAGCGACAAGGGTGGTGGCCAAGATTCTAATGCTTCAGTTTTTGTGTGGTTTATGTTTTGACTTTAGCGACAAGGGTGGTGGCCAAGATTCTAATGCTTCAGTTTTTGTGTGGTTTATGTTTTGACTTTAGCCACAAACATGGTGGCCATGAATCTAATGTTCTCAATTTACAGGACATCGACCCTACTTCCGCCAGCATCCCCTTGGGGATAATAAATAATATTTACGACTCGGACTTGAGGCTGCTGCCCATGCCGTGAGTAAAAAAATAAATGCCTACTTGTTTTTATAAATGGTTTTATGTATAATAAATGATAACAAATGAAAACCTTTTTTGACAGATCATCAAGATCAACTTCGCCGTCGCCGTCATACTCGCCGATGTCGTCGCCGCGCGCTTCGGTATCTGATCCGGTGGCTCAGGCTCCACGCCCGTTCTTGAGCCGTAAGTGTTAAAACTTGTATTCATTAGTCTTGTACCTGTTCTTCGTTGGTCCCGTTGGTCTCGTGGTCGCAAGCGCGACTGCAGAGCGTGGGGTCCTGGGTTCGATTCCCGGGTCGGGCAAAGTGTTATTGGATTTTTCCATTAGGAATTTCGTAGTAACAGCCCGGAGTTTGGAAGTTGGCAGTGTGATACTCCCGTGCCTCGGAAAGCACGTTAAGCCGTTGGTCCTACGCCTGATCTCTCTCCGGTCGTGTCGGATTGCCGTCCCATCGGACTATGTGAGTGAGGGAAGAGAGAGTGCACCTTTGTCTGCGCACACACTTGTGCACTATAATATCTCCCGCGCCGATGGCTAGTCTCCGTTGAGATTGGCCGCCGTGGCCGAAATACGGTCTGGAGGACTATATACCTGTTCTTCGTGAATTACTCGTAATAATGTTTATAATTTTTGTCTTAGGTCCAATGTCGTCGTCAGGGCTACGGTCGACGACGCCATAGACGGTGACCACGATGACCACGGCTTCCACCTTGCTGACGAACATGGGCTGTTCCAGCAGGTGGAAGACGTGGTAGAGGACGTGGCGGCCGAAGAGCCCCAGCAGCCGAGGCGTCGAGTGCGTGGAGCGGCAGCGCGGCGTGGCGGTGGCGGTGCAGCGCGGCGCGGCGTGGCAGCGTGGCGCGGCGTGGCAGCGTGGCGCGGCGTGGCAGCGCGGCGAGGAGGTGCCGGGAGAGGTAGGGGGCGAGGGGGGCGTGCGCCAGGTGGGGTTGCGGAGGGTGACCCCCAGTGGGTAAGAGGAGAAAGATTGGTTGAGGTATACATTAACGATGATGATGTGTCTGAGGAGTTAAGGATGCGTCTGTGGGGAAGGCCAGTCTCCGGGGCGTTGCACCCTGGGGTACGGGCAATGTTGTCCCCGAAGAGTGTCTAGGTCATGTCTCTGGCATTTGACGGGGGTTGAGGGTCTTTGCTTAACCGCCCGGGCCGCGAGGAAGAAAATCTCTATTAAAAATTAAACCAAACCTCCAAGCGGCGACGCACCGTGAGGGAGGTTGATAGCTTGACTGATGGGTAGCTAAATGAGCCACTAGTGCTAAGCACTATTTTGAGCAAGTACAACATGTTTTACTCGTGGGAACAATCATGGAATCTAATACAAATAAAAAAAAACAAACGAAGAGAACGGGAGTGATGCGGTGCATCAGGCGCTTCGTACGAGTTTGGAGCGCGAAGTGGTGGTGCTGAGGGCTTCCGGGAGAAAGTTCTTCCGGAAGCCCACTTCTGCAGGTGGAAGATCCACTCCGGCCGGCGGGGTGGAGCCCAAGAGAAGGGGGCAGGGGGCTCACCACCATTGAGGCCGGTGAGCCGCGCCCAGTCAGCCCGGCCGAGCAGGCTCGACACAGACCTCTCTTGCTTCACCCTGGTGGGACCAGCCCCAGGGCGGCCCCCTCAGAGCTGACAGGTGGTGAGCCGGGCGGCAATTCGGAGCGCACGGCTAGGTTCACGGAGATCGTGGTTGGCGCTGCGATCAACGGTGTGGCCTTGAGAGCGGGAGAAGTGATTTCCCACCATCAAAAAAAAAAGGTAAGTACACGAAACAACGGAGTTTTTATGTTACCTACCTCCGCACGTGCAAGCGGTTTATAAGCTGCGCAAAAGGGCTGAGTCGGCCGAATTAAACACGTGCATGGTCGCGTTAAAAGAGTGACAGTATTCTTGCCCATTCTTCTTCAAAATAAGAAAACTATCTTTTGGAAGAGGCGACTAGAATCAATTCTATTTTTTTGTAAATTTTTGACGTTCAAAATTACCTTTTATGTGATTAAAGAAGTTTTATGTGAAGAATTGAAATAAATGATTTGACTTTAAAAGCAGGAGGAACTCGGAATCCCAGTCTAACCCCCTGAAGCTATACGCCTCAAAACAGATCAATCCACGTCGAAACAAGCTCCGTCGCCTTCAACACCTGCAAGACGATGCTACAGATGCGGCGCACAAAACGTAGTTTGCAGCAGTTGTGCTACGTATTCTGGTAAAAAAGAACGGGAGCCACCAGCGCAACTAAAACACGGCTCCTTCAACTTCCGCCCTGACGGCACCAACGGCTTAATGTGCTTTCTGCGCGGTTGAGTATGATTTTTAATTATTTTGCCTCTAAATATCAACTCTCACAAACTAGTGAGGAGTTGAAAGTAACATTTCCAGCGTTTTTATCCAGAAGTCACGATTATCTAAAGGGCTGTAAGAATAACGAGTCTTATTTTATTAACAAAAAAAACAAGATTGGCTTAGTGGTACTCTTGTTAGTGGTCATTTAAAATCTGTCCTTGATCATGATGAAACATTATCAACTGTTCATAACAGCGAATCTGTCTTTTCTCCAAAATCAAAGAGATTTATGGCCTTAAACAGAACCCAACAATATAGATCTAAGCGAAAACTTTCGGAAGTCTAATGCCCGTTTTCACCAACATCCCATAAACCACCTACGTATGGGAGAGTTAGCTGAAAAGCTTCCCCAAACTAGCCCCTATATTAAATTTCGTTTTACCATCATTTTCGACACCTAACTAGGGGGCACATACTTAGGTAACAATCGTTTTGTTTTCGATAATAGGGACTGATCAGTTTTTGAACTTATCGATACTTTGAACAAGAAAGATTTTATGAAGTATACACTTATATGGATACAATTAGTTATAAATTATGCTGTGATAGTAATAGTAAATATGATTTCATTCATATTTGTAATTAATTTCATTTATTTATTTATTTAACTATTTATGTACACACATAATAAACAGACAAGAAGAAAAGAACAGAAAAAAACGTACAAAGGTGATGCTTATTTCTAAAGAAATCTCTTCCAGCACACCTGACCTCACTTCCTAATATATTGCTTATTTACTCTGTGGGTATGAAACCTCGCGTGTTATCTGTGACTTATTTGTATTTGACACTTATATTGTATGTTTGTTGTGATTTGAGAGGGTGCGTTGCGTGGTATTTTACCAATTTTATGTTTGTTACGGCATCATGGCAGAAAAGACGAAGAGAAGCCGAAATTTCACAATGGATGAGCTGGTGAAATTGGTGTATGCCTTCAGAAAGGTTATTGTTGGAATCCCAACACTAAATGTTACTAAATACTTTATAAATACGAACATCACTAGCATGCGCTCTCGGAAGCCATCTCTATTGAATGCTCGTTCGTTCACTTCTTCACGGATCGGGTTCGCGATAGGTCGACTTTACGACAACGTGCTCTTGCCTAGTTTCTATGACTGATGGTGATTGGAATATAAATATCTCCGTTAAAGAACTGGCTGGTTTTACTGGAAGCACCTCCACTAACACCCACACATTCCCACAGTTATTTTAAATAAAAGAACAGATGGTATCACCAATCAAGCCAAGAACGAAGCTTGGATAAACCTCTGTACCCAATATTCAACGGGTAACACGTACAGGTTAGTCATCATTAAATAGGTACAAACCAACAAGGCATATTTTTATCAGTATGAATAGAACCTAATACTATGTGCGAAACTATTTATTAACAATTTTTTTTCTAATTTTACGGGTAAACATGCTTTCTAAGAGTCTGGGAGAATATGAAGAGTGAAGCAAAAATGTACAACTCAAGAAACAGGAGTTGTACCACTGGAACGCGTGGAGGACCATCTACTTCAAAAACAGACCCATACTTGAACAAGTCTGCGATTTAATGGGTCGAGGCTGCAGTAGTATTGCTGATGTTCTAGATTCGGATTCAGACATCGACAGAAGTAGTTCATGATTAATTGCAGACTATAATTTTTTATGGTGAGCTAGTTGCAGTAAGTACCGTAAACCGGGGTTACTTTGAATCGCGGGATGACTTTGACCGAAACTTCCATGTCATGTAAAATCGCGAATTGCGTAAAACGAAACGCCATTTGGTCGTTCTTTTTTCAATGTTAGCAACACTGACTGAACTGTCAAATCCTTTTCTGAGGACATGCTGAGAATTCACCAACAGTTTGCATTAAAAAAGGTAAATATATTGCTATTCTCTATTTATAGCTAAATAATTGTGCTGCAAAACTTCATGTGTACTAAATTACGTGATGGTGTTATGAAATTTCTAGCTAAATTCCATTATGTGGCCTATTATCGATTAACTGATGCAGTGATCATTGTTTTCCTAACCTCAAAATTAATGCAATGACTTGAGTTTTTTTAATGCGGGGTGTCATTGATAGGGTATATGGTGTGAGATTGATCAATTGATCAAATTAACCCCAGAGAGTATAGTCTTTTTTTTCATATGCCTTTTTACAAGCTTTTATTTAACTTGCAATGTTTTTCTCTGCATGAATAAATATTTTGTTTTCCAGGAAGATGCCGCGAATATATAAAAAAAAACTCGGCTCCCGTGAGTACAAAAATTATTCAGAAGCACGTATTGAAGAAGCGGTTATTCAAATAGTGGAAGGAAGTTTAAGCATTAGAGGTGCCTCTGAAAGATATAATATACCCTATGGGACTCTATATAATAAATACAAAGGGATGCATGCCAAAAAACCTGGAGCTCAGACAGTTTTCTCCGAGACCGAAGAAAAGATTCTGTTGAAATCGGCCGCAAAATGTTCCGACTGGGGATATCCCATTACATTACTTGATCTCAGATTTTTTGCAAAAGCGTATTTAGATAAACAAGGGCGGGTTGTCACCAAGTTCGAAAACAATCTTCCCGGAGTGGAGTGGGCTTATTCCCTTCTCCGACGGCATAAGAACGAGTACTCTCAACGAGTGGCGTCTAATATTAAAAAAGCGAGGGCCAAAGTGTCGCCTGAAAGTTTGAATGCATATTTTGACAATTTAGCACCTCTTGTTGAAGATCTGCCCCCTTCAAACATTTTCAACTATGATGAGACAAACATGAGCGACGATCCAGGCAAAAAACAAGGTGTCTATAGGCGTGGGGTAAAATATCCGGAGAAAATTATGAATTATTCTAAAAGTGCCACATCAGTGATGGTTTGCGGATCTGCAGACGGTGTCCTCTTACCACCTTACGTTATTTACAAAAGCATCCACTTGTACGACACGTGGAAGGAGAGGGGACCACAAGGCGCACCATGTTGTCAGAAGATCTGTTGCTCCCAAGGTTCCCGGTTTAATAGGACCAACAGTGGTTGGATAGACAGCATTACTTTTCGAGATTGGTTTCGTAGTGCTTTTTTGCCTCACGCCAAAGGTTTGTCAGGGAGAAAAATATTAATTGGTGATAACCTTTCGTCGCACATTGATGTAGATGTGCTCAATGAATGCGAACAAAATGACATTGACTTTGTTTGTCTGGTGCCTCATTCCACGCACCTTTGCCAGCCTTTAGATGTGGGTTTTTTTAGGCCAATGAAAGGTGCTTGGAGAAATGTGCTTACTAACTGGAAACTACAAAATCCTCGTTTATCGACTGTTCCAAAAGACACTTTCCCGCGCTTGCTGCAAAAATCACTGGAAAAGATAGATGCAGTGCAAGCAAAGCCTAGTGCACCTTTTGCAGAAATAACTCAAGGAGTTAAAAGGAATTTAATGAGCGCCTTCAAAAGCACTGGCATTTATCCCCTTTCAAGAGAAGCAGTGCTAAAAAGGCTGGCTGTGGATGAGAACGCCGACCCAACCAATGATGTTGAGAGCTGTTTAACGAATTACTTGAAGGAGCAAAGATTTGGCGGTCAGTCAACTACTCCAAGAAGGAGGACACGATTAAATGTTGAGCCAGGTGCCAGCGTATCGACTGCCAACTCAGTAAATGCAGCAGTAGAGAGTGAGGACAACGTTTCTGTTGCTTTCAATTCAGCACCGGAAAATATTGCAGATACGATCAATGTTGACGATCCAACTAATGCAAATGACGAAATGGTCCCTGCAGAAGAAGAAAGCAGTGATTCCAGAAATGACGCTTCTGAAGCATATGCTGATTTAGAAATAGGTAGATTTGTCTTGGCGAAGTTCTGGTCACAACGAGGCAAGAAAACGTACAGATATGTTTGTCGCATTATTGATCTGGACCCACTGGTAGTCGAAGGTTTCAAATCTTTGGGAAATAAAAAAGATTTCAAATTGGTTCGCGATGATATATCTGATATTGAGGTTAGTGACATATTAGCCTATCTGCCAAAACCAAAGCCTTTTGCGAGTCAGGATTGTGATGTTGAATGTGTCCAATTTTTTTTTGATATAGATATTGCAGAACTTTTATAAATGTCAACTGATTTTTTTGAATTTTTCTAGCATTTATTAGATGCCTACATTATAAACATTAAGGAAAAATATTTTATAAGTTATAAGTTGTTGTTTTTCTTAGGACTTAATAATTTTTATAAAATTTTTGTAGGTT
The DNA here is from genome assembly GCA_947363905.1 of Lithophane semibrunnea. Lineage (NCBI taxonomy): Eukaryota > Metazoa > Arthropoda > Insecta > Lepidoptera > Noctuidae > Lithophane > Lithophane semibrunnea. The sequence continues at coordinate 2,913,467 of OX376207.1, read as the reverse complement.
TTATCTTGTTGATTTTGTGAAGACTGATTATTTGTTTAATTTTAATGAAAAGAATTAGAAAAAATAGTAAGAAAGACTGATTACCTCGTTGTAAAACTCTTAGTAAGTTGAAATTTTGTCAACACCATTTTTTATTAAAGAAATTATTATTATTTGATGACTTTTCATAGATCAAAGTTACCCCCCACGACAAAAAAGTCAATATTTACATATCCCCTTGGCGGATTTTGATTTTTTAAATTGTATTGGTATTGTAATTGGGGTTACTTCATAATCACGCAATAAAATTGGGGGGTATCAAAGTAACCCCATTCTACGTATAACTTTGATCAGACAGTTGTTTTTTTTTTTCTCAAAATTAGGCCACTCTTTTTCACTTATGATTACAGGAATCGAGAGTAGTAAAAAAACCGATTATAGAACATTTTTTATTTTTTTTTACAGCCTTTATTTAAAAAGATATGGACCTTCAAAGTTCAAAATTGACTAAAGTAACCCCGGTTTACGGTACTATTATTATATGGCAGAAATACATATTTACAAACTTTTTCAGTACTTTACTAAGATAATAATTGTGAAAGGACTCGTCTATCTGCCTGTTTGTTACTTTAAACTGATTTGTTTGATTTTAGGACAATTTAATAAATGAAGTAAAGGAAGACGACATTATGGAAACAAACACACCCCTCAAGTTCTAAGATACCAACAACTCCTCTTTGGAAAAGGCGTAGGCCTTTACTTAAAGATCAGAACCAAGGATGGACAAGGGATGAACACGAAAAAAACTGAAATCGAAGACTTAAAAAGAAAATTGTTAGAAGAGGAAATTGAATTGAAGAAACTTATTTCATTTCTTTCGTGGAAACAGTTGAGCGCGGACGTGTGTCGCGTTTGGGCTTGTGAATATTTGTGATTGGTCAACGGTCTTGAACTACGATTCCTTGAACGAACCAATACGATCAAGATTTTAAGCAGGTAATACTTGAGTTAATTAACAATTGGAAAGCGCCCAAAATACAAGCGATAGCTTAGTTTGGGAACCAGTTTCACCAAATCCTGTGAATATTGTACCACTTATGTAGAACTTTAACATTGTGAATGATTTTTCCTGTACCAATAAAACACATTTCTTTTTATTTTATTTTTTTATATCAATTACAACTGGATTCTGCAAGAAAAGACCTTGAAATAAAAATAGAAGTATTGAATCAAATAAAAGGTATGTTATAATTATAACATAAAAACAGTTTTTGATAACATATAATAAAATAATGTAATAGGCAATGTATTAAAGTTGTTATCAAAATATTTGTAATCTTCGAAGCCCATATGCGTTCTGGGAGTTGTGACATCAATTATTTGCCCATTTGAAGTTCCTCTATATTGGGAACAATATGTTCGTAATTAGGTATCGACGTAAGTATCGCCGACTAAACAAAGAAAAAATACCACGTACATAGGGTATTTTTTTTAATTAAATAATAAAACCTTTAAAATGTTACTCTGGTCCTCCTCCTCTTTTTGTTATGTACTCACCTATTGTCAGGAAATTCCAAGGTATGTTCAATCATTTCCAATAAATCCAATACTGATTAAGTCTTATTCACACACAATCACAATGTCAGCCCCTTCAACACAAAATAACCGCAACGGTCATAAAGTCAACACGATCACTTCGCGAGAAAGTCATCTCCAAGTCGGCAAAATCGGTGATATCAGAAAAGCTGGCGCATCCATTGCCGACAGAACAGAAGAGGCACCAAAGGCGAAGGCGGCATCTGTGTCGGACGTCACTCACACGCGCGACAAAACGGCATACTCCACCAACGGCGTACAGCTCTGCGTGCTCTGATGACTCGGAGCAGCTGGGAGTTGTAAACAGAAGCCGCGTGCCAGAAACGGTATGCGGTGGGAAGGTTGTGACATATCCAATTGTGAAAAAATGTCTCCAGCCAAACCGTCAGACTGCGCAGTCGCCGGGACAGCATCCTATACAGGACACCGAAGAAAGAGACAGGCGTCCATATGGATATGGCGACGCAGTAGACCAACACCATGCTCCAACAAGGCAAGCAGGCGCTGGAAGCCGACGGAAACATGAAGCGAGAGTGCAAGCAGGTTGCGCACAATTGTCTGCAGGGTCTACACGAGACCGTTCTGTCGCTGTCAGACTCCAGGGCGCGGCACAAATACAACCTATAGAAGGAGAGGTCACGCCATGCTCAGAAGCTCGTAAGGGTGGAAAGAGCTCATACAAGGGACATGGGGACCACCAAGAAGACTGGAGTTGACATAGGGGAGACCCTGAAGACCACCAAGCTCATCAGGGAATAGCTGGGAGCTGAGACCCCACAGGCGCTAAAAGAGAACGCCGAAACACGGAAAGGGGTCCAGGCCCTAGAGGCGGTAGTCCGCAAGGAGCACGAAAAAACGCAAAAAGAGGCCAGAAGCGTTACCAAGTTCTTGGCAGACCACAACATTCCAGTTTTACCTTGGCCTCGTAATTCTCCTGACATGAACCCCATAAAAACATTATGGAAGATCACCAAAGCCGAAATAGCCAAAGAAATGATAACCACAGATCAGGCTGATAGAAAAGGTCATCAATTGTTGACATCACAACCCTAGGATAAAATAAAGTGCCAGACAGTGCATAGAAAACATGCCTAGGCGTATCGTACCTGAGTTTGTTACCTTACCTTTCTTCTCAGAGTAGTCAGATAGGAAACGCCAACCTCATCTAGTTTTAAAACATATGATTGATGTGTAAGTGTTTGTACAAACCTACTTACAGAAATAAAATCATTTATCCCGGTAAGCAGCTCCGCTGTGCCGGTTTGAAGGGTTTGGGTTGGCCTATGCTGACAGGCCTCCTCGTCGGCCACGTGTCACCGACACGTGCTACCGTTGTCTAACGAAGGCCCTACTACTAATCTCTAAGGAAGGTCCTACCGGCCTCTCGCTGAGACTGGCTGGACATGCCCCTGCATCTTCAATTGAGTACAAGGAAGTACATTTCTTAATAAAGTGTAATAGTGCTCTGAACTGAACAGTGCGACCTTACCCGCGACCTAGCTGTGGACTTATATTATTAGTGTTTAATAATTATATGTATTATAACATATCAGCTGGTTTCAATGAACTCTCCTATCTATCAGTTAACGGCCTGCGTAGCCTACCTGCAAAGTCCAAGCCGCCGTGATAGTTTATCCATATTTACAGGCTTTCTGAGCTAACTTCTTATATGCATCCGCGATATCGTTCCAGTGCATTAACCAAGACGCTAAGAGTTTGTTTACAGTTAGGTTCTTTGATATAATTATGATGGGTACCTAACCAACCAACAAAAGCTTCCTGAATTCATGATGTTGCCAAAATATCATTGGCAAGAATGTAGACATATACATATCGCAGACTTCTGCTTCTAGGGCAATCCACGAAGCTGTTGATGCTCTGAATTATAAGAATCTATAGTAAATAATTAGATTTCTCAAGTCAAGGCAAGTATCAAAAGTACCTACCATAAGTCTTGTTTAAACAAGAGCCATTGTTTGAAATTTGAATGCTGATTACAGGTTTTATAAGAAATTCAAAATTCCAGGAGAGCTAGGTTGCGTTGATGGCGCCCTGATTTTCATGATACGTCATAAGGAACACTAGGAGAGATATTATTGTCGAAACGGCTGTCATGCCAAGAACGTTTTAATTGTAAGTAATCTGTTGGTCTTTCTTAATTAAAATAATGTAGAATCATAAAGAATCCAAAATGTTTATAATTATTATTATATGTATTTCAGATTAATGATGCTGATCTGAACATCTTGCATGTGGATGTGACTTTTGATACATGATAGTTTTATTTTTCAAACACTAGAGTAAAGAATCATTTTGGAAATTTTTAATAACAAACAGGAATTATTCTCTAAAATAACACGGCGGCGCGGGCGGCTTGTTGGTCCTTCAAAAATCAAGGCGTCATTACGTCACTTCGGTCACGTGACACCTCGGTTTCACACGGCTCCAGCAACCCGGCCGACAACGAGTTATGGCACCTAAAGCGATCGAAAATTGCGAGCGCGTGAACGAGATGGAGCGATATCGGTTCGGTAGTTTTCGTTGAATTTCGTAATGCGTTCGGCTCGGAGTTAGGACAGGACACTACTGTGTTTTGTGAGGTTGCTGTTTAACGTAATCGCATTATAATTTGTTTACACTTGCAGTTAATTTGCATTTTGTTCGTAATATTTATTGAAATCATTAGTTTATCAGTACGAATATCGTAGTATTTGTTTGTTGGTTTAAAACAGTGATTAAAGTGTTTTCACTTAAGTGAAAATGTACGTTGTAATTATGTATTTGGGGTAATTAGATAGTTAATAAGTAGAAAGGATGATGAGACATTTTGGTACCCGGTCCAATAACAATAATTATTGTATTATTGAATTGGTCTAACCTATAGGAGAAAAAAATTGTATGGTGACGAAACCTGAATGTTAGTATCTTCAGAGATATTGATATATGAATATGTTTCATTTGTTCACCATAACAATATAAGTGTCATATTAAAAACTTAAGCGATACAACTGAAAACTTGATTTACTGATACCAACCTAGGAGGCACCACGGGATATATCGGGAGCGGAGTAGGGGGTGCGCGTGATCGGCTGATACATCTCCAATTATCAGTCAGTCACTCGTTCGTTCCGTTCGTGAGACTACGTTACGCTACTGTCTACTACTTTATTTTATCTTTCATATTGACCCGTGCTTTTCTTTTGGACTCCGTTACCCGCTAAAATCGTTGACTTCGGCTTGTTTTATGGACTTGATTTTCTACCAAAATGGAAGGAAATCACAATTGTGTGATGTGTCGGCGAGGTTTATATCATGGAAGATATCAGGAACATATTTTACGTGACGACTTACCTAGCTTGCGTCCTGAGTTAGCCGCTTATATTCAAGAAAATGCTGTTTTAGAGGTATGTAAAAGTTGTATTTCTTACTTTTGTTTAATACATTATGTCTTAATATAGAGTTCTTTGCATTCATGTTAGTCGGTGTTCAATGAACCTTCTAACCAGCTATCATGTAAATGTGCACGTTTTATTAGTTTATGAATGGGTACCATTAATCAATGATATTACATCATAAAATAATAGTTAAATCATTCTCACTTATTAATATTAAACATACGGCGGATAGTTCATTTCAAATGAAATGGAAATGGCAGGATTTTACTTGAGGCGGTCATTAGGCGGTAACAATATGAGTGGTATTTACAACAGATACCTGGAAAGATATTTTGTTGTAAGGCCCATGAAAGCGCTCAACAAACAACAAACTGCATTTCTACGAATTTTTTTCATTGTTAACCGTTAAAGACCTGGCGCGCGCAATAAATATCATTTGTCACACCTGGGCTACCTGCGCATGCGCATACCTGCGCCGGGATAATGACAAAATGGTTTTTGAGTTTTTATTGTCTCTAGGCCCATTGTTAATTGTTTTCGGTTCGTTATTAAGTGTTAAAATCGTGTAACCACGTGTGTACGTTGTCTCCAAAATGGAGACCGCGGTTCTTGACGGTTAGGGGCGTTAGTCTCCTATCTGGAGACACGAATCTTTAGCGGTTGAACACTTTTTAGGTCTGTTATACTTTTCCTCTTACCATCCAACTTCAACATTAAAACTATTTTACTGTTGCTTTCCCATCTTTTTCTAGGAGCTGGCGTAGTCTTTGTGCGTATCCTATAAATAAGTATTTAGATATAAAACTAATTAATATTATTACATGTTGGTTTCAGGTGGCATTTAACAATACGCAGCATATGTGTCACCGTTGTTGGCAGAGAATCGGAAACGATTTAAGAAGACCTGCTGCACCGGAAAGAAGACCAAATGATGGGGAAATTCAAGTCCCAGGTTATATGCGAGCACCAAATACACCAAGACATTGTATCTTCAACAACTGTGTTCATGCAACCCGATGCCGAATACCAGCATCTATCAAGACATATATTTTTTGTGTGTATTCGTTATACATTCCTGATAGTGCTCGAGTCTGTGCAGAACACCTTCAGGGCAATGCTTGGGATGATTTACCTCAATTTTGCAATGTCTCTCACAGTTTTAATGCGCAGCAATTTACTGACATATGTGACATGTTGCGAACAGCTGTACAAAATGGAATAAAGTTAGATTTCAATGTAAGAGGTGCCTTATCGGAAGAGGAGATGCACTTTTGGACAGGGCGGAAACCAGACCAGTTTGACGCTATACTAGACGAAACACCTTCTATTAGTGTGAGATGCAAGGAACCCAGAAATGCGCTAGGTATCTATTTGACAAAATTAAGAACAGGGGATTCAAATAACAGGTTATCCACATTATTTAATATGTCCCGCAGACAGTTAGAGCGAATTTTGAAAATAATTCGAGAATGCCTTAGTCTCGAATATGTTCCAAGACACCTAGGTTTTGACCACATAGCTAGAAATAATATATTAGAGAGGAATCTCTCAATTCCAAAAGCTTTGTTCGGTAATGAGAATAACGATAAGGTCATTTTAATATTTGATGGAACTTATGTTTATATTAATAAAAGTTCGATTTTTTTATTTCAAAGACAATCTTACAGTTTACATAAGTTCCAAAACTTACTTAAACCTTTTTTAATCGTATGTTCAGATGGATACATTGTAGAAGTACTTGGCCCATATGCTGCAACAAAAACGGACGCGAATATTATGTCTAATATAATGAATGATGGGGAGAATCCCATACATATTTTGTTACATCCGGAAGACGTATTTATTTTGGACAGGGGTTTTAGGGACAGCGTAGGTGACATTGAAGCCAATGGCTATGAATTCCACATGCCACCAACAAAAAATAGAAACGAGACACAGTTAACCACTGAGCAAGCAAATGAGTCGCGCTCAGTTACGATTTGCAGATGGGTTGTCGAGGTGGTTAACGGGCGCTTTAAGCGCGATTTCAAACTTTTAAGACAAAAATATTTTAATAAAACGCTTCCAAACATGTTTGTTGACTATAGAATTGCTGCAGCTATGTTAAATCATTTTCATATTCCTATTACCGACAACATACATGTAGAATACTTTCTCAACATAATCGAGACTAAAATAGATACACCAAATATTTTATATACTTATGTCGAAAGAAAACGATTGAATTCGCGTAGAGCTAACTTTGAAAGAATAGAAGCTAATGATATTCAAAACTTCCCAGAATTAACTGAAGAGGAAGTTATTTTACTTTCGTTGGGTACTTATCAATTGAAACTCGCCCGTTCTTATTGCAACGAACATTTAACAAATGGACTCTATCTAATAGAAATATATCAACAACATAACCTTGATGACTTATCAGACTATGGTATAAATGATGCCGTCTGGCTATTACGCGGACGAATACAGTCGCGTCATGTACGTTCTAGGACGTATAATTGTTATATTATGATAAAATGTAACCTAGGTCAAAACAACAATATATTACATTATTATTGCACATGCTTAACTGAGCGACGTACAATGGGCACTTGCGCGCATATTATTTCTATTATATGGTACTTAGGATATGCCAGACGCGAAGGGTTCCTTGCTCCAGACAACTTTATCTGGAGACAATCATCACTTCATACACCCAGAACATCCATCGCTCATGCAAGAAAGCGATCCCAAAACTGGGGTCACCTAAACACGACGCAAAGCCCCCATGGTGGACCCCTTCTCTGGATCGTCTCAAACAAGAGGCCATGACGAAGAGGAGAAGGATCCGGAACGCAGCCGCAAGCCGGAGACACTTCACCATCCAAGAGTACGTCCATGCAAAAACCACGTACACCACAGCAGTGACAGAAGCCGCGACAGCGAATTGGAAGGAGTTTTGCTCGAAGCAAGACCGAGAGAGCATGTGGGACGGCATCTACAGGGTACTAAGGAAGACAGCCAGAAGACAGGACGATGCACTCCTGCGAAATACCGCAGGAGAGACGCTCAGTCCAGAGCAATCCGCGGATCTTCTGGCACAAACCTTCTACCCCGACGACTCAACAGATGCTGAACAGCCATACCACACAGCTTTGAGGAAGCTCGCGGAGGAGAGAAACCCCCAAGGTCTGTCTGCCGACGATCCACCCTTCACAACCGCGGAGCTGGAAATGGTTCTCCAGAACCAAAATCCAAAAAAAAGCCCCCGGTCCCGACGGATTAACAGCAGACATCTGCGCTGCGGCAATAAACTGCGATAGGGAAGTATTCTTAGCGATAGCCAACAGGTGCTTGTCGCTGTCATACTTCCCGAAGCAGTGGAAGGTCGCCCACGTGTGCATTCTTCGCAAGCCAGGAAAGGACGACTACACCAGCCCAAAGTCGTACAGGCCAATAGGTCTGCTCTCGGTCCTAGGAAAAATCGTCGAGAAGCTCCTAGTAGGCAGACTACAGCACCACTTCCTCCCAACTCTGCATCCAAACCAGTACGGTTTCATGCCGCAGCGCGGAACCGAGGACGCCCTCTATGCTCTAATGGGACACCTACGAGCCGAAATCAAAGCCAAAAAAATCGTGCTTTTGATATCATTGGACATAGAGGGAGCCTTCGATAACGCGTGGTGGCCAGCATTAAAAATACAGAAATAAGAATCAAGAAATGTCCCAAAAACATCTACACTCTCGTCAACTCATACCTGGAAGACCGGAACATCAGGGTCAATTACGCCAGAGCGTCTAGCGAGAAGGGTACCACGAAAGGATGCGTCCAGGGCTGAATTGCCGGACCGACGTTTTGGAACCTTATACTAGACTCACTCCTACACAAGATGGCTAGTATGGGGGTATACTGCCAAGCCTTTGCAGACGACGTGGTTCTAGTCTTCTCGGACTTCACAGCCACTCCCCTGCAGAAATCAGCCAACGACACGCTAGACATAGTATCGGAATGGGGCGTCCAAAACAAGCTGCGTTTTGCCGCGCACAAGACCAACGCGATGGTGCTAACGAGGAAGCTTAAGTACGACGTTCCGGTCGTCCAAATGTCTGGCACGCGGCTGAACCTGGTCGAAGAAGTCAAGCTGCTAGGTCTCACAATAGACTCTAAACTCACCTTCAACGCGCACGTGTCTGCGACCTGTAAAAAGGCTGCAGACATCTACAAGCAGCTGGCATGCGCCGCAAAGGTGACTTGGGGTCTCAACAGAGAGATAATCAGGACAATATACGTGTCGGTGATAGAGCCTATCGTGATGTATGCTGCGAGTGCGTGGGCCCCTGCAGCCGAGAAACTGATGACAAGGAATCAGTTTGACTCACTGCAGAGAGGTTTCGCGCAGAAGATCTGCAAAGCATACCGCACGGTGTCTCTGACATCGGCACTTATCCTGTCAGGCCAACTCCCCCTAGATCTCCGGGTAATCGAGGCTGCAACCCTCTTTAAGATCAAAAAGGGACATTCCCGAGAGTTCATACCGCCAGGCCGCGAGCTGGAGTGCAACCTGCACCATTCCCAAAATCCCCACCCAGCGCAACTCACAATAACAGAGTATGCATGCCTAGAGGATTGGACTCCTGAAACCCTGGAAACCCATCAAGTAATCGGTCCCCAAATATACACCGACGGCAGTAAGATTGAGGGAAAAGTCGGAGCTGCCTTAACATGGTGGGAAAATGGAAAGGAGTCCAAGTCCAGCACCTTTGGCTTGGAGCCTCACAACACAGTCTTCCAATCTGAAATGTACGCGCTCTTTAGAGCTGTCAGGATGGCAAGAGAATCCAGGTCGACCTCCGTAAGCATCTTAAGTGACTCAAGATCGTCACTTGACTTGCTGAGAAGACCGTCTGTCACTCACCACCTGGCACTCCAAATCAAAAGATGTGTTCGAGAGATCAGAGAGGAGGGCAGAGAAGTGAGGCTGTTCTGGCTCAAGGCCCACGTGGGAACCGCCGGGAATGAGAGAGCGGACGAGCTGGCCAAGGAGGCAGCTCTTACAAAAGAGACAGCAGACTTTAGCTGCTGGTAAGGTAAGGTAAGGTCCCCGTATCGTTCGTGAGGAGGAAGATACGGGAGGGGACCATAAAGAAGTGGCAAGCGCGATACGAGTCCTCAAGTACAGGAGCGGTCACAAAAGTGTTCTTCCCAGACGTCCTAGCGGCGAAAAGGACACTCAGAGATGCAGTTCTCACACCGGTCCATGTACAAGTCCTAACGGGACACGGAGGATTCTCAGCGTATCTCCACCGTTTCCATCTGAAAGATAGCCCCTCGTGCGTCTGTGACCCGAGTTGCGAAGAAACAGTCTGGCACCTGCTCTTCGAGTGCCCAAGGTTCAGTCACGACAGAATGGAGCTGGAAGTAAAGATCGAAACCCAGCTAAGTCAGTCCACACTCCACACTATCATGGGGAGACCGGCCATCAGAAAACCATTCCTGGCATTCGTGAGCAAAGTTGCCATCATCGCAGCAGAAGCCAACAAAACGGACGCAACCTTGCGAAGTCAACACCGAAACCGACTACCAACTACGACAACACTAACAACCACAACAGTCACCGCACGAACAACAACATCAACACAAAGCACAACACGCACATCACTCATCATAACACAATTCACACACACAAACACCAACCAACGGCCAGTACCAGTGGCACCACCAGCGTTAGCAGCAGCAGCAGTACCAGAGGCCAGCCTACAACCAGCCCCTAGCACCATGCCCATCACCCAATTCCTGGCATGCGGAGGAGACGGAGTTCCAGGCATCAGGCTGCGAGGCGTTGCTCTCTTCATGAACAGGGAAGGAGAGAAGTTGGGCGTGAGCTTCTGCATAGGCTGGAGCCGACCTGCGGCCCGTATACCGATATCGCCAGGCCTTGCCGCCTTGATCAACGGAAGCACCACCAAAGCGAGCATAAAAGGCAGCAAGTATCGTGCATTGCCTCAAGTGGAAGTAGCCACTCACCGATGCCGTCTATTGCGACACAAAGGGAAGACGATCGCACTGTTCGAGTGGGGAGAGGAGACTCCATTCGCTCAGGTAAGCTCACTGCTCCAAAAGATCAGGGAGGCAGGAGAAAACACGGCATTCACAGCACGCACCATCAGTGTTGACGCGATGATGATCGATGGGGAGAGAGGAGACGTCGCAGACCGCTTCGGTTGTATAAAAGCCTCAGAACATCACGAGGTAGTTGTTTATGAGGACAGAGGGGAAACTCTGAGTTTCCTCAAAGCCCCCAGACAACCAACAGCCAGCACGACGAGCCCCGCAACAAGCCCGACCACTCAAAGCGGTTCAGAGAGGGCCCAGCAGAAGGCAGCCGCCGAAAGAGCTGCAAAGGAGCAGAGCAAGACCACTAGCCCCGAGGACCGGGCCCGGTCGAGGAGTCGCCTGAAAGCTTTCGGCACTTTCCTCAGCGCACTGCTCCCAAGCACCAGTCACGCATCACCATCCCACAATCAAGAAACAGCAGTGGAAAGGTTCTTCAAAAAGAAGCCCAAAGAACCAGCAATGCAGAGGCCCACGCCAACAAGAGCCGACAAAGGGAAAGTCAGCCCGCCGACACTCGCAGTGAATGCGGGCACTACGGACCACGTGAAGAGCGCTTTCCTCGAGTACGTAGCAATCGTGAGAGCGACCAGAGAAGTCAATCTCATGAAATGCAGGAAGATCCTGCAGACCTTCCAAAGAGACACAGAAGGACTGCTAAAGGTACTACTCGAAGAAGCAGAGGCAGCAGTGTACGACAACGTCAGATCTCAAGTCATCAAAGGAGAAATGACGGGGTCGTACATGGCAGCCTACAGCGCGAAGAGCGGTTTTGTGGCCCTGAACGAGGAGGAAACGGAGCGCTCAGGCAAAATTAAATTCCAAACACCGAATAACGACCCGATAGTGGTTACCGCCAAATGTACCAAAATCATGCTGGACGATAAGATCCTCGAAATGGCACAGTCCGTCTTGACGACTTCAGACACCCCAGCATCGCAGGAAAGTTGGGCGGTACCCAACATCAGGTGGGTCAATGGAGTCCCGGGTTGCGGCAAGACAACCTGGGTGGTGAAGCACTTCGATGGGGAGGACGTCGTAGCCACCACGACGACCGAAGCTGCCAAAGATCTCAGGGAGAAGCTTGCGCACCGCTTAGGAGACCGAGTAAAGACAAAGGTGCGCACTATGGCCTCAATTTTAGCAAACGGGTTCAAGAAGCAAGAGAAATGCTACCGTCTCACGGTAGACGAGGCTCTTATGAACCACTTTGGGGCCATAGTCATGGCAGTAAGGTTGTCTGGAGCAAGCGAAATTGTCCTCATCGGAGACGTAAACCAGTTTCCATTTTTGGACAGAGAGAACCTATTCGAGTTAAGGTATACCCGTCCGGGCTTCACCCAGGAGCTTCTTTACACACACCGCAATCCGATGGATGTAGCGTTTGCACTGAACGAGATATACTCCGGTATATACTCCTCCAAGTCGTCGCCGTCGCGGGTCCACTCCCTGAGGGTGAAAGGTTACACAGGAGCGCAAATACCGAGGACTGCCCAGAATACCCTATTCCTGGTTCATACGCAAGAGGAGAAAGCCTCTCTAGTGAGCCAGGGATATGGGTCCGGCGAAGGGTCGCGCACGTTAACCATACACGAGGCTCAGGGTTTGACCTACGACAGCGTAATTATCATCAACACCAAGTCCAGGAGGCTCCAAATCCACGACAGCATCTCCCATGCGGTAGTGGCGGTGTCGAGACATACAGTTGCGTCTATTACTCCGACGACGCCGACGATGCCACGGGCCGCTTTGCAAAAAGGGCGATGGATGCGCCGACTAAAACGGTCGTCGAATACAACCTGAAGATGGCCATGCAGCATCGAGACACAGTCGTTATGGAAAACCTGCTCAGGCTAGCGAAGTCCCTGGTCTGCAGACCCCCTATTAACACCACCTAACAAGTCCCTATCCAAACTCCAATCCAAATGAAACCCCAATGTCACCCATAAAAAAAAAAAAAAAAAAACTGTAAAACTAAGTGGCAGAGCCAGTCTGTCATACTCACGTAAATGCCCTGCCGATGGTGGCGCTGTACGTTCGGTCGTTCGGTTCCCTAAAATATGGTTGAGCTGCACGGCGCGGATGTGTACGTCAAGTCCGTGAACGGATGCTGTCGGTTAGGGCTGGTCAACTGGCACTGCCTTTTAGTTACTTATATCCTAACTTTTAATATAATACCATCATACCTGTAATATTAAACGAAAAAGCATGGAGAAAAAAAAAAAAAAAAAAAAAAAAAAAACAAATGGACTCACGTAGTTTTTAAGATAGCAATAAGTGTCCGATGTAGGAGCACAGTAACAAAAAGAACGAAAAACTGTTAAACAAAACTATTATGTAACCCAAAGCACGGACCTCCATATCTGTGGATTTATTTGTAAGGCAGGAGTGTGGTTTTAGCCGGTAAGAGTCCGGCACTGCCCAGACTGGTTCGTCTGTGAAGCAGCCTGGGCGTCCATGAGGAAAAAACCTAACCTAACCTAACCTTTTTTTTTTTTTTTTTTTTTCCGGGGTGGAAAATCCTCATGGATGTCCTCCGCCCTGGGGCGGGCGGGGGGTCTGTCAGACTCTTACTGACTAAAAACCCCGGTGTTCCGACTCACACCTACGCCGGGGGTCGCGGGAACGTGAAAATCTTCCGCAACCCCCGACTGGTGCCGGCCCGCCGCTGCGGGCCTCCTCGGGTCAGGGGGGGGAGTGAGGTGTTTGACTCCCCCCGTGACGTCTAAGAGGGGCGCGCGTGGAACACTACGCGCCGCCACCTCGGGTCCTGATGTTTGGGGGGCGACGGACGTCCCCGAGTCCGTCGCCCCTGGACCCATTTAGGGGGGCTGGAAGAGGGCGTTATCCGCCCTCCGCCGACGCCCGGTGCGCCTGCTGCGGGCCGGGTGAGTGGACGAGATCTCCCTCTCCCTTTCCGCAGCCTCCTTCTGCGAGACGACCGTCTCGCAGTAGGAAACCACCGCGTCCCAGGACTCCTCGCTGTCGACCATCGACTCAACGACGGCCGGTAGCGAGAGGTCACTGCCTACTTCTGAGATGAGGGCACAGCGCGGCTCCTCCCAAGCGGCACACTCTGCCAGCGTATGCCGCGCCGTATCCTCCCGGCAGTCGACGCAGTGGTGACACCGAGCGTCCGGCTCCCTGTTTATGCGACACAGATACTTCCCGAAGCAACCATGCCCCGAGAGCACCTGCGTCACCCGAAACGACAGGGAGCCGTGCCTCCTCCCGAGCCAGCGCTCGAGCACCGGCCGGACCGCCTCGATGATGTCGAGGCCGGCGGTAGGGCGTGAAAGCCTGTCCCGCCATTCCGCCACCAGGACCTCGCGAAGCTGAGACCGATGCAGCTCTATGTGTCGCTGCATCGGTTGCTCACCCCGCGCCCTCGCTTCCTCGCGCCACCGATACGATGACGCGAGTACTTTCGCCTCGAGGTCCCAGGGCGGGGATCCGGCCAGTGCACAAGCCGCCTCGTAGGAGATCGTGCGATACCCCCTGATGACTCTGACGGCCATCGCTCTCTGCGGCTTGCGCAAGACTGCGATACTACCGGCCGTCAGGTCAGCCGCCCAGATCGGGGCCCCGTAAAGGGTCATCGATCGCACGATCCCCACGTAGAGCCGCCTACAAGCGGCGCTCGGGCCCCCCAGATTGGGAAGCAGCGTTGACAGCGCCCCAGCAGCGCCCAGCAACTTGGGCGCCAGCCGTCGGAAATGGGGCCCGAAGTCCCACCGGCTGTCGAGCACCAATCCCAGATACTTCATGGTGGACTCGACAGCGATCCGAGCCCCCCCGACCACGATGTGTGAGCCGGGTGGCGGCGCCCGCCGGGGGCCATGAAACACCATGGCCTCCGACTTGCTGAGGGCCACCTCCAGGCCTAGGCGACGTATGCGGCTCACCACCTGTGAGACCGCAGCCGTCGCCAACAACGCTGCCTCCCAGTGCGAGCTCCCCCGGGCAGTGACCAGCGTGTCATCCGCATAACACGTCACGTCGACCCCCGGACTGAGCTCGCCCCTCAGCACCCAGTCGTACCCGATGTTCCACAGGAGCGGGCCTACAACCGAGCCCTGTGGAACACCGCACGACATGCGGCGCTGGTTTCCGCCATCACGTCCCATGTAGGTGACACACCTCTCCGACAAATAAGCCCCAACGATGTGGCGGAGGTAGGGAGGCACCCCATGGTACCGCAGTGCCTCCCGAATACAACTCCAGGGCAGGGTGTTGAAGGCGTTGGAGATGTCCAAAGACACCGCCAACATCACCCCGCCCCGGGACACCGCTTCCTCCGCCAGGACTCTAACCCGCGACACAGCGTGGATTGTGGAGCGCCCATGCCGAAACCCGAACTGGCTGTCGTCCAGGTCCGGCCCCTCTCTGCACAAGTGGCCGACGAGGCGGGCTGCGATTATCCGCTCGAACAGCTTGCCCACCTCGTCTAGCAGCACTATGGGCCGGTACGCGGACGGCGAGTCCGCAGGGCGCCCCGCCTTCCTGAGCAGGACCAGACGACCAGATTTCCACAACGTGGGAAACTGGCCCTGCTCAAGGCACGCTGTGTAGAGTCCTCTCAGTTGGGGCTCAAGCTCCTTCAGAGCGAGGGCTAACACGCAGCCGTGGATCCCGTCGGGCCCCGGAGCCACATTCTTGGCCCGGAGCCGCATCACGGCTGCCCTCAGCTCTGCCTGTGTCACCTCTGGGACGCTGATGGCGTTCTCCACCTCTGTAGACTCTGCGGCTGTGGGCAAAGCCATCGGCGGCGGAGTATGCTCCGCTCTTGCCGGGAAGAGGGCTGCAACCACCTCTTCCAGCAGCTCGGGTTGAACCTAACCTAACCTAACCTTATTGTTATATTATGATAAAATGTAACCTAGGTCAAAACAACAATATATTACATTATTATTGCACATGCTTAACTGGGCGACGTACAATGGGCACTTGCGCGCATATTATTTCTATTATATGGTACTTAGGATATGCCAGACGCGAAGGGTTCCTTGCTCCAGCAGCATTTCTCAATGATGTCATTGTAGACAACGAAAACAGTCTATAATTGTAAAACTATAAAAAATAAAGTTGTTTTTGATTTATACTTGTATTTTTTTACTCAAATAAGTAAATAACTAACTTGAGCGTATAATGACTTTGAGTCATGCGTTTTTGTCATACGTGCCTGATTTAAAAAAATAAACGTGTAAGTATTTTTATTCTTAGTGACTACTCACACCCGCATGTTCAAGCAAAAACGCATGACACAAAAATCGCTCTAACTCCTTAAATACTAATATTTGAGACAAGCGCTCAAGTTTACATTATTCTACACAAAAATACCTTTTCAATGATGTATAACATGTTTCTATTGGAGTGGGTACCAGACTCCATACATTCTGCCCATTATCCTTTCTTAGATTTGAAAAATTATTAGTACGAACAGTCGGATTAGGATGTCGGCATTAATTCGTCAAGGACTTTCTAATTAACTACAATGTGTTTTGGCCCGCGCGCGGCCCGTCTGATAGCTTAGTGGTGGCCTTTAGATTGTTGTTTAGGATTATTTTCTTTGTGAGGAAACATGCTTTTCAAGGTTAAGTTTTGAAAATAAGAAACACATAATTACGTTAGGCCACGTTCACATTTAACGTCCGTTTTACAGGTCCGTTAAAACGTGTATGTTATTAGCGTATGTAGTTGTATGAGCGAGTTCACACATAATACAGTATTCCGGATCCAGTAGAAAATACCGATCCGACAAAATAAGCAGCATCCGTTTTACAGGTCCGTTTACACGTATGTGTTATTAGCGTATGTAGTTGTATGAGCCAGTTCACACATAATATAGTATTTCGGATACAGTATACTGATCCGTTTATCGGATCGAACTGCGCGAGTCTTGGCACGGGGGTGCGCGGGGGTAGGGTGCTGCACACAGCCGCCATTTGCCGGTTTAATTCCCAGAGTCGTGCACGTGTCCAGTGGTCGCATAATCATGGCAAGCAAGACGTTTGAAAAATATATTGATCAAGAAGTCTTGATAAATCGTGTTGAAAGTAGACCAGTTGTATGGGTCAAAACACTGGAGATTTATAAAGATAAAATTGCAAAAGCCGCAGCTTGGCGCGAAATATGTGTTATTCTAAAGAAGGATTTTGAAGCTATGGAACAAAAAGAAAGACAAGAATTTGGTAAGAATTTATTTTATATTTACTTTCTATTTTAGATTGCACCTCGTTAAACTCGGCAAAGAAAATGGTTGCCGAATGAATTCGCATTTGCACTTGAGTTTTAATTACAGAATCTAAGCTCGATCTATCTAACTTATCAAGATAATTTGCGAATAATGTTAATCTACCTTTAATTACACCACGTTGTCTCCTAAGATCAGATAACTGCCTAACTAAACGAGAAATAGTTTCATCATCACTCATTTTGGTAGTTTACGAAAGTAGGTACTGTAACGTCTTACGGACGTTACTTAGATATGTGAGGGTGTGTGGTGGAGGTAATTTCAAAGAGGAGGTTTTCCAAGGGTTTATAAATTAGAAGACACGTTTATACATATGGAGGGTCCGGGCTGCTCTGCCCCTCACAACATAAGAAAACACACCTGTCAATATTTAAATACCGACTGCTGGAGCGTTCGCAAGTTTAAGGCTGCGCTTAAGTCAGCCAGCCCAACGTGAGGTTGCATATCGCATAAAAGGCCGGGTTGAGGAAAATACCGTCTTGGACATACCCTGCTCTTGGAACAGGCATTGTTAGGGGAGGACAGGAACAGGCTTGGATGGGGTGCTGCAAGCACCAGCTTGATGACCACCTCTAAGGAATACAGGGTGATACACCCAATAACTTTGATATCCCGCGCTACAACTGACAACACCAAAGGACAAGACATGTCAAAAATAGTAACCGGAATAATTCAAGCAACCAACACTACGGTCACCAAAACCATCAAGAAAAGTTTACCGCTAGAAGAGCGCATTAGCAAGGGGCACGGCGTGATGGGTATGCTGGGCATACTACGCCCCAAAGAAAGCCAATAGAATAAAACGCGGTGTGGGAAGTTTGGTTTGGGCCGGGTTGAGGAAAATACCGTCTTGGACATACCCTGCTCTTGGAACAGGCATTGGATGGGGTGCTGCAAGCACCAGCTTGATGACCACCTCTAAGGAATACAGGGTGATACACCCAATAACTTTGATATCCCGCGCTGAACGTTACTACATAGCAGTCACCAGCATCTTACTCTGCACATGCTTTCATGGGGTAGATCAGGACTTACTTAGGGAAATAAATTTAAACAAGCCCGAAATAGAGATTCAAGGCAAAACGTACATGCACAGTGACATTGTGTTCAAGTTCAACACTATGAGAGGCGGGGCGCTCTTGCACACTTGTAGTCCACTATTTAAAATGCCATTTGAAGGGATGCCCCTGGAAGAGATGAAAACTAGAGGTATCTCCAAAAAATTTCAGCCATTTTTCTTCCATGCTCAGTGTTTTCATTGTGACATTATTTTTATTCAAGTAATCTTTTAAGTAAAGAAACTGGTTAAATAGGGTCTCAGTCTGTCCAATATCTATTTGTTTAGTTTGTAAATATGTTACAGTTCGTTCTATTTCTTCCCATTCAGGAACACTATTTAGCGTCATCCACTCAAAAGCATTGAAGTTTTGAAGCGGTTGTGACCATTTCTGTATATATTCGACAGCTGTATTAAAGAAATCTATTGCTTGTTTTTCAAAAGTTTCTACCTCGTCATTATTTTCAGAATCAAGCTTTAAGCAATTCAAAATTTGAACACCTTTACCACTATCGATTCAACGTCGACAGTCAAAACATCAGCAGCTGTCGACAGAGTGTTATGTAGAACATGCGCAGGACATACTACGCCTTCAATATCTTTTCCCAGTTCAGCGTTAAGTCTCGAAAACACATTATTACTTCCGCCTCTGTTGAAGCCGCCAAAGTTCGTATTTGTATTATCTCCGCAAAACGCGATAAGCTTTTCCAGAGGAATATTCAGATTTTCTAGAGAGGTTTTGCAATATTCAGTAATTGTTTCAGAGCGCTCATTATTTAAAGAACCCAATTTTAATAGCTTAGATTGCTGTCCATATTTTTCATTAAAGAATTGGACCACCAAAGGAAAACATTTCTCGGCATTATGATTGCTGGCATCAGTAGCTATTCCAAAAAACGACGTATTGTTTAAATCTGTAACACAAAGTTGCACACTATGCGGAGCGAGTATACTTTTTACTATTGCCGTAGCCTTAGTTCGTGCAGTAGTTTGCTTAGTAGCAATTTTTGAGTCAGGATACATCAGTGCATTTAATTTGGTAGTGCAATCCAATAAATTAAAGGATTGGTGATGACGTACGACTTTATATGCTGTGGTCAACTCAGCAGCTGCAACCAAAATTTCCGAATCTTTCTTTATCATAAAAGTAGAAATATCCTTTGAAGTTGAAGCGGTTCTGATGTGTGATTTATGAAGATTTGTAGCTATGTGCTGCTGAATGTCAGACTTACCACCATGCTATACGGAAATATGTGAATTACAAATAGAGCTCGTCCCGTGGCTGATATCTTCTATGTGACATAGAAGATATCAGCCACGGGACGAGCCGGGTTGAAGAAGTGAGGAAGCGAGTGGAACTTCAAAGTAGAAGTACGTTGAGGAGATTGGAAACCAGCCATAGATTACTGAGCAGAAGCCATTGATGCAGCAGGCAGCAACGGTCAGGTTATCCAGTTACCCTTTTCCCTCCTTCCCCTGTGCCTTCGTCTTGTGTTAATAGCGTACCTAAAAGTTTCAGAACTGATCGGTATCAGATATACTGGGCATTGCTGAGGCCGTCTTCAGGTGAGAAAACACGACTGAACACGTAAAACTGTGAGTACTGTAGAGGTTTTATGCGATATGCAACCTCACGTTGGGCTGGCTGACTTAAGCGCAGCCTTAAACTTGCGAACGCTCCAGCAGTCGGTATTTAAATATTGACAGGTGTGTTTTCTTATGTTGTGAGGGGCAGAGCAGCCCGGACCCTCCATATGTATAAACGTGTCTTCTAATTAATAAACCCTTGGAAAACCTCCTCCTCTTTGAAATTACCTCCACCACACACCCTCACATATCTAAGTAACGTCCGTAAGACGTTACAAGTGGTGGAGGCGCCGGGTATAATATTGGCCAGAGTGTTTGCACCTTCCTGGTTTTTGTAAACATTGTAAGTGGGAAATACTTGACTATAGTAGTATTTCCCACTTACAATGTTTACATAACACTCTGTCGACAGCTGCTGATGTTTTGACTGTCGACGTTGAATCGATAGTGGTAAAGGTGTTCAAATTTTGAATTGCTTAAAGCTTGATTCTGAAAATAATGACAAGGTAGAAACTTTTGAAAAACAAGCAATAGATTTCTTTAATACAGCTGTCGAATATATACAGAAATGGTCACAACCGCTTCAAAACTTCAATGCTTTTGACTGGATGACGCTAAATAGTGTTCCTGAATGGGAAGAAATAGAACGAACTGTAACATATTTACAAACTAAACAAATAGATATTGGACAGACTGAGACCCTATTTAACCAGTTTCTTTACTTAAAAGATTACTTGAATAAAAATAATGTCACAATGAAAACACTGAGCATGGAAGAAAAATGGCTGAAATTTTTTGGAGATACAGAGATTTTTGAGCAGAAGTCATACCTATTAAAGCTGTGTGAATATGTATTTGCAATTCCTGCCCACAACGCAAATGTAGAAAGAATATTTTCGTTGATGACGGCTCAATGGACGGACGAACGAAACAGGATGTCGGTAGAGACCATTGAATCCATATTGATTTGTCATTATAATTTTAAAATGACATGCGCCCAATTCTATGATTATATAAAAAATGTAAAAGAAGTTATTGCAAAAGTAAAATCAACTTCAAAGACTGGGCGAAAAAATAAATAAGTCATTTGATGGTAATTTAGTTTAAAAATTGTCAACATGGAACATTTCAAATAAAAAGTTTGATTCAAACATTTTGATTTATTATTTAATTTATTTCATACTTTTGATATGGTTGAGATTACAATGTACAAATGCCTGATATGTATGGTGTAGTAGAAAAGCCGCTTGTCGGGCTTTGGGCATCGAAAACGAAAACGTCCCGTATTGATTTCTAAAAGTTATGGCAACCCTATCTATGTGGTTCGAAGGTCCAATGTTTTGGCAGCGATAGGCATGTATGGGCTTCTTCAATAAATATAAATATTACTGTTACAATCACTTTATTTTCTTCCTTACAATTTGCCTTTTTTCTTAGAATTATAATTTTTGGTACGCACTCCACACGGTGAAAATGTTGATCTGTTCGGCACGCATGGCGTCGCGCAGGCGCGTGAGAGCGCGCGGCGGCGCGGCGCTGCTGCGCGGCCGCGGCAAGAACGAATGCGCAGCCGCGACAGGGTCGAATTGTTGTCTCCCCGGACCAACAGATGGCGCGCGAACAGTTATGAAAAAATGGAATTCGACTAGAGATGCCTAGATACGAACATTGAGTGAGAAAAAGAAATTGAAGAAATCTGGAACTGCTGCCTCAAATACCAAGCCTTACAATTATCACAATCAAATGTTTTTTTTTTTTTAAAGTTGTCACCCCATGTGAAACACACGAGAACGTCCCAGATAATGTTAATGAAACAAATGAGTCAGTCAACATCTCGGAAACAGAAGAAATTAATAAAGAAAACGAAGAAGAACCTGATCAGATTATGGAAAAAAGTAGTAGTGACAGACAAAAGAAAAGACAAAATTTAGCCCCTCCGAAACCCAAGGCAATCAAAAGAAATTTGAATGAAGTAGACACCAAAATGATTGAATATAAATGATCAGTTTAAAAAAAGTAAAAATGAGCTTGAAGATCCGAATCTGTCGTTCTTCAAAGGTATTTTGCCGCAACTATCTTCACTTAATGAGGATCAAATTTTAGAATTTCAGTCTAGAGTGATAAACATTTTACAAAATATTAAAAGTAGGAGATATGGTCAGTCAAACTACGAGTGGTCTCCATATTCACAAAGTTCTAGCGCTCCTCATTACCACACCCAAGGTTATTTTAGTAGGCCACATCATCCTGACTCTACACCAGCAGTAGAAGGTTCGCCATCAGTAGAATCTACAGTCAGCCAGGAGTCAGACTTCCCAGATCTAACTGTTTTAAAATAAATCTTTGTTTTCGTAAACCTTTTTGTCATTTTATTTAATTAATAGTAACAAAAATAAAAGTTCTTACCTTAAAAATATCGCTAGTTTTACTTCAGGGCACAAGCTTTTTCTCCACCTTGTGTCTTTCTTTTTTAAATCCTTTTCTAATCGTTTAAGAAGGTAATCGAAAGTAGACGTCGTCATTCGGAAATAAGCCACCGAGGTTACCGCTTCGAGTTTTGGCTTTGATGATCCATTTGTAATGGAACATCGGTTCTGTTATCGATTTTTGCAAAAAGCTCTTGCCGATATTAAAGAACCAGTTGTTAATATTTCTTTGCGACCTTTGAATGACTGCTACGGTAATTGGACTATGGAAGTATGTATGTGGTGGAATGATTTTTTATGGACTGTTAGGTTGAAACGTAAGCAGTTGTATTTGTATGGACCGTCAAATGTTGGAAAGTCCTCTTATGTTGAAAGTTTGATTGGTAGAGTTAACATGAAATATGTTTTTTATCCAGGTATAGGAAAGTTTTTCATGCAAGGTTTCCGTGATGGTTATCATAAGGTTATTTTGTTCGAAGAATTTTCTTATAAGTTTTGTGTGCCTAGTATGTTAAAGAGGTTGTTGGAAGGGCGTAAGTATGCATACCCAGTTAATCGTGAGAGTGATATATTGTTGACTTTTAGAGGTCCAATTATTTTTGTTTCTAATGAGCTAGATGATAGCATGGATGATGCCTTAAAGAATCGTTTATTGTTTGTTAGTGCTGTGGAACCGTTTTGGGAGGCGGTACGGGCGTGTGTTCCGAAGGTGGAATCAGTCATAGTTTAAGCTTAGCGTGTAAATTGGTTGTGTACATTGTGCATTAAATTAAATAAATAAATAACGTGATGGTTTTTTCGAACATTCTAATGTTTACCTTTACGATAAATATGAATGGCTTATTGGCAGTTGTAAAAAAATAATATAATCATTGTTTCCGTGTTTACTTTTCTCAGATTCAAGTAGTTTATGTAATTAAGGGGTTTTTACATTCATAATCTGACGATTTTGCGCTAACTCGTATGAAGCTGTACACCCGCGCGGCCAATTCCCTCTAGTGGCCGTGAGCGAAAACTCTGAATTGTAAAATTCCAGGCCCTGAAAATTTCTCGTTGAACGCGCCCTCTGTTTAATTTTTTGAATGGAGCTCTGGTTCTTGTACTGACAAAATGCCATGCATTTCCGATATTTTCGTTAGATAGCGTTGCGCTATGAGCTGCATAGGAGCGGAAATCACTTGTTGAACTGTGCGAGTGTGCGTGGTTTGTGAAAGCGGGCTTTTTAAATGTGACTTTATAAATAAGTTTGAGAAAAGTAGATCGAAATAGGAAGTTAATGAAACGGTTTATTGACACCGTTCTTCTGATAAGTAAACAAGTAGCTTTTAACGGCCACGATGGAGGTCCGAAGTGACATTTTTTTTTTTCTCCAATTTGCCTCTTCCAAAAAATCACCCTTCGCCACTGGTATCCAGTCAAAAGATGACGGCTGTACGTTGAATTGAATGTCATTGTCAATAGCAACAAAAAAAGCTCACGAAACCTACACGCAAATCAGCAGAAAAAAAGAAGTCACCTCCAGCGAAGAAGAGTCTGATCCTGTTGCCGGATCCCCTACAGGATTCTTTCTTAGGTGTTTTGGAGTTGATTTGGTCGACGAACGCGTACCAACGAGTGATGAAGAAACTGAAGTTTGGCGAGCAACGAGCAATGAACGAGAAAAACTTATTGATGAAGAGCGAGTTTGCGAATTTGATTTCATTATGGAAGACAGTGTTGAAGTTAATCGTCCACAAACTGAGAGCGAACGAATGCGAGGATTTATCTTGGAGTGCATTAAAAACTATCCTCTTCCATTCCGAATTATACATGACGTGTTTGGAATTCAAAATGAGCGATACAGCAATTCAAGTGTTTCACGAATATGTCAACAAGGCGGATCCTCAAGTCGTAGCTTCAAAGGGATCTGGGTGTCAAATCACGGAGGAGACTACTTGCATATCATCCACGATTGCGCCTACAACGGGGACACCTGCCGATGTCAACGAATCAAAGAAATCCGAGCAGAATGCAGACAGCCCCGACTTAATCGTCGACTTCTTCGGCCTGCAGAATGTTCTAGCGAGCGCTGACTCAATCTCGCAGTGTATTTCGAGACAGGCGAACGGGAAGCAGTACATTTTGCAGCATGCAAGCAGTACAAATCGCCGGTAGAATATGGACTCAATGTCGTAAAACTCGAGATTTATCCATTCGCCAAAATACAAAAGTTAGAGAAGAAAAACTGGACTGATGGACATCTAGATTAGACTGGCCACCTGAGCCTCGCGCACCGCCAGCAGCACCACCCCTACCATCACCACCTTCAACACAGCCACCCTCAACACCATATAATATGGTGTTGAGCATATTATGCTGCGCCACCATCTCCGGCAGCGTAAGTGTTTAGGCTTACTTACGGACTTTTCTATTTATCTCTAAAGATATAGGTACTAACTATAACACTACTTTTGTTCCAGGTTTGATGATTATATAATGTCACCATCTCCATCGCCTGCGCCACCATCACCGACATGTTCGGTGCCATCGCCGGCAGCGTAAGTCACTCACTTACGGACTTTTCTATTTATATCTAAAGATATACAGGGTGTCCGGTGGCAGATTTATGTCTTCAAAAGCAAATATCTCGAAAAGTTATAAACGGTGCGGGTGGAGGGCGGTGCTATTCGACGCTCCGAGAGTGCGCATTGTCAGTCATAATGCCGCCGGTGGCCGGAACAACACCGTGCGTACGCCATTGAGGCGTTTTTTAAGAGTGGTGATTCTTACGTGACAGCACGTCGACAATTTTGTTTACATTACAATATTCGGCGTTTGAGTGACGCACCTAATGTTAATTTGATACGGTCATGGGTGGAAAGGTTCCGCACAACATCTTCGGCTTTAAATACGCCTCAGCCAGGGCCCAGCAGAACATCAAGGACTGCTGAAAATATTGAAGAAGTTGAAAAAGTTTGCGTCAAAATCCACGACTCTCGCTGAGAAAAAGAGCAGCCACTTTAGCACTCCCAAAAAGTATAGTTCACGAAATTTTGAAAAAAGACTTGAAGTGCCATCCTTTTAAGATTCAATTAGTCCAAGAACTGAAAGAAAATGACTTTAATTTACGAAAAAGCTTCTGTGAACAGATGTTGGAGAGATTTCGCACCGTCAACTGCATTTTTTGGAGCGATGAGGCCCACTTTCATTTAAATGGTCGCTACTGGGCACCACGAACACGTAATCCTCGTCTGAAACACCAACGTCCATTACTTGCCCAAAAGTTACAGTTTGGTGTGCATTATCCACGAACGGAATTATTGGGCCCTATTTTTTTTGAAAATCCTAGGGGACAAGCCATAAACGTCAACGGTGAAAACAATAGACTCATGATCACTGAGTATTTTTTACCAAAGCGAGCACATCATTCCTACTCGACGCATACGTGGTTTCAACAAGATGGGGCGACTCCACATACCGCCAGAACGTCTATGTATTTGCTCCGCCAAAATTTTCCACAAAAATTGATCAGTCGCTTTGGAGACATCCCGTAGCCACCAAGGTCGCCAGATTTAACTCCTATGGATTTTTTTTATGGGGGTATCTTAAAAGTAAAGTATACGTCAATAACCCTCAGACTATCATGCAGTTGAAGGAAAATATTCACAATGAAATACAGCAAATTGAGACGAGCCTGCTACAGCGCGTGGGACGTAATACGGTGGACCGTTTCAAACAGTGTGTGCGACTGAACGGACAGCATTTGGACGAAATTATTTTTAAAAACTAAAATCCGCATGATTTTTGTGTACTTTAAACTTTTTAATAAACCTATAAGTTCGTAAGTTTTTGTTTCATTAGCTTTTAAAATTGTAAATCCGCCACCGGACACACTGTAGGTACCACTACTTTTGTTCCAGGTTTGAGGAGTACATAATGTCACAATGTCCATCGCCTGCACCAACATCGCCGTCTCCATCGCCTGCGCCACCGTCACCGTCGCACGGTGGGCTGGAATCGTCAAGTGGGGACTTAAGGATTCAAATGAGTATTTTTGAATTTTATGTACTAATATTTATATACTACAAATATTTTTTGTTATTTGTAATTTTTTTATACCTAGTATTTTTCGAGAGTTATAGACCCCCTAAACTTTGTATGAAATATTAATCGGTTTTTGGTTTAATCGGACATGTTTTAATATTGTATTACAGAAATATAGCAAAAAATCAAATTATTGGTAAACATTCTACACCACCCTTATGACGTCATTTATTTTTCACGATACTCACTCACACTTCCCTTATGACGTCATTTGTTTTTAACAATAGCGCGGGGACCCTCATTAGCGCGTCGTCCAATGAGCGCAGCAAAATGATGACGTGTCATTATGTGATTGGATGATGAATAGCAGGTAAAAAAATTACACGGTTACATTTGAAAAACAACCACCCTCAGTACGTTGTTACACATCGTAATAAACGCACTATCCTATCTCCCATTTTCGGAATACTAATACTATTTATTACGTAAAAATGTTCGATTTGGTGTCAAATATTGATATTGTTGTGCTATTAAAGGAAAGTGGAAGTTTTAAAAATAATAGTGTTTTATACACCGTGGCATTTTAATCGTCTTACAACGGCAGCCCACTTCATGTATCCAATGATTAGTAAACATTCATAATAAAAAAAAACATATTTATGAACATTTGAATAATTAAAAAAATGAAAATATTATTTATTATTATGACGCATGACGTAGTTTGAAACACCCTGTTATGAGCGCGGTCCGAGCATTGCGTTCCAAAGGCGGCACGGACTGAAGCGGCGGCATCTTTAACAGAGTTCATTCCCCCTATTGCAAAAATGTGTTTCTTACTATTGCAATCCTGTTCTCATTACGTAGCAGTTTGTACATAAAAGCTATTTAATTCCAATTCTTCCTTCATACTTGGTACGGGCTTAGGACCGTCAGAAACATAATTCTTAATAAAAACCCAAACTAAGTTGTGTAAGATAGGTAGGTACCTAGTAAGTGCAGATTAATAAAAAGAGGTACGATTAAGTTACAAACATACGGCTGATTTCAATAACTGATCAATTTATCTTCGTTCGACCCTATTGAAGATAGAAATTTGATTCACGTTCCTTAGGTAGGTCCTACCTAACTACACAAAATCCAGAATTTCTATCTCTACCCTGGCAAATAATAACAAAAGATAGTTATTGAAATTGGCATTATGTAAATTGTTTCCGGCGTATTTAAAAAATTGGAATCAACTGAATTATTTACACTAATAAATGATCACTTTTTATTTACATAGGCAAGTACAACTTTACCTGTATTGCAGCAACTGTTCAAATTGCCTACCACTTTGTTCAATACATACACGGGCACGTTTTTGAATATTGTCTTTTAATTTATTTAAAGTCACTCTGTCTTGTTTCACAATATCAAAAGCAGCAATTATTTGCTGTTTTAATTGTTCTAAACTGCGTGCTTCTTCAGCGTACACTAGTCTCTTTACTTCAGACCACAAAAAAAAGTCTAGCGGTGTCAGGTCCGGGCTTCGAGGAGGCCAAGCCACGGGACCACCGCGCCCGATCCAGTTGTCACCGAACTCGCTGTTTAGGTACTCTCGCACTGATCGAGAATAATGAGCGGGACAGCCATCGTGCTGGTAATACAGAGTTCTTAGATAGGCGAGAGGTACTTCTTCCAGTAAATCGGGAATTACGTTCTGTACCATTTCTAGGTACGTTCCACCGTTGAGGTTACCTTGAATAAAAATAGGGCCAATTATTCTGTCTCGTATCATCCCCGCCCACACATTTACGCTAAATCGGATTTGGTGGGAATGTTCTCGAATTAAATGTGGGTTGTTTATTGACCACCAGTGCTCGTTGTGGATATTGAACATCCCAACTCGGGTGAATGTGGATTCATCGGTCCAAAGAATGTTGGTGGTTGGATGTTCAATAAGCCAGCGACACAATGCCATTCGGGATTCAGGGTCAGCCCCGTATAAGGCCTGTGCTCGCCGGTAGTGGTACGGGTGCAAACCTTCCGTTTGTAGAACCTTCCATACATAGTAGTGGCTGACTCCAAAATGTCTAGCAGCCACTCTGGTACTCCGTCGCGGGTGTCGTTCAAAGTAATCCAAAATGTTTTCTTCGACAACAGGGGAATATCGTGGGCGGCCCTGAGCTTGCGCATGCGGTGTGCTGCGAAACTGGCCGTGATCAATGAGTCGTTGTGTTGCTGCCAAAATTACTTGCAGTCCTGGCACTTGCGGGTTGATCACACCTCGGTTGCGTAACATTTCGAGATTGTTAGGCGCAGCGTATAATCGCCTTGCTCTCCGCAAATTGTCACCACTTATCGCGTACAGACGCACCATTTGTAGATACTCGATATTCGAGTATTGATAGTTCCTATCACTCATTGTGAAGTAGGTAGGTAAGTACCTATTCACTCCTTGCACTTAGTAGCCAGCAGCGATCGCGAACAGCGTTTGATGACCGGTAGCGCGCGCGCACTTACGCTTCCGGTGTTCGGCCGCAACTGAGTCACAGTGAGAGTGACCTTCACCTATTTTTTAAGTGAAAGGGGCGGGGCGTAGCACGCGCCGCACTACTCAAAGGATAGCGTTAGAGCATCTCATTGGATGACAGTCCACGTGGACTATGCTAGATTGGCTTACGATATCTTGTGTCATAGAAAATGGAGATGGAATAATCTACTCGACTCGTGCGCTAGGCAGGTATGTATACCGTTTGATACGTAAACATTATGAACAGGATGTTTCATAATTCTAATGAATTATTTATTTTTCTTAGTACCTATTATGTTAATTAATGGTAAAAAAAAAAAAATCGTGTCTGGAGGTATTTTATGTCGGATACATTGAGTGGACCACCTTTGTAAGACGATTAAAATGCCACGGTGTATAGTGCTATTAAATCTAGATTAAACAAAACTAGAATTAGATGCACAAAACGCTTTTAGCGCTTTATCGTTTTCATTACTTAACACAGTGGGGACACTGTGTTAAGTAATGAAAACGATAAAGCGCTAAAAGCGTTTTGTGCAAAATATTGCTATAATCTGCAAAGGAGATGGCAAAATGCTCATAGCAAAGGGGAATTGTTTAGCAACAATAATAGCGAATGGTTATCATCGGAAATAAAGTGACCTGATTTCATTGTAAGTGCATTTTAAAGAAACCAAGACTCTGTTCCTAGTACATCAAGTGAACATGAATCTCCAGCAAAAGTGTCTACTGCCACGTCAACGAATGTAAGTCCAAGAAAACCATTTTGTGAATTAGGACCTAAGCAAAAAAAGAGACGTACAGAACATATTAAAAAAAAAAAAAAAAAAAAAAAATTAAATTTATTCAAGTTAAAAAGTAAAAATAAGATTTACATTAATTATAAACGAGGTAACTTTAATTCTAGCTGTAATATAGACCTGCCTGATCTAGGTTTGTGAAAACCTGTGTTTCAGGCCATCAATTTACATCAAAATTTTAAAAGGAACACAACAATTTTATTAGATTCTAAATTAAAAAGGAGACATAATTATTTTCAATGACTTAAACAGTAGGTAACTATTTTGTATATTATTTTAAAACTAGATTAAGTAAAATATATTATGTTTAAGCAAATTACCAAATAATATTAAATTAAATAAAGAGGAGACTATTATTAATTAGGTTAAGGAAGAGACTTATGTTGGAGTAGGTAGATGGAAATTTTATTTTAATATTTCTAATTGTTTTTCCGTGTCTGCATAATTGAGTTTTGCCAAATATTCCTGTACTAGTAAGTTACACCCAATATAGCTTAAACTATAAATCTTTAGCACTCTGTTAAACTGGTTATACAAGTAGGGTCCCAAAAATAAATAAAAACGACGAGCAAAAGCATGTTTAGTCTGAGTGTTAGCACAAACCAAATCTTTTCTTCTCTTATCTGAAGGTACTGGGTTAAAATAAAGTTCAGTGTGTTGGAATAGAACTATATTCAAAACAAATAACTGACGTACTGTTAGCACCTTACATGCCATATAAAGCTGGTGTGTTGGAAATCTAAATGGACGAAAAGTAGCAACTTTTAAAACTGCTCTTTGGGCGCGTTCTAGGTGCAGTAAAATGGATTTAGCGGCACCACCCCAAGACGTTATGCAGTAGGTAATAATAGATTGACATAAAGCCAAATAAACCTGTCTAATTAATTTAAAGTCGGCAATGTTACGTAAATTTTTGAAAATGTACATTAGTTTACGCACTCTGTTGCATAATATAGCGGTTTTACATAAAAATAAAACCGATATTATGTGCCGAGAGGGAAAACATACAGCATTGTTTATGAAGAAGCAGTATATACTTAGCCTTATTTGCGCGGTCAATAGTACGGATACTTTAGTTTAGCCTAAGAATACTAGGTGGCGTAACTATCGCCGACGTTGTATTTACTCTGTGCCAGCTAGGACGCGGGAACCGCTGTCACTTTCGAATTCATAGTCTTCACCAGGAAGAACTTCCTACAATGCTGTATGTTTTCCCTCTCGGCACATAATATCGGTTTTATTTTTATGTAAAACCGCTATATTGATGTGCCTCCGGAAAACATACAGCATTGTTTATGAAGACGTGTTTGTTATCTGCTGGTGAAATATTATAGGTGAAACAACGCTATGATGATTATCAAATATTTATTCTGAGAATTAAGTGGATACAGTACTAATCATTTATTTATACATTTATATTCTTATAGTTATAACACAATAATGTATTTTAAATTAAAAAATAAATAAATAAATAATATCTGATCATTGCAAATAAAGGTAACGTTATCACGATTCCGATGTTATATGATTGTTTACAAAATAATCAAGATATTCTTTTTTATTGTTATTTAGGTAGAAGTAAATGTATTGAAGAATGAATTACGACTGTCTTTATGGAGTTCTATTTCGCGACAGTAATGATTAAAGAAGGTATTGGATGATTTCCAATTACCCCGTGATAAAATATCATCAATTGGTTGATTATCTAACCAATTTAAGGAAGCTACTGCTGACCTACAGCTTCCGGGAGATGCATCAATGCCACTATCTCTGAGAACTGTGCGTACCCAGTTCCCAATTACGGTGCGTGAAGCAGCTTTTGTATTATTAAATATAGTGATAAAAAGATTGTTCAAATTGTTAAGTTCAGACCTCTTTAATTTAGTTTTATCTATTAAAAGCCTAACTAAAGTGACAGGGCATATGTTTTTATCATTATGTTGTGAAAGTTTCCATGCGGACTGTCGATAATAGTGTGTATCGGTTTTAGATCCAAATGCAGGTATTAAATAGATATTATCGCCGTCATCCAGGAACCTATCATTTGAGATTTTCAGCAAAGTTAGGTCGTGAACCCTACGGCCTGATGCCAGCAATAAAACTGTGGCTGTTCTACGGGATAAATCGAACAATGTGTCTTTAGGTGCACTTGATGACAGCCAATTTAGTACGATACGTGGATCCCACGTGAACGATGGCCGTACTTCTTTTGGTTTAGCTACTCCTATTGCCTTAAGGGTGTGTTTTATAATAAAATTAGAAAAAGTTTGTTGTTCCACATGAGGGCCACAGAAAGTTAAGACTGCCGATTTGTGGACAAGGATGGTGCTATAGGACAAATTCTCTTTTAGAAAGAGAAACATAAAAAATTTAGCTATGTCAGCAGGTTGAGGACATTTTGGGTTTACTTTAAAGTTGGAGCACCATCTCAACCACCGTCTAAGTGGTGACAAATAGGTTGACAAAGTTGAGCGTCGCCAGCTCTTCTTTAGTAGTTCTTTTTCCTGTGTTGACCAGTCTTTTATTTGGGCACCCCACCCCCAATTTTCCAAACTTTCAGGGTCAATTTCTGTACCTGTGGGGGAGGCTGTGATGTTGTAACATCTATCAGGGTCTCCGACGGGTTCGAAATTTTGTGTGGGTGGTCTAGAGCCCTGGATTTCAGGTCTTGAAGCCAGAAAGCTCGAGGCCACTCTGGAGCAACTACCAAGTAAATTCCCGTTGCATTGTTCAGGTGTGCCAGAACTCTGGGCAGCAAGCTTGGAGGAGGAAACACCCACGCTAGCCCATGGTTCCATGGTCTGCTGAAGGCATCTATATAGTTTGCCGATCGATCTCTGCAGTCTAGAGATACGTAGTTTTTTACTACCGCGGTTTCTTGTGTCGCAAACAAGTCTATTTCTGGAAGTCCCCACTTCCGAAAGACTTTCGCTGTTGCTAGAGGAAGGAGATGCCATTCCGCGGGTGGTTTTCCTCGTGAAAGCCTGTCCGCTATTATATTGTATCTCCCCGGTAGATAATGGGCTGATAGGATTATGTTGAACTTGTCCGTAAGATGTAATAGTTTGAAGGTTAGGGCTAGTAACCCTAACGATCTGGTTCCTCCCTCCTTTCGGATATATGCGATCAGGGTTCGATTGTCTGATTGGATCAGTACGTGTGACTTTTGCAACGTCTTCGCATTCATTTTGATTGCCGCTATTACTGCGTATAGCTCCTTTTTGTTGCAGTGCCATCTTCTTTGGTGGGTTGCCCATGCACCTGACATTAGGTTCCCATCCAGGTGGGCACCCCAACCCCAATCCGAAGCATCTGTCGCAAGGAAATGTGTAGCAGGCTTTTTGTGTATAGGCAATGTGTGACTTGTGGCTCCGCGCCACCACATTATCTCTTGATACACAACTTGAGGCAACAGCTGTTTTTGACGGGGTCGTGTTTTGTTGAAGTGTCGCAGGAAGATTTGCATTTTGCGACAGTGTAGTCTCCCTCGGGGAACAACAAAGTTGGCGAAGTTTAATTGACCCAACAGACTCTGCAGTTTCCGGAGGTTGATGTGACTTTTCAACAACGACCGGTCTAGTGTATAGTTTATACTTTGTCTCTTTTTTATTGGTAGGGACATTGTATTTACAGCTGTTTGCCATCGTATGCCCAGGTATTCCAAATCTTGAGTTGGTACCAAGACAGATTTTTGGCGGTTGATTTGCCAGCCCAGATGTTCCAAGTGCCTCACGGCTTCCGCAGCCTGAAGACATAACTTGGATTGGTCTTGGTTAACCAGAAGGAAGTCGTCTAGGTAGACTAGCACTCGACATCCCTTCCCACGCAAGGTCTCCGCGACCCAGCATGTTACAGAGGAAAATAGGTGTGGCGCTGAAGCCAGTCCGAACGGTAAACATGTCATCTCGTATAACTGGTCTTTGTAACTGATTCTTAAGAACGGCCGGTGAGTTTTTGCTGCCCGTAGGTGAAAATATGCCTGGGATATATCTATTTTTATCATCCAGTCTCCAGGTTGAAGAAAATCTGGGACTGAGGCGTGCGAAATCAGACGAAAACGTTTCGTTTTGACGAACTTGTTTAGTTCTCGAAGATCGAAAATTGGGCGCATCGATCCGTCGCTTTTCTTCCGCAAAAAAAGCTTGGAGATAAAACTGGGAGTTTTCTTGGAAACTAGTCTTAAAACATCTTGATCCAATAGATCTATGATTATCTGAGACATTCCAGGGGATGGTTTGGTTGCATATTGCTTCATGATCCTTCTTGTTGGCATTAACAGAGGAGGTTTCTTGTAAAGGGGTATTCGAAACCCCGAAATTGCTGAAATTATAAATTTGTTTGCACCAAGTGCTTGCCAACGGTTTTTGAACATAGTCAAACAACCTCCCCTGAAATGTGTTGGGTAGTCACTTTTTTCCGTCTTTGTTTCGAAATGAATAATTTTTAGTTTGTTTGTAACCGTCGCTTTTCTCTTTGTAGGTTTGTTTCGTTTGATGTTTTTTGTAGGTATCCCGAAAATTATTATTATTATTTTTAATATTTTGTGTCTGGGGTCTGTATTTGGAGGTAGACGGTAATGGTTCCTTGTATCTTGTTTTGAGTTGGTCTTTAGTCCTGTGAGCTTGTGGTGGTGATAACCAAAAATGAGGCCCTCCGAGGGACTGGATAAGAGACATAAGCATTGTTTTGTCAAATAAAAACTCTTCACTAGGGGGTATATTACTAAGCGCAGCTTGAATACTTTTATCCGGAATTTCGCTAAGAATTCTTTTACGTCTAGTTTCAATACATTCGGCCCTTTTACCACAAATTATTTGTAAGGTTTGTTCAGACAATTTATAAGACGACGACTCATTACCGAATGTTTCAGAAATTTTACTAAAAAGGTTATCGGATTTTAACTCGGTTGGGTTATTATGAGCCCAATCAATGATATCCTTTTCTGTTGATGGATTAGTCAAAAAATCATTGTTGATAATATTCGGTTGCTCGATCACGTCACTTGTGTTTACAGTAGTATTCGGTACGTATTGTTGGTGCATTATAAAGTTTGTAAGAAAACTGACCTGGTTGTATAACGCGTCAATCCGAGGATCGACCGTTACCTGTGAATCCCGCTTTTGTTTCTTACGTGGAGGTTCCCCTCGTTCGGCTTCGCTGTCTGATGAGCTGCTAGCGCACGAGGAGTCCCCATTTGCATGTCCTTGATCCCTCTCGGAAGTCGGCGAGTTCGAAACGATCGACCGATTGGCTCCGGCGGTGGCCTCATCGGGTTCGTCACTCGGCGCGGGATTCATAACGAAAAAAACCGGTTTTTTAATGTTAATTTACAAAATACAATCAATAATTAATGCACTATTAAATTGTCTAGCACTATGACGAATATTTTTTTTAAAGGTTTAACGATTATCCAAATATTTTTGGATTTCGACCGCACGCGGCGAAAGTATACAACGCTATGAATTCGAAAGTGACAGCGGTTCCCGCGTCCTAGCTGGCACAGAGTAAATACAACGTCGGCGATAGTTACGCCACCTAGTATTCTTAGGCTAAACTAAAGTATCCGTACTATTGACCGCGCAAATAAGGCTAAGTATATACTGCTTCTTCATAAACAATGCTGTATGTTTTCCGGAGGCACATCAATAAATCGATGTGTTTGCGGAAATTCAGGTTTGTGTCAATCGTGACGCCTAGATATTTGATATGGTCGGTTTTAGCTAAAGTGGGACAAGTACATGCAATGTCAGCAAAATGAAAATCACAATTGTTATGCGCTTGAATGTTAGGATTAGTAAGTGTTGGATTAGTGTTTCTCATTGTAAATATTAGGTACTTGGTTTTATCTGTATTTAATGTTAAGAGATTTTTATGAAGCCAATTAGACACGGTATTAAAACCATTCTGAGCTACTTCATAGACCTCGGCCTTTGATTTAGCTGCAAACAGTAGAGCTGTGTCATCCGCGTATGACATAATTACACCCTTTTGGAGTGTCAAATTGCACAGGTCATTTATATAAATTAAAAACAAAGTAGGACCCAAAATACTACCTTGTGGGATTCCGTAACAGCTATTCTTAACTTCAGAACTCATGCACTGACCTATTTTTACACACTGATGGCGGTCGGTAAGGTAATCAGATAATAGTTCGAATTGTGTTCCCCGTATTCCCAGCATTTCCAGCTTGTTCAATAGCAAAGTACAAGAAATTGTGTCAAAAGCTTTGGCAAGGTCTAAAAATATCCCTATCGTGTGCATGCCGTTATCCAGGTTTGTGCTTATAAAATTTGTCAGTTGGTGAACAGCTTGGCTTGTTGATCTTTTAGGCCTAAAACCAAATTGATGATCAGAAAGTAATTTATTGCTTTCAAGATATTTTACTAATCTAGTGTTAATAATTTTTTCCAATATCTTTGAGAGGCCTGTTAAAACTGAAATTGGCCTGTAGTTATTTACACAATGTTTGTCTCCGGCTTTAAACACAGGGGTGACTACGGCTTTTTTAAGTAATTTAGGAAATACTCCTTTTGTTAGACATAACTGAAAAATGTGAGTCAACGGAGGGGCAATGATGTGTTTATATCTTTTGAGAATGCTATTAGGTATATCGTCGCAGCCTACGGCACAAACTTCCTTTAATCCATCTATTATACTTACTACCTCATTAACATCAGTATCTAGTAGCACAAAAGAGTTACGAGTTGCGTACGTCTTAGTTTGGCTTTGAATGGGAAAACATCGATTAGTTATTAAGGTCTTTTCTGCTAAGTTTTTTCCTACGTTAATGAAGAAGTTATTAGCTTTATTTGCTGCTGCGGCAGGGCCTAGCTCAGAAGATAGAAGATCAAGAGCAGGTTCGGAATTTTTTGACGTAATAGTGTTAGTTTTTATGAATTTCCATATAAGTTTACTGTTTTTACCTGCTTTCTGTAGTTGACTTTGATCATATTGGATTTTTAGCTTTTTCAAAAGATTATTACAGAAATTCCTATATCGTTTGTAAGTAATTGAGAGAAGTTCATTATCGGGTGCTTTTTTCGATTTATGGTGAAGTTTATCTCTATTTCTGATACAGCGAACAAGTCCGGGCGTAATCCATGGTTTAATATTACTATACTTTCTAGGTATTACTTTAGTAAATGTATTTTTCCTTATCGTAGCTTGTAAAAAATTCAGAAAATATTGTAGAGAAACATTTGGATCATGTGAATTGTAAACGGGGTCAAAATCAATTCCGCGAAAATCAGTTTCAAGACTCGTCATATTGAGTTTAGTATAGCTGCGCATGCACTTATTTCTAGGTGAAGATATTAGTAGTGTTAGTAAAACTGCTTGATGATCGGTAAGTGACGAATTAGTAACCAATGTTTTGGATGGACTTTTCGATTTTATAAGGATATGGTCTAGACAAGAGCCGCTCTGGTGGGTTGGGTGATAATGAGCTGGTAATAGTCCATGAAATGAGCAAATATTAAGGTAGTTATGTGAATGAGTATCGATTTTTTCGGCAGCAATGTTTATGTTGATATCACCTACCAGTACGATATTTTTAAACGAAGATAATTTTTCTAAGTTACTGTTAAGCGAATCCAGAAACCCATCAATACTTTGGGATGGAGGCCTATAAATAGCC
The DNA here is from genome assembly GCA_947363905.1 of Lithophane semibrunnea. Taxonomy (NCBI): domain Eukaryota; kingdom Metazoa; phylum Arthropoda; class Insecta; order Lepidoptera; family Noctuidae; genus Lithophane; species Lithophane semibrunnea. The sequence goes on along the minus strand of OX376207.1, from coordinate 2,876,112 downwards.
ATAATTACTCACATAATTATCGGGAATAATTTTAATTACTAAGCAGTTGCAGTCTAGAAAATGGGGTTCATCTACTAATGTTCTTAAATTATTTTTAATATAAACCACTATGCCATCATTCTGGTTGAATGTTCTATCGCTTTTGTGAAGATTAAAGCCATCGAGAGATGGTATATTGGCCGTTTTGTTGGATAGCCAACATTCTGTTAGAACGATAATGTCGCAGCCTAAATCTAGATTTTGCAACAAAACTTGGAAACCGTTAAAATTTCGGGTTATACTGCGTATATTTTGTGTAAGTAAAGTCAATGTTTTATCCCCAGTATAGACTAATTTTTTGCACTCCTCAACATTACAGATTATTGCTTCAGACACGGAAAACCCATCTAGATCAGAGATAAGCTGATTGGCCATAAAAAACAATTATATGTAAAAGTTAACCTACTATATATGTGCTTAACTGACTAGGTAGTCGGCGGCGCTCCTAGGCGCCTTCATAGTCAATGGAATTAATATAATTGTCCTCTGCATATTTACGTGCTGGGCAATTTACATCACCAGTTGGATGATCATTTTTCCTCTTGAAACGTCTGCAGGTAGCACATTGAGGTGGAGAATCTTTATTTTTGCATTCCTTGAAAGAATATCCTGTTTCGCCACAGAGGTTGCAAGTAGGGCTCGTCTCTCTACAAAATTTGGCGGCGTGTCCGAACTGCTGGCAGTTAAAACACCTGGTCACAATAGTAAAATCTCTTACTGGACATGATGTCCAGTTTATGAAAATTCGGCCTTGGTCCATCATAATTTTCCTGATAGAAGCAGGAACTTCCAATATATAATTGCAAGTAGGACGATCTTTCTTTCCTGACTTATGGCTCAATTTTATACTGTCTAAAAAGGACTTAAGAGTAATGTTTGGCAATTTATCTGTCAAGTTTTGGACGTAAATGCAATCAAATACCTCTTTTTCAGTCATGGCTACGGGAACACCAATAACAGCAATCCTAGGGCGGCGTTTGGATGGTTCTTCAACTGTAAGACCCGAGGAAGCTAGCTTCTGTGAGCTTTTTAATTTATTAATGTCGTCTTTGTTATCCGTCCTAATGATGACGCCTCCGTTTCTAATTTTTCTTAGACCGCGTACATGGAGTTTTAATTCCTCAGGCGAGATAATTTTTTGAACCAACGACTTGGTGTCGTCACTTGTTTTGGTCTTATCGCTGGGATATATAGCGACCGAACTGAGATTTGCTGGGCGAATAAATTTATCAGAGCCTTTCTTCACCATGTTAGCGTAGGAAGTATTTTCTGATTCGGGTCGGCTCATCTTTGTTTCCACGACTTCTTTGAACTGGCTAAGAGATTCCGCAACATTCTGCTGCACTTGAAGGTGCTGGATGGTTGTGTGCGCCTGGATGGACTTCTGCTTCAGGGATTGGTACAGCACGGCCATCTGAGACGTCCCATGGTTAACATTTCTACAGAGATTGGTGACACGGAGTTTTTGATCGGAATTCATTTTTCCCTCCGCCACAATCGAGCAAATTTCGGTCAAAATTGTGTCGATGGACCCAAGCCATCTCTGAATCTCCGGCGTAATGACGACTTCAGTAGCTACTTCGTTCTCCGTGGCTGCTGGCGGTGCTGGTACTCTTGTCTGTTTTTGGTCGGCAGGCGATGGCGTCGGTGGGGGACTTCGTCGTACTAATTGGCTGCGGCCAAAGGGGCTATCTCCTGGGTTAGACATTCTACTAACACCGAAAACGCTAATTGTTTATAAAACTATTTAGTTCATCTTTCACAACGAACAATAAACTGACTCCGCAAATTATTACAATAACATTATTCGTAATTACTTAAATCAATATCGCTATAACCAACACAAAAACACGTCCGCTCAGTCTCGCGTCGAATCAATTTTTTTTTTTTTTTTTTTTATCATTATCGTTTATTCATACAACTATGAGTACAGAGGAAATATCTCATGCATATATTATGAAATTACGAGAGGATGGCAATCAAGGAATAGCTGAAATCCTCGAACACCTACTTAAAAATCCACAGGATGTGCAAAAAGCCAAAGATAGTCTTTTAGGTAAAAATGAAAAACCTAAATTTACTCCAGATTAAGCTTTGGGACTTGTTTTGTCCCTTAAATTAACAAAGTGGCAATACAATACTTTAAGAAAAAGTATCAAAGAGAAAAATGTCGACATGTTCCCTTCCTACTACAAGGTGCAAAATGCAAAACAATGCTACCCGCCAAAGGATGATATCATCTTAAGGCCAGCCGTACACGGACTGCTTCAAGCAGTTATGACCGACTGCTTGAAGCCGCGACCGCGCGGTGAACTATAGCCATTCATTCGCTGCCGTACACACGACTGCTCGAGCAGTCGCGACCGCTTCAAGCCGTCAACTACATGATGAAATTCCATCGTGCTGTCGACCGCTCGCGAGCAGTCGCGAGGCATACACTGACTGCTCGAGCCGTCGGCGGCTCTAGAGCAGTCGACAGCTCTACGACCTCCCCCTCCCTTCTCTTCTGGCCTCGCGACGTCTAGTGTCTCTCTGTCTCGTCTCATTTGTCGACTGATCTTTGAAAATGGAGGGTGTGTGCGATAGTGATGCGCTTATAAGTGCAATTAAAACACATGAAATTATTTGGAACTATAAGCTTAAGGAGCACAGCGACAAAATAAAGAAGAACAATGCATGGGCAATTATTTGCGCCCAAGTTATTGAGAACTTTGATGAAAAAACAAATCAAGAAAAAAATAAAATCGTTAAGTAAAAAAGTCAGTCATTTTATTACACACACATTTATAAAAAAGTCAGTCATTTTATTACACACACATTTATTAAGTTTATGTCATATTATAAAGTCACACATATTTATTGATTTATATCATATTCCATTACCAATCTAGTTTGCCTTCTTCGCTCACAAAGTAATTAGCAAATTCTTCACGGATTGTTGTTAACCTGGGCGAACTTGCTGGGTTGAATGTACTATAGAGTGAGGAAGACCCTCAAACGTATCCTCAAATTTATTTCCATCTCGTTGTTTTACGTAGTTGTGAAGAACACATGATGCTTTTACTATATCCACTGCGAAATCAACACTGACGTTAAGTGGTCTATGGAAGATCCGCCATTTATTAGCTAAAATGCCAAACGTGCATTCAATATATCGCCTAGCACGTGATAATCGATAGTTAAATTTTTTTTTTTCTCTGGTAAATTCTTGCCACCATATGGACGCATTAAATTTTCCTGCAAGCTGAATGCTTCATCCCCAATAAACACATTCGGTAATACAGGTCCATTATGCGATATTGCAGAAGGTGGAGGTATATTTAACTTTTTTTTCTTGTAACATTTTATATAGACAACTCTCTTCGAAAATAGTCGAGTCAGCGTGCCTTCCATACGAGCCTATATCCACGAAAGTGAACATATAATTACTATCTACTTCTTCTAATGACGATGAGGTAGTTTCAAAAACAAAAAAAAACAAAAAAATCTAAAACGACTAATAAGAAAAAATCTAAAAAGAAAAATAATACTTTGGTTGACATTGATGAAGAAATAGTTGGAGAAAAAGGCTTGAGAAACAAAAAAATAAACTTGAGAAAGGAACGATCACAAAAAATAAAATCTGGACAAGAATATGTGCGAAGAGATGGCAAAGTCATAAAATCGAAATCAATTCAACCTAACCCGTGCATTGGAAAAAAATGTGGAAATAATTGTGAGAATATTGTATACTGAAAAAAGACAAAGTATTTGATCATTTTTGGGGACTCTCGGGAGATCGTCGAAGAGACTAGTTAGTAAATATTACGCAGAGAGAAGAGATAAAGCGTAAGCGAGTTGATTCGGGAAAACGCTAAGCAAGCTATAAGTATCATATTAATGAAGGAGAGGGGAGGAGACCAGTGTGTTTGCAATTTCTATCGGCTACGCTAAATATCGTCAAAAACGATATATCATATCAAAAACTCTAGTTGGGGCTGCGCTAAAGAGGATTTTCGTGGCAAACACGTACCACCCAATAAAATTAAACCAGCTACAATAGAATCAGTACTAAATTTCTTAAAAAGTTTACCTGCTGTACCGTCGCATTATTGCCGACAGGATTCCACTAGAGTCTACTTGACACATGAATACAAAAATGTTGCTAATCTTTACAGCACTTACAAAAAACGATCTCAAGATAATGGCGTAGATTTTGTTAGCGATAGAGTGTTTCGTAAAATATTTTCTGATGATTTTAATATAGGGTTCCACGTTCCCAAGAAAGATAAATGTTTGAAATGCTTACAGATATGTCAGATCCAGCAAAGGCTAAAGAAAAGGATGAACATGAAACTGAGAAAAATGAAAGTTATAACAGGTTTATTACTCATAAGAATATTCACAAAAGTGACCCTAATACTCTATGTGTAAGTTTTGATTTAGAGAAGGTTTTAAACACCCACATGGTGAGTCAATGCTTTTATATTATTCGCGCAAATTGGCTGTGTATAATTTGTGCTTTTACGAAAACGGGACGCGCAAAGTTTTTTGCTATTACTGGGATGAAAGTGATGGCAAAAGAGGTGCGAACGAAATATCTAGTATCCTGCATAGATATATACTGTCGGTTGACGAAAGGGGTAATGTTAAAAACTTACTTTTGTATTGTGACTGCTGCCCTGGGCAAAACCGGAATCGTACGGTATTGGCAATGATACACTCGACGTTACAGCAATGCAAAAATTTAGAAAACGTACAGATAAATTATTTACTTACTGGACATACATATATGCCAGTCGACAGTGTTCATGCTGTTATTGAAGCTAATCTACGTAAGACAATTATTCATGCACCATCTCAATGGTATACAGTTTTCACCACAGCTAGAAAGGACCCCTTTCCCTACGAGGTAGAAAAACAGACTTTTGAAGATTTTTATAAGTGGGATTACCTTTGAAGTACTTTTTATTGCTGAAAAGTACTTCAAAGGTAACCTTACGGGAAAAATAAGTAAAATCAGAATTGCAATATTCAAAAAAAGTAATCTAGCAAATATTTCCGTCAAGTATTCCATGGACAAATCTGCTAAGTCTAGCGTGGTTGAAATCCAATCTAAAACCAGGGTACCTCTTATGTCGTGTTACCATTCACGTCTGCCGATAGCAAAGTCAAAATATAATGACCTTGTTAAACTTTGCAAGGACAAAGTTATTCCTGCTCAATTCCATAAAGAGTTCACCGAGATACCTTTTTCTGCATCCGCAAAAGATGCTTTACCAGAATCTGACATCGAAGACATGGCGCCTGATGATGTTTAAATATTTGGAAAAAGCTTGATTTCTGTTTATTACCTTTAATAATATTAAAGGTAAGAAATCAAGCTTTTTAATATTATTATTTTATTTTAGTGGTGTTAATGTTTTTTTTGTAAACCTAATTTTGTGATTTTTAAAGTCGATGGATGGATCTCAATTCTATAATAATTCGTAACCTACATCTACCTCGCTCGTTAAAACTTCATTTATGTCATAAGCTTACATAATAAGCCAAATGTACCTTCTAAGTAGTACTTAGTCTGCGGGTACGAAACTTGCGACGGCCGGAGCGACGGCGCGGGGCGGCGCGACAGCGATGTAATCAAATGTATTACGCGCTGTGTACGAAACGGGCGATGGCGGAGCGGCGCGGTCGAGCGATGCACGGGCGGCGGCAGAGCGGTGGCGGCGCGGAGCGACGAGAACAAACTAGTTTGATTTCGCCGCTCGCGCCGGTATTGCATAGTGTTGCATTTTTATCACAGTAATAATATAGAAATTATGGAAGTTGACAATGAAGAGTTAATATCTTTAATTTTATCAAAACCGGCTATATGGGACAATAAAAACGTACACCACAAAAACAAAAGAATTATAATAAAGTGTTGGGAAGAAATAAAACGCCATTTCGGGAATGTTGAAGGTACGTGTAATTTTCATGTTACAAATTGTTATTTACAAAATACTCTTTAAATTTTTCCCTTACATTTATTGCTAGATTTCCCGCGTGGTTGTTTCTGCGATGTCGGCGAGTTTCATTCACATTTGTGGTTATGTTATTTGAGGTTATGTTTGAGTAATGATAATCGTTGGAGCCATCTTGATCAATTATAATATTATGCAATAAGCACGTTGTTTTAATTATTAGGCGAGCATGTTTGCAATCAGTTTCTATGGCTTTATTTAAAATTCTCCACTTGGCACATAGTATACCGAATGCACATTCAACGCATTTTCTCGCTCTTGATAATCTTTTATTAAATATTTCATTCTGAGGGTTTAGTACGCTTTGTGGATATGGCCGCATCAAATATTGTTTTAGAGGATACGCTTCATCGCCTATTATTACCATAGGTAAAATTATTTCTGTTCCTGGCAAAGTCCTTGGGAGAGGCATATTCATTTTATTATTTTCTAATGCTTTGTTAAGATTTGAATAATGAAATGTGCCACCATCACTCTGTCTTCCTCGCCCTCCAACTTCTACGACCAAAAATCTTTTGTCAGCATCAACCAACGCCTGAAGATGCATTGAAAAAAACTGCTTGTAGTTATAGTAGGATGAACCCGCATGTGGGGGATTTTTTATTCTACAATGTTTGCCATCAATGGCTCCTACACAATTAAGGAATTATATAAGGAAAACGCTAAACCTCGAAAAGATACTCCCGTTGATAGAAATCTGTAAATAAAATAATTTATATTAAATTTATATACTACTAGTTGTTTCTTATTCTACGTACAAATCTTTCCTCTTTATAATAATAACTAGCTGTTGCTGCTCGCAGCTTCGCACGCGTCTCAGTAGGAAAATAAAATATATATTATTTTCGAAAAAGTAGGTACCTACTCTGTACTAAACAAACAAACTCTTCAGCTTTATAATATTAGTATAGGTAATATGGGGTTCATTAATTGGTAATAAATGTTTTATTTTTTACAGTAGCGATTTTGAAGAAGCGATGGAAGAATTTAAAGGATCAGTATCGAAAAGAATTAAAAAAGCTTCCTACACCCAGATCAGGAGATCCAGGAGATAATAAACAGTCTACGTGGCAGTTTTTCCAACAAATGAATTTTTTGCGATTTGAAATTCTACCTGATAATTCAGACACAAATTTAACAACGGTTGATAGTCAATTACTGAATACTTCAATGTCTTCACCGTCCATAGAAACAAATTGATTGGAGTCCGTAATAAGAGAATCAGATATTAACCTATGTTCGCCTACAGATTCGGTGAATGCCCAGGAACTGACGTCGGTAGGCGACGATGAAGAACGTACTACAAATACTCCATTGTCAATTAATACCGCTAGTTCTAGTTCCCTAAAAAGAAAGACTGCAAATGATATTCGAATGGAAATGTTGGAATTAGAGAAAAAACGGTTATTGTTGTTAGAGAAAGATTTGCAACAAAATTCAAACACAAGTCAATCTAGCGAAAGTAAATCAGAAGATTATTATTACTTGATGAGTTTTTTACCACAAATGGAGTCATTTACTCCGTTACAAAAATTTAATGTTAGGAATAGAATTAATCAAGTAATGATGGAAGAAATACATAATTCAATGTTTGGGGATCCCTAAAATACTGTTGGTGGTCTTACAAGAACAAACATTTTCGAAAATGTGACTCTTAAATTAGGTCGTGTTACCTGTTACTGTGATCACTGAGTGACCAATAAAAAAAAACTGTAAATTTTATTATATTTTTCTGTATGGCAATTTGATTTGCAACCAAGAAAATTAGAGTATTCGCAAGATATGTCTGCACGCGGCTCAAATCGGAACTAATCATAATATCGTAGGCCGCGCCGTCTCGTCGCCAAGTTTTAGAATTACTTATTAATTCTTATTAAGATTAATTATTGATATAGATATTTTATTTTAAATCATAAATTAAATAACTGCATTATATTTTAAATATTACAATACATAATAAAGCACGCCAACAGTCGCGCGCAGACTTATGTGTGATTTGACGGAATTTTTAATCATTTTTTTTTTTTTTTTTGCGAAACCAGTGTAAATAAATGTTCAATTTTATTGAGGATTAAATTTGCCTGGTTTGTTTGTTATTTTTGGCTTGCAAAAACTTTAATTCTGTACGATTTTCTTTGTGATGCAACCAAAAAAAATATAGTGATCGTCTCCGGACTCCTTTATTATCTTTGGTTTGACGTTTGACGGGATTGGTCACAAAATCTTCCGCGTATGTTCGACTTTATGGAGATAGAAATAAAGATGATATTCAATTGAAATTAATTTGGCTGGTTTATTTGTTGACATTATTGAATTTTTCAAATTTGATTTGATGCATTTTTCACTTCTTTCTGTCTTTCTTTCCTAAAACGGAAGACGAAATTGGTCGAAATAATTTCAAAGTGTGTATGGCGTATTAATGTTTATTCAATTTATGTACAGATGTTAGTTAGATATTAGTTTTTAGTTTAGGTTATTCGTTTTATAGTTTAGTGTAGTGTAGGAGTGCAATTAACTTTTTTTAATGATTAGGTAAAGATGTGTACAGTATAAAGTAAGGTTTAATTAAAAAAACAATTACAAGTGTAAATAGAAAAGTTAAGTGTTGTGTGGGACCATTTTGTGGGCATAGGTCACTTCGCGACCTGATCTTAAAAAAATATCGTCAGTACAAAAATAACAGGCTGTGATTTAATAACAGATATTTGTATCTGTGATTTTTGTGTCACAGTCACAGTGATAACAGATATCGTGATTTACCTGTTACAACCCATCTCTATCATGAAATACAGCCCACTGACAGACAAATGGACAGATAGCGGAGTCTTAGTAACGGTTCCATTGGCACCCTTTGGGTACAGAACCCTAAAAAGGAATATGTACATGTTGATGTTTGATGATGCTCTTTTCTCTCAATGTTAGGTCCTGTTATCATGATATCAGTAGATAATATGAACTAACAATTTAAATATTTTACAGGATCACCAATACAGTGGACCGCCGCTCAAGGAGTGAGCAGCTTCGGCAGGAGCGGGCGCTGGTAGCGGGGCTGCTGCGCCTGTACCGGCGCCTGAGTCTACTGGAGCAGTCTCAGGAGCGGCGGGAACAGTGCCGGCGCACAGTGTCGGCCCTAGAACAAGCCAGGTGGACAAAAGTCATTATCTAATTCCAGGAAATTTGTACTTTCTCCCTGTAAACAACATCCCTAAACCTCTGATTCCAAGAATTGTTTACGTCTAACATTCCATACTGATGAGTCATCGTTTATCAAAGTAAGCTAATGAGGTAAATGCAGTTAAAGAAATAGGTCAGTTGCATTTTCGCGACACTTGCACTAACATCTCATGGTGGCAGTTCTAATTTTGTGGATAGTTTTAGTGATGGATTTTACTTCTGAAGGTATGTACTATATTATTTTCTTATTAGGATCTTATAATGTGTCATAAATATTCATAAAGTAGACTATCTGTGAATACACAAAAAAATACAATATTTTTCTTTGTTTTCGAACTTATCAGGCTTGGAAAAGCCATGTATCCTCATGTATCCACTCTGAATTTTTGATATGTTTTAGCTACATGGCTATAGATGATTATGACATATATTTTATGTAGCACACTTGAGTACAACATATTTATTTCTTTTTTTGCAGAAAAGCTTTACTCTATTAGTAAAATAGAGTTTTTCGAAGAATGGCTTAAGCACGAAAAAGACGAAAGAAATGATCGTCTATTTGAATTTATTTTATCTAAGTGTGATTTCTCTGACATCACTGAAGAATGTCAAAGGGAAATTAAGATGAAATTAGCTAGCATTTCTTCAAAAATTGCTACCAAGTGGGTGTATTCAGGAAAGTCAAAAGAGCGTTTCCTGAATAAGAATAAGTTGTGGCTGGAAGGCGAAAAGATAGAATTCTGCCTGAGATCGACTCAACCGCAACCTTCTACCTCATCTACTGACTTTTCTCGACCCGGAAGACCTAAAAAAATCTTTGAAGATTCATCATTTAAAACTAAGAAACGTAGAGTTGCTGATCTAGTTCAATCGCGGAGTGTTGGGGAATTAATGACTGCTGCAGAGGTAGCTGCACGGTCAACTGGACAGAAAAACGTTGCCAAAGTTATAAAGGACATTGGCGAAAATCCAGCTTCTGCAAGTGCATGCATTAGCCTTCAACAACCAAGTGCTGTGCAAAGTGATAGGCCGCTAAGTAGTGACGAGGCATTAGCGTATTATATTGATTCAAAATCAACAACTCACTCATATAAACAGACTAGGAAGTGGACTATGAAAGTCGGGCATCACGTGTTTCCATCATATGATTGCATAGTTAAATCAAAAAAAGCGTGTTATCCATCCGAGGAGCACATTGGTGTGACACAATCTCGAGCAGAAATTGAGCTACAAGCTATTTTGAATAAAACAGCAGAACGTTTAATAGAAGCTCAGAGAGAAGTTGTCACAAGTGTGCTCCCCAATCTTATACCAAATTCATCGTTTACTCTTATAAGTAAATGGGGATGTGACGGAAGTTCCGGTCATAGTGCTTACAAACAGAGATTTGAGAACAGCGAAGACACTGATGAGTTCCTTTTTGTTTATTCGTTCGTTCCTATAAGGTTAATCGACGAAGGTAACAACATAATCTGGCAAAATCCTCGTCCATCATCGACGATGTTTTGTCGTCCAATTAAATTCATTTTTGCCAAAGAAACTACGGAATTGACAAAAATCGAGACAAATAAGGTTTTAGAACAAATAAACAACTTGGAGGCTACATCTTGTGATCTTGGTGGTTCTGAAATTTCTGTTAAGCACAAGCTTCTGCTGACTATGACTGATGGAAAAGTGTGCAACGCTTTGACAGAGACACATTCATCGCAGAAATGCTATATTTGTGGTGCTACTCCCAGAATGATGAATGATGAAGGAAGGCATTTTGATAGTAATCAGGATAATTTTGGCTTTGGTTTGTCTACATTACATGCTTGGATTCGTTCGTTTGAGTGCTTTTTACACATTAGTTATAAGTTAGATATTAAGAAATGGCAAGCTAGGTCTTCAGAGGAAAAAGCAAGTGTAAAACAACGGTCAGACGAAATCAAACAACGATTCAAGCATGAAATGGGATTAATTGTGGACAAGCCAAAGCCAGGATTTGGTTCCACAAATGATGGAAACACAGCTCGACGTTTTTTCGGGAACCCCGAACTGAGTGCTCAGATCACAGGATTGGATGTTACAATCATCAAACACTTTGATGTATTGTTGAGAACATTGTCTTCTGGCTTCGAGATAAATCTTGTTGAATTCAATAAGCTTTGTCTCGAGACAAGAAGACTTTATCTAAGTCTCTACTCGTGGTACTACATGCCTGCTACTGTGCATAAATTGCTTATTCACAGTACCGAGGTGATTAAGACGGCAATAGTTCCAATAGGGCAGCTTTCAGAGGAAGCCCAAGAGGCGAGAAACAAAGATTGCCGGAGGTTTAGAGAGCACAACACCAGAAAGTCCTCTCGTCTTGCCACGAATAGAGACTTGCTCAATATGTTGATTTTAACATCTGATACTCTGATCAACAGCCTCCGGGAAGTACCGAAAAAAAAGTCTAATAAATTGTGCGCGGAGGTCTTTAAGCTCATCATAGCTCCCACTATAGAGCCTCGACTCCAGCTGCAACCAAGACCTCCACAAACTCAGGAAGACAATCTTCTATCGGATTCATCGGATTCTGAATCCGATTATTCTGATAATGAGAATTAGTTTTAATGTAAATAGATTCCTCTAGTGTTAGATTTATAATTTTTGTATTTAATATGTTAGTCGTGTTAACGTTGATATTTGTAGCGATAAAGATAATTTTATTCATTTTTTTCTGTATTATGATCGTGTATACTTAATACACAATTCCTATGCATTTTCTTTAAAAAATATATATTATAGTACTGTATAAATAACTAATTTATAGATATTGTTCCAAAACCATGAAAAAATATTTTTGTCCACCTGGCTTGTTCTACGCCGGACACTGTGCGGCGCCGGGAGCCTATTGGCCAAGGGGAGCTGGCGGAGCTGTCCCAGCGGTGGGAAGAGGCTGTGGCCACCACCGAGGCCAGACTGGCCGCGGGGCAGTATCGCGGCCATTAGGGGAGCTCTATACGAGTTCCTCTTTATTGGTCTATTCAACTCCATGATCATTCCTAGGGCCGTGCTGCTTTCCTCAGCACGGCCTAAGAATGATCATGGAGTTGAATAGACCAATTTAAAATTGTAAATTTGACTCGTATAGAGCTCCCAAAATAAATGAACTTTAATAAAAAAATATAAACGTATAGTTGTTTTTAATGAATTTAAAATTACCCTACTTACTTACTTATAACACATCACGGCGAGTGAATGCGCAAGGGTAACCCGCAAAATGGGAGTGTATCCCATCTGGCCCGGTGACTTGGCCCGGCACCGGGCCACATGGGACAAAAAAGTTTTAACTGGCCCGGTGATATGTTTACCGGGCCAGATGACACAAATCAAGTGCCATCGTCCCCGGAAAGGGGAGAAAAGAGGATACGCCTCGTAATTTGTGAAATACTAACTATATGCATCTATGAAAGGGATTGAACTTATAAATCAAACTGCTTAGTATAAAATAATCAGTTTTTATTGTGAATAACGCGATATATCTCTACTATATGTATACTTGTGTCATAAATCTCAACCTGAAATAGACTTCCTGTAAGCAGATTTTTTGAATTTGAACATAACAACAATATTTTTATAATAATCCTAATCAACGAAGCCAAAATCAAACAAAATTATTAATTATTACTTACTATAACAATCAACTACAACAATATACGCATAAAATGGTCAAAAACAATCTTTTTAATAATAGGCTAAATACTTGTTATAAAATACAAACAGTCTCCAATATCTCTTTCTATTCGTTGTCCCTTTTTTATGATACACGGAGAGCGAGAAGGGTAGAATGGTGTGCTTTAAATTTAATTGCCTGTGACGTCTGTCAGTCGGTTACGGTCAGTCAAGGTTAATGTGCACGTGGTATTTATGAACTGCAACGTCTGCAACTTAGTAAGTGAAGTGATATTTGATTTAACATTTATTTTATCAAAATGCGTGGTTAAAAAATATTCGTTGCTGTAGTGCTACGGACTAAATAACACGTAACGATTTCGGGAGCTATGGCCGACGAAAATCCAAGATGTTCAAATGACTTATCGTCTTTAAAATATATAAAAAGAGGTGGCGGAACTGTCCTTCTTCATGCTGGACACCAGTACACATTGAAAGAAAAATACAAGAATGGGACAGTGGCATGGGAATGCATTAATAGAAAGAGAAAAAGATGTGGTGGCAAAATAACTTTGAAAGTACAAAAGAACATTCATCTTATAATGCTTGCTGACTTATTTGTGATCTAAGTAGGTAATAGTAATTAATATCAATTTATCTTTTTTAGGGCTGCGATAAAGTAGGAGAGAAAAATCATGGGTGCATGCCAGATTTTGCTAAAAATGAAATAGACGAGAGTTTATACAAATGCAAAATTGAATTATCAGCGCCAGAATTTCCGACCGTTACTTCGGTACATAATGCTACAGTAGCTTCATACCAAAACTCGGGTCTCGATTTAATAAAAAAAAATCCAGAACTACACCAAGTTAAGAGTACGTTATATAGATCGAGAAATGCTTCCGTTGGGTTGAAAAAAATTGTCTGCAAGAATCTGATCGAAGTCAAGGTACCCGAAAAATATTTAGATTTTTTGATGGCAGACTATTCACGTGAAGAAAAGAGAATTTTGATATTTGCCACTCAAAAGGGCAGACAACTTTTGTCTGAGGGTAAACTTTTCTTTGGAGATGGCACATTCAAAAGTTGCCCGGAGCCTTTTAAACAACTTTACAGTATACATTGTGCTATTGGTGAAGAAGAAACAAATATTGTGCCAGTGGCGTACGCGTTATTATGTGACAAAAGTACAGACACATATGAGGTTCTTTTTCACTTATTGAAAGCTCAAGTACCAGACTGGACCCCAGAAACTTTTAAAACTGATTTTGAGATAGCCGTCATGAACGCTATTGTATTAGTATTCCCTAATGTAATAACAAAGGGTTGCTACTTCCATTATTCGCAAGCGGTGTGGAAGAAAGGGAAGGAGTTACAACTCACTAAGTTAAAAACAACCCGCAGACAAGTAGCCCTCAGAGACATTCGACGCGCGCCAGCGGCAGCGGTCACACGTGTGCGCAGTGCGGTTTGAAGTGCTCTCCGATTCCGGTTCCAAGCGATCCTGAATATCAAGACTACATAGTGTTATACTTTGTTATTTATAGTAAAATATTATATATATTTTATTATTTATAGCAAAATTATAACGACTATCTTCAGCTACTTGCTGTGTGCCTTTTTCAAGGCACAGCTTGTAAAGGTTTCGATAACAGTTATCCGTCATACAAACGTGCGTCGTGTTGTTGGCCCCTTCTGGGTAAAACCACAGTTTCGTGGTCCTCGGTGGATACCTATACGGTGCCAACGAAGCCGAGGGGGTGTTGACCCAAACGCACCCGCCGATCCCCTTCAGGGTGAGGCAGAAAGTTGGACGGGTCCCAGTGTTCGGCCTTGGGGGGTCTCCTAGTCGGCATTGGTGACAGTTTTGCTTTCACAGCTACACACCTGTTGTGGTCGGGTGTGTCTACCCCGACACAACAGACCCTGTTAGGACCCCGTTGCACCAATAAGATAGGCAACGGGCAAAAGCAAGCTTAGGGCTCACCTTAGGTACTCAACCTCCCTGTCTATACCCGACAGGGAGGGTTTACACATCCCCGGGCATTCCTCCCGGGGAGATAGAGTTAGGTTTTAAATGTTAGGAGAAAGTCCCTAATTAGTTAGATATGGAGAAACCCTCTCCACTCACGTTGCGCGTGTTCGCATTATTAATAAAAATGCGGGCCAAGCCCTCTGACGAGGAAAAGGCCGCATTAGATCTAGAGTTCGACGCTCTATCAAAAATTTTAGGTCCCATTCTCGGTCACTCTGACCCTAACATCGCTGATTTCAGCGATGCCCTCTCCCAGTCCCAGTCCCTTCCGGTAATTGAGCTGGAAGACCCTTTCGTCCGCTCCCCCAGCCCGGCCTTCAGCCCAGCCTTCAGCCCCGCGATAGTAGAGTCTATGGACACTACTGAACCGGCCGCTTCTTCTAAGCGCGCCGCGACCCCTTACCAATACGCCTCTGACTCAGAGAATGCCTCTCCTGCTTCCTCTTCCTCTCATTCCGAGGACGACGGGTTTACCCCAGTCCTAGGAAAGGGGAGCAAGAGGAAGAAGAAGAGACAAACCTCTAGCCAAGCGAATAAAGTCATCGCCGTCGATGACGTAGTTTTTACCCCCGTAGCACAAGTAGCCGGTACCGCTCCCGCTCCCGTAGCTCAGCGCCCCACCCCCACTCCCGTGGCTTCCCAATCTAAACCACCCTCCGATCCATTCAACGTGATTTCCTCCACGTTCATGATCTTCTATTCCCCTCGCGCTATTCGAATGGCCGCTGAAATTCAGCATGCCAGAGATAGGTGTGATTTTGATCAAGTCAGAAGGGTCTATAACGCGTACCCGGAAATTACGCAAGCCCTATGTTCCATCGCTAACGGTACCTATAATGGATAAAGCCATCAAAGATAGACTCAAACCCCGATCCCTCAGAATAGGCATCTTCAATGCAAATGGCATAAAAAGTCAACGAGACGAGGTAGCTCTCTTTCTCCGCGACCATAAGATAGATATTCTCCTGATACAGGAATCCTTTCTAAAACCCAGCCACCGTATGCCCTCCATAGCCAACTATCGTGTAGTCCGTAACGATAGAACGCATTGTCACGGTGGCGGCACTCTCATTTATTATAAAAAGGAGCTGTATTGCATCCCTATGGACCCTCCTACCCTCTCTCGTTTAGAAGTCTCTATGTGCCGTCTAGGCATGACAGGTCACGAACCGATCACTCTAGTATCGGCATACATCCCTCCCTCTTCTTCGGAGGACTTTCGGTCCCTCTCGAATGATATCATTATCCTTCTCAGCTTGAGTAACTCCGCTATCATAGCGGGAGACTTCAATGCTAAACATCCCTCGTGGAATAGTACCACAACCTCCACCAGAGGGCGACACTTGTTCGACCTCTCAAACTCCCTGACCTTCGACGTCGTCGCCCCGATGTCTCCCACCCACTACCCGCATAATCCTAACCATACCCCCGATGTACTAGACTTGGCGCTCCTTAAGAACGTCAATCTACGATTAGATTCGATAGAAACGGTAGACGAGCTTAACTCGGATCACCGTCCCATAATACTAGCTCTGGCCCCCCGCATAGGTCTCTCTGACCCCTCCCATCCGAACCTTGCCACCAAGAGGGTCACGGACTGGAAGAAAGTAAGCGAAAAGCTGAAATCCAACACGTCCCCCCAGTTAGACTCTATCCCCGATAAATTTGACTCGACCGCGGACACGACGGCCGCGATCGACTTACTTACGGATCACGTACAGTCTGTGATGAACGAATGTTCTAAAGAGGTCCCAGCCGAGGATGACCGACGCTGGCGCCTCCCGCAGGATGTACGTGATCTGATAACAGAGAAGAACGCGGCCACTCGTGCCTACAGCAACTTTCCCTGTTCCGCAAACAAGGCCCATATGCGCTATTTACAGAGATCTGTAAAGAAACGTGTATCGGAGCTGCGTGACACGGACTGGGATAAGATGTTGAGCGAACTAGAGCCAACCCACTTAGCCTTCTGGCAACTCACCAGAAAGCTCAAATCAGATCAGGTCGCGACTATGCCCCCCCTAGTACGCCCCGATAAGTCCATCGCATTCGAGGACCAAGAAAAAGCAGAGTGCCTAGCCGACAGTCTAGAAGCTCAATGCTCTCCCAGCTCCCTACCAGTAGACCAAGCTCACCTCGATGAGGTGGACGCTGAAGTCGAACGTAGAGCTTCCCTACCACCCGTAGAAGATCCCGATGATCCCCTGCCCCCCGTCGCTCCCGACGAGGTGCACGAGATCATCAAAGGTCTTAAAACTCGTAAAGCCCCCGGTTCGGATGGAATCACCAATAAGGTAGTTCAACTGTTCCCAGCCCACCTCATTATGCTACTGACCACCATCTTCAATGGTGCTCTAAGCAATAACATCTTTCCACAAGCATGGAAAGAAGCCACTGTCATCGGTATCCCGAAGCCCGGCAAGCCCAAGTCGGCGCCTTCGAGTTACCGTCCCATCAGTTTGCTCAAAGTTCTCGGCAAAATCTATGAGAGGCTTATTTATAAGCGTATCAGAGATTACGCAGAGACTAAGAGCCTCATCCCCCAAGAGCAGTTCGGTTTCCGAACTCAGCACAGTAGCGTGCTAGAGGTACACCGGATCATAGAATACACAAGCGCCGGCTTCCAGCGCGGTAATATGACCGGTGCAATATTTTTCGATATCGCGAAAGCATTCGACAAAGTCTGGCACAACGGCTTGATATACAAGCTATATCAACTCGGTGTGCCGGATCGTCTAGTACTCATAGTACGGGACTTTTTGTCGAACCGCACATTCCGCTATCGTATAGAAGGAGCATTATCCTCCCCCCGACCCATCCGTGCGGGCGTCCCTCAGGGCTCCGTAATCTCCCCACTGATTTGAAAAAGCAGAGTGCCTAGCCGACAGTCTAGAAGCTCAATGCTCTCCCAGCTCCCTACCAGTAGACCAAGCTCACCTCGATGAGGTGGACGCTGAAGTCGAACGTAGAGCTTCCCTACCACCCGTAGAAGATCCCGATGATCCCCTGCCCCCCGTCGCTCCCGACGAGGTGCACGAGATCATCAAAGGTCTTAAAACTCGTAAAGCCCCCGGTTCGGATGGAATCACCAATAAGGTAGTTCAACTGTTCCCAGCCCACCTCATTATGCTACTGACCACCATCTTCAATGGTGCTCTAAGCAATAACATCTTTCCACAAGCATGGAAAGAAGCCACTGTCATCGGTATCCCGAAGCCCGGCAAGCCCAAGTCGGCGCCTTCGAGTTACCGTCCCATCAGTTTGCTCAAAGTTCTCGGCAAAATCTATGAGAGGCTTATTTATAAGCGTATCAGAGATTACGCAGAGACTAAGAGCCTCATCCCCCAAGAGCAGTTCGGTTTCCGAACTCAGCACAGTAGCGTGCTAGAGGTACACCGGATCATAGAATACACAAGCGCCGGCTTCCAGCGCGGTAATATGACCGGTGCAATATTTTTCGATATCGCGAAAGCATTCGACAAAGTCTGGCACAACGGCTTGATATACAAGCTATATCAACTCGGTGTGCCGGATCGTCTAGTACTCATAGTACGGGACTTTTTGTCGAACCGCACATTCCGCTATCGTATAGAAGGAGCATTATCCTCCCCCCGACCCATCCGTGCGGGCGTCCCTCAGGGCTCCGTAATCTCCCCACTGATTTTCACGCTTTTCACGAGCGACATCCCAAAGAGTAGTAAGGCGCAGTTGGCTCTGTTCGCAGACGATACGGCCATCTACTACAAGGGAAAGAGTAATG
This sequence comes from Lithophane semibrunnea, assembly GCA_947363905.1. Taxonomy (NCBI): domain Eukaryota; kingdom Metazoa; phylum Arthropoda; class Insecta; order Lepidoptera; family Noctuidae; genus Lithophane; species Lithophane semibrunnea. Next base: position 2,857,463 of record OX376207.1, on the reverse strand, counting down.
ACAACATACGAATCACACTCCAGCGAGCAGTCAATAATCTTGGCGCCTGGTTTAAAAAGTGGCGTATCGAAGTCAACCCCGATAAGAGTCAGGCGGTATTCTTTCAAAAATACCGTAGGACTAACCCATTCCCCCCCCCCCCCACCAATCACGATGTTCGGCAAGCCGATCCCTTGGAAGAAGCAAGCTAAATATCTTGGTGTAACATTAGACCGTTTCCTCACTTTTCGAGAGCACATTAAGGAGGTGCGTTCGCGCGCCGCCTTCGCTCTAGGTAGGCTCCACTCGGTTCTGAATGCACGTAGCAAATTGTCACTCAAGTGCAAATTGCGTACGTACACGGCGTGCATTCGCCCCATCATGACCTATGCGGGCTCGGTCTTTGCTCAGGCCAAACCCAACCAAATCCATAGGATGCAAACGCTCCAAAACCGATTCCTTAGAAAAGCCACGGGAGCCCCCTGGTATGTTCGTAACGAGATCTTACATCTCGATCTAAAGGTGCCCACTATCCGTCAATTTCTTAAAAGCCTTACGAAGCGTTATTTCGACTCTGCAGTCAAGCATCGTAACCCTCTGGTTGTCGAAGCTTCCACCTATGTCCCCTCTAATATTAGTATCATTCGCCGTCCCAGGCATGTCCTATCCGAACCTGATGACCCCACCACCCTCCTCCAGGAGAGCAGTAGGGAGACCAGCACATTACAGAGACACAAACACAGACGCCTACCGTCATTCCGACCTCGCCGTCGAGGTCCAGCACGACCAACGCGATCCCGATTAAATTCGTCCCCCCGTCCTTTGTCCGATGATATACCAGCCCGCGCCGCAGCTGAGCATGTAGCTTTAAATTCCCCGATTAATAATAATGATCCGATCTTGATCCAGCCTGTCCCATCTTGCTGTCCTCCCGTCAGTGACGCCCTAAGCCGAGGTTCGTACCCCACAGGGGGTGCCCTTAGCGAGCGTTCACTTAGTTTATAATTTAGAATAGTTTGTTATAAGCCCCTGGCTGGAGGCCCTGAGAGTAGTTCTTAAGGCAGCCACAGGAAAGTCCGGTTAAGCAGTACGATCTTCTCTAAGATCAAATGCGAGATGCCATTTAAAAAAAAAAAAAAAAAAAAAAAAAAAAAAGTAGCCCTCAGCCACTCGACGCGCGCCAGCGGCAGCGGTCGGACGTGTTGTGCGCAGTGCGGTACGAGTGCTCTCCCGATTCCGGATCCAAGCGTTCCTGAATATCAAGACTTCATAGTGTTATACTTTGTTATTTATAGTAAAATATTATATATATTTTATTATTTATAGCAAAATTATAACGACTATCTTCAGCTACTTGCTGTGTGCCTTTTTCAAGGCACAGCTTGTAAAGGTTTCGATAACAGTTACCCGTCATACAAACGTACGACGTGTTGTTGGCCCCTTCTGGGTAAAACCACAGTTTCGTGGTCCTCGGTGGATACCTATACGGTGCCAACGAAGCCGAGGGGGTGTTGACCCAAACGCACCCGCCGATCCCCTTCAGGGTGAGGCAGAAAGTTGGACGGGTCCCAGTGTTCGGCCTTGGGGGGTCTCCTAGTCGGCATTGGTGACAGTTTTCCTTTCACAGCAACACACCTGAAGGCCAATTCTCGTGCTTAAAAAACGTTCAAATTCAAGTCGCAGTGCCGCAAAAGTTCCAAAACGTCAAAAAAGGTATTCTGCTAAACCAAAAAACTAAGTCAAAGGTGGCGTTTGGTGCGATGATATTGCGAATTGAATGAAAATAAGAAATGTACTGAAACGGTATTCTGCTAAATTGTCGAGTAGCGAATGAAAATAAAATCGATATCCGTGGGTATTCCCGTACCTAAGCAACCGTCAAAACTGACGTAAGCATGAGATTATTTGTTGACTGAACTGTCACGAAAAATTTTAGCTTCTGCAGTTTCAATTTCTCATTTTATTTTCATTTTGTCCTTGAAATCATCTTGAAATCCAATATTCATGAAATAAAAACATATACAGGAACAGTGTTGTAAATACTTTTGTGTTTGTGTGGTGAAATAATACAAAACGAGTGGGTTCGCCAGTGGGAGTTATTTTCATTCCTCGCACAACGTGCAGACGCCGAATCGTCGGCGCAACAACGTAGAGAGCACAGCAGTAGCTGTTCTCAGCATCGCCGGCATCGCCGGGGTCACACATCAGGCGCATTTTCCATAAGCGACCGTGCGTTTTTAAAACTTAGTCTTACGAACTGAAGCCGCATTTCCTACAGGATAAGCGAAGAAATGGACTGGGTGTTGCAGCCAAGGTTGGTCTACAAGTACAAATTATAATACTTATATCAAAACTAGCTTCCGCCCGCGTGGTATGTCGATAAAAAGTAGCCTATGTCCTTCCCCAGTATGCCATCTATCTCCTTGCCAAATTTTGTCGAAATCCGTTCCATGGTTTAGGCGTGAAAAAGTAACATACGGAGTTACTTTCGAATTTATAATATTAGTATGGATATATTAATAGGGATATTATCGATTGATATGCAACAAGGCAGCTATATTCTAAGCATCTTCATCACCGCATCTACTTATCAGCCACAGGGTCGAAACTCTATTCCTTCAGGTTCACAGTTGTGTAGAAAGGCTGGAAGTGTAACCGTGATTTTAAAATCTATGCGAAATGAATAAGTAATAGAATTTGTTTGTCTATTCACTATTTATTATACCTTTTATGTCTCCTTTTTAGATTCCTTACATTTAGATGAGATACGAAGCCCCGACCTATTTGCGGTCATGGCAGCCAATTTAAACGGAGATAGCCAAGTATACAGGAGATACTATAGAAAACGAGGTTGTGCGCACACACAACATGTACACAACCTCTTCCCTCACTCTCATAGTCCGATGGGTCGGCAATACGACGTAACCGGGAAGAGATTAGTACCAACGGCTGTACGTGCTTTCCTAGGCACGGGGTTGTCACACTATTACATTACTATTTGGAGGAATCACGCGGACAACACATGGCGGGAAAAATGAGCAGGACGGTCGTTCTGATTGCCATTGTTCGACCTAGATAAGAGCGAAAAGGACGGTCCACGTCTGATAAAAAACCGTTTAAAAGCGCCCTAATACACAGTGTTACTTATGTTGTTTTGCGTAATATTTTTTTGTTTGTATAAATAGTTACCTGCCTATTTAATAATAAATATTCACTTCAGTAGGGTAGTCATTTTATTTTTCTACAGTCACTCCACTTCTGTGAAGCACAGGGTCCGTCGATGTGGCGACGCTTGAGAGAGGCCTATGTTTAACAGTGAACGTCTTTCGGCTGAAATGATGACGATGACTCCACTTCTATAGGGCTGACTTTATATTAAGTAAGCACTTCGCCTGCAACTGCATCACGGCACGTTTGCTCTTTCACTATGCTCGTGAGAGATGGTCACAGTTCTAAACATAATACATATTTATATAGATTTGTATAAATGTATTACATTAATTTCCTCCAGCCTCTTTGTCTGAATGTATGCCCAAGCTTCTGAATAAATACTACTTGATAGATTAAGTATGTACGATTCTTGCAAAAATAATCTTTAAGGTCGGACCAAAACCATATGCTGCATCCGGTTAGACTGGAAGCCGACCCCAACTTGGTTGGGAAAAGGCTAGGCAGATGATGAAGGTCGGACCAACACATAGGTTAGATCATCATCATCATTTCTGGCCACCTTGTTCCGCTCACTGCTGAGTAAGTATATGCTACACATTATTACGCTATTTCCTATGGAGGGAAGATGAATATTCTATTTTGTTCCTGTTCTTCGATAGTTTACTGCGGGATTGTACAAGACAGGATTTGACAAGCTTTACAAGGAGCTATGTTGGAAAATAGTAAGAACGCAAACAGCCTTGTGGAATCTTCTTAGCAAGTGTTTGCCTCATAAGGTAATTGGCGTTTGACATATTAATACGAGAGCCCACGACCAAAACCATGTCGCATCGCTTTACGGCCAAAACCGTATAAAATCATTAGTTCGTTGAAGTTGTTGTTGACAAATATTTCAACACGTTCAAAATCCTTCGTTCGTATTCTTTCTATTTAATTTTATTTGTAAATCTAAAATCTATCGTTCAAAATCAGACAGATTGTTAAAAAATAGATCGGTACTTTTTTTGGCATAATATTTGAAAATTGGGTCAGCTCAGACGTGATTGAGAAATTCTGATTGTGAAAAATTCTGAAAGGAGATCATTTATTTGATTGATTGTGAAAAATTCTGAAAGGAGATCATTTATTTTGAGTCCAAAACCCAAAGTTTTAGTTTTATATTTAAAAAAAATGAAGGTAAGTACGTAGAATAGACTTGAAGAAAACAGCTGAAGGAATAGTCTTTGAGATTCAGCGCCATGGTATAAAATGATTAGGAGGACTTCTCCGACCAAGGTACCTCATTTTTTTTTCGCACTCTGCACTTTGTGCTTTTGGCCCAACTTTGTATGAGACGTGAATGGTCCTCCCTCAATCCAAAATCCTGGATTCAGATCTATCAATTTTATAGGGTTTTGGTCGAAAAACGACAAGGCAAAAATGTTGGTCATGGGCTCTCATACTATAAGAAAGTGTCATGTGTCATGTGTGTCTTTTCAAAGTTAGCTTTTGTATAATAACTACTTGATACCCTATATTTGATTGTTCATAAATAGTATGCAAACTGCTGAAAGTCCATCATTTCTTCGGTTTATGGGCTCAGCCCGCTTCCACTGCGCAAGTGACACAGTCAATTACGACATATAGATATAAGAAAGGCTATTTTCATCACATGTCAAAGAATCGTACAGTCGAAGCGATTCGACGTCTGCCTCGCATGACCTAGGTTGTGAGTTCGATCCTCAACTATTGTTATTTTTTTTTGTTTTTTTGTAATTCATTTTTGTACTATTTTGATACATCAAGATTTCCATATTAATAATAATAAAATAACTGCATGCTTTTTAGGGTTCCGTACCGAAAGGGTGTAAATTATTTGTTATTACCAAAGGAACAGACCGATCGTTTGATCTTGCGAAAATGAGCAAAAGTTCATAATAAAGAAATGAAAAAGGCAAATGAAAACTATACTTTGATTTATTTTGCTACATTTGTATGCAGTAACTAGTACCTTGTATAAATTATTTTTTACAATATAGTATACTTGTAATATTTTTACAAGGTAGCTTGGCACTTTCATCTGTAAAGGATTTTAAATCCGCTGCAAAACTTCATCTCCCGTCAGGATATCGAAAAATCTGCTATTGATGCTAACAACAAACCCTTGTGTTTGTTGTAGAGGGTACGGAAGTTTTTTATCATAACGGCACTTCTATATCTGTATGATTTTCCTTGCAACTCTTCACTCAACGCACTAGAACGACTACAACAGTAGGTATCTATCCTGGATGCTATGCTCGGGTTTTGTTTCGAAATACGATGATATTCCTCACTCGGACCAAATAAAAAACCTTCCTCATGGATAATATAGTTATGTAGGAACTAAACAATTTTTTGATGGCTATTTCGGCACCATATTCGACAAATCTCTTTCTTGCTGTGATAGTGCTATATAGTTACAGTTATTTCACTCATAAACCAAGAATTTAATAAATAAAAAAGATATAATACTATACTTTGACATTCAATATAATGACGTCTCTTCTTGACATCTTAAACCATCGCGCTTGCGCGTCGCGATTTCAATACGTTCCAAATTATCTTTCTATCTGAATATTTATTTTAATGATTTTGTATTCTCAAAGATATATAATAACAAACGGGAAATGAAAATACTAAAACTATGTACTTATCCAAGCAAACTAATTAATACATTTAAAAAATCATAAAATAAGGTTGCTAAAAATTGAAGTATCACTAATTATCACAATATCGTCTGCGTGCATTGAACCAACATGAAAATATATTTATTTTCGTAAACGAAAACATACTCGACCGCCGTGAGACTCGACTGCGAAGATATTGCGATCGGAATGTGAATAAACCGAATATTAAGGTTAGCAGAATACCATTTTTTGATCTATTCACAATGTCATCGCATTCCGGTCGCATGATTTTCAATTTGCCCGTTAAATAGCAGAATTGGCCTTCTGTTGTGGTCGGGTGTGTCTACCCCGACACAACAGACCCTGTTAGGACCCCGTTGCACCAATAAGATAGGCAACGGGCAAAAGCAAGCTTAGGGCTCACCTTAGGTACTCAACCTCCCTGTCTATACCCGACAGGGAGGGTTTACACATCCCCGGGCATTCCTCCCGGGGAGTTAGAGTTAGGTTTTATATGTTAGGAGAAATAGTTTATTAGATAGACTTTGAGATGGATCCCTTAGTAGGGAAACTATTCTCAATAATCTTAAGGCTATTAGCCAAGCCCACTGAGGTCGAATTGGCCGCAATCAAAAGGGAAATAGATGAGTTAGCGCCGCTACTCAACCCTAAGCCCAGTCACTCTAACATCGCTGATTTCAGCGATGTCATTCCCCCGTCTCAGTCCCTTCCAGTTATTGAACTGGAGGACCCTTTTGTCCGCTCCCCTAGCCCGGCCTTCAGCCCAGCCTTCAGCCCCGCGGTAGAGTCTATGGATACTACTGAACCGGCCGCTTCTTCTAAGCGCGCCGCCACCCCGTTTCAATACGCCTCTGACACAGAGAATGCCTCTCCTGCTTCCTCTACCTCCCATTCCGAGGACGACGGGTTTACCCCAGTCTCAGGAAAAGGGAACAAGAGGAAGAAGAAGAGACAATCTTCTAGTCAAGCGAACAAAGTCATCGCCGTCGATGACGTAATTTCCCCCACCCCTACCCCCGTAGCTCAAGCAGCCGGTACTGCGCCTAGTAGCGCTACCGTTGCTAATCTCTCTTCCCCCTCCACCTCCCGCGCCGCGACCGTTGCACAAGTCGCTACCCCAGTCCCATCCGCTTCAAGCTCTAAGAAGCTCCCTCCCCCACCCCCCGTGTTCATTCAGGACAAGGGGAAGTGGACCGAAGTGTCCAAATGGTGTGTCGACAAAAAGATCGACTTCACCAATGCCCGCTCTACCCTACAGGGTATTAAAATCATAGTTCCGACCGCGAACGACTATCGCGAACTCACTAAGCTTCTGAGAGCAAGAGGTGTGTCATTCCACACCTTCTCGCTCCCAGAAGACAAACAGATTAGGGTCGTTATTAAACGAATCCCTAAGGAAATCCCCGCCGCCGATATAAAAGCCGACCTTCAGTCGCAAAATATCCCCGTAGACGAAGTCCACCGTATGCACCGCTCGCGTGGCGGTGAAGCATTCGACATGGTTCTTGTCGTCTGCTCTCCCGTTCAGGGGCATCACCCCATTTTCAATCTAAAGTCCCTCTGCAACCTAGTCGGTTTTGCAATTGAAAAACCCAAGAAAAACGGTAACATTGGCCAATGTCACCGTTGCCAACTGTACGGTCACTCGCAGAAGCATTGCCATGCGAAACCCAGGTGCGTAAAGTGCCTGGGAGAGCACGGCACTGCTGACTGCCCCCGTCCCAAGGACCGAGCCCTATGCCTCAGCCCTCCCAGCTGTGTGCTATGCGGACAAGAGGGTCATCCGGCCAATTACCGTGGCTGCTCAAAGGCCCCCAAGTCTAGTTCTCCCAAGCTCGTAAAGCGTGCTGACAATCGTCAGCAAAGGGAATGCCCCACCGCCCCGTCATCTCAAATCCCCCAGAGGCTTAGCCCTCAGAGACCTAGCCCGTGGAATAAACTCCACCATCACGAGGTCTTCCCGGCCTTGGCTACCGCGAAGCCCCCAGCCCCTCACACCCCTCTCTATTCACTCATGGATCCGCGTATCCGTGCCCACCCCCCAGCGCACTTAGCGCCCCCCGCGCAATATGCGCCCCCCTCCCCCTCCCACCCCGCGCCTTCTGCACCCCCCGCAAACCGCGCTCCCGCTCCCGTAGCACAGCGCCCCACCCCCGCTCCCGTGGCTTCCCAAAATAAACCACCCTCCGACCCATTCAACGTGATTTCCTCCACGTTCATGATATTCCATTCCCCTCGCGCTATTCGTATACGTGTGACTGTGTGACGGTGTGACTTCGACCAGGTCAGACTGGTCTATAACGCGTACCCGGACATTACGCAAGCCCTAAAATCTATCGCTAACGGTACCTATAATGGATAAAGCCATCAACGTTAGACTCAAACCCCGATCCCTCAGAATAGGCATCTTCAATGCAAATGGCATAAAAAGTCAACGAGACGAGGTTGCTCTCTTTCTCCGCGACCATAAGATAGATATTCTCCTGATACAGGAATCCTTTTTAAAACCCAGCCACCGTATGCCCTCCATAGCCAACTATCGTGTAGTCCGTAACGATAGAACGCATTGCCACGGTGGCGGCACTCTCATTTATTATAAAAAGGAGCTGTATTGCATCCCTATGGACCCTCCTACCCTCTCTCGTTTAGAAGTCTCTATGTGCCGTCTAGGCATGACAGGTCACGAACCGATCACTTTAGTATCGGCATACATCCCTCCCTCTTCTTCGGAGGACTTTCGGTCCCTTTCGAATGATATCATTATCCTTCTCAGCTTGAGTAAATCCGCTATCATAGCGGGGGACTTCAATGCTAAACATCCCTCGTGGAATAGTACCACAACCTCCACCAGAGGGCGACACTTGTTCGACCTCTCAAACTCCCTGACCTTTGACGTCGTCGCCCCGATGTCTCCCACCCACTACCCGCATAATCCTAACCATACCCCCGACGTACTAGACTTGGCGCTCCTTAAGAACGTCAATCTACGTTTAGATTCGATAGACACGGTAGACGAGCTTAACTCGGATCACCGTCCCATAATACTAGCTCTGGCCCCCCGCATAGGTCTCTCTGACCCCTCCCATCCGAACCTTGCCACCAAGAGGGTCACGGACTGGAAGAAAGTAAGCGAAAAGCTGAAATCCAACACGTCCCCCCAGTTAGACTCTATCCCCGATAAATTTGACTCTACCGCGGACACGACGGCCGCGATCGACTTACTTACGGATCACGTACAGTCTGTGATGAACGAATGTTCTAAAGAGGTCCCAGCCGAGGATGACCGACGCTGGCGCCTCCCGCAGGATGTACGTGATCTGATAACGGAGAAGAACGCGGCCACACGTGCCTACAGCAACTTTCCCTGTTCCGCAAACAAGGCCCATATGCGCTATTTACAGAGATCTGTAAAGAAACGTGTATCGGAGCTGCGTAACACGGACTGGGATAAGATGCTGAGCGAACTCGAGCCAACCCATCTAGCCTTCTGGCAACTCACCAGAAAGCTTAGATCAGATCAGGTCGCGACTATACCCCCCCTAGTACGCCCCGATAAGTCCATCGCATTCGAGGACCAGGAAAAAGCAGAGTGCCTACCCGACAGTCTAGAAGCCCAATGCTCTCCCAGCTCCCTACCAGTAGACCAAGCTCACATCGATGAGGTGGACGCTGAAGTCGAACGTAGAGCTTCCCTACCACCCGTAGAAGATCCCGATGATCCCCTGCCCCCCGTCGCTCCCGACGAGGTGCACGAGATCATCAAAGGTCTTAAAACTCGTAAAGCCCCCGGTTCGGATGGAATCACCAATAAGGTAGTTCAACTGTTCCCAGCCCACCTCATTATTCTACTGACCACCATCTTCAATGGTGCTCTAAGCAATAACATCTTTCCACAAGCATGGAAAGAAGCCACTGTCATCGGTATCCCGAAGCCCGGCAAGCCCAAGTCGGCGCCTTCGAGTTACCGTCCCATTAGTTTGCTCAAAGTTCTCGGCAAAATCTATGAGAGGCTTATTTATAAGCGTATCAGAGATTACGCAGAGACTAAGGGCCTCATCCCCCAAGAGCAGTTCGGTTTCCGAACTCAGCACAGTAGCGTGCATCAGGTCCACCGGATCATAGAATACACAAGCGCCGGCTTCCAGCGCGGTAATATGACCGGTGCAATATTTTTCGATATCGCGAAAGCATTCGACAAAGTCTGGCACAACGGCTTGATATACAAGCTATATCAACTCGGTGTGCCGGATCGTCTAGTACTCATAGTACGGGACTTTTTGTCGAACCGCACATTCCGCTATCGTATAGAAGGAGCACTATCCTCCCCCCGACCCATCCGTGCGGGCGTCCCACAGGGCTCCGTAATCTCCCCACTGATTTTCACGCTTTTCACGAGCGATATCCCAAAGAGTAGTAAGGCGCAGTTGGCTCTGTTCGCAGACGATACGGCCATCTACTACAAGGGAATTAGTAATGACATACGAATCACACTCCAGCGAGCAGTCAATAATCTTGGCGCCTGGTTTAAAAAGTGGCGTATTGAAGTCAACCCCGATAAGAGTCAGGCGGTATTCTTTCAAAAATACCGTAGGAATAACCCATTCCCCCCCCCCCCCACCAATCACGATGTTCTGCAAGCCGATCCCTTGGGAGAAGCAAGCTAAATATCTCGGTGTAACATTAGACCGTTTCCTCACTTTTCGAGAGCACATTAAGGAGGTGCGTTCGCGCGCCGCCTTCGCTCTAGGTAGGCTCCACTCGGTTCTGAATGCGCGTAGCAAATTGTCACTCAAGTGCAAATTGCGTACGTACACGGCGTGCATTCGCCCCATCATGACCTATGCGGGCTCAGTCTTTGCTCAGGCCAAACCCAACCAAATCCATAGGATGCAAACGCTCCAAAACCGATTCCTTAGAAAAGCCACGGGAGCCCCCTGGTTTGTTCGTAACGAGATCCTACATCTCGACCTAAAGGTACCCACTATCAGTCAATTTCTCAAACGCCTTACAAAGCGTTATTTCGACTCTGCAGTCAAGCATCGCAACCCTCTGGTTGTCGAAGCTTCCACTTATGTCCCCTCTAATATTAGCATCGTTCGCCGTCCCAGGCATGTCCTATCCGAACCTGATGACCCCATCACCCTCCTCCAGGAGAGCAGTAGGGAGACCAGCACTTTACAGAGACACAAAAACAGACGCCTACCGTCATTCCGACCACGCCGTCGAGGTCCAGCACGACCAACGCGATCCCGATTAAATTCGTCCCCCCGTCCCTTGTCCGATGATGTGCCAGCCCGCGCCGAAGCTGAGCACGTAGCTTTAAATTCCCCGTCTAATAATAATGATGATCCGATATTGATCCAGCCTGTCCCGTCTTGCTGTCCTCCCGTCAGTGACGCCCTAAGCCGAGGTTCGTACCCCACAGGGGGTGCCCTTAGCGAGCGTTCACTTAGTTTTTAATTTAGAATAGTTTATATGCCCCTGGCTGGAGGCCCTGAGTGTAGTAGCTTAAGGCAGCCACAGGAAAGTCCGGTTAAGCAGTACGATCTTCTCTAAGATCAACTGCGAGATGCCCTAGCCAAAAAAAAAAAAAAAAAAAAAGTAGCCCTCAGTGCTGTACTACCCCTTCTGCCACAAAACGAAATTTTTAATGGCTGGTGGTATGTTGCTGCTCAAAGTCCCGATGATAAAAATAGCAAGATATTTCGTGATTACATGTTAAAGCAATGGTTGCGTGACGATTTTATAAACGTGTGGTGCGTTTTCGGACAACGCCACCGTACGACAAATGCACTGGAAGCGTGGCACAGCAAACTTAACAAAACAATTAAAAGAAAGCAGCCCAATATGATCGAGATTTTAAAAGCGCTTTATACTGACGCATCTTATTACAAAACAAGATCAGTGCAAATTGCAAATAAGATACCAAGTACTCGACGTCATTCAAAGAAAGCCATGCTTCGAGAAGACTTTATTCCGACTTTTTTTTTATACTAGGTAAGTAGTAGAATAAAACGAATTAATCTTTTCAGTCAAAACATTTATTACAGAATTAAAAATACATAAAATACATTACACATAGACATAAGAACACACGGCTACATGTCAAGCTATACATTTCCAGTATAAGCTGATCTCGGATTGTATTGGATTTCCGTACACTGCGAGGTCAGCATAAACTGGAAATGTATAGCTTGAAGTGTAGCCGTGTGTACATATATTACATTTAAACTAATTGACATTATTGTTGCATTTCATCGTGGTGTGGACCGTAACATGGAAGACTGAGTCCGACATCACATTCCGGGCAAACGATCTTAGTGTCCTTCCTTTTTTTTGCTTTTAGCCAGCACCTGACACATTTGCGCATTTTAGAACACCCATTGTCATTTCTCTCCAATTCTTTTGGCATGTGTCTTGCTTTTTTTGGCGCTAATGTGTCAGGTATAGGAAGAAGTTCAAGCAGTACTTTTTCCCTATTTGACTCTAAGGAAAGAGTACTGCTTGTACCTTTTTGAAATAAAAAAAAGGAATTCAGTAGCATCATTTGCAGAATGTGAATGCCAATTTTCTTGTACCACCGCATTGATTTGTGCTCACTTGGATAGTACGCTAACATTTGGTCGTGTCGATCAACACCTTTCATATATTTGTTGTATTGTACAACAATATTTGGCTTGTTGACCACACGACCACGCCTATTTTCCACTGGCATCAAGTCAGGTGAATGCTCAGTGGAAATAGTGAGCACATCTCTCTTGTCTTTCCATTTACAGACACAAACACCATTTCCGTTAAATCTAAAAATGTTTCCCCCTTTCAAAAGATTTTTAATGACCACAGTTTTCGGATTTTTTTTTCGATTCGCAAGCAATGTTCCTGTCCAGAAAGATCCAGAAAGATCTCATTTTGCTCAACATTTAATAGATTCAGGTCATTCATTAAATAATAATAACACATTCAACATTTTACACACTTGTGATAAAGGATTTAAAATGTCAGTATTAGAGAGTTTAGAAATTGTTAAAAATAATACAGCGACCGTTACACTGTTGAACGAATTAAATACCAGTATTCCAAGGTCGCCTTTGTTGCGATTGTTCGCCCCTTATCGCGCTTATCGCACTGATAACGGTCCTAGCCAATCAGCGCCGAGCAGCAATCCTATATAAGTGGGGGTGTCGGGCGATTTGATTCACTCTGCGTCCAGCGCTCGGTGTGGTAACACGTCGCGTTCTGGTTTGCAATTGGTCAATCGTCATCCTGAAGATGCCTCGTTGAGAGGTGAAACACGTGTCGATTTCTTACAGGGTTTTTATGACTCTTGAAGAATAGTCAAGCGGAATAGGTTACTAAATATATCAGTGTCTATTGTATTTTATAATGGATTTCCGCAAAGTCACGCCTGAATCAATTAATTATCTAATATCCATTATTATTAACTTACTTTCCAAGTTGCCGAAATTAATACGAACTGCAGCTGTGTACGTTATTTTGTTTGCTATATTTTGTTGCTTTATTGTCTAGCACGTATTTACCTCGATAGCCGGCATCATACGATGATTCTAAGAAATTAGTTCTTTTGTTTGTTGTGAATACCTTACACTAAAACAGTAAAGTTATAGTAGGTATATATGGATTTTTCTTCTCTCCATTTAACGAAAACGTTCAATGACGCCATAAAATGCGCTGTCTATTAAGTGTCGCTTTAAAGAGTTTACACTGTATATACACATTATTATTTACTAATCAACAGTCTTAAAAATCACAGTTAAACAAAAACAATATTAATTTCCGCGAAAATAGAGGGAGTAGAGTAGAATTGATATATTTTTGTCTCTTTTTAACATTATGTACTCTTTTTCCCTCATCTCAACACTTTTTGTAAATATCTTGATGAAGTGACATTGATTTATAGTTTCAATAGATAATAATAATAAGCATTAGCAATAAATAAAAATTTTAATGAACTATCTAACAGAAAATAAATATTATTTTATTATTATTACGTAAACATTTGAATTTGATAAAAATAGTTCCAGCATAAACCGCTAAAACCAAATCCGTAATTTTATTAGGCTATCCTTTACTGGTCTCTAGATAAAATAATTTAAATTGATGGCCAGTGGGAATTGGATCAAAAGTTGTACCATTGTCCCCCAGCGGTGGCCATAGGGAACGTTTCAAAATCCGTGTCGCTCTCCACCAGTGGTGGCAAATGGAAATAATTTAGAAAGTTGTGACGCTGTCCCCCAGTGGTGGACAACTCGAATAATTTTTTAAAGTTGTTTTGTGGTCCCCCAGTGGTGGACAGCGAGAATAATTTTTAAAAGTTGTTTCGCTGTCTCCCAGTGGTGGCCAAATAAATGTGGCCATCGGGAATCATCGAAATTAATTAAGTTAGTATACAAAATAACTTAAAGACTAAGTGTTAGTAATAATAAAAAATAATTAAAAACGCTAATTTGTGTGGATTCTCACCCAGTGGCGCAGCAGAGGGGAGTCCCACCGATCTGAAAACACGCTCAGGAGACTGTTGGAGGCGGTGCGCAGCCGACCATTCATGGAGGCGGTCCTCTTGCGTATTATGGCGTAAAAGTCATCAGTATGCGCCTCCGCAAACATACCGGACGCACTACATCGCCACGCCCCACGGTGGATCGAAAATCGGCTGTAGAAGACATAGGATCTCGATTTCTTAAATGTTATTATTTTTGCTGGAAATGACTTCTGCTGATCATTACTGTTCTATAAAATGTCATATGAAGTAAATGTGTGCACAAATGGAAGAGTTATAATTTTTATAAGAAAAAAATGTATGGAGCTAGTATGAAAAATCGAATTATCTCCTAAACGGCATGTTTAACCGTAATATCCTTGGAGGTGGTCATAGTGCTAATTATTTATAATTTTTTGGTTGCGGATTTGACGAAAAATTTCATGCCGTTTTTTTTTAAAAATCGTCAAAATATTTTTATTTGTTTTTTCATATGAAACGATTCCTTTTAGTGTTTATGTTGAAGAACACGGACTTTTAACTACACGTAACATAAAATAGCATCACTCCTATATTTCCGAAGGAGTTGGCAGAGGTTTATAGTACACCCACACGTAGACAACTATGTTTGAGCTAGATATTTATCAACACATCATGAGTTTTAAAACTTTTCATACAACCAAATTACCAATTGTTTACTCTTCTAATGAGTCCGAAAAGAAGTGATTAAGTAACTACACTGATTAGGTCTTCTAATGAGTCTTTATAGGTGATTTAATGATTTTCAATATCTCACGACAATGCCAACTATGGATTACATTCAACTTTTCCTGATAAGTAAGCTAATTTGTTAATTAGCAGTGCTATGAGTTCTAAGAATAGTTAGTGACAATTATAAATTTTCATTAGCTAATGAGAAGATAACTAATGAGGGTAGTTACCTAATTATTGGCGTTTTGCAATAAAAGGGCTAAAGTTTTGTTTTATAATTTAGTTTGTTCACAACTGTGTA
Source organism: Lithophane semibrunnea (assembly GCA_947363905.1). Taxonomy (NCBI): domain Eukaryota; kingdom Metazoa; phylum Arthropoda; class Insecta; order Lepidoptera; family Noctuidae; genus Lithophane; species Lithophane semibrunnea. The sequence goes on along the minus strand of OX376207.1, from coordinate 2,842,138 downwards.
ACTGCTAACACTAAATCTGCGACTATAAAATCTTAGAATGGAAAGTTTAATCACGAATTTAGACTTGTTTGTTCTTCTACGAAGTGAGAGTACTTCATTTGATCATGAAGTATTGTTCAGTGCAGTTGTATCCCGCATAGGCGATTGCCTGTCTGACGAAGATCGTGTTGTTCTCAAAGAATTTTGTCGGAGATTTACGCGAGCCGCTATACAAAGGTGGCAGAAATCCAACCGATTCCTTGATAATTTCAGGAGAAAGTACGAGAATTGGTTGGGAGCAAATATTGATTGGCCGAGTTTTGTGCAAACTTTAGTTAATCAAGAACCAAGTGTTAATGAGATACCAAGAGCGCCCTCAGTCTCTCCAGAACCGTTGACATCAACGTCCATTGGAACAATGACGAAAAGATCCCGTAAACCATTCGAAGATCTGGGAAGTAAACAAAAAAAGAGAAGATCTGATGAACACACAGGCGAAGATTCCAGTGAATTGGCATATGCAGCTGCAGCACGTTTAAAAGAAGAAGGGCATGGAGATATCGCCTCTGTCATCGAATACATGATGAAAAATCCTGAAGCAGCCGCTAAATTAAATAAAACGCTTAAGAAACCAGCGAAAACAATCATATTTACGTCAGAAAAGGCGCTTGGATTGCTTCTTTCGCTAAAACTCTCGAAATGGCAATATATTACGTTGCGAGAGGCTGCCATTCGAGAAGGTGCTAAGGATATTTATCCATCTTACTATAAAGTGCAACAAACTAAGCTTGATTGCTACCCTCCGAAGCAATCAGTGACAGTTACTGATTCATCGGCTAGGATTACACTTCAAGCTTTACTTGATATCACAGTTACAAGAATCCTTCAAAGCCTTTCTAAGGAAGAGCATAACAAGCAGTTGAAGCTGATATCCAAGTGGGGATTTGATGGTGCTTCTAACCAAAGCCGATACAAGCAGAAAATGGAGGGTGAAGAAGATGACTCGAGCATTTTCATGACCTCCTTGGTGCCACTTAAACTGACAGATGGAGACAACATCTTATGGACGAACCCAAAACCATGCTCAGTTTTGTATTGTCGTCCAGTTCAGTTTACTTTTGTAAAAGAGAGTGAAGCAGTTGTCCTTGAGCTGAAAAAACAAATGGATGAAGAAATTGAGGCCCTTATCCCAACAGAGTGCAATAATAATAATAGGGTGACTCATGAACTAATGATGACGATGATCGACGCTAAAGTTTGCACTTACCTTTCTGAAGCTAGATCAAATGCATCGTGCTACCTGTGCTTAGCAAAGCCTACAGAAATGAACCGCTTAGATGCTGTAACATCAAAAATTGTGTGTTCTGACCTGTATGAATTTGGCTTGTCATCCCTACACGCCCGTATAAATTGTATGGAATGTCTGTTACACATTGCATACAGGCTCGACTTCAAACGGTGGGCAGGGAGAAGTGATGAGCACAAAGAAATGCTACAGACAAGGAAGAAAATAATTCAAAATAAATTCAAAGATGAGCTCAATCTGTTGATTGATATAGTAAAACAAGGCTCGGGAACCACCAATGACGGGAATACTGCAAGAAAATTCTTTGAGTTTCCTAATAAAACCGCAGCTATAACCGGTTTGGATGAAGACCTCATCAAAAGATTTGCTGTAATTTTACAAGCAATTACATCTGGAGAGCAGGTCGATATAATAAAATTTAGAGATTATGCCCGCAAAACAGCAGAAAAGTACGTATTATTATACGACTGGTACTACATGTCGTCAACCGTTCATAAATTATTAATCCATGGGGCTGACATAATCGAGAAAAATAATATTGTGCCGATTGGAACTCTCTCGGAAGAAGCCTCAGAGTCTCGAAACAAAGATTTTAGGAGGTTTCGAGAACATCATTCGCGGAAAAGAAGCAGGCAGGATTCCAATCAAGACATTTTAAATATGCTTGTTGTTTCTTCGGATCCTTTGCTAAGTGCACAAAGGCCTAAGTTAGATGCCAAGAAAAAGCAGAGCTTTTTTGCTGAAACTCTCGACTTAATTCAATTTCAGGAAACTGAGTTCGAGTTTTGGGATATATCCAATCTGGATGCTGACTCAGAATTGGAGTCTGACAACGAGAGTGATAAGGAAAATTTGTAAAAAAATTATATATGTACTTATTTGTAAATTTGACCACCTCCAAGGATATTACGGTTAAACATGCCGTTTAGGAGATAGTTCGATTTTTCATACTAGCTCCATACAAATTTTTCGTTAAAAAATTATATTTCCTTCGTTTTTGGGCAGAATTAACTCGGGTGTCATTTTTGTACATAGTAATGATCAGCAGAAGTCATTTCCAGCAAAAAAAATAACATTTAAGAAATCGAGATCCTATGTCTTCTACAGCCGATTTTCGATCCACCGTGCGCCCGCCCCAACAGTATCCTGAACGCATTATTATATTGGACACGCAGATCACTGTATGTCCTCTGCGTAAAACTGGTCCAAAGACTGCACGTGTAAAAAGACTGGCAGAAGGCTTTAAAAAGAGTTATTTTTACTTCGTCAGTACAACGTGCAAATCTTCGAACCAGCATATTACATCGAACAGCCAGCGACCTGCGTTCCCTCTCTATATCAATCAGTCTTATCCTTGAGATCATCAGTGACCCAATGACCCAAGTACTTGAATTTCTTTACCCAAGCTAAAGGAGTACCACAAAGAGAGACACTGGGGACATCAGAATAATTTATGGCACTCGCTTTAAACATAATAAGTTCGCTCTTCTTGACATTGTACTTGAGCCCATGGGCCACTGCATAGGACTCACAAATCGCCACAAGTGTCCTTAAAGCGCCGATCGATGGGCTCAGAAGGGCCATGTCATCGGCATAGCTAATATTATTCATACAAATACTATTTATATGACATCGAACTCTGGCGCTGCTGAGCTCACCGATCAGCCGGTTTATGTACAAGTTGAAGAGGCGGGGCGAGCTCAACCCCCCTTGCCTCACCCCGCACTCCAGCCGGTACACATCCGAATGAGCCTCCGCCCACCTAACACTATTCCTCTGGTTATTGTACCAGTAACGAAACAAGGATGTTATTTCATTCGGTAAAGTTGTATCGCTCTGCAATTTCTCCCACAGTACATCATAAGACACTAGGTCAAATGCCCTTGACAGGTCCAAAAAACAAGCAAAAACAGGTGTTTTTCGGGAGGTATAGTATTGGACAGTTTGCTTAAGGCACAGAATGGCACTCTCCGTAGATAGACCAGGTTTGAAGCCAAATTGCGCATCATGGAGTTCAATGTGTTTAGCCAACTGTTGATCAAGCAAACTGTCCAAGATCTTGGCGACTATAGTGGCCAACGAAATAGGCCTATAATTGGACAGATCAGAGGCGTCTCCCGTCCTATCCTTAATTATCGGCACTACCACTGTGTGCATAAGGTCCTGCGGTAGATAATTATGGCTAATGCACAAATTAAAAAGTAAAGCAAGAACCCTATGCAGATGTAACCCAGCATGCTTTAGGTGCTCGACGCTGAGGCCGTCGTGACCTGGCGACTTACCTCTTGTCATTCTTTTTATAACAGCGCCGACCTGTTTAGCTGTAAACATTATGGCAAGCTCACCATAACCCGAAAACCCCCCTTCATCGGACACCCGCCGCCCTGTTTTTAAGAGAGACCGAACACTGAAATTATTTTTAAAAAGGTTGGCGATATCCTTAGGTTCACTCAGACCCGCCACACTCGCAGGGAGACTCGGCTTGGCCTTTAATTTATTCGTTGTTTTCCAAAATTAAGAAAAATCTTTTTTAGTATGACTTTTTGCCAAAATATCTAATTTAATCTGTTGTTGATTGTTTTGAACAAATTTTAATTTAGTCTTAAATATCCTTCTTGTATCACGCATTTTCTGATATATAGTCCCCTGGGAAGGTGAACCATGCAAAAGCCAAGTCTGATAATGTGTACGAGCCTCCCTATGAGCTCCGCTGACATGTTTGTTCCAACCTGTGACATATTTGTGTCGCCTGATGCAATCACTACCAACATATGTGTACACGGCACCATCTTGGAGGGTTGATACAATGTTAAAATACAAATTATCTATTAATTTAAAATGGTCTACATTGTTACATATTTTATGAGAACACTCTATACATTCACTGGGAAAATCTATTAATTTTAATTTATCATTACAGTACTCATAATAATTATTAATTTGTTCACTACTTCTTTCACCCCAACGTACTTTATTACTAACAGAATTTTGGGCTGATAACTAAAACTAAATATTAATTATCGAGAGCAGGCACCTCGGAGTCTCAAATGTCAATGTCAATACTACCATATTTTATCGTAGACAATTTGAACGAGTGAATGAATGACAACAAAATAATGTTACCATATAATTATTTTTTTGATAATATACTTTTATATTACTTTATTAATGTTATTTATGTTAGTTAACTTATGTTGACCACTAATACGTGTGGGGAAATTGGTTTCAGTAGTGAAATATTGAATCCTTTTGTTTAAAATGTCTTTTATATTTATTGGACTACTAATCTATGCCGCCGATTGTTTTAAATGATCTTTTGTAACCAAAACAGCCAGAACCCTTTTGTTTAAAATGCCTTTTATATTTATTGGACTACTAATCCATGCCATTGTTTTAAATAATCTTTTGTAACCAAAACACCCGGAGCCCTTTTGTATCTTTTATATTTATTGGACTACAAATCTATGCCATTGTTTTAAATAATCTTTTGTAAGCAAAACAGCCGGAATCCTTTTGTTTAAAATGTCTTTTATGTTTTTTGGACGACTCATCTATGCCGATTGTTTTTAATAATCTTTTGTAACCAAAATTAAGTGTTATTAAGTCACTTCTGTTTTGCTTTCGTGGAGAACAGACGTACCCTCCGTGCTCTCCGTTTCGATACTCTCTTGCTTTTTTATTTTGACCAATGCTTTCTTTCTGGACCTCTGATTTACCCCGTGATTACTTTGGCTTGTGATATTGGACTCTGAAAATACCTCGTAATTACCTTGGCTTGTGATTTTGGACTTTGAAAGACTTGTGTGTGAAGTGTGGTGAATCTTTTTGATCTTTGAGGCTGTACATGGTAAGTCATCATCATCATCTGCCTAGCCTTTTCCCAACTATATTGGGGTCGGCTTCGTACATGGTAAGTACTAACAGTTATTATTATGAGCTATGTTTAACTTAATTTACTTGATCTATCGTTCAAAAATATTGTAGGTATCCCTATCCAATATTTATGTAGATGATTCCAATTCCAATTCGTCGTAATACTTTGACATTGACGACTGAGTTCAGCTATATATAGCAAATATAACTATAGGTATCCACAATTCGATGTACCTATTGAATTTTTTCATTCGCCACGAAAAAATGGGAGCAATCTTTATCTATGTCCTTCAACTTCTTCTATGAACATAAGCATATTTTTGTTGATCAGCTCGTATTTCTTTGTCTATGGCTCAGGCAACTCTCCAGCTGTTCTTTTATTTGGATACTTATCGTACTGATTATGCGGCACAAAATGTACGATGAAACATTGTTTTTAGATGGCACGTAATTTTGAAGACGTGACACGTGACCTCCATGAAATGTTCGGAGAGGATGTTACCGAAGACATTGAGTCCGACGGTTCTGACAGCGAAAGCGTCACCTCCGGGGCGTCAGACAGGTAGGGAACCCAAGAATTAATATCTAATTATATAATCGTATTTTTAAACGTAGTGTTGAATTCTAGCATTGAACGGTTTCTTTTTCTCCTTTATAGCTCAAGAGTTTCCTCCGTTGTCTTTTCTCTGGATGGAGAGTGGACTGAGGAGACACCAATGATAAATAATTTCCCATTTACTGGGACCCCCAGGATCATGATCGCGGAAGCATCGTCCAAAGGGCCTATTGATTATTTTAAAGCTGTTTTCACGGAAAGCTTTATGACCAACCTAGCGGCAATGACCAATATGCATGCCCAAATTTTCACGTCCAGGCCACTTAAGCCTAATAGCCGCCTAACAAAGTGGAAAAATACAAATATAATTGAATTGTGGACGTTTTTGGGCATCCTATTTTTTATGGGCACCGCTAGGTTGAGCAAAATAGCAGATTACTGGAAAAAAGCTCCTATGTAAAATTTAATATTAACAAATACATGTCTAGGGACAGATTTCTGTTAATTTTAAGATGCCTTTTTTTTAATACGACGTATGAATCGCGAATTAAGTATTCAAAAATTGATTAACTTTTAAATTATTTTAATAATATCATGAAAAATTTAATTTATCCCGAACAAGAATTGAGTATTGATGAATCAATGGTTGGATTTAGAGGGCGAGTGATTTTCCGTCAGTATATTAAAAATAAAAAGCATAAATATGGCATTAAATTATATGTTTTGGCCGACCCTAAAGGACTGGTGCATCGAATACATATGTATAAATTATTTCCATTTGCCACCACTGGTGGAGAGCGACACGGATTTTGAAACGTTCCCTATGGCCACCGCTGGGGGACAATGGTACAACTTTTGATCCAATTCCCACTGGCCATCAATTTAAATTATTTTATCTAGAGACCAGTAAAGGATAGCCTAATAAAATTACGGATTTGGTTTTAGCGGTTTATGCTGGAACTATTTTTATCAAATTCAAATGTTTACGTAATAATAATAAAATAATATTTATTTTCTGTTAGATAGTTCATTAAAACTTTTATTTATTGCTAATGCTTATTATTATTATCTATTGAAACTATAAATCAATGTCACTTCATCAAGATATTTACAAAAAGTGTTGAGATGAGGGAAAAAGAGTACATAATGTTAAAAAGAGACAAAAATATATCAATTCTACTCTACTCCCTCTATTTTCGCGGAAATTAATATTGTTTTTGTTTAACTGTGATTTTTAAGACTGTTGATTAGTAAATAATAATGTGTATATACAGTGTAAACTCTTTAAAGCGACACTTAATAGACAGCGCATTTTATGGCGTCATTGAACGTTTTCGTTAAATGGAGAGAAGAAAAATCCATATATACCTACTATAACTTTATTGTTTTAGTGTAAGGTATTCACAACAAACAAAAGAACTAATTTCTTAGAATCATCGTATGATGCCGGCTATCGAGGTAAATACGTGCTAGACAATAAAGCAACAAAATATAGCAAACAAAATAACGTACACAGCTGCAGTTCGTATTAATTTCGGCAACTTGGAAAGTAAGTTAATAATAATGGATATTGTCGTTATTGTTGTTATCTGGAGTCTCATTGTATGGACAACAAGGTAAACCAACAAAGTCAAGTAATTTCGACGTTTTAGAGTGTTTGTGGTTAAATCGTGTGGCGTTAAATGGAGTTTACACTGTATTGTATTGTGATATTTATTAAGTATAGTGTATTGTTACTAATTATAACCGGCTTTGAAAATATTGTGTCGGTTAATTACCCACTTCAATAAAAAATAAGCAATCAAAGCTTTAATAAGTAATAGGACGATTTTATAAAATTTGATGAAAGAATATAACTCAACCTTAGCATTATCCGCTAAAAAACCAATTTCGTATGAATATCAAGCAGCCCGTAAGTGTAGTATCCTTTACTGGTCGATAAAGAAAATAATTTAAATTGATGGCCAGTGGGAATTGGATCAAAAGTTCTACCATTGTCCCCCAGCGGTGGCCATTGGGAACGTTTAAAAATCTGTGTCGCTCTCCACCAGTGGTGGCGAATGGAAATAATTTAGAAAGTTGTGACACTGTCCCCCAGTGGTGGACAACGAGAACAAATTTTAAAAGTTGTTTCGCTGTCCCCCCAAGTGGTGGACAACGAGAAAATTTTAAAAGTTGTTTCGCTGTCCCCCAGTGGTGGCCAAGCGAGTGGTGGTCATCGGGAATAATCGATTAATTTTCATGTTTACTAACAATAGTCTTTAAGTTATCTTGTATACTAACACTATGGACGAATGTCTGAAATAAATTATTTGAATTTGAATTTGAATATTTGTGCTCATGTGCTCCTGGACAGCCTTTCGCCGTTTCGTGTGTTGTGGGCCTGGTGCAGATGCACCAGGCACTAATGAGTAAGTATCAACATCTGAATGAATATTTTTCATGTAAGCATTATTGTATTAAGTACTTATTATTATTTTAAATATTTTTTTTTTTTCATTTTAGAGCCATCCTTTATAACCTGGAGCATCTGCACCAGGCCCATGAAACGGTGTTGGAGATGGAGTGGGAGTCGGTGGTGGAGTGGCAGTCGGAGAACAGGGCGGTAGACGGCGAGGACTTGGACATGCCGTGAGTACATACTTGCTCAACTACTCTGCCTTCTATTTATATCTTAGAAAGTATTTTGTGTTCGCAAAAACTTACTTTTCGAAATAAGAAGGGATTTCCATAACATAAATACATGCAATAGACATGATATTGTGATACCCAAATTTAGATTAACTAAAACAAGCAAGTCATTTCTTATAAACAGTATCTGGTTTTATAACAAGTTGTCAAAGTAAGTTACAGAACTTAGCGATGGAAAGTTCAAAACCCTGAGGAAGCTTGGCAATAATTCCTTCAGCACATGTGGCTTCCCTGATAAAATATTTTGATCTGATTGACTTTGACTGACTGCACATACATGATCTACCAAGAACATTCAAGAATATTTGTTACATTTTTAATTCATTATGAAAGTTTTCTTTTTTAAATCTACAAATCATAATTTCCTTTTTGTAGGAACATACCCCAGTCTGCACCAGCAGCACCACCTCCACCACCGGGCAGCGTGTGGCTTCATTGGCTCCAGGAGCGCGTTGATTATGGGGAGCCCTGGTGATCGTTCATGTCCAAGCGACTCATCAGGGCTCCCCCAATAATTTATGAACTTTTCCTCAAGTTTTTTTATTTTCCCTTTGTATCTAATTTCCATCACACATACTAACATGAAGTGAAGACTTTCAACAGGTAAAGCTGATAATAGGTGAGTATGAACTAGATAGGTACTAGACTTCATTGTACTATTACAAAAATGGATCCTTATTGACTTAAGTTCCTAATTTATTAGGTTCCTAAACTAAACCTGGAACTAAATAAAACATCACACGTGAGACTAGCCAGTACGGTTCGATGACTAAGTCTGCCCATAGAGGGCAACATAATAAAATTAAAAAAAAACTAGTACTTTATGAAAGAAGAATGAGCAAAATGGTCTATGAGCGGCCAACCACGAAATAGGTATTAAATGAAAGTACTATTACTAAGGACTAACTTTTACTATGAACGTAACATTGCAGCTCATTTAGAAAAAAAAATACATATAGGTAAAATACTGAGATAATGAGTGCAAGAAAATGTGCAAACCCATTTTATAAAATACTTATTAGCATTAGTTTATGTATTCAAAGGTATTTCATAACGTTGTCAGCATACCGTTTACAAGCCTCAACTCAAAAACGCGTTTACTACATGGACTACCCGAGTTCGAACGGACCAATCAGCTTTGAGTGCAAACAAAAGAGCCGAGGTGTGGGGTGCGTGCGCGTCACTCGGCGCAGTCCTTCGCTTACCCTTGTGACGTTGTGTACTGTGCGATCATTTACGGATACTTTTTCAAATATTTTGACCTTGGCTACCCTCTGGACTGTGTTTCTTCTTAACCTGATAACCTGGCTATTAACTCTGAACTTCTGTACGTTTGTGTTTGTGTACTTGGACTCTGGACTTGTGTTCGCCAACGGAACATTGATTGAAAAATGGCAGAAAATCGACCTTTATGTGTTTTGTGCAATCGATCTGTGGTTAACAGAAGAAGGTTAGAAATAACCCATGCTCTTTTTGAGGAAAATGCTGCCAATGCTCAATATATTATTGAAGCTATAGCTCCACAGCAAGTAAGTATTTTTAGACAATTTTTTGGTTGTTTTTACCCGTATGTACGCACCCTATAGCGGCGATGGCCTCATAATGTGTCACGATGGGCACATGGGACACATCGTTGGGTGAAGTGTGGGCACTTGATTGAAAGTCCACGTTACAGACTTGATTGTATTTTTATGTACGTCCTTTTAGTGAATTATGTTATTTCCTTAAGCGTACGGTTCTTTTCTAACAATAGTTAAGTTATAGTCAAAACAGATCTTCTCTCTCTTTCACACACATGGCGCTTATGGAAACAGAGCCAACGTTATCTAGCTTCGAAATATAATAGAGGCCAACCACTCATTAACAATTCGTATGAGCATGACTCATTCGTCACGTGGCAAAAGAGCTCGGCATGTTCTACTATACAACACATGATTTAAGAGTGAGGCCACACGAAGCGTTTTACGGTGCAGTGTGGCGCCGTCCGGTGCCGCCACGGCATCCTACATACAAATCACTATGCCATGCCACACGACGCGTTTGCGCGACCATAGCGCGCCGCGCGGCGCCGCGCTTGTGACCTTAGAGACGAGGCGGGGAGGGCGTTCACAATAGCGTTCTACTGCGATGCGGCACCGCCCGTGTGGCACCCTATAGACCGAATTAATTGCGGCGCGGTACCGCAAACGCGTCGTGTGGCTTCGCTCTAAGTCTCTAACTGAAACTGCTGCGCGTTTAAAACACTATGTTATAAACTATTTTCCTTTTCAGGTTGAATACAACGGCCGAGAATACATTTGTCGACCCTGTTGGCAACGAGCTCAACGGGCTGTGCAGCCAAACAACAACCCTGCCCCGCACGAATGTGTTCTTCAAGTGGAAGAATATTCACGAGTGCCTAGCACCTCAGCGAACTGTATGTTTGACAGATGCCGTAGTGTTTCACGTCGTCGAATGCCTGAGAATGTAAGGATTACTCTTATGTTACATTCTAACTTATTCATACCAGACAGTGCCAGAATATGTGATACACATTTAACATCGAATGATTGGGAGGAGCTCCTTGATAGTCCAAATCTCAGACATGATTTCAACAGCACTCATTTTGTGCAAATACTAGAGCTTTTTAAAAAAGCTGTTTTAAAAAAAAATATTCTGGACTTTAAAGATATTGAAAATATGGATCCTAATGAGATTCATATTCGATTGGGCGTTAGCAGAGATCAATTCAATACAATCTTGGAACAAACGCCTTCTTTGTCTGAGTCAAACGCCAAAACGAAACTAGCCATTTATTTAATGAAGTTGCGAACTGGTGATAGCAACGAGAGATTAGCCACGCTCTTTAACATAAGTAGAAGGACTCTAGAAAGGCATTTAAAAACCGCGCGTGATGCTATATCTCTGGATTTTAAGCCAAGACACCTGGGACTCGACCATTTAAATAGAAGAATGGTCGCTGACCGCAATCTTATTGTACCAAACGCGTTATTCGGAAATCCCGAGTCTTCTCCAGAAGAAAGGAAGGCAGTAACAATCATGGATGGAACATATATTTATATACAGAAGAGCTCCAACTTTCGTTCCAGCGACAGACATACAGTCTACACAAATTCGAAAATCTATTAAAACCGTTCTTAATGGTGTGTTCCGATGGGCATATAATTGATGTTTGTGGGCCCTATGCTGCTACCGACTCAGATGCCAGTATTTTGGAAAGAATTATTAATGACGAAGAAGGCACATTTCACTGGTTTTACCGGGCTGGCGACATATTCATTTTAGATCGTGGGTTTAGAGACGTCTCACAGTATTCGGAATGATTATATTACGAGCTACTTTAGGTACAAACATCATGGCAATATAAATTAAAATTTGCAAGTGATTAGGGTACATTATTAGTCGTACAACTCGTTCCCACGCCTAATTTGCCGGTTCCGAGAAATGTTCACCGCTCAGCACTGCACTAATCCCACGCGATAACAATACCGGTCAGTCGCTCTTGTTAGCCGCTAACCATCGCATGTGTTTACGCTCTGTTCTTACAATTTTGTGTTTGAGTTTTTTAATAAATATTTTGTTTCATCATGGCTTCCACATCCACAGGTAAGATATACACCAATTTTTTTATCATATATAAATTCGTATTATGAGAAAATAAATAAAATATGAATTGAAAAAAAAAAAACTAAATTTGCAAAAAGTTTTAACGTTTAATAGATTCCATTTTTCCCAGCCAATTCCAGCCGTCCATGTTTTTTTTTGAAACTCGAGTATTTATCTAGCTTTCGAATAAATCTAGTCTCAATATTCGACTCGCCTCGACTTTTGAGTAATGTAATTTTTTCTTTTACCAGGTGTTTCCCGAGGAATAACTCGCCTTCACCTTTTCGACCTTTTATGTCGTCATAAACTGGTTAATCAAGCGAATAAGGGATCTTCTATTGCTCGGATGGTAGACTATGTCTCTTCAGAGATTCCAGGACTTCCAGTAGAAGTTATTAAAAATAAAATAAAGGTGTTTTCTGCTGTGCTAACCAAGAAATGGAGTGCTATCAGGAACATAAAGAAGTTTGTTTTAAAATGCAACGACTGGCTGCAAGAAGAGCTTTGGTCAAAACAAAATCAAGATGCTGGACAACCTGAATGTACACCTGATCGATCTGCTGTAGCTCAAAGGATGAATTTTGTTGGTTTAAGTGCATCAGCAAAAAAAAACCGGACAAAGATGTTGGTGGCAGGCCATTCTCCGGAGGAGCTTGCCTATGCCACTCAAACGAGTTTCACAAAAATTGGTAAGCGGAATATGGCCACTGTTATAAAGGCAGTAACTGTGTCGTCACCTAAATCTCTTCGGATGATTAAAAGAAGGAAAATATCGCAGACATTTATACGTCCATATACTCCCGATGAAGCATTAGCTCTGATAATAAATTCGAAACTGAGCGTGGACCAGTATAAACAGATTCGCAGAGGAGCTAAAGAGAGAGGGTGTGATATATACCCATCATATGATAGAGTTCTGAAAGCACGAAAAGAGTGTTACCCGAGCGACATAATAATAACTGAGACGAAAGGCGAAGTTAAGCTGCAAAGTTTGCTTGATCATACAACAGAAAGACTAGTTAAAGTTCAGCTAGATGTAGCAGGTGTAGTGATCGAAGATGGAAACAGTAAATTCTACCATCAAAGTGGGGATTTGACGGAAGCAGCAGCCAGTTAGAATATAAGCAGCGGTTTACAGAAGATGCGGCCGCGTCAGATGCAGATATCTTACTCACATCGCTAGTTCCACTACAACTAGTGATGAAGAGAGAAGAAATTGAGACAATTCTTTGGCAAAACCCGAGATCTTCCTCCACTCGCTTCTGCCGCCCGATACGTTACCAGATGTTGAAGGAAAGTCACACGGTTCTAAAAGATGAAGATGACTACATCAACAGACAAATAGCTGCTCTGAACCCTACGCAAATAGACATCGGGGATGAAACGATCAACATTGAGCACATCTTAATGGAGACAATGCTAGATGGAAAAGCCGCCAATGCACTCTCTGACAATAAATCTTCCCAGACTTGCAACATATGCAAGGCAACACCTAATCATATGAATGATATTGATGCGGTCATTCAAAGGCCATGTAACAAAGATTTGTATGCATATGGATTGTCAACATTACACGCCCATATTCGACTGTTTGAGTGTGTGCTCCACATATCGTATAGGACGGAACACAAAACATGGCGCGTTACTAAGAACATAAAAGAAGCAGTGGAAGAAAAAAAGCGCGCCATTATAGAAGAATATCGTCGTCGAACTGGGCTCCTCGTCGATACAGTAAAGCAAGGTAGCGGCTCAACCAATGATGGCAATACTGCGCGAAAGTTCTTTGAAGATCCTGCTCTCGCAGCTGAGATCACTGGGGTTAACAAAGATCTCATTACTAGATTCTCTGTTATACTCAAAGCCCTTTCGTGCTCGTACGATGTAAAGCCAGAGCCTACAAGGAGTATACACTTGACACGGCTAGACTCTACGTCACCAAATACCAATGGTACAAAATGCCTTCTAGTGTACATAAAATATTAATTCACGGAGCTGATGTCATCGAATCCCTTGTGCTCCCTATAGGTCAGCTTAGCGAAGAAGCTCTATAGTCAAGACACAAAGACTGCCGCTATTATAGAGAGCATAGCACTAGGAAAATTGGAAGGAAGCAGACCATTGAAGACCTGCTACATGCTCTGCTCATCACCTCCGATCCATTAATATCTAGCATCAGACCATTGCCTAAGAGAAAATCGGGTACTTTGGCGCCAGAAGTATTACAATTATTGAAAGCTCCTGAAGCCCCTGAAAGGACGCACTCATCCGATGAAGAGGCTAACAGCGAGTAGACAAAGGCCAAAAACCTTTTTCAGGGCCGCCTATTTAAGTGTCTTAAAAGCAAAAAAATATTTTTTTTAATTAAAGACTATATTTATGTATATTTACACACTATATAAATACAATATACTTAATAAAATCTGTGTTTTTATCGTATAAGTCCACAAACATGTATCTACCTACATTTAAATAAATAAATTCATATAAAAAATCAAAGTGGCTCGTAATATAGTCAATCCGAACACTGTGCGACGCCGTATTTGACTCATAAAGAAGAAGATTCCATCAAGGAATGGCTGTATAAAATGGCCCGGAAAGGCTTTCCAAGAAAACCAGATGATGTTCTTGATACTGTACAAAAATTTTTGTCTGATAATCCGCGAGAAACTCCGTTTGTTAATAACAGACCTGGACAAGGATGGCAAAAGGCTTTTTTAAAACGTCATCCTAGTTTGGCTCAGAGAACCAGTGAAGGAGTTACTAAAGCTAGTGCCTGCGTTTCCGAAAGTGATATTAAAAAATGGTTTCTGGAAATCAGAAATTACTTAACTAGTGAAAACCTGCTAGATGCGATTCAGGATCCACACCGTGTTTTTAATGCAGACGAAACAGGATTTCAGACTTGTCCTACTGGTCGTGTACTTGCTCCAAAAGGAGAGAGAAATGTTTATTCAGTTCAACAAGGAAATTCTAAAGAAAATATTACTGTTCTATTTACATTTTCTGCCGACGGAAAAACATGTCCACCTTTAATTGTCTTTTCATATAAACGTTTACCGGATAGGATAGCATCATCAGTGCCACCAAAATGGGGTATTGGCCGCAGTGACTCAGGGTGGATGACAGCAGATGTTTTTAATCAATTTATTACCGAAATATTTGCGCCATATCTCATAGAAAATGGCATTAAAAGACCTGTTATTTTGTTTATCGATGGCCATAAAAGTCACATCACGTTGCAGCTTAGCGTAACCTGTAAGGAGCTAGGTATAGAACTTATCGCTCTATATCCTAACACTACACGTATCACCCAGCCAGCAGATGTTTCCATTTTTGGACCCTTAAAGAAAATGTACCGAAAAGCTGTCAGACAATTTCAGGCAGAAAACGTTGGCGAGGTTGTGACAAAGTTAAATATTGCTAGTATTTTAAATACTGTCGTCGATGATTTAAAGTCTGACAACGTAATTAATGGCTTCAGAGCATGTGGTTTGTACCCGTTTGATGAAAACGCCATTGATTATACAAAATGTCTAGCCACAATAAATACGGAGGTATTATCTGATCAGTCTGATGTAGGAGAGAAACTTTTGTCTCTAAAAGACTTAGAAAGTATTGCCGGAATTGATATGATAAACAAATTGAAAAACCTTCAATCCCGGGGTACAACAGTTAATGACAGTTCTCCTACATTGTACAAGATATGGTGCTTTTTTCAGGACGGTTAGCCACAAAATGAAACAACTAATATTGAAATAGAAACTCCACATAATACAACAACAAATGTAAGTCTGAGTAGTGAAGATAATACGACAACAGTAAGAATTACTATGACCCCTAAAAAAAATATAGATTTGTCCGCACCATCTACATCAAAAGACATCCCTCAGTTAAACAAATCAATTAATGATTACTTGCAGAATCCACCAGACAATAAAAGGAAATTCATTAGGAATATAGAAAAGACCCCATACGTTATTACTTCTGAGAACTTTAGAGCAACAATTGAAAAAAAAGAATTAGAAAAGCAACAAAAAGAGAACGAAAAAATTGAAAGAAAAAGAGATGAACAAGCAGACGCACGGAAACAAAATGCCATTGAAAAGACGAAAAAAGGTAAAGGTACAGGAAAAAGGTCGAAAAATGTACATGAGAAATACGAAACCCGAAAAATTGAGACTGAAAATGAAAATATTTTATGTGATACTACTAATAAGATAAAGATAATACAAAACACAGGTGTTCACTTGTAATGCGTGCAACCGTCTGATTTTAAAAAGTTCCTCTTTAAAATGTAGTTCATGTGAGAAATACTATCATAATCACTGCATACCCAATAATCATCGGGAAAATATCCCAGATGATGACGAATTAGTTGATTTTATATGCCACAAATGTTACGTAATTAACGATGATTCCGAGCCTTCTGATGATGAGAACATTTTTTAATTAGTGAGAGCTATTGATTTTTGTTAAAGTTTTTGTTTTTGAATGTTAATTATTATTTTGTTTTCTATGGCCAATAACTGTAAGATTACATGGCCAATTATTGTGATTATGGTGGCCAATCACCGATAATTCAATATTTGTATCTTTATGTAGATTTTATTAAAACATTGTATGGAAAAAGAATATGTAAGCCATACCATTGAATAAATACGTTAATGTTATATATTTAAAAAAATATTTCATTTAAATCTACCCGTTCAATATTTTTGTGTATTATAAATAGTGTCTTGAGGTAGCTTAGCTGGCCAATAACTATACCGTTTACCCTATAAGTCGAATCGTGATGAAGTCGTGTAGGGTTAATTATCGACTGAACGAATTATTTACAAAAAATTATCAGAATACATAATGTAGTCTCAAAGATCCACACAAAACACGCAGATTTATAGGATTTGGCTTGTTACCTTATGTTATCTACAGTACTATTACCTAAGATGATAATCCACCGTAATCAAACGGCAAGAAGTTTTATTATACCTACGTGTGTGCGTAGAGACACAGGTGCACTCCTATTCCCTTACTTTCGACATCATTTTATGCGTAAACAAACATGCAAAAAAGTCCAACAGTTAAATAATGACTTGTTTTACAACAATTAGACTGACTTATTTTACAACAACTCTCACAAATCTACAACTATGTATTATGTACCCATGTTTGCAAAGAAATAAATGATTATGATTATTAAATCTATAACAGCCGGTCAGTCAAGTCCATCGGCGCACTGCCTATAACTATTGATACATACGAATTATCGTTCTACCTGCGAGCCGGGTGCTTGGCACTAAAAGTGTATAAACTTCAACGACTTTGAACTTTTCATTTTAGTTTTATCAATGTAATGTATGTATACTATGTAATAGGAATTTCACAAAAAGTTCGATCAAAAACCGTACCGAGGCCGAGGCCATAAAGCCGCACTTGTTCAAACAAATCACCCTACCCCGGGTACGCTGGACAAACATCACTGTCAAGTATTGAGTAGTGTTCTTGATATAATTATGCCGCGCGGCGGTGGCGCACCGCCGCCGCACCGTCGCCGCGCCGCTGCCGGTAGCTTGCACTTTTGCAAGCAAGTGGAATGGCGCGGCGGCGGGCGGCGCGGTCGCGGCGTGGCTGTGGTGCCGTGTGAACAGTTTAGAGGCGCGGTCGCGGCGTCGTGTGGACGGGCACTGGCGGTGACGATGACGCGAGTTCCATGATTTTTGTACACCCAAAAAGTGCTCAACGCGCCTAAAGAAGTTTTCACTTCAAAAATTTCTTTATTTTCTTAGGCTGAGTTTATAAGTAAACAATTAGTAGCTAAAGAGGTACCTATAACGTTATAATAGGTACCTATATCATTGGGTAATACTTACTGTGAGATAAGTAAGTACATCCCAAATCCCAACGTTCGGAGTCTTCAACCAAATCAAAATCGTAAGAAATATTCCAAGTCCGTAAACAAAACAAAACTTCACTGATAAGATAACAAACACCCCGAAAGAATCCCACACAAACCCCGCGTGTAGTAGAGGCACGTTACGCTAATGTGCCTGTCGGAGCGATACAGACAGCTACCACGACCACGCACACATTGACACGCGTGAAGCGAATAGAATTCTATTGATTTTTTATGAGAAATTTGGATGTGTTCCGTAATACCAAAAATGATTAATGAAAACTTAATTTTTTTCCAATTCTTATTCGATAATTTGTAACTTGATAATATAGGCTGTGCTTCTGCTGAAACAATATTACAAATATTGTTGTTTATAATACAGAAAAAACAGTATGAAAACATGTCATTTACGCCGTAAAAATGTTCGAAATTCAATTCGCTATAACTTTACTTAGGTAGGTTTTTTGAAAAAAAAAAGGATTTAGAAGCCTAGATAAATACTGTCTCAATCCGAATAACAACACAATATGGTGGAAATATGCTCAAATTGCAAATGATTTTGGTATTACGTTTGTATGGAGAATTCATCTGTCACCGTGTTCTTAATACGCAGTAAAAGTGAGTCAACTAAATTGTTAAAAATAAGTGTTAAAATTAGATTAATCCGGTTAAATCAAATTATAGTTATGGACGGAATAGAACAAGGTATGTAAAATTTATATTACTTTTCTTTTTTGTCTTATATACTTTTAATAATTATTTACGCCATTTTTTGTTGGGTACATTAAAATGATGAGTCGATTTCACCCTTTTTCAATATTTCAAAATCTTTTTGTTGTATTTCCGGACTTTACCCGAGTCAAATTCTTTTATCATCTTGTTGTTAGATATACATATTAGAAATTTAAAAAGAAAATAGCTGCCACCACGTGCCAAAATGTTAACATTTTGAAAATTAAGTGCATGTGGTATTTACCAAAACAAACTTTATTTTGCGGTCACTTAAGTTAATTTCAGATTTCTCTTGTTGTAGGGCCTTCCGGTGTTAAGATCGTGACGCGAGAATATGTTTTTCGAAAAGCGAGGGAATATACTGAACCAGATTTCGGAGAAAAGTTGAATTTACTGGAGTTTGAAATAATTAATAACTCTTCATTCCCTACTGATCAAAAATCAAAGTTTATTCATACATTTTCTCGTCTCAAGTCTGAAATCAAGTCTGAAATGAAGTCTAAGTGGCAGACAGCAAAGCGAACAGAAAGTGTGTTTTTGAAAAAATACTATTATTGGTTACAAGGTACTCTTGAAATACCGAAAAAAATAATTAATACCGAAAGATCCCACGTGGGTCGGCCAAGCAAAGATTTCGCGGAACTAACAGACTGCAGTAAGCGTCGAAAAACATCACATCTACGTGGCAAAGATGAAGCAGAAACACTAATTTATGCAGGTCAAATGGCGCTTCGTGAAAAAGGAAACGTGGATGGTGCATATATGATAAAAGATATTATGGCACCCCCAACACGTGGTCGTAAATATCGTGAAGCGTTCAGAAAGAGTGCTACACCTGAAGCAAAAATTAAGCAACTATCGCCAAGTCAGGCTTTGTCTATGTTTGTGGAAGCTGCATTGACAAGAAAGCAGTACGAAATAATTAGAGAAAGTTCTAAAAAACTATACCCGTGCTACTCGATTTTACAAAAAGCAAAACAAGATTGCTATCCAAATGTCGAGACATACAGGGTCACTGAAACGTGTGCAGAAATTAAATTACAAGCATTACTAGACCACACTGTTCAGCGTTTTATATTATATCTTGAAGAAGTATTACAAACTTTACCAGAGGAAGAATTGGTGAACCTAGAGTTCACATATAAATGGGGATGTGATGGCTCGCAGCAGGCCCAATACAAACAAAAATTTGCTAACAGCAGTGAATCTGACGCAAATATTTTTCAATCATCACTTGTGCCATTACAGTTGATAAGTAAGGGTACTAAAAAAATTATTTGGAACAATCCATCACCGTCTTCTCCGCGTAAGAGCCAGTCCACACGGCGCGTTGCGTTGCGTTGCGTCGTCGCAGCGCTGTCCTTGCGTTGTTTTACATACAAATAACCAAGGTGTTCACACGGCGCGTTGCGTCGTCGCAACGCACACATGACGGACAGCAGCCCCCGAGACGAAGCGAGAGGGGGTGTACTCGTGCGACGTCGGAGCGGCAGCGCTCAGTTGCTTGTGCGTTGACAGAGAGGATACACGGAAGCTCATTTCGTTTTACGTTTACGTTTTTGTATTTAGTTTTATTTGCAGGGTAAAATGAATACCATTGAAGAACTTGACATAGATTACTTGATTACATTGATACAGGAAAGGGAAATTATATGGGACAAGTCAAACGTAGATTTTAAAAATAAAAATTTAAAAACAAAAGCCTGGGAAGACATCAAAAGTTTTATTTCCTGATTACGAGAATTTCACAGCTGAACGAAAAAACAAAGTTGGTGAGTTCACAGTACAGATATTTATGTTTTTTTTTATTTAAGAGGGCTTTCAAGATTTTCTTGCACCGCCAATTCCGCGATCAGTACAAAATTAATATCTCGACACTCTATAATTTTAAAACTAAGCGAATCTAGATTAGCGTGAGTACTATTTTATTACTTAGCTCAAAACTAACCTAGACTACGCTGAGTAGGTATAAAATATTAATTTTTTACTGATCGCGGAATTGGCGGTGCAAGAAAATCTTGAAAACCCTCTTAATACAATTATACCTTATTTAGCTGCCAAGGCAGAGTTCCTCTAGTCATAAAATAGGTCGCATATTGCCGTCTTATGACATTCGGTGCTGTCTGTTCTTCATGTGCGGGTTGTATTGGGAGAAATTCATCAACACTTATAGCAAATTTATCTCTTTGTCTAAAACCATCTCGATCAGCGACAAAATTGTGTAATACACAACATGCTTTTATAATGTCAGTAGTGAAGTCATAGGACACGTCTATCGGTCTGTGAAAAATGCGCCATTTGTTAGCCATAATCCCAAAAGCGCATTCGACATATCTTCTGGCTCTGCTTAGACGGTAATTGAAAACCTTTTGTTGTAAGTCGAGATTTTGACCGCCATATGGACGCATAATATGTTTGCTCAGTCCAAAAGCTTCGTCACCCACAAATACATACGGGGTTGGTATATTGCTACCAGAGAGTGGCTGGGGTTGAGGTAGTGGTAAGTTGTTGTTAATCATTAGCTCGTACAGTTTAGAATTTTGTAATATGGTTGAATCGCATTCTTTTCCGTATGCACCGATGTCGACAAATACGAATTTGTAATTTGAATCCACAATAGCTAGCAACACAATCGAAAAAAAGGCTTTATAATTTAAAAAAAGTGAGCCACTATTTGCAGGATTACACACGCGGATGTGTTTGCCGTCGATGGCACCAACACAGTGAGGAAAATTTGCCTTTACATCAAAACCCCTCGCTATTGTTTGGAAACTTTCAGTTGTCAGTTCAGGGATGTTGTCTCGAAGAAGATTGGTCCATATAGCACGACAAACTCTTTGTATCATATATGCAATAGTAGATTTTCCCCGTTTGAATTTGAAATGTAAATCAGTTATTGAATTTCCACTTCCTAGGTATCTGAAACGAAAATAATTATTATAATATGCATTTATGAGATAGATAGATACCCGAAAAAAAATACTGACATATTCAGACATCGATAGCAAATAACTTTCTCTATGTAACCAATTAATTCTGGAATCGCGAAAAAAATAACAGCTGTTGCATACATTTTGATTCAGTAGGTATTGCTTTTTGTATGTAACAGCTGTTATATTTTCACGATTCCAGAGTTGGTCACATAGTGTTTGTTAACGATAGCTGAATATGTCATTAAATTTTATCGAGTAATTCACTATGTATAAATTATTAAATCATGTTTACTATTGGTTTTGCAGGTAATGATTTAATAAAGAAATGGAGAAGTGTAAAAGATAATTACTTCAGATATTCAAAAAAAATAAAAGAAGCATCAAAATCGGGCTCGGGCGCTACGAAACTGAAGAAGTATCATTTATATAATCAACTTCTTTTTTTGAGAAAAGTGGAACAAAATGCCACCGAATCTAGCTTAGACTCGCCTAGAGAAATCAACAATGAATCTACGTCTACAAATGATGAAATTACCACAGACAACACTCCGCGCTATGTTCCAGTCGCGCGCAAAAGGGCAATGCAAATGGATGAGTTTGAAAGAAAAGGACTAAAACTTCTCAAGGAGCCGGAAAATCGCCATATGTCCTTTTTCAGAGCTATATTGCCATCTATTCAAGAATTTTCCGACCGAGAAACTCTCCGTTTCCAAAGTAAAGTTATACAAATTATAGATGAAATGCGGTATGGACAAACATCATCATATGTGAGTGGCCCATCAACGTCTCACCAACCATCATATGGGTATCAAACAGAAAATTTTCAAAGTACATACATTTCTGATTATAATAATTCAATTACATCTCCAGAAACATCTCAAGCAAGTGAAGAAACTGAATACGATTTTTCTAATTTGTTATTACTGGATGATATCTCTCTTAAATAATGTCTAAACTTAAAATTATGACAATTGCTGATTATTTGTGAGGTGATTACTAATTAAATAAGCCAAAAAAAACTGTTATATTTTTATTACTTAAATATATTTATATAGTTACCTTAAAGTAATTCCCAGCATTTCTACTGGTTCCACTGGATTCCTCATATTAGTATAGTTTTTTCGTATGTGTGGTTCTAAGGACTTCAATAAACATTCGAAGCTGGATACACTCATTCTAAAAAAATTATAAAACTTCTTTTCGTCTAATAGCAACTCCCGATATTCTAACAAAAAAAACTGTCCATCACGATTTCTTAATGAAATGAAAGGACAGATCCAGTACCGTCTTGTGATCTTGCGTCGATTTCGGCGGTGACGTAATAATAGGAGCAATGCTAGACGTCTTTTCTGATCCATGATTTGCTATAGACTGACTGCGATATTTTTTCAAAATGCTTGCCGCAACTGTGCGTCGCCACTGCGCCGACGCACAGTGGGCTGAAATCGCGAAGTAGGGACTTAAGGCTTTTAATACATCTTATTGGATTTTACGCATAAATTCAAGCATTTTATGTAATTTATTTTTTTTTGATATTCCTCGTAATTTAAGAGATATAGGCTCCTAAACTTTGTATGAAAAATAATGTGTTATATGAAGCAAATATTTTGTTATTCCCAAATATTACCAATATTCCACATCACTCCTGTGACGTCACTTGTTTACGATAAAAACTCATTAGCACGATGACCTTGATGAACGCGTCTGCCAATCAGAGCGCAGCAAATTATAACGTGTCATTACATGATTGGACACTTAAAAACAGGTAGAAAAACATGACGGTTACATTTGAACACAACCCTTTTAGTACGTTGTTACACCCCGTAATCAACGCACTACCCCATATATTTTATTTTCGTTCGGTAACAGATATTTAAATTTCGTGACAATGTTAAATGATTTAGGTTCAAATATTGATTTGGTTGTGATATTGAAAGAAAGTGGTAGTTTTAAAAATAATGATGTCCTCTTTAATGCTATAAAATCTAGATTACCAAATACTATGGTATTAAACGATGAAGACGAACAAATTTTAAAAGTTTTCTGTGCTAAGTACTGTTATAATCTTCAAAGAAGGTGGAAAAGTGCTAATCGTAAAGAAGAAATTTTTAGAAATACTAATATTGAATGGTTGACATCGGAAATAATGTGGCCAGATTTTATTTTAAAAGTTCTAAAAACAAATGACGATTGCTCTGGAGCGAGTACATCAACTGAATTTGTGACTCCTAAAAAAGTGTCAGTCGCTACTTCAACCAATGTTAGTCCAAGAAAACCTTTTTCAGAATTAGGCCCTAAGCAAAAAAAGAGACGCACTGAGAATATTCATAAAACGATGACTTCAGATGAGATATCTCATGCACATATGATTAATTTACGAGAAAGTGGAAATAAGGATATTGCTGATATACTGGATCACTTACTTAAGAATCCACAAGACGTACAAAAAGTAAAAAATAGTCTTGCAGATAAAAATAAAAAGTCAGAATTTACTGCAGGTGAAGCTTTGGGGCTTGTGTTGTCCCTTAAGTTGTCCAAGTGGCAATACAATACTTTAAGACAAAGTATTAAAGAAAAGAATATTGATTTGTTGCCTTCTTACTACAAGGTCCAAATGGCAAAGGAAGAATGTTATCCACCTAAAAATGACATGATAGTGACAGATACAGCAGCTAAAATAAAATTACAGTCACTTTTAGATGTAACGACTAAGAGAATACTCAAAACTTTTACAATAGATAGCACTAAGTTTAAAGAATTGACCCTCATTAGTAAGTGTGGATTTGATGGTGCTTCGAATCAGGCAAATTACAAACAAAGAATATTTTCAGAAAATGCAGAGGAAATTGATGATTCAAGCATATTTATGGGAAGTTTAGTACCAATCAAAATTGTGTCCGGGGACCAACTCGTCTGGGAGAACGATTCACCAAATTCAGCATTTTGGTGTCGTCCTATGTTTTTCAAGTTTCAAAAGGAAGATAAAACCACTATCAAAAATCAAAAGAATGAGACAGAAGCAGAGATAAAGAATTTAATAGCAACGGAAATAGCAGAAATAAAAATTTCACATTCCGTATTACTAACTATGATAGATGGCAAAGCAACCTCAGTCTTATGTGACACTTCAGCACAACGATGTGATATTTGTAAAGCAACTCCAACCGAAATGAATAACTTGCCTTTAATTCTGGAAAAAGAAGTCGATACTGATTTATACAAATACGGCATATCATCATTACATATGTGGATACGTTTTATGGAATGTGTCCTTCATATTGCCTATAGATTAGAATTAAAAACCTGGGTTGCAAAAGGCGAAAATAAAGCTATGATGGAAAACAAAAAAAGAGTAATACAAGAAGCTTTCAAAAACCAAACTGGTCTTTTAATAGATGTGGTAAAACAAGGACACGGAACAACCAATGACGGTAATACTGCTCGAAGATTTTTCACAAACACAGATATTACTGCTTCAATTACAGGTGTCGATAAAAATTTAATTAAAAGATTTGTAACTATTTTAGAAACTATGTCTTCAGGCCAGAGAATTGACCCTGTTAAGTTCAAGGACTACACAGATGCCACAATGAAGCTGTATATAGATTTGTACAAGTGGTTTTACATGCCCTCCAGCGTACATAAAGTTCTTGCTCACGAAGCAGATATAATTGAGAACTTCGGATTAATTCCTATTGGAAAATTGTCAGAAGAGGCTGCTGAATCTAGAAACAAAGACTTTAGAAGATACCGCGAAAACCATTCACGAAAGTTCAGCAGGACAGCTTGTAATCAGGATATACTAAATAATTTGTTGATTAGTTCTGACCCTTACATTTCAACAAAGAGACACAAAATGATTCGTAAACATAAAGAACTTTCGGAAGAGGCAAAAGGTTTATTAATACATGATGATTTTGACGAAGATAATGAGCGAGAAAACATTGAATTTGTAAATGTAGAAAACATAGAAATAGTAGCCGAATGCGAAACGGATGATGATTAATTATTCTAAATATATAACAAACTATATAATATATAACTAGTGTGTTTGTGTAAGTGGGTGTCAGTGGATTAGGCCTCTTGGGGAAACCACTTATTAAAAAAAACGCGCTTTGTTCTTTACCTCAGGGGTGGTGTGGAAATGAGAATGAAAAATTAAAATTCTCTGAAATCGCAGAAAATCGCAGCCCGACATATAGCTGAAAATTTAGAAAAAAAATCATGTAATTCATATCTGCAAACCATATTTTGAGATGTCTTGAGAATTGGAAGAAATTCATATAAATATGTTTTCTTTCATACAAAAAAAAATATAATTTGCTTTATCTTCGAAAATAGTTAATTTGAGGAAAAATGTACATTTATAAAAATGTCTTGTATTTGATGCTAGAACCCGAATATCTAATAAAAAATTAAAGAATTGCATGTTGATTTTCATGCATCCCTAAGTCCATCGACGTCCGATTTCAGCCTACCGTGCGACGGAACGTTAAGACTGCGTCATAGTAACGCTGCGATGGCGCAGCGCCCGTGTGGCCGGCTATGCGTCAAAATATTTGCGTTGCGACGACGCAACGCAACGCAACGCGCCGTGTGGACTGGCTCTTAGGGCCAGGCCACAACAGTGCGTTGCGGCGTCGCATCGCAAAAATCAACGACGCCGCACAACGCATCGTGGAAATTTCCGATGCGCTGCCGCAGCGTACAAATCTGCGATGCGACAACGCTTTGCCGTTTAGTCGGTGTCCATACTTTGAACGACCTGCACGTGTTTTTTAAGCGATATGGCGCAGTACGATGTCGACCACCTGATATCTTTAATTTACGAACGTCCCGTCCTTTGGGACAAAACTATATCACAATTCAAAGACAAATTTTTTAAAACAGAAGCATGGAGGGAAGTGTGTACAAGTTTATATTCAAATTTTGAGGAGTTAAATAGTGTTGAAAAAACAAAACTCGGTAAGTACTTATAAACATTTATATTTTTGTTAACTGCCAACTAAGACCTCCAATGTTACTATTAAAATAATTACAAAATTCGTTTCTGATTATGTTAGCTCCTGTTCTACTTTCATGTGTTGTTTCGTGTAAAATTTGTAAAGAATCGTCAATAATCATTTCTTCAAACGTTTGTGCGCCATCTCGATTCAATACAAAGTTGTGTAATACACAGCATGCTTTTATAATGTCTATTGTGAAATCGTAAGAAACATTAATGGGTCGATGAAATATGCGCCATTTATTTGCGAGTATGCCAAAAGCGCTCTCAACATATCGTCTGGCTCGGCTCAAACGATAATTAAAAACTCGTTTTTCTATCGATAAAAACTTCCCAGAATATGGGCGCATTATATTATTTGTCAGTGGTAATCCTTCATCCGCCACGAAGACAAAAGGAATTTCTTTTTGAAAGCCAGGTAACGGTTTTGGCGGAGGTATAGATAATTGACCTTTTTTTAATAAGTCGTATAGATTTGAGTTCTGAAAAACAGTGGAGTCACATTCCTTACCATATGCACCTATATCGACATATATAAATTTGTAATTCGTATCAACAAGTGCTAATAGAACAATGGAATTATAATTTTTATAATTGAAAAATAGGGATCCACTGTGATCCGGGCTCAATAAACGAATGTGTTTTCCATCTAGCGCTCCTATACAATTAGGAAAGTTGGTCTTTTTTTCATACTCTTGAGCAATTTGTTCCATCAGCTCTGTTGTAATTTTTGGTAATTCCAACCTTTTAAGAATGTTCCATACAATACGACAAACAAATTTTATTATTCCTGTTATTGTAGATTTTCCACGATAATATGTGAAATGCATATCTTTAAAAGTATTTCCCGTCGCCAGGTACCTGAAAGAAAACAAAATAAATCATTATTCGTCATATTTTTTTAGGTAACGATGTCATAAAGAAATGGAGAGGAATCAAGGATAATTTTACAAAATACGAAAAAAAATTAAACGAGCAATGTAAATCCGGAGCTGGGGCCAAAAAAATTAAACAATATCATCTATACGACCAGCTCCTATTTCTGAAAAAGAATTCTCAAAATAAAACAACATCAAGTCTTGACGATGAAGAAATAAGACCAAGCACCTCAACCCAACAAAGCCAGCAACCTGTCATGCCACGTTACCAGCCTGCATCGCGTAAAAGAAAAATTGACGAAGACGAATTTGAGAAGAATATTATAGCTGCTTTAAAAACACCTGAAAGTAGACATTTATCTTTTTTTAAAGGAATTTTGCCATCATTGGAAAAATTGAATGATAATCAAACAATAATTTTCCAAAGTCGTGTCCTACAGATATTAAGTGATTTACACCAACCATCATACTATCCCAGCCACTATCAAACTTCACAAACATCCGTCCAAGCAAACTATCAAACATCTCAAACAACTGTTCAGACTGGCTATCAAACAGCTCAAATGTCTATGCAGAGTGGCTACCAATCAGCTCAAATGCCTATGCAGAGTGGCTATCAAACATCCATTCAACGCAGTGCCTTCCAAAGCGGATGCGAAACATCACCGGCACCTATGCAATCGTCTCCACAAACGCCAAGGAATGATGATGTAAATGAGCCAGAACAAATTGATTTCGATGAGGAACTAACAAATTTGACGAATGACACACAATCGGAATACGAGTTTTGAATAACACTAAATTATGAAAATGATTAAACAGTATGATTATAGTAAAAATAGTTTATTTTTTTCTTACCTTACAGTTAATCCCAGCATCTCCAGAGGTTCGATGGGTTTTCTAAATATGTATTTCTTTTGTAAATGAGGCTTTATCAAACTAAGAAGTTCTTCAAAACTTACTACACTCATCCTAAAGTAATCGAAAAATTTAACCTCGTCCACTTTTAGCGCCTCATATTTCCTTTTGAAGTGGTTTCCATCTTTATTCATAATTGTCAGTAATGGGTGCACCCAGTACTTTCTTTTCTGTTTCTTTTTCTTAATACGCCTTAACGCAAGCAGAAGTAGAACACGCGCAGTGCGGTCCATGTCTCACTAGAAACTGAACTGACGGTTAGCGTCTTGTCGTACGATGTCGTATCCGATGAAATTTTTGCGTTGCGACATCGCATCGCATAGCTGTGCAATGTTGTTTTTGCGATGCGACGCCGCAACGCACTGTTGTGGCCTGGCCCTTACTGTCGACCAATGCGGATCAGATTTATACACGAGAGCAAAGATGTAACAAATGATGAAATTAATTACCACAAAGACCAAATTAAACGGTTGACGGGCACGAAGATAACTTTCGGGTCTTATGAAATAACAGTTAAGTACTCATAACTTGTTACTCACCATGGTAGATGGCAATGTGTGCAACTCAGCAACAAACACAACCTCTACAATGAGATGCTATATTTGCAAAGCCACATCAAAAGATTTTAATAAACTCGAAAAGTTTAACGAGACCACATCAACAGAGCTACAAAATTTGGAGTTTGGCTTGTCTATCCTACATGCTCGCATCAGATTTTTTGAAACATTACTTCACCTTTCTTACAAACTTCCTATAAAGAAATGGCAAGTGAAAACTCAGGCCGAAAAAGATATAATAAAAGATGGAAAAGCAAAAATCCAAGAAGCATTCAAAAATGAACTCGGATTAATAGTGGATGTACCTAAAGCCAATTTCGGGAACACTAATGACGGGAACACTAGTAGAAGATTTTTTAACAATATAGAAATATCGGCAAATATCACTGGTATTGACAAAACTTTAATAGAAAGATTAGCAGTTATTTTAGAAGTGATATCAAGTGGATATAAAATTAATATTGAAAAATTTGACACCTATAGCCAAGACACAGCGAAGATGTATGTAGAATTATACTCATGGTATCCTATGACACCTACACTTCACAAAATCTTAATTCATGGGCCTACAGTTATTAGACACGCCATACTACCAATAGGGGCATTATCAGAAGAAGCTGCAGAAGCTCGTAATAAACATTTTCGGAAATTCAGGGAACAATATGCAAGAAAATTCAGTAGAACTGACTGTAATATGGATGTTTTAAATAGATTATTATTAACTTCGGACCCATATTTGACAAGTATTAGACCAAAAGTGTCTAAAAAATCAAAACCTTTTAAAATGGAAACTATAGAAATGTTAATGTCCTACGAAGTTAATATCGATGAAGGAGATGCAGAAGATAGCGTACATGATTCAAATGAAGAGAAGTAGTTATAAGCGATTTTGTTAGTTTAATAATTAATTCGCTTATAAGTTTTTACGTGTAAATTGTTTTGTGTGTATTGTTGTTGGTGACATATTGTAATAAATAGTGACAAACCATTTTTTTTTACATTTATTTCAAATTCCTGCTTCAAAAAATAGCTCAAAGTATTTTTTTAACATTTTTTATTACATTTTAATAACAATAAATAAATTTTAGCCAATAAATAATTTTGATCGTCTTTTTGGGTTAAATACTCCTATGTGCGCAGATACCCAGCGGAGGAAGTGACTCGGGGTCCAAGCAAGTGGTCCTCGAGCCCACCGTGGTGGACTTTGGTGGGGGCTCCCCTGCTGGGAGCCAATAAAGCGGAGGCCAATGCTGCAAAGAGGTCGCAGCAAAACACTGTCGCGGCTGACGAAGTCAGCGAGTTGGCCAGACAGGCCGAGAGCGGCGCTCTGGTCGCATGGCTGACAGCGGTAGCGTAACGTCGATGGCGCTTAGTCACCAAGTTTTGGACGGCGTCGGGCAATCTGAAGGGCACTTTCCCGCGTGCTGTTAAAGAGGCGGCCGACGGTATTAAGGAGGCGGATGAGGTCCTCCTTAATTGCACTAGCACGGGAGGAGAATGGGCGTCTCCGATCAGAGTTAGAGGACCTCAAACGGCAGTTTGCCACCCAGAGGCTCCCGCGGCAGCCGGATCATGGATGGCACTGTCGTCGAGACCATCGCCGGTCCTGCCTTCGATGCCTGCACTTGCGGATGCGGAGGTCGAAAAGATGGCGAGCATCAGCATGGTGCAGTGTGGGAAGATGGTGGGTGCCCGACTGGAAGCGATAGAGGCGAGGCTTCTCCCGGCTTAAATCTTCCGCCCACCGCTCGCTTGGGACAAGCGGAGGAAGGAGGGACAGCCAACAACAAACGCGGCGGCTGAGTCAAGCCGGTCCGGGCGGGGGATCAAAAAGCCTGCGGAGGGTACGCCCGTGCCTGCCTCCCGGGCTGCGCCACCAGCTACACCGCCGGCGGCCTGGGCGACTGTCGTCAAAAGAGGCCGCCGCCGCAGTCACGGGAGGAAGACGGCGCCACCGGCGCCCGCTGGACCACCGGCACCGGCACCGAAGAAGGCTAAGGGATCGCCTAAGGTCAGAGCCAAATTTCAATATGTTACAAATAAATTAAAATTGTAATTAAAATTAATTGGCAAACTTTATGCAGGTTTTTTTTATTACACAGTATATTTGAAATTAAGATAAAGTTTCTTTCTATTTTTAATATGACAATCCTTACAATGTACGTGTGTGTCATATTATTTTCATTTAGAATGCTTAGTTAGTTAAATTCTGTATTATTTTTAGTAAAGTTGATTTTGAGTTAGCATACGATGTTGTTCGCGCTGGATTTCGACTTAGCTGCCATGTGTGGTGATAAGTAACGATAACTGTAATGTTAGAACCGGTTCTAGTTCAGTACATCTATCAAATAAAATTGAAGACCCCATATCTGATGAAAGTGACCAAGAAGCGTTAGTACAGTTAGTAACGTATGATATAAGTACCGAGTCAAACTCTGGTTCTGATGATAACTATCCAGAAAAAAGCGAGTACAGGTTAAGAAAACTAATTGGTTTGCAGAAAAAAAACCGAAAACTACGAGAGGCTGGCAAAAAATATTATGGAAGGAAAAGAAGAATCCTGGAATTATGAAGAGAGTCACGGAAAATAAAAGCTAGATGCAAATGTAAAGAAACTGCAGCAGGTGTACTTAAGTGTACCAATTCGACAGAAGAGGACAGAAAAGATATCTTTAAAACCTCCTGGAGTATGAGTTGGCCTGAAAAACAGATTCACGTTAACAGTCTTGTGATATCTGTACCAGTAAAAAGACAACGTGCAGCTATCATTGAAAATTTGGCTGTAGTCAAGTGCCGATTGGAAAATGATCCGAAGCTGCTGAAGCTCGAAATCACGACTCCAGGAGATATCGAGCACATCATTCGAGAAAATTCTGTAGAAAGGCTTACGAATTTATTTATTATTAAGCCAGTGAACCACAAATTATTATTTAAAAAATACGTCACATACTCTCAGAAGTAGCAAAAGCTTGGCTACAAGCTACGGAGACATTCGTTGACGGTGTTTCTTTCAGACAAGAGCATAGAAGCTTAGCCTTTACAAGACTATTGTTTGACCAATCTAATTTTAAAAAATGCTAATTTTTTGTTGGAAGCATGTTGTTTTCCGCCACATTTTTTTGACCAAGCAGACTTGATGGTTCTTTCAGACAAGAGCATAGAAGCTTAACCTTTACAAGACTATTTGTTGACCAATCTAATATATATTTTTGCCAAATTTTTGGTGGATGCAAGATGTCTTTCCACCAAATTTTTGACCAACCTAACTTGATGTTTCTTTCAGACAAGAGCACAGAAGTTTTAAGCCATTACAACACTTTATTTTTTACCAACCTAGCTAGACAAATTTTCAGACACAACCATAGAAGTTTACTTTATTTATTGACCAACCTAGCTTGACCTTTCTTTCAAACAAGAACATAGAAGCTTAGCCTTGACAAGACTATTTTTTGACCATCTAATTATTTTTTAGCAAAATGTTTGGTGGAACCATGATGTCTTTCCAACACATTTTTTTTTACCAATCTTTGCTTGATGTTTCTTTCAAAAAAGAGAATAAAAGTTTTAAGCCATTACAACACTTGATTTTTGACTAACCTAGCTAGACAAATTTTAGACAGGACCATAGAAGCTTACTTTGTTTTTTGACCAACCTAGTATGACATTTCATTCAGACAAGAGCATAGAAGTTTTAAGCCATTACAACACTTGATTTTTGACTAACCTAGCTAGACAAATTTTAGACAGGACCATAGAAGCTTACTTTGTTTTTTGACCAACCTAGTATGACATTTCATTCAGACAAGAGCATAGAAGTTTTATCCATTACAACACTTGATTTTTGACTAAATTAGCTAGACAAATTTTAGACAGGACCATAGAAGCATACTTTGTTTTTTGACCAACCTAGTATGACATTTCATTCAGACAAGAGCATAGAAGTTTTAAGCCATTACAACACTTTATTTTTTGACCCACCTAGCAAGAAAAATTTTCAGACAAGACCATAGAAGTTTACTTTATTTTTTGACCAACCTAGTATGACATTTGTTTCAGACAAGAGCATAGAAGTTTTAAGCGTTTACAACACTTTATTTTTGACCAACCTACCTAGACAAATTTTAGACAGGACCATAGAAGCATACTTTGTTTTTTGACCAACCTAGTATGACATTTCATTCAGACAAGAGCATAGAAGTTTTAAGCCATTACAACAATTTATTTTTTGACCCACCTTGCAAGAAAAATTTTCAGACAAGACCATAGAAGTTTACTTTATTTTTTGACCAACCTAGTATGACATTTGTTTCAGACAAGAGCATAGAAGCTTAGCCTTTACAAGACTATTGTTTGACCAATCTAATTTTAAAAAATGCTAATTTTTTGTTGGAAGCATGTTGTTTTCCGCCACATTTTTTTGACCAAGCAGACTTGATGGTTCTTTCAGACAAGAGCATAGAAGCTTAACCTTTACAAGACTATTTGTTGACCAATCTAATATATATTTTTGCCAAATTTTTGGTGGATGCAAGATGTCTTTCCACCAAATTTTTGACAGGACCATAGAAGCATACTTTGTTTTTTGACCAACCTAGTATGACATTTCATTCAGACAAGAGCATAGAAGTTTTAAGCCATTACAACACTTTATTTTTTGACCCACCTAGCAAGAAAAATTTTCAGACAAGACCATAGAAGTTTACTTTATTTTTTGACCAACCTAGTATGACATTTGTTTCAGACAAGAGCATAGAAGTTTTAAGCGTTTACAACACTTTATTTTTGACCAACCTACCTAGACAAATTTTAGACAGGACCATAGAAGCATACTTTGTTTTTTGACCAACCTAGTATGACATTTCATTCAGACAAGAGCATAGAAGTTTTAAGCCATTACAACAATTTATTTTTTGACCCACCTTGCAAGAAAAATTTTCAGACAAGACCATAGAAGTTTACTTTATTTTTTGACCAACCTAGTATGACATTTGTTTCAGACAAGAGCATAGAAGTTTTAAGCGTTTACAACACTTTATTTTTGACCAACCTACCTAGATAAATAAATGATTAACAACGGTTTTTATGTTACAGATTAGCAAACATGAATGCTACTGGTACAAAAAGTTGCATAACACTGTTTTAGCAACATGTTTTCTGTTAAAACATGTATGTGTGTGAAAAATGTTTCCAGCTACTCAAAATCATGTTGCTGCAACAATTATGTAAAGTATTCAGTATCAATTATGAATACGAGGTTTAAAGGTTAAACCAGTTGGCAACTTGTTTATCAATTAATTAAAATCCAATGGAAGAAATAAAATATATTTTTTGAATTTGTTTTGAAGTATGGCTCAGCCATTTATTTTAAATGCCAGGCTGGCATATTGATTTACAATACATATTGCTATTAAAAAATGTCAAAGAAAAAGGATATATAATAATTTCTAAGTTCTACTTAGTACTTAAATTATGACAGGTTCTAGCTAGAGCCATGACTTATTAACAAGCATAACTTATTATTCTTAACTGTTTTAAATAAATGATAAAAATGGATTTCTATTGCTCTTACAACATTAGCACATTCAAAATATCATATAGTTACAGTTACAAGGTTTGAAATACAACACCATCATAGTAGATTTCACACAGCACCAAGCGCCATTTTGAATATGCTTATGCCATTATTATTGGCTACATACAACTACTAATTACTTTTGTTATTTGCACTGTCGTCAATCTTAACACTTTCACTTATTGCACTTTCTTCAATTTTAGATTCTTGAACATTACCGCCTTCAACTTTGTCACTTTTAACTTCACTAGACTCAACGTAACTGACTTCTATTTTGGGTGTTTTGATGTTGCTAACATTTGTTCTAGCATCTATATTGCTGCCATCTTTGCTTTCATTTTTATCATCATCTCCATCTTCATCCGCTTCATCGTCATCATCATCATCGCCACCACCCAGCTCTTTTTCATCAACTTTTTCTGGTGTCTCTTCCGAGGGCTCATACGAATGATTTTGAAGTTTCTCAAGCCACGTATCCATAGACTTGCCCTCTACTTCACCCTTTACTATCACGGGGTATATGTGCTTATGTATAAACTTGTGAATTTCGTCCTCTACGTCTGACCAAGTTAAACTGTCATGGCTATCCTTAAATTTTGCATCGTATCTGTCATAGTGGACCTGAAATGAGCAAGGAAGGTTAAGTCTTGTACAGAATAGGGTACAGTTCTTATTTATATATGGTGTATCTTTTCATACACGAAATCTCTAAAGAGGTCTCTCATTGTATCTATGGGACCAACTATCACTATGGGACCAACAAAAAAAAATCAACTGTTCCATACGTTTATGTTCGCATAGCTCACCAAAATGTAAGGAACAGCAGATTTTTTTTTACTGGCCTTATGTACCTTGCTTAAGAATCGCTGGTGCAATTCGTCGCCAACTATACATAATTGTATAAACTATTAAGGATAGTTGGTGCATATGCTACTAAACCAAGCTGCATGGGTGACCTGAATGTATATCTATACATAGCATAATAAATAACTGATCAAATGTAAACATGACTGTGATCCTTTCTGCAATGTAGTTAACATCTTGCATGCTTTGTGTGTGTATACTCATGTTTCGGACAAATAAATGATCTCTATCTCTCTATCTATCTCTATCATAAAACCAAATCGCTTTTCGTGTCTGTCGTCAGTGTGACCCCTTACGGCTTAGTTCTTCTTAACTACACAATGGATTTTAATGCGGTTTTCACCATCATTTAGAGAATTTATTCCTTATAATACATTATTAAGAGATCTACCTACTTAATAAAAATCTTAAATTCATTCATTCATGTACTGACAGACGATGCACAGTCTAAGCCGCTGGGTCTAGAAGCATAAAATTTGGCACAAGAGTTCCTCATAAGTGCACCATAACGGAAGTGAGCAGGTAAGGATGGATTTTTTTTTTTATGGGACAATTTTATGTAATCCAATTTGTTCATTTTTGCGGGCGCAGGGCTTGTGGAACAGAAATCTTGACCTTTTAACATGGCGCCACATGTATTAATAGGTTGCATCCTTGCAAAGCAAGGCCTAACAAATTAACAATTTAAAAAAAAACTATAAGGTATACATACCGTATCTAGGACAAGACCGAGGCCAGGCGCAGTGGGTATCATGACTTTTTCCTTGGCAAACACCCTCTCAAGTATGGAACTATCAGTGTGGCCACGCAGTACCGCTATCGCCAATCCAACCATCTTGCGTATTTGATGCAACATGAAGCTTTGTCCCTGGATTTTAAAAAAAAGATAAATTTTCATGTTTCATGACTTGTTTCCATTTTATAAGTTGCATTTTTTAAGTGCATGGTAAGTAGGTCTGTGAGTAGTGCATATTAGTAAATAGGATTGTTTTATTTTCTATTTCCATACATTTTATAAAATGTACTTAACTGTTCATTATTTCCATAAAAAAATTATTAGATCCTCTACTGCCAGCCGAAATAATAAAAAACATGTTCAAAAGGCGTATACTACATTAAATAGTTGTAGGAAATTTCCTGTATTTATAAAAATGTAAGAATATTATTGATATTAACAGTAACATACCTTTACTAATAGCACAGCAAATTCCATATCTGAGTCAACAAAAACTCTGTCTAACGTGAAGCCCATCATAAACCGTAGAGATGAAGGATCTTGGAAATGTCTGAAACAAATATTTTGGTTTAATATCTTAATACCTCCAATCTTCCTAGCCACCAGTCACCCTATAGGAAATTGCTCAAGTTCCAGTGCGAGAAAGGGAAGAAATGCATCCAGTGTTTACTAAACCTTTCTACAAAACCATCTTCTACTTAGAATTAAGGCTTAATTATAATCAAACTCACTTCTTTTCAGTAAAGTTATGGTAACTCTTGGTCCCCTTATAAACTTGTAGAACCTTGGTCACTTGTTCTTTTTTTTCTTCCGTGATTCTATACAGCCTTCTCTCTTCATCTGTGACAAGACTAGGCTCCAAAACATGTGTGGGAAGCGTATAGCTATATGTTCGAGCATTGCACTTTGATTTTGAGTTGAATTTGTTTGTTACTCTTTTTATGCTAAAAACTTTTATACAATCAGGCAGTCTTTTATTTATTTCTCCTATGTCTACTTCCAGAGCTGTGGACAAAAAGAAAATATTTTTGGATTATTAGGCACTTCTGCAACTTTTTTTATTTGTAATCCCAGAGACCCAGTTTGGGTTTGGTTGTCTGAATTTCAATGTAAGCCCCAGTTCAAATGAAATGAAACCCCAGTTCTGTGTCATATACATAGTCATTCTGAAAGGGATTAACCCTTTCAGAATGACTATGTATATGACACAGAACTGGGGTTTCATTTTAGGGTTAAAAATAGATTGGTTTTGCTCCCTTTGGCCACAGTTGAAAAAAATAATAAGGGAAACAAATGTTTGACAAATTAAGTAATTTTGTCAAAAAGGAGAATCAAACTTAGAGAGAAACTGAGAAAGTATCTGCGATATAGCCCAATAGTAAATATTTCGTGTAACAAATATTTTAAGAGAAACATCTATAGGTAGTAAAGAAGCCATAACAATGGATAAAAATATTTATAAAAAAGTTTTTGTAAACGTAATTATTATACTTTTGTAATGTTGCTTGAGCCATTTGGTATAAAACCTTTACTTACTCCCTATTCTATAAATGACCCGCTGTGAAAGTAAAAAAACAAACAAACTCACTTTTGCATTTATAATATTAGTTAGGAAGTTAGGATGCCATTGGGCATTAGGGCAGCATCTCTGTGACATGTGCAGTTTAACATAGTAACGTCTCACGTCTTAATATGAAGAATACTAACGTAGCTTAAGTGACACAACCTGTCTGGCAGCAGACACACCCTTGTCTGTTCGAGAACTCCTTTGAAACTGTGCGTTCTGTTGATTGTTGAAATCATCCTCTGTCAAATATTTAGCCTCCATTAATGCTCTTAGTAAGTCCTCCTCTATTGTTCTAACACCAGGATTACTGGAAATTAGAATATTTATTTAACTACACACATAATAACAATATTTTTAATAAAACAAATATGTTTAACTACCAAGAATTAAAAAGGGACGTTGCCTGCTAACCTGCTCGCATGACAAATTACTGATTGATTTTATTGCCAAATTAAAACTTTCTGTTAAGCATTTAAAAGTTACAGAAACAATTTTTTTAATTAGCATAAGTGGGCATAAGTATTGAATTACTTTAGTTTTAGTCTACTACCAGTAAGTCAACTCACCGTTGCATGCCATAATAATCAACCCCACAGTAGCCTAACAGAAGCGCCATTTTCTTCCTCTTGATCCGTTCTATGGGCCTCTCACAAAGTTTCTTCTGCTCCGTTTCCCCATTTTCATTTTTATTTTCTGATTCTTGCCACTGCCTTTTCATGAAACGTTTCTTGAATCTCGTCAAATTCTTGTTAGGAACTATTTGTTGTGATTCTGTTGGACTATCCTCGGAAACTTTGTTCTCTACAGTTGCTACTTCCATGGCTGATATAGACCGTACTTGAAATACTGCAATGAAAAGTGAGGAAATGTATTGTTTGAATTATTGTGAAAAATTAGTGAACTACAAGCAATTTTATCATATGGAAAGAGTATTCCAAATAATTATACTCATACTGTTATTTAATTAACAAGGGTACACTATACAGTGGTACTCGATTTTGCTAATACGTGTACGACCCATGTCTACTATTAAACACAATAATGCTGTATTGTAATACAGGTTACAATATTGTATTAGATCATTGTAGTGATTATTTTACTCTCGTTGAGCACAGATGCAAGTAAATGAAAGTATTAAAAATATTATTTGTTACTTTTTTAGTTTTAACCTCAGACCAACAAAGTTTTAACAGAAAATTTTCTTTGGAATCGAAACGCAACATTTAATTTTGAAGGTTTCTAAATCACCCGGGCGTAACTTTTATTGTAAGCTAGGTACCCATACAAAGCGAATTAACGAAACAAGACATAAGGAAAGTTAACGAAACACAAAACACATTATATCTTTTCTATATATGTTTTAATAAATACCGCCATTTCCCATGTGTGCATTTTTTTACCTGGTCTAATGGGATGTCTCGGCAGATTCTGTCTCAAAGTATTTACGAATAATCTGAATAACGTGACTGACATACCTACAAACGAAAATTGTTAAGTTAAGTATAACTTATCACTTGAGAAAACTTTTGTAAAATTTATATTTCGTCAACGGTATAGATTTGAGAACGTTTCAACAGCACGGTCAGCCATTTTGTGGATTTTACTTCATTTCATTCATTTTACAGTTTTTTTTTGCAGTCAAATCTTGCACTAGTGGTGTGACAACTTGGCTTTAGGAGCGGTTTAGATTAAAAAAAACCGTAAATGTTCATTTGTCGTAAAACCTGTATAGAACAATCGAAAACAGGGCTATTTCATTAAAAGAAATTTTAGTTACAGGTTTTTCTTGTGCAAGTGTTTATAATTAATCAGTAGATTTTTATAAAATAATTCATCTAATAAACTAAGGGCGGATTCCAGCAATGAAACTGACTGAACGCGATCAGCACAAACTACTTAGGGGCTGTCACTAGTGGCGTTGGCGTTACTTTCTAGTTTTTAGGGAATGTTGACACTGACGTGCACTGAAAGGTCTTGAACGCGTTTGTGCTGATCGCGTTCAGTCTCGTTCCTATGAAATAAAAGTACTCTGTGGTCTCGTTGGTGAAATCCGGCCTTAGTTTCCAAGCTTTGCTTTCTCATGGAGCTATGACCGAGACTACTTGGGTTAGGTATGATTTTAAAAAAGCTTGGAAACTATCTAAGGGTCTAGGCAAGGTTTTTATATAGGAGGCTCGTATGCTCTTCCTATACAAGCAGTTTAGTTACTAGATTGCTGTATGAATATTATAAGGAATTATAATAAACATAGCATCACGTCTGTATTCCCCTAATTATGGGTTGATTTTTCAATAGTCGGATAAATTTTATCTGAGGAATAAATATTGCGGGTTGATAGCTTTTGTTTAAAAAAATCGGTACATACGGCTACACATCAAGCTATTCATTTCCATATGCTGCTTCCGTTTATGCTGATCTCGCATTTTAATGCTGGGGTCATATTGTCGCGATAAGGCGAACTAAACTTCGTGCGCTCTCTCTCGCACACCGCTCGACGTCTCACTGAGCAACCGAGTTCGCGTTATACTGACAATGTAGCCCAAGCATCAAGAATTTCCGTACAATGCGAGGTCAGCGTATAGGTACCTATTGGAAATGTATAGCTTCATGTGTAGCCATGTGTACCATTCCGTAGCTGACCACAGGCGGCAACTGAAGGCGATTTCTATGAAATAAAATAAGTACACACGGCTACACATCAAGCTATACATTTCCAGTTAATGCTGATCTCACATTGTACGGAAATTCTATAGAATGCGAGATCAGCATAAACTAGAAATGTATAGCTTGATGTGTAGCCGTGTGTACCTTCCATAGCTAGCGACACCTCGTTTGCAGCTACTGGTGAGCGACAGACGACACGTGTAGCCCGATCGCAGACCAGAATAGTGCCGCCAACGCTCGAGCGATAACACGTTTTTCTATCTTCCATCTACCAACTGGAATACGGGCTGCTGCCGCCTCAAGGAACTGAGAGGTATGTACTCACCTACGGCGAGTGCTGTCGAGTCACAGACGGTCGGGTTCGAAATCATGACATGACG
Source organism: Lithophane semibrunnea (assembly GCA_947363905.1). Taxonomy (NCBI): domain Eukaryota; kingdom Metazoa; phylum Arthropoda; class Insecta; order Lepidoptera; family Noctuidae; genus Lithophane; species Lithophane semibrunnea. Next base: position 2,801,431 of record OX376207.1, on the reverse strand, counting down.
CGGCCACACTACACGTGACACGCGACGGCCTGCAGTTGCAGCCTGAGCTGCGGTCAGGTACGGAATAGTACCTTAACCGTCATATTTATTCTTCAGATAAATGTTATTAGACTGTTGAACAAATAACTAATACAACAGCCATAAAAATAACAATAACTAATTTACATCACACCTAAGAACCTACTGCAAACATACACCTATGTAGTATGTAGGCAGGTACTTATGTATATTTATATTTATGGCAAGTATGTAAAGAATCTTGACTTTATACGACTAACACACAGCGCATGTTTCGCCCCTAGCCTGGCGCATGCGTACCTCGCTAATGTATATGGGGCAAGGCTTTCAATTCAGCATGGGTTGACGCAGTGCTCATAAAATGAGGGGTGGAAGTTCGGAACGTTTGGTCGTACGGCCATCTCGCCGTAGAGGAGAAACGCGAGCCAAACTTACGCGATATATCACCGTAATACTAGCCACTTTGTTAGGAGGTGGTGGCTCAGCTCTGCTCTTCCTCGTCCCACTGTACGCTGATCCAGCGTTGAGTGCTCTAGCAGCTGATTTCGATCCAGTGCCAGCGGAGTGCGTCACTGAGAGACGTGATGACAGACTCGGCTTGGACAACTGCACCTGGGCCTCTTGTAGAGAGGGGTGTACCAGCGACGCGTATAAATGTACACAGCTACACGTGAAGTACAAAGCACACACTGAAGAATGGCGTCCGGCTGTGCTGTTTGTCAATATAAAAGGATGTGGCTATCCACCTTTGGTTGACTGTGAGAATTTTACGACGAGCTACGGGTATGTTGGTGCGAAGTATCCTTGTTTTTGGTCGCGAGCCGATACAACGGTCGTCGTACCGCGATGGTCTCGAGGAGAACAAGTGGCTACGGTGACCAGGACCTTGGCTGTTCCTCTGTTCTTGTCTGGTTGCGCTGGAATAGGCTTGTGTGCGCTGCACTGCGAGTGCAAGCCCCGCCGTCGCCGCCGCCCTCCTCGTCGCCCCCCGCGTTTACCGACGCTATCTCCCGATGACACATCAGTCTACCGATTAGCATAGTGTAAAAAAACGAGCACAAATTATATTTTCGATAGTGAGAATGTAAATAATAATAATTATATATGTGTAAATATATATACCAGCAGTTGCTAGCTGACGATATTTTATTTCATATTCGTCAAACCAGTTTTTGAGGGTGTTTGAATGGCAAGTCATTGAACATTTTAAATATTTATTGTAAAGATGCCAATAAAAATTAAAAACAAAAATTTGTGTTTCCTTTTCCTTTTTTACCCACAGCCGAGCACTGGGCGACAGGGTCTACAAATAGGTAGGTAGCTGTAACGTCTTACGGATGTTACCTAGATATGTGAGGGTGTGTGGTGGAGGTAATTTCAAAGAGGAGGAGGTTTTCCAAGGGTTTATTAATTAGAAGACACGTTTATACATATGGAGGGTCCGGGCTAGGCGCCGGGTACATCTTTGATTGGGGGCCCACAGTTTGTATGGGTGTAGGATTATTTTTATAATTTTGTCCCTCTGGAGTGCGAGCATGATGTTGTTTTCATTTGGTGGGCGCATATATCCAGAAGTTTGTTACCCGTGGACTCAGTGGCGTCTATTCGGCTAGAAAGTTTTGGATGTTGTGGTCTAGTGGTTCTAAGCCCCATCCGGGCAGATGTGAACTTGTCACATTGTGTTTTCTCCTAGGAGGCTTTGTCATATCTTTTTCGCCAGTTTTGGTATGACGAGGTTTAAGCAGGACGAGGCGTTGTGCTGATATGGGTGCAATATGGCACATGCTAAACCTACCTTAACTGTCACATAACTTTCGTCCGTCCTGACTTAAGCCTTCTTCTGCAAAAGAAAGACCTCACCATGTATATTCCCTGGCGTTAGGTAACTTCGCTTATAGGCTTAGGTAGGAAGGGACTGACCTCGCATTGTACGGAAATCCTTTACAATGCGAGGTCAGCATAAATTGGAAATGTATAGCTTGATGTGTAGACGTGTGTACATGTGCGGTTAAAAAAGCAAGAAAACGACAATAATCATCGCTAATTTATTTTTTGATGCAGAAGACAGTACTGACCTACTCAGTTAAAACTTTAAAAGATCAGTCTCGGGGCAAGATTAGGACTTAGGCTGCCATCAGACGGACTGCATCGCAGAAACCGCACCCAGTCGATATATTCAACTGCACACAGTCGTGACTTCAATTTTACGCGGTCAGCTACAGTCGTGTAGTGTCGACACACGCTGTCCATCGCTAACCGCATACAGATAAGCTCCTTGACTAACAGCGCGCGGTTGCTCTGATGGCAGCATAAGTGCCGTCATAGGCATTCAGGGCAATGCATGGCCCCTAGGCTTACGGCGGGCATTACCTTTTATTTTCATGAAGGCAAGGTAATTGTTGCAGGACCTGCAGGTTCTTTTCGTGAAAGTAAACAAATAAATAAAGAAGTAAAATATTTATTTCAAGGTTTATAATGTGTCTTTATCTTAAGTTTTTAGAGGTACAAAATAATTTTCGTATTCAGTTCAGTCCAATGCCAATGTATACTACATAATCCTTCAGTCTTCGAACAATCATTCATTTTCTACATTGATAAACATGTACTTTTTATAATATTTTGAAGCTATTTATTTTATATACCATAGATAATTTACATTGCGAATCTTGGAAATGTGAAGGGTGGAAATGCAATGAAAATTGTCTATTATTTATAACATGGTTAGATTAATTTATTTGTCGATAACTTTTTAAGACATTTTAGGAACATAAGGAGAAAAATGTTATTTCAGTGGTATAATAAGATTTATATTTAAAATAAAAAGAAATGGCGCTACAAAAATAAGTTATATTTTTGTAATTCCTGCATGCGTAGCATGACAACCATGAAAACGGTTTTGTCGACGGAAGAATAGACAAAATGGCAGACTGTGATTGTTTATCTGTCATTTTGTGTATTCTTCCGTCGATAAAACCAGTTTCTATTGTGCTCATGCTAAGCGAGCTGGTTTCATTATCGACAAACAATGAAATCGTAAGGCAGAATGATTAAGGAAGCTCAGTATACTAATACCAACTACATGTTACATTTTAAAATTAGAGCTAGGAATAACAAATACAAGTTTATGTAGCTAATGATGATAATTTAAATAAAATAAACAAACATTGTTAAGTATGCAACTTATACAATACTCAAAAATAGTTTTGGTAACTTTAATTTCGAACCATTAGGCCTTCAGGTTGGACAAATAACGCTGTGAGTATACGTTCATAGTCGTATTAAAGACACATAATACCAAATTCTCATCGAAACTCATATGATATTCAACCTTTTGACACAACATAACAGTAATTTGCTAAATTTGTAGTAATTACGAGACCGCTTATAAACCCGCATAAAAAATACTTTTACTAAGGGCGAAGGGGATATTTTACTTGAAGTTTTGAGTCGAATTATATAGCTGCCAGTACCTTAGCCGCGTCCTATAGATTTAAAAGCGAGTGTTGCGGTCATGTCACTTTTTTTTCAGTGAACCTGAAAGCGTGGTTGCGCCGACAGAGGGCGTTGTCCGGTTTTCCGAACAAAGTGACATATGCACGCAACGACGCGGTCGTTGCGTGTGACGCGGCGACCGCTTTTAAATAGGACGCGGGGCTAGGCATATTTGTAAAGACACTTATGTAGTGCGCATTGTTAAGTATATGCTATAATTATCCGCCATTTACAGTACCAGGCCATAATGTGATACATCAAGCTTTAGAAACAGACTGCCACACAAGAGGCGCTGCACTACAAACCCTTTTTTCGGGGGTTCCGTGCCCAAATGGTGCCAAACCGAACCCTATTACTAAGCCTCCACGGGGCTGTATCTCATGAACTGGTTGACATAAGTAGACAGTTGAAATTTTCAGATTGTGCATTTATATTGCCGATTTATCAACAAATAAAAAAAAAATTAAATAAAGTTAATAATTAAGGGGGATGCGCTTGGGTGGCCCGCGAAGTGCATGTGTATGTGCATGAAAGTGCCAAATGTCATGATTTCATGAAATAGTCATTCAATACACTTTCATGAGCTTAGAGAGTTGTATTGCTGATTTAAATGTTTATAATTCTGTAAATCCATATTTGTTACGAGCGCTATTAATATTTAGATCAACATACAACCTGATAGTGACCTGCAAATTGCATAAAACGTAAGAAAATTTGAATTTCGCGGGCTAACCTAGCGCATCAACCTTAAAGAGGTTTTTTTGCTCGATCTTAATACGGCATGGAACCCTTCGTGCGTGTCGGGGACTTGCCTGTTTTTCTTAAACTCGATTTACCATATTCATGGCCGGGTACCTAGCGAAGCCCGTACTCAATACTTTTTTCGTGTATTCTTTAATGAAAAATTCTGGGGACATAATCAGATCACAAATGACATTACAGTAGTAATGACTAAGACTCAAAAGTACTTACAATAAAGAAATTAAATATCTAAGGCAAATTCCCGTATCCCCTTTTCCCTATTGCAAGATTGTAAAACCCTTAAAATAAGGTATTGAAATAAAATAACGTGGAGTGATATGACCAAATATGTGATGAACCTTCGTATTAATCAACTCAATATACTTGTCTATATTCGCGAATTCGAGTCTCAACTGTCCATTAATTCTGGTTCAACACCATATTTTGTCATTATACATAACAGTTTACAAAAAAAAAATGTGATCATGGAACGGAATCTTACATTCTTCATCAATAAAAACATTAAAAAATAACTTAAACAGTGCACTATATAAATGAGCAATAAAAAAAAATGTTTACAACAAGATTCTATTCCATACCACGATCCGAACATTCTTTCTGCTTATAAAAAGTTATCTATGCCTACGCACGGAAGATTCTAAATTCGAAAAATAATTTATGGCGGGAGCAATATGGCTTCTCGGTTCCAAAACCGCTTTCGTTGCAGTAATTTTAAAGAGACTTTTAGAACTCGCGCAGTGTGGACGTTTACAATTTGCATTTTTAATAAGATGGCCGTAGCAAAAAAAATAAACACGCTATATAGCGTGCCAAACTGTAGCCAATTGTAAAATAAATATAGGAGGCTTAATAAAAATTTATAAGCAAAAAGAAATTACAATATAACAATAATTTAAAATGTACGTAATCACAACCGCTCTACACCCAAAACAGCAAAATCGATTCAATCAAATAATTTACTTTACAACATGACTCGCATTAAAAATAAATTGGCATAATTTATTATAAAAATTGCTATTTCGGATACAGTATTAAAAATATACTAGATTGGTACATTAAGGTGAAATTGAGTTTTATTTAGACGAATGTTTCCTTGTGAAGGTAAGAGCTTTTACAAAGATTCGAGAAGTTGAGAATATAACAATGTGGGATAACCTGATTTATCCCCGGTTTCTAAATGCATTATCGAATTAATCCGTCGTCAAATCTTGAGAGAATTTGCAACAGTAATAAGTAGATTCACAGAGTCTTGAACATGCTTTTAGAAACCGGTTGTCGAAACAAGAGAAGGCTTCACAGGAACCACTCGTCCTAATAATTTCACCTTTAACAACGTATACTCCATACAAAAGTTCTAACTATTATAAATTAAGGAAACAATGATCGTCAAAGTTTACTTTGGCAACCACATAAGTGATACAATACGGCCAATATAACTTGACAGGTCTGAACATAGGTTTTGCGAACTTTCGCGCATGTTCTCTCACTTACACTCGCCTTCTGTCACCATTTGCTTCCTAAAAAATGGTACTGCGCAGCCTTTTGCGCGAAGTTCGGAGCTGCTAAGTTATATCGGCCGTATTGTACGTTACAGTATTATTAAAGCAGTCATCATACAATACCGGGTTGACATAACATAGTGGCGTAGTAGGTAGCACAGATGAATACTGATAGTTCACTCCGCATTTTAGGTATGACGCTCCAAGTACGCGGCGGCTCGTTTTGTCCGGCCAAGTCAGTAAGCGTAACGTAGTCAGAAGTACTCAGAAGATATGAATTACGCGATAGAGAGGCAACTTCTAGGTGAGTACAACTGTAATTAGCGCTGTGTGATCGAATTGCACTTTATTGTGTCGTCACAAGAGTCGCTTTTAATTTAATTAATTTTTGGTCTGTAACTGATTTGTTTCATCTGTGGCGTTAGTCTTACAGTAATGGACAAAATGGACGAAGAAAAAAAAAATTAAAGGTAGTTCCACATATACAGGGTGTTAGGGTAAACACCGTTATCCTTGTAACCAGTGGTTTGGTTTCATTTATAGAACGTAAAATCAATGGAAAATTATAACTTCTTTTTTCTTTTTTTAAATTCTACGTTTTACCATAAGAGACGCAAGTTCGTTGTCCTATGCGCTAGGGCAACGAATTCGCGTCCCAACACGGGCGGGGGGTGCGGGATGTGACCTGACCGGCCGCGAGCGCGACCCCTCCCTCAGTCAGTCAACTGTTTCGCTAGAGAGAACGGAGTCGCATAGAAACTTTTAAAAATATTTTAATGAAAATGACGTTTTTTTTTTGTTGTGTTCGGTCATTTATTTTTAAATTTAAGTCAACTACCCGTGGTTTGAATGACAAGACTGTTTACCCTTACAGCCTGTATGTTATGTCAACCATACACTTCATAAGATACGTCAAAATCACCATTAAATGCTAACCAGCATATACTTTGCGTTAAGTAGCTAATTCGAGATTTGGTGATCGACCGACAATTTCTCACTAACTATTGCTACTTAGGAAACGCATAATTGAGAAGTTTTTTTTACTTGAATTTAGGAATTTTTGTGAAGTTGTTGTTTTTTTTTTGAGAAAATATGTGGCTATACTTAGTTAATTTTTTAGGGATCCGTACCCGAAGGGTGCCAAATGGACCCGCCCGATATTTGCAATACGGGACCCCACGTGCGCGATTCCGACTTGCACTCGGCCAATTTTTCATGAAACTCAAGTTGATTGAAATAACCATAGCGATATCAATAACCATCTAATTTTTGTGTTGATTGCCGTTCAGAAAACCAGTTGTAAATCAGTATAATGCCCGACTGCGGTGAAGCAAAAAAAAAAAAGAGTTCTGATTTTGTTCATATTTTCTTAAAAAGTTCAACATTCCAATTTTAACAATAATAATCAAGCAACATTACTAAACTTCTCAATCATTTATTGCTATGTGATAATAATATAATTTAATGCAAGTGGACGTAATTATTGTATGATTATTAAGTTTAAACTTCGTATGACTACAGCATAGACTTGAAAATCATAAACTAAAATGAACTTGGAAGGGGGCAGAATATAATTAAATATCAGCGGGGCAACAGAACGTTCAAATTCGCATCTGATTCGCAATCTGTCAAAAAAACCATAAATTTACCGACATTTTTGACAAGTTTGGCAGATTGCGACTTGAATGTGAACGTTTTTTATGTAAGAGAATTGGCCCTCTGGTTAAGTGGTCGTTATACTAGTGACTCCGGAGCGAAGTCTTGGGTTTGAGCCACAGTTCGGAAAGTGTATTTGAGTTGACATCAAACCTTCATTAGAATATTAGTGCCCCCTAAGTATTTTCTACATAACAGTTCATAACTTTTTGAACGCAAAAAATGAGAGCAGATTAATTATAAAAGGTCGAATTTAATTAGCTAGCGAAACTGTTTTATCATGTTTAGATATGGATCGATACCCATCATGGTTGTGAAGTTTACACAGAAAAAAGAAATGTTTTATTTTAAACTGAAATTTCAAGTGACTACACTAACTGCGGTCAATGACCCCACAAAAAAGCATGAAAATAATTTATTTTTAGTTTTAATTTTGAGTTTAGCTAGATAATTTAATTTGACCCTCTAAAGCATCGACCATTTCACTAATAAGCCCACTTGCATAATATGAAAGCATACTCGTATTAATCAGCTACACTTTCAAACAACATATTCTGCAATACGCATACTAACCTATGTTATTGACTACAAATACTTCAGACTTTCAATAATAAATAAGAGTTAGTATAGAAACGTACATCATTAAAATTTAAAAGCTAAAATCAAAAGTATTTATAGTCAATTGTCTGTATTCATGATAGGTACTCCATAGTTATCCGAACATCGTGAGGAAACCCGTGTGAGAGATATTTCTCGACGGCATGTGAAGCCAAGTCAGAGGCCCATGGGCGGCTTTAAAACTCGGATATCAGGTTACTCACTGGTTAGTGAGTAACCTGATATCCGAGTTTTTTGTCTTGTTCGTGGTTACGAAAGAAAGGCAAATTATTCCAGTTGAAAATAGTTCTTTTTTTGTTATACAACATTTTGAAACACGTAAGATGGCATTTAAAGAACTATTATTAAATATTTACTACTTCGTTGGTCTGGCGGTCGCAATTGTGACAGCCGAGCGTGGTCCTGTGTTCGATACTAAGACGAGGGAAAGTTAAAAAAAATGGAATATTTCAAAAGTAACTCAGTGTTTGCCCTTGTGTCCTGTTGACAGCAATCGTCTCGCTCCAAAAAAGTGTACTCTACCCCTTTGGAAATAAAATATAATATTCAATATTTTCTTAACATCACGCCTGTATTCCCCGAAGGGTTAGACAGACGTGCACTCACATTACGTCAGCAATGTTTAAGTCCCACGTAATAGGGGCCGAGCCATCAACCGGGCCAAAAACAACAATTCCAACCAGTCGAAATGTTCAACAAAATGCTACAACTCATGAATACAGACTTGAATAAAGACTAGACATGATCATAGAACCACTTGAGACATCTGAGAGGCAAGACGGTACCTCTTCCTCTCAAGCTCAACGTTGTTCTCTAGACCACGTTTCACAGCCATACTAGTTGATGGTTGTACCTCTAAACTAGCCTCCACTAGCCTACGAGACCTACAATACCTGTAATCAGCCGCTGTGTTAACTCGTTGCAAGGTCATATCAACAGCTGTTGGTAATGTGTAGTAATCTTGAACATTGTTCTGAGGCACGTTAGAATCTTCTAAGTCTAAGACTGAGTAGTTGGCGTCAGGTGGCCGTTCGACGGGACGTTGGCGGTAGGATGTGTCCACATTCAGGTGGCTTCTTGAGGAAGTGCTGCAAGTGCTAGAGGCCGGCGACACGTGGAAACTGGGCGATGTACAGGGTGTCTGGTTTGGGGATGTTCGAGCGCTGCTGTAGCCTTGATCCAAATCTGACTCCACTGAAGTCTCGCGAGACTTGAGAATTTGCATCATCCTGTAATTATTTTTTTTACTTGGTTTTTTTTTTGAGTTTGAATGTGGGGTGGGGTTAATGTGGTAGTGTTCAGGTATTCGCTTCGGTGTTATAACCAAGGAGGGACATCAACCGAAAGGGATATCGACCTTGCAGCTCTTGCGAGCGTCTTTTCGGCCTTTGATCATCATTAGAGATTTTAATTGACAGTGATAAAAAGTGAGTGTTCAATTCTATAACTGGCAAACTTGATCTTACAGAGATGCGAGCGTTTTTTTATTCAGAAGCATTTTCTATGGAAATTAAATAAAAAGTTTTTTTCTGTCATGAAATTCTAAGTGAAAGCCTGGAGTCTGGAGACAGGTTGTTTGAAACCCAAATGCCGCGGAACGGTCTTGCACCTGATCTCTCTCTGATGGTTTCGAATTACCATCCCATCGGACTATGAAAGTGAGGGTAGAAAACGTTGGGCACGCCACAATTGCGGCGATAAGTCCCTTCTTTGAGGACTGGCTAGAGAGGCGCCACGGCGTCCTCACCTTCCGCCTGACGCAGGTCCTCACCGGACACGGTTGCTTCGGGAGGTTCCTGTTTCGTATAAGGCGGGAGGAAACGCCCGGGTGTCACCACTGTGTGGATCGCCCGGAGGACACGGTGGAGCATACGGTGGAGGTCTGCCCCGCTTGGGCGGAGCCCCGCCGTGTCCTCTTGGAGGCGATTGGCGGCGGTGACCTCTCGCGTCCGGCTCTGGTCCAGGCCATGGTACGGAGCGAGAGGGTATGGGAAGCAGTCACCTCCTTCTGCGAAGCAGTAATGCTCGCGAAGGAGGAGGCGGAACGCGTGAGGGAGAGGCAAAGTTTGCGCCCTCACGCCCCTAACCGCCGCCGCCGCTGGAGACGCCCTGGGCGTCGGGAATCCCAGGCGGATTCCCGGCCACCATAGGCGCGGGCTTGCGGACGGCGAGCAATGGGTAGCTCGCCGTCCGATCAGGACCAGGCCCGGGTCGATGGCGCGTCGTGTTCCACGCGCGCCTCAAAGAGATGTCAGCACAATTGGCGGGGTCCGCTAGGACCGATGCCTGGCAGGGTTGCGGGTTAGTCCGAAAGGGATACCGGGACCTTGGCAACAGGCAACTGAAGGAACACGGGTGGGTTTTAGTCAGTAAAAGTCTGACACGCCCTTCCGCTCCACCCAGAGCGGGAGAAGTCATTGGATGATTTCCCACCCTCAAAAAAAAAAAAAAAAAAGGGTAGAAAACGTGTGCGGTCGGGGGACCCCCGTCAGGAACGAAGAATCTCGATTCTTGCACACACCCACTCGTATATAATAAATAATAAAAGAAGAAAGAGAGATAGAGGAGCATGGGGGGGGGAGGGGCATAACGCTTTTCCTTACGTGACGATTTTTACCAGTCAACTTCTACCTCAGGAATTTCGTTCCAAAAACAAAAGATTTTTTTTTTAAACTTAGCTCTGTTCTATTTCAAACGGCCCCTATGTCAGTATGATGCTGGGACATTAAGGGCCAGTTGTTTCAAACGGTTGGTTAACATAACATACGTACGTCAAATTTAACGTTCGTTAAATACAAAGCGATGTGTCAAAGTTATTCCATTATTTCGTGAAACAACGCTTGGTTTTGATTTGACGATAGTTAGCGTCATTTTTGACGTTTACCCGCGCGTAAAGTGGACGTCAAACAACCCGCCCTTAAAAATAGAAGTGTCGTGTGTTACCTCTGAAGCAGGCGCGCGATGGGCGCCACGGCGGCGGGCTGGCGGGCGGCGCGCGCGGCCAGCCACGCGGGCCACGCCGCCAGCCCCAGCTCGGCGCGCGCGCACGCCACGCACGCCATGCCCACGTCCACGCACTCCACCACCTTCAGGCGCACGTCTGCAGGGGGAACTCACATTATTACAAAGAAAAAACATTGAGATGGGTCGGTAAAGCTTGGATTTTCTAACAAAACAGTGTATAGCCGACAAAATGGCGGCCGTCATGAAATGAATAAAATGACGACGGGGTTTGACTTCATTGTGTCAAAAAACATATGGCCGGTCGTAATTTCGAGGCCGCTTTATGACGGCACCGCTTTCTTAAGAAACCTAAGCTTTAGAGCTACTTTTACCCTTGTATATACAAAAAACGTTGTAAAGACTACGAAATTTTTAATGAATACTGGACCAACTAAGGCTAGAATTCATAAAAAGTCACAAATAACAAAATGTATATATTTAAAAGAAAATACATTAAAACTTACCAGACAAGGTTAAGTCCAAATAAGCCTCCAGTAGTTTAGCCCCATCCCTCTTGAATCGCCTCACAAACTTCGGATGCCGCGTCGTCAAGTCGCTGTCAGTCACCACATATTGGGCCAACAATGCGGCATACGTCACCGGGGTTGGCGCCAACAACCTCCAACGCACATGTTGGCCCACCATCCATTCTAACTGTCTGAATGTTTTACCACATAATTGGACCCCACTGATTTTGGATAAAATCTTTAAAGTGGGCGCCCGACTGAACTTTTCTTCGCTTTTTGCTGTGGAAAATTTAAATAAGTGTTAGTATTTGAAGGATAATATTACTATTACTATAATAAAGGTAATTTGCTCGGGCAGTTTTTAATTAGTTTCAATAGTATGTAATAGGTCTTTACCTATGAAATTGCCGTTCTGCAGTACTGGCCATTTCAAATCTAAATAATTTTTGTTTGGCTAAGAATTCTAATTTCAAATTAATTTTATTTTGAAAACATGGAATTCTTTTTTCAAAAGAAGTTTTTTGTTTAATGATTAGTGTTACATTTTCATCGCATTTCAATCTTTTTCGTCATCATGGATACGTTAAAAATTCGAGTAATTATGGAATATGAGTACCGTCGTGGCAGCAACGCGGCACAAGCGGCACGCAACATCAACGACGTTTACGGAGCTAACACTACAAACCAACGCACCACCTGTTATTGGTTTGCTCGCTTCCGTTCTGGAAATTTCGACCTGAAAAATGAACCTCGCGGTCGTCCAAAGACTTTGGTCGACAATGACGAATTAAAGGCGATTGTGGAAGCTGATGATACACAATCTACGGCTGAATTAGCAGCAGCTTTCGACGTTAGTGTCAAAACAATATTGGTCCATTTGCGTCAAATTGGCAAGGTAAAAAAGCTTGACAAATGGGTGCCCCACAAACTCAATGATCGCCAGCGCGAAGTACGCGTCGAGGCGTGCCTTGCACTGCACAACAGACACACAAATGAAGGAATTTTGAACCGCATTGTCACCTGCGATGAAAAATGGATTCTGTTTGATAACCGCAAGCGCTCAGCAAGTTGGTTGGATCCTGGTTCAGTACCTAAACAATGCTCTAAAAGAAAACTTACCCCTAGAAAAGTGATGGTCACTGTTTGGTGGTCTAGCGCCGGTGTGATTCATCACAGCTTCTTACCAAACGGGGTGAGCATTACTGCAGATGTGTACTGTGAAGAACTGAACACAATGATGGAGAAGCTGGCACATCTCCAACCAGCATTGGTCAATCGCTCGTCTCCGATGCTCCTGCACGACAACGCGCGACCTCATACTGCACAGCAGACGGTCTCCAAGTTGCAAGAACTGGGGTTGGAAGCTCTCCGTCATCCGCCCTACTCACCAGACCTTGCGCCTACAGACTACTACTTTTTCCAGAATTTGGATAACTTCTTGGCGGGAAAAAAAATCAATACCCGAGAGGCAGTACAAAATGCCTTTGAAGAATTTGTTGCCTCCCGTCCAGCTGATTTCTTTAAGAAGGACATCAATAAACTGCCACTGCGTTGGCAAAGATGCATTGATTGCATGGGTGATTACTTCGATTAATACAAATAAAAAATACATGAAAAAAATTCGTTTCAATTTTTCCATACAATACGGCAATTTCATAGGTAAAGACCTAATATTTTTCCCACTTGGTCTATAAGAATGATGTATGTTCCTGTCACTGTTATTTACTTATCAAGTACTTAGTGGTATCCGAATTTGTGTGGGGTAGGTACCACATGTAAAAAGTGAAAAATAAAAACTTTTTACAAAAAATAAAACCGAATTCCGGTTTTTTTTTTAAATTTGTAAAATGTTCGCAATAGTCCAATTTGGATTGGAAAGGAATCCCGTATTTTTTTTAAATTCGGGAACAACTTAGCGTCGTTTTTTCTTGGATTTTTGTCAAATTTATCGATATTTGGACAGTTTATGTTATCATAAAATTCAAAATACAGACAGTCGCGGGCAAAAGCAAGTATAAAATAAATAAAATACATGGTGTTTCATTTGAGACCTCAGTAATCGTTACAGTATTTACCTATTATAATAATTATTATGTTTACCTACAACAGCTGAGTTTCTAATATCAGAATGTTTTATTTGCATATTATCCTATTCTAATAGATACCTGCTAAACTCAAGCAAGCCAGAGCAACGTGTGTCAGTCGATCCGCCCTCAGTCTATGCGCATCCATAAACAAGTCTAATTGAGCGACCGCCGAGTGTAAGGTTGCGATGCATAGTCCCAACTTCTTGGTGACGTCACGGAGCTGCTGCACTAAGGCGCCACGAAATTCCAACTGGAAAGTAGAAAAAGAATCTTTAAAAAAATGTTTTACTTACTGCTGAAGGTCAAAATATTAAAATTCTGTAGAACAATGGTATGGCACAGACGTATATGTATGACGCAGGTTTGAATCCTTAAAAACACGTCATTGTGGTAATTTCTTTCATTACAACTGTTTTAAAAACGGTAAAAAATAATGGTCAAATAAACGTATTAATGCCACCATTTTTCCAGTGCTAGCGAGAGACGGAGCTATACAAGGCCGCTAGCACCAACCTTTTTTCGCAGTGGAATAATGATGGCATTAATACTTCATAGTCAGCCCCTCAGGTGACAGTTATTATAGTTCAATATCAGTTTTGAACTTTTTAGTTATAGTCGGGATTTTCATCCTTATAGTTTTGATTGACGTCTAAAATCCACCATTTTGATTTTATAAAAAATCCAAACCTATCCGAGTCGGTGGACACCTCGTGTATTTAACTCCATCTAGCCGTTACGATGCTTCGAGGGTATTGCAAATACAAAGACATGCATTTAAAACATAACCTTGTCTTTGCTGTCGCACAGTCGGGTAAAAACCGAAATACATGACTGTAACTGCCACCAGCCCGCTCTGTGTTCGCGTATGGCCCACTCTCTTGCAGAGTAGAAGGCTGAGTCCCAGCAGTGGGAACATCATCATCTGCCTGCCTAGCCTTTTCCCAACTATGTTGGGGTAGGCTTCCAGTCTAACCGGATGCAGCTGAAAACCAGTATTTTACATGGAGCGACTGCCTATCTGAACTCCACAATCCAGTAACTGGGTAATACGATACGCCTTGGTAAGACTGATTGTCAGACTTTCGGGCTTCTGACGACCCGTAACTACTCTCAAAGATCAACAAATGACAGCCGGGACTCGATATGTAAAGATGGTCACCCATCCACGGACCAAACCCGGCAAGCGTAGCTTAACCTGATGGATCGACCCGTGCGGCTGTTATTACGTAGCCACGTACTCCGAACTCGGAACATAGGCTGATTATGTTATATCAGCTGCTCGGGTACGAAGTACGTACCCACGACTCCGTTGCGCCTGAGCCATTACTGCTCCCAAAAAATCAGATAAGTATTATAGAAAATATAACAATAAGCCATTTTCCTGATTAATCAGTCAACGAACTCAGATTATAATTATGAGAGTAAGTAAACTCGCTAGTAGGTAAAGGCTATAAATGACATCATTTAGCACATTGTGTTACTGTTTCAGGTTACTAAACCACGGTTTACTTACGTGACACTTCAGACATAATGGGAGTAGGCTATTTCGTTACGTTAATCTCCCTATGTAATTACAGCCTTATATTTGGGGCGTTCTTTTCTTTTGATAAATATTTCTTGGAAAGTCGAATTAATTGTTTGGTACGTACCTAAGTACGCACGACGACTAACAAGCTATGCTTTTTAAGTAAAAATAAATAAATTAAAAAAAACACTAAGGCCGTTTGTCCACCGCACCGTGAACGGGACGAGAACGAGATGACAACGAAGTAGCGACAGTATAATCTTCATAGCCGCGTAATCTCGTTTCTCGTTGTTGTCGTATATGAAGTTTCGCTAATTAATTCAAAAAGACTATTTCATCATCATTATGATGATATCATCATCAGCATTATCATTTCAGCCGAAAGACGTCCACTGCTGGACAGAGGCCTCCCCCAAGCAGGGTTGGATGTAAAAGTGTGGAGGCCCTATTTTTTTTTTAGGGGTTGGTTAATCGTCCTATGCCCTGGCGCCCTGCCGCTGGAGCTGGAGCCCTGGCGCTGGAGGCCCTAGGCCAACTAATAAGTGTAAGCCCCGAAAATTATATGGAATACACGAAAAAAAAAAAGATCAGTTCTCAACACCATCTGCCTAGCCTTTTCCCGACTATCCTGATAAGTATTACTTACTTACAATTATTTTTTCAAAAAGATCAAATCTGTCAGTTACATTTATTCTTTTCTATAGAAACTACCTGAAACCAGTTTGGCGTTATTAAGATGGGTACAAATTGTATTATTATGTACTTGTCCCCTTATTTTTGGTACCCACCCTAGCAAAGATTCATTTCTTTGTAGGAAAGCAGCAGCTGGCTTAGAATGTATTGTCGTTGTAGTGTAAAAACTCCTTTACAATTTCTTGACGAGAGAGCCAGAAAGCCATTTTTTTTGCTTATGGAGACATTGAAGTTATACGAACAATGTTGGCACCTAAGGGGACACAAGTTTATGTGTTCATATGTTGCAATACCTACCTACTTTTAAAATCCATGCAATAGGAGTCATAGCAAGCGACTTTAAACTCTACTACCTATAGCGTAAAAGTGAATGTGCCTAGTAGCAGTATGGAATGTTTTGCATGATGAAATACGTCGATTGAGCAAAACATAGTCGATATGAATCATGTAATTACATTCAATAAAGTTAAGTAACCACTCAACGGTAATAATCCTTCTTTGATATATTTTCATCAATATCGATGTTATTTCATCATTTGTTTTGTTGTTACATTGTGAATAAATAAATAATAAAATTACCAATGACGCATCGCATAATAAAAGGCACAAGAAAATTGTGAAAACACAAACAAAATGCATAAATGCTTAGATTGATAGAGTTAGTTAGATTATAAATTGGTGGATCTTTTAAGTGAATTACACCTGTGGGTAGGTACTCTATTATATTGTAAAAACTGATCCAAGAGTCCCTTTGTGATGAAACGGGTTTTAAGATTTTGTATGGATCTCCATTTCTATTATTTTTTTGATAATAAGGGTTTTAACATTTTGTATTAGTTAGACTATGGATTCCATTGAAATCCTAACTAATATTATAAATGCGAAAATGATTTTGTTTGTTCGTTACGCTTTCACGCTAAAACGGCTGAACGGATTTGGATGAAATTTCGCACATTTTATACAGGAAGTACGTACCCGTGGGACAATTTCGAACCACCACGCGGTAGAAGGTGCTGGCAAAGGCTAGTTTTCAATTTAATAGAAAAACATGGAATGTTCTAAGACAATCAGAGTCATTGATGTTGATCTATTTGGAAACGTTTGCACAGGTTTCACTCTCAATGGCAAACAAAACAATACAATGATTTTGTATTGTAGAACAAAAATAATCTATCGATTAAAACACAGGTATGATTAAGTCACTCATACAGTACCTAATAATAACCCAGCTGGAAAGAACAGAACAAGGTCACATTCATTAAGTACTATTCAGTAAAACATAGTAAGTATCGATTTTAGCCCTGCCTATGTTTTGATACCTTATAATATTTGTTTATTGAGTAGCGATAGGCGGCGCAACCCTTGTGGTGCCCGCGATATCGCGCCAGTCTGGACGGGCCTTTAAGCCGGCCATACACGCTACGGTCTACCGTACAGGCTATCTGTACTGGTGTGCCTGCACAGGCCGACCGACATGTCATATGTTCCAAGAACTGCACAGGTCTGGTCCAATACACGCCCCGGTCTAGCTGGGCAGGCCTACCTGCATAGGTAAACCTCTCCGGTAGACCGTAGCGTGTATGGCCGGCTTTAGGTTAGGTGTACTTGTACTACTTACACACATGTTCGATGATTCGGCAAAATATATCTACATTCAATTAATTTCGAATCATGCCAACTCGAACATGTGTGTTGCCCCCTAATGTTCTCTATACATATGCTGCTAGTCTGTTACCGTGCTTGAAAAACCACGCAGATTCGAAAATGGGGTACCTACCCTATTCCATTGGTGAACCGAGAACCACATTTTTGATTTAAGTACGTGATTTACTTTTAATTCGTAATTACAAGATTCATACGTGATTTTCTCTGCCTGGCCTGGTCTGGAGAAATTGTCAACGCGAGCAAAGCTACTCAGGTAGACATATTGCAAGTATAATGACCGCGTAAATTCTTTACCTACCACTGTTTGAATGTCATTAGATCTATTTCTTGTCTGTGTGACAGATGGAGATGGACATTATCAATCTTAGTAATGTTTCAATAGATTAGGAATTGTTATCAAAAGTGGTAACTTTTAATATTATTTATATTGATGCATTAATCACAATTTGTTTACAATAACATTTAAGTGCACACCTATCTTGTGTTTGAGTTCCTGATAAATAATCAAAGCATTATCAGTATAATCTGAATACTGATTATATCAAGTGCTCATCATGGAATTTCTATAAGTAATGCAATAAATAATAAATTATGCAATATAATAAAGTGTCAATGTTTGCTATCATAATTATAAGTTATAACTATTATTGTGAAAAATTTATTACTGCTTAGCTTTTTCGGATGTGCCTAAAATTCATGATGATGTATTGATATAAAGCTATTTCAACAGTAAAGGAGCTTTCAAATTGTATTTCATTTAAAAAGTATAAATATGTTCACTATGTTCAGTAATAAAAATATATAAAGATCATCATCATCATCATCATAATCAGCCTATAATGTTCCCACTGCTGGGACACAGGCCTCCTCTCTGTGAGAGGGAGTGGGCCGTAATCCACCATGTGGGCCCAGAAGATTTAAAGATCAATCAATCTGCCTAGCCTTTTCCCAACTATGTTGGGGTCGGCTTCCAGTCTAACCGGATGCAGCTGAATACCAGTATTTTACATGGAGCGACTGCCTATCTGACCTCCACAACCCACTAACTGGGTAATACGATACCCCTTGGTTAGACTGGTTGTCAGACTTTCGTGCTTCTGACGACTCGTAACGACTGTCAAAGATCCACAAATGACAGCCGGGACCAACGGCTTAACGTGCTTTCCGAGGCACGGAGGAGTCTCGATATGTGAAAATGGTCACCCATCCACGGACCAACCCCGGCAAGCGTAGCTTAACCTGATGGATCGACCCGAGCGGCTGTTATTACTTAGCCACGAGCTCCTCAGAAGATTTAAAGATATAAGAACATAATTATATTGTCAAAGAAGCTACTGGTAAACCTTTATTAATAAAATAGTCTCACCTGTGGTGATTGCAGGTGGATGGTGGGTTTGTCGGCTTCCTGTTCCAATAGGTTCTTCCAAATTTCTTCCTTGTACTCACAGTGGTACTCTTCATCTTGGTCTGTGAGAGACTGCAAAGAAAAAAAATGCTGTAAGATTTAAGGTGAAAACCTGTTAGGAGGATTATTAGCATTTATGTGGTGGTGCCACACTGAAGAGAGCAGGTCACTAGTGAAGAATAAATAATTATGACAATTTTTTCATGCCCAATGAGTTCTTCCTTTATTTATTTTTTCCATTGTGTACTTGTACTTGTACATTATTGATATATTTTAGTGTTAGTGTTAGCTTGAATAATATTGTAATTAAGGTTTATAACTGAATAAATAGATAAACAAGTTATTCTTATTAATAACAAAAATTAAAAAATATATGACATCTTTTCTATAAGTACAAAACCTGTCAAACCACAATAATTCCTCAGACAAAGTTATCTGACTATTGAAAAATCAGTATGATATTAAACTTGATACATCATTTTGTGTTGGGTGCACAGATTGTACAGTCATGGGTAATGGCAGCCTGCCAGGCTACCAAAAAAAAATTCGATATAATATGAGTCATATTTCTTTGTCTTTTGAAAACCATGGAAAGGAATTATTTCAAATATTGCTGAAGACTAAGGTGGCAGCAATAAGTTCCACAGCTAGGTTTCCATCCAGGAATAAACCCGAGGAGGTTAGGCTTATTTCCAGGTTGAAACCTAACAGCAGCTGGGAATTGGCTGTTGGTCCCGGCTGTCATTCATAGATCTTTGACAGTTGTTTCGGGTCGTCAGAAGCCCGAAAGTCTGACAACCAGTCTTACCCAGGGGTATTGTATTGCCCAGTTACTGAGTTGTGGAGGTCAGATAGGCAGTTGCTCCATGTAAAATACTGGTATTCAGCTGCATCCGGTTAGACTGGAAGCCAACCCCAACACAGTTGGGAAAAGGCTAGGCAGATTCATTGGTATGAACAGCTGCCCTAATTTTTTTATTAAAATAAAAAAATTACAGAAATGATGTAACATTATGAAAACCACAGAACCTTTGCTAATTTGTGGTGTGTAGTTAGATATGCTGGCCACAAAATAATAAATTGTAATGTTTTCCTTATTAATCGTGTGGTTCATATTTAGGGAACTACCAATCATCACAATAAGTAATTAGTAAAAAACTGGGTGAGAGTGATGAAAAAATTAGATTTTTTTGCATTGTAATTTATGTTTTTAAGTTTATATCTACTAAAATTTAACTAATATTTCTGAGGGTAACAGCATTATTTTTAATTAATAAATAATAAAACACTAGGAGAGAACTTGAGATTCATTTAATTTTTTTAACTCAATTTCAAGATCAAGACCAAATGTTTCGTAAAAACAGCTGTTTTATGTCATCATATGGGTACACATTGCAGTGAGCTTGCATCACCTGTGCAAAACATTCATGTTTTCACCTATAACTAAGCAATTTCACCATGAGCATGGTGAAAAGAACTGTAAAACATTTTTTTACAAGTACATTTTTTTGTAAGTATCGATTATTGACATCTTTATTTGGTCATGAAAAATGATCTGATTTAGGGATATTGAATCTCATGCAAAAATGATGACATGCTTGCATAATTGCGACACGCAAGTTTCAGAAGTCTTACCTACAGTGCGGCATTAAACTTGATACTGTTTTATTTAATATTTGTAGTATAAAAAAGATTTTACAACGCATGGTATGCCCTTACATTGGTTTCGAACTTTTCTTCCGTTCTTTCAAACTTCACGCCGTTGTCCTGGGAGCCCCGACTCCTTCCGCTGTACAAGTTCAGTTTTGAGATGTTCAATGACTCCATTTCTACTTTTAATTACAGCCAAGAACTTTAAATTCTATGTAGAAAATTAACACGTCGACCGATTATGACGTGAACCACGTGGAAACAAGTGTCAAATAATGAAGCCGAAAAATGCAACAAAAGAAATTCTGTTGTAAAAATAAAATGTCCCACACGCAAGCATAACTCTTCCCATTCAAGTAAAACACTAAAACACCCAATAAATATCACAAAAAACTGTATTTTAATTTAATTCCGTCACATGGCACTGCGAGCCCTTTCGTAGCATTTTTGACAAATAGAATTAATTAAAAATGCATAGTGCCGTGCGTGAGCAAAAATATTTTCGTTCGAAAACGAGTTTCAAATTGGTGGCGCGCTCCGTAGACATAAACAAAGTAGCGTAAATTTCCATAGACAAAAAATCGACTAAGAACGACTCTACCATTACAATAAACCGGTAAACCAAAACTTGATGATGAATCAAATAAAATATTCTGGTCTTAATAACAATCTCTAATGATTAATAATATTTATAGGGCAAAGTAAAATGATTTTTGAAAATTATTAGATGCTACTAAAAAATGATCGGTATTCCTCTGCCCATATATGGTAATATCAATGAGCGACAATCCTGCCAACATTGCCAAAAAATATTATTATACGTCATTTTTTTGGTAGGCTATGGGACATAGCGGCTGACTGTGTTTCTCTAAAAATAATTAAAAGTACTAAGTGACCAATAGTTTTAGCATTATCAATTTAGTGATTAGTTAGCAAAGAGTGTTTATAAAATGTCTTATTCTCACAGTAAGTTCTAATTTGATTCTATTACGGGGCAGCATGGTTGTTGTAACTAGCGGGTGAAACATGATGATAAATCTATCTGTGTATGAAAATATTTGTGATCAGTGGTTTTACAGTGTGGTTTTGTGTCCGCAGAATATACTTGGGCGGCTTTACCGAGGACCCAGAGAGGTACACCGTTAGTTTTAGGCGGTGATCCGAAGGGCAGAAACTTCCTGTATACTAATGGCAATTCCGTTATCATACGAGATATTGAGAACCCTGCGATCGCGGATACATACACGGAGCATTCTTGCCAAGTGAATGTCGCGAAATACTCACCGAGTGGATTCTACATTTCTTCAGGAGGTAAGGTTATGCATTCCTTTATTTAATGATTTTGTATTTAGGATGCGAAACTTGTTGCTTTGAATTGCCTTATTTTTTATAGATAAGGGCATAGGAAAAGGAATACTCTTCCTCATCCTATTCAAATCATGTATGAATTACGTAAATACTCATTAGTCATAAACTTATAACTCATATTGTTTTGTGATACACACATCGTATTTCTAGCGTACATGTAGCTACACATTTGGGACAGTTTTCCTCAATAATCATCTTGTTTGTTATTAATTAAAACCTGCTATATAATATCAGTAATTTTCTAACAACCCTGCATCTCAGTTACTGAACACAGACAAATATTTTATGAAGTTCAGTGACACCTTGCAAAATAGTATTATGAATTTCTACAAAAAATTATACACACTTTCACTTTAATCTTTACAGTTGTTAAGTTTTACAACTTAAAACTATATTTATCAAATTCATAACTTTCTCTTATTCAGTCAGGTTTAGGCATTTCATTATACAAATGAGTTCTAATTTATATGACTTTATATAACTATCTTGTAGAAGTAAGTATGGTGCTTATGTCTAGTTTAAAGAAAAATAAATTGATGGACTTCCCTACGAGTCAAGGGCATCTGCAAATTACAGGGGTCCTGGGTTCGATTCCCAGAGTGGACATTATGTTATCAATTAGGAATTTTGAATGAACTGACCCTCTATTACTTGGGACTTAAACATAACAGTTCTAATTAAGGTGTACTAGGTAATACAGGCTGGTATCCGCAACTCCACATCAAAGTGTGTATTTTGCGTATGTTTTAGGTGTACTAATTCGGCTTCCTGTACATGACGCTGGAGCCGCACCAGCCCTGGACCGTATGTTTGTGTATATTAATGAATATCGCCCATACGCCACACCAACACTACATAGGTTTTACATTTTCATAGTGAGAGGTTCTGAAATTTTTCATCTTATGGTCTGGTGCTGGTGCGTTTCCAGTGTGGCTCTGACATCATCATCAAGAAACCTTACACCTCTGGTATAACAGACATGATGTTATTTAAAAACTTTTCTAATACAATTCTTAGTCACTACCTACTTAAATTGAAGCCTTATTTTGGGACTGAAAACTAATACTATTCTCTGACTTAGTATAGGATTGCTGCTAATCCTATTAAGATTAAATAGAGTCTGTCAGCATTCACACATTCTCACTTTCCAGCATGCCTGAAAATACTTACTATCTGTCCATAGATGGACCAAATTTAGCCAAAAAATGCAATAATTTTATTATGTGGTTTCAAATGCCACAGAATTAAATCAATATTATTTATGTAACTGATAGTGACTCATTATTTACAATGCCTTTGATATTTATCTTGTATGTGGCATGTATATGATTCATTGTATATTTGTATCACATACTGATAAAAGCACTCCCAATGGAAAATATTTCAACACAGAACTTTTTACCTTGTGGGGAAATCCTCATGCAAGGGGTGTAATTGGCACATCTGATAACTCCACACAATATAAAAAAACCGGCCAAGTGCGAGTCGGATTCGCGCACGAAGGGTTCCGTACCGTCATCATCTGCCTAGCCTTTTCCCAACTATGTTGGGGTCGGCTTCCAGTCTAACCGGATGCAGCTGAATACCAGTATTTTATACCGTACCATCCATAATAATATTATAAATTCGAAAGTAACTCTGTCTGTCTGTATGTTACCTTTGCACGCCTCAACGACTGAACGCATTTCGATAAAATTTGGCATGGAGATAGATGGCATCCCGGGGAAGGACTTAGGCTACTTGTTATCGACATACCACACGGGCGAAGCCTCGGGCTGAAGCTAGTTATCTATAAAAACGGCAAAAAAATAACGTTTGTTGTATGGGAGCCCCCTTAAATATTTATTTTATTCTGTTTTTTAGTATTTTTCGTTATAGCGGCAACAGAAATACATCATCTGTGAAAATTTCAACTGTCTAGCTATCAGGGTTCATGAGATACAGTCTGGTGACAGACGGACAGACAGACAGCTGAGTCTACTAATAGCGTACCGTTTTACCCTTTGGGTACGGAACCCTAAAAAATAAACAAAAAACCTTGGTACGAGTCCCAGGTATGAGTCCTAGGTACCGCACCACTTCGTGAAATATAAGCGCGATGTTATGTTGAAACAATAGAACAATTTCGCAAGAAATTTGTTCTCGACAGCCACTTATCACCCAGTTTCGAACCAATAATAATTTTACGATCAACTACTGTAGCACAAGAATTCAAGAACTGTTCGTCAAACAAACGAATCATAGCTGCCAAAATCCGTAATGCTGGGGCTACACTTCGCGTTATCGAGAACTTTTCTTCGTGCACTCTCTGTTGCTCAGCGAGTCATCGAGGGGTGTGCGAGAGAGAACGCACGAAGAAAAGTTCGCGATAACGCGAAGTGTAGCTCCAGCATAAC
The DNA here is from genome assembly GCA_947363905.1 of Lithophane semibrunnea. Taxonomy (NCBI): domain Eukaryota; kingdom Metazoa; phylum Arthropoda; class Insecta; order Lepidoptera; family Noctuidae; genus Lithophane; species Lithophane semibrunnea. The sequence continues at coordinate 2,777,127 of OX376207.1, read as the reverse complement.
GATTCGTTGACTAACAACCGAGTCATTAGATAATAAACAAATTGTCTGATGTAAAAATATCAGTAAGGTGAAAGAACTGCCGATTGTGTATTTTTTTGTGGTAATCATGATCCAAATTGTTGCCAAAGTTTTCAGCTCAATTTTCTCTTTGATTGACTTTAATATTTTTTACAGACTTTTTTATTTAACGGTTGTGTAATAGCGTCTTTAGTAACTCTTTTGTTGTAGTTTTACCGTTTTTAAATCGGTTTATTTCATGGACGGATGACTGCCACTGGCTACTGGATATGTAAGAAATGTCTTTCCAATCTTTTAGTTTAGCTAGCTAAAGGTCACCTCGAATACATTGCCCTTTTGCGATACGGCATAGTGCATTGAATTGTTGCAGAACCACAGAATAGTACCTACAGAAAGCGCACTCCGCATTTTAGGTATTAAGGGCGCACCCTACCTCAGATTTTATCCCGCTCGCATCATACGACTCGCGACCTGAGTGAGAACGAGACGGAGTGGGGCGCTAGCGGCTCTAAAGCGTCGAAAAGTTTAGGTAATTGCATTTTACGGTGAAAATAATGGTAATTAAAAAAAAATGACACACCTGCTTTATAGTTAGTTCAGTTATCATGCAAAGTTTCATGATCTAATTTGAAGTATTTTTTGAATACCAGTGGTTTATAATTCTGTGCAGAGGTAACTTTGGAATTTTTTCTATTCGGCATAACAGAGGATCATGCTAAGCAATTTGTGATTGGGTGCACCCTTAGCTACAACGCTGCGGGCTCGTATTGTCGGGCCAATTCAGTGAGCGTAACGTAGTCAGAAGATTTATAAGAGTTACGCGATTTAATAGAGGCAACTTCTAGGTGAATATAACTGTAGGTAGTGCTGTGCGACCTGAATTTGCACTTTATTTTGTCTTAGCAAGAGTAGTTTTTTATTTAAATGATTTTGCGGAGTGAATCTTCTGTACTATTCTGTGGCAGAACTCAAACTCAAAGCATTTATTTCAAATAAACCATTTTACAGGCACTTCTGAATTGTCAATGAATCGGTCAGTTAGAAAGTTGAAGCTAGTTGCCCATTCTAAAACGTTGACTCTCGAGAAGAACGGGCAAGAAACTCCAAGGACAATCTTTTATATCAAGATATTACAAAATTGCTTATTTTCCCTGGTGAACATTATCCAATACATTATTATGTAGCTAATATAAATTTTGGCATCTTGATAAAATCTTTGAAAATGGCCTACGATTAAAATCGATTCAGGTTTGCGATTATATCAATGCAAAGCGGATTTATAACGGAAAATTGCAGCGGCATGACGACTACTTAGATAGATCGTGGAATGTACTAGATAAGTCTGTAAATGCATAGACGACGACGATGTGGTACGTTCTCCTTTACACAGTCGGCCTCTCTGCAATTTCATTGCGAAATTGCTGATGGAATTCCTGCATAAAGTCGACGCTTGAGTTCAGCAGTGCTGAAAGGATAAAAAAATAACATCACGCCTGTATTCCCCAAAGGGTTAGGCAGAGGTGTACCTATAGTACACCCACATTTCGCCAGTTATGTTTAAGTCCTACCCTGTAAACGCGAGCCTGTTGGCATTGACCGGGCATCATCCAGACTCTGGGCTGCTACTGAGAAATTCCAGATGGAAAAACTCTATAACACCTTGCTCGAACAAGGCATCGAACCCAGGACCTCATGCTTCCTGGCAGGGTTGCGGGAAAGTCCGAAAGGGATACCGGGACCTTGGCAACAGGCAACTGAAGGAACACGGGTGGGTTTAGTCAGTAAAAGTCCGACACGCCCTTCTGCTCCGCCCAGAGCGGAAGAAGTCATTAATTAATGATTACCCAACCAAAAAAAAAAGGACCTCATGCTCAGCAGTAGCGCTTGATTTGAAATTATCCTTATCTCTTTGGCTGGATTCAGTTACAATCCAAAGTAGTAAACCCGACTGAAGCAGTTTTCTTTATTAAAAAATAATTATCCTGAATTAGCCTGCTAAATTCCATGGATAATCAGCTTATAATGTCCCCACTGCCTGCTGAGACACAGATCTGTTCTTTCTGTTAGAGGGAGTGGGCCATTAATCCACCACGCGGGCCCAGTATGGGTTGGTGGATGTCACCATTTGGTTCTAGGACATGCCGGTTACGATGTTTTCCTTCACCGTTTTGAGAGCAGAGGTGATGAAATGATTTTAATTAACACAAAGTGCCTGTTTGGGGTTCAACCCACAACCTTCAACTCGTATATATATATAAGTCACTCCATTCCATCAGACGGAATAGAATGAGGACTGATGTTTCTGTCGGTCTAGCTTTAAACAGTTCAACCACAAAAAGAGGTGACAATTCGCAGAACACCACTGCAGCAATTTAGTGGCTTGAGAAACCTATCGTCAATTTGAAAAAGAAATCTCTAAAACCAAAACTGACTTCTAATGAACGAAGGCCGATATAACGATATTAAAAGAAAATAATGAAACACCAATAAAACTCATACTTTTTATGTAATACTTATCCAAAACCTGTAGGTCGTATGCCATCACCAGTATTACCAAAACATTCGTAACTAAAACATTTATTATGATTTCTCGTGTATAATAGCGCTCATTGGCGCCCAGCCAGCCGGCTAGCGGATCACTCCAGAATTAAACTTCGAAACTGCGTTCGCGTTGTATTTACTAAGATCTGAATTTCTACATTATGTTGACACTTTATAAGATATTCTCTGCTAATATTATCTACCGGAAGATGTCCTGATTTCACGCCAAATACCGATGCACTTATGTAGGACGGAGCTTTGAATTTGAGTAATACTGCACTTATTGCTTTTGCAACTGAAACTTATTGAATCTGAATCTGTATTGTAGACTCTTTGAAAATAGCCCTCGTATCCAAACGCCATAATATCATACCATTTCAGTAACTACAGTACACAACGAACCCAACGAGTCGTTTTAAAAAGCGAAATGGAACAGGCAATCAAAGAAATCGAAGAAAAGGTCCCAGGACTTTTATCGTGGGTTGTTGTCTCGTGTCCCGAGACTTTGAGTGTGTTGAGACTTCCCAAACCCTAGCCAGCATATTATTATACCTTGCTAGTTATCTTTAAGCCCTATCTAAAGGGGGCGAGCCTATCGCTGTTGACCGGGTACAGAAATAAATACAGAATCGCGTTTGACAATCTGGGCCCGTCCTACGTACGATAAAGATTTCTCGTCAATCCGATTACTTTTGTTTAATACATCGATGCACGCAATTTGGCGTGCGATACGATCGTAAAGACGCGCGGTTCACCTACATACACATGTAAATGCCGAGGCGGTTTTCTTATGGTCATGGGTATCATTTAAATACGAATATGGCATTAAATCCTTGTATTAAGGTAAAATGTCTTGAAATAAAATGTAAGCTGTGAGTGAAATTACATAATTCTGAAGTAATCCTGCGATGTCTGTTCATGCAGAGACGCTTCTTAAATGTTCGCCTTTTTTGGTCTAGTAGTTGCTACTGCTGAGCGTGAATGTGGATGTAGGCAGATGGATACCTATAGGGTATCCATCTGCCTACTCCCCCGGGACTGGACTGGCGTGATATTATGTTATTTTTCAAACAAATTCAGAAAAGGATTGACATTTTCGGAAATTGTGGCGTTGCTACCAAACTGCGATGGTCCACACACACAAATCTAGGCGTCCAGGAAAGTCCTTCCCAGCTTCGGCCATCTGGAATTCCGGACCCTGATCTTGCTCTGGCTCTGTTAGGGGTATAAGCCGATTTATTTACAAATATATTTATCAATGTTTTACTATCTCGATAATGCGGATTTGCGGATAATATAAATTTCTCAGTAGTTCAGCAATTAATCAATGACTCGCTCCGTCCCTCTTTGTTTGGTGCTTATAATGTGCTATTATATCAGATAACAAAGTATTAACATTTGTCGATAATGTTTGGTTTTGACATTGAAATTGAAAGTGTAGCAGCAAAAAAACGAAAAAATTTGCTACATCCAAAATAACGTAATCATTAAGAGGTTATGAGGATACTATGTTTAATCTGATAGAAATCCTAATTTCGTTTATTTCTGACTGGCCCCAGGCCCATTTCTTGGCTGGCTTCAGAGCCATTTCTTGGCTAGCCCCAGAGGCCAGAAGCCCAGAAAGCCCCACTTCTCATACCAATATCACGGCCACGACTTACATGTTCCATAAATGCCATCTTTATATCAACTTGGTGACCTCCACTGCTGGAAAAAGGCCTCTCCTGTAGATTTTCACACGACTTTCAATAAGTCGTCTGTCATCTCGCCCGTATTCCCCGAAGGGTTAGGCCGTCTATTCCTTTATTTTATTAACATTTTTGACATTGTATCAAAATGTCTCACACTAGGCCTAGTTACTATTTTTTTTTTATAGTACATTTGAACCCTGCATTCGAAACTTAAACCATTCCATCCAACTACATTCCATTCTAAACTCAAAATTTTAAAACTATTCTATTTTAGACGCATCTGGCAAGATTCGCATCTGGGATACGGTGAATAAGGAACACATCCTCAAGAATGAGTTCCAGCCAATCGGAGGCCCGATCAAGGACATCGCCTGGAGTGCTGATAACCAACGTATGGTCGCCGTTGGTGAAGGCCGAGAGAGGTATATCTTTTCCGATAAGAAACCTTAATAGCTATGTGTATAGTGCAGTTTTCATTGCAGCTAAGTTTGTCAGTCTGAGATAGTATATTTGTTGAGTAGACATTTGTGAAATCATCAATCTGAAAACTGACCTCCGATCGTGAAACATGGCGGTTGGTAGTCCAAGGTTTCTAACTACCATTTTGTCACAGTTCAAGGTTACTCGCATCACACCGGAAATTCAAAACGTGTTACATATTATATTGTTATATACAGGATGTATCAGAAATGTGTGGTCCTAGGGTTGTCGTATAAACCATCCAACTATACAACTTGCTCCATGGGATCAACATCCAAAGCTTCAATACCTACCTAACCTGAAGGACAGCTGACTATTTTATATGACCATACATTTCTGATACCCGCTGTATATATAAATTGATGCACTGATTACCTCTGAACCGTTTCGATTCGGTGAGCACTAACAAGTTTTTAATAGTATTATCTACACGAGCGTGTTGCAGATTTTTTGATAAAAATTGCGTTTTATGACATCATCTTGTAAAAATAGAAATGACAGTCCAAAAATGGACACTGACATACAGGGCTTTTTTAATTAATTGGTGAAACTTATTGTATTATTTTTGTTGATTTATGATATTTCCATAACCTGTGAAATTTTGCTAATTAATTTAAAAAGTCCATTTTTAAATTAATTGGCAAAATTTACATGGATGGTGTGATAACGTATTGGGATACGTTGCACAAACAACATGTAATGTATTATACTTTTGTAAAGTGTTTATTTTTTATGTACGGTATGCATTTTTATTTCTGTTTTTTTCAAAATAATGTTTCTCAGTACCAGCCCAGAGTCCGAATTTGTCCGGTTGATGGCATGGGACTTAATAACTGGCGAAATGTGGGTGTACTATCGGTATACCTCAGCCGAGATGGCTCCCCTTCGAAGATTGCTGGAGTGATGGTTATGTTATATCTTTCCTTGTCTTTCCAGATTCGGCCACGTATTCATGTCTGAAACGGGCACGTCAGTCGGTGAAATCAGTGGCCAGTCGAAACCTATCAACTCGGTCGACTTCAAGCCGTCGAGACCTTTCCGTATCGTCACGGCGTCTGAAGACAACACCCTTGCCGTGTTCGAAGGTCCCCCCTTTAAGTTTAAGTGTACTAAGCAGGTAATGTAAACTATTTAATATCTAATTGTTAATAATAAATTAAATATTCCGATGAATATTAAACTACTAAAGGGATGAATGAGAGGCTACTACATGCATTTGAGACGAAAATATTAAAATGTACATTTGTTGTAAATATAGGTATAAGTAACTAGCTGATGCCCGCGTGGATGTCGGTTATATACTCAAACCTTCCTCGAAAACTACTCTAGCCATTGGTGAGAACACCGTGAATATAGGTGCAGTAGTTTTTTAATTTATCGCGAATAAAATACAATAGACGCTGATATATTTAGTAACCTATTCCGCTTGACTATTCTTCAAGAGTCATAAAAACCCTGTAAGAAATCGACACTTGTTTCACCTCTCAACGAGGCATCCTCGGGATGACGATTGACCAATTGCAAACCAGAACGCGACGTGTTACCACACTGGAGCACGCGCTGGACGCAGAGTGAATCAAATCGCCCGACACCCCCACTTATATAGGATTGCTGCTCGGCGCAGATTGGCTAGGACCGTTATCAGTGCGATAAGCGCGATAAGGGGCGAACAATCGCAACAAAGGCGACCTTGGCGACCCTGAAGCGACCTTGAAGAATAGTCAAGCGGAATAGGTTACTAAATATATCAGCGTCTATTGTATTTTATAATGGATTTCCGCAAAGTCACGCCTGAATCAATTAACTATCTTATCGCGAATAGACAACATACGTGGCGTAGAACAAACAGACGTGGCGGAGGACTTTGGTTTATAATATCTAGTGATAGTAGTGTTTTTGATGGTAACGCCGTTGCAAAACATCTGAAGCCAACGGCAAGACCTACTCTTGCAATTGGTTACTTCTCAGATTTTTTTGTCTCGGCGTTACTGGGAATGTAACAAGAAATGTGTTACTGTGAATGTTGATGACTTGATGTGGCAGAACAAGGAACAATCACATTTGATAATTTGACACAATCCAGGATGGATTGTGTCAAATTGTGTGAAACATGATAGGAAGGAAGTAACCACTGCGATGGCATCAATGAATAATACCTTCGTCAAAACCAAATGAGTAAAAGAAACCTTAAAAGAGTTCTACAAAAAAAAATTCTTTCATTGCGTCCGTAGCTATGTTTGTAACAAACCTCACATTTGCGAAAATGCCTTTATGTAAAAAGTGAGATTTTTGATCTCAACTTTCGGTATATTATTGTATAGCTTACTTAGAATGAATTAATTTTTAGCACATTAATTTTCAAAATTCAATATTTGTAATCCATTGCTAGACGAGAACAACTGTTATGCAGTTTGGCAGATTCTAGTTATGTTATTGTTAATACAGATTTTGGAATAAATAAAAAATATAATTCTACTCTGACTTAGAAAGATTGATATGATTATGTAATCAATCAAATTATTTAATTTATTTACTTATTGCATTTTCACTGTTAAAGAATAATGTTATACTAGCTTCCACCCGCGGCTTCGCCCACGTGGTATGTGGATAAAAAGTACCCTATGTCCTTTCTCAGGCTCTAGACTATCTGTGTACCAAATTTCATTTAAATCGGTTCAGTAGTTTTGGCGTGAAAGCGCGACAGACAGACAGAGTTACTTTCGCATTTATAATATTAGTAGGAATGTTTTAAATTCTATAAACATTGTATTAATATTTGCACACCATGACATACTTATAAGCACAACTCCATGTACCTACTTATAACACCTTGCATGCATTGTATTGTATTTACACACATGTTTGAGCAAATAAAGTTTTCTGAATCTGAATCTAAATGAAACTTGCTTCATATTAAAGACAATAATTTTACCAATTAATTTAATTTTCTCCAGGAGCACACTCGATTCGCTCAGGCCGTCCGCTACAGTCCAGACGGCAGCCTCTTCGCGTCGGCTGGCTTTGACGGCAAGATCTTCTTGTTCGATGGCGCTACCTCGGAACTTAAGGGAGAGGTCAGTATTGTCACTAATAATAATACCAGCCTATTACTGTGCCACTGCAAGGCTGATGCCTCACATACAGAGGAGGCACGAGTATTTATCACAAGGGTTACTCAAGACGGCTTGACGATATCAGACTTATTTTAACTCTAAGTTTGTGGCGGTATCTACATCGTCACATGCGAACTACGCATCAAAATCCTGACGTCACACAAAATCCTGCATTGCGCAATTAGAATTTACTGTGCGATGGACGGATGGACATATATACAAGAACCCGATATCCATCGTTGTGCAGTTGCCCGCGAGACGTCGGGAGGATCCTCCCTTTTCTGTACAGGATGAGTGAACTTTACACCCGAAAGTTCCTCATGCCCCTAAATTGATGACCCCGAATATGAACGTTAACGCAGCCTTCATGCAACTACTCCAGCGTGACGTCATCATTATCACTCCCGCAAGCTTTCGTGAGCCGAGTCACACAGCCAGCCAACACCCACAGTTTCAACTGGTATCCTGACCATGCATGCAGCGAACGCGCATTCCTGGTCATCAACTTCTGGTCAACTTTACACCCTGTTCTTCATACCACTAAAAGTTCAGGTTTCCTTCACCGATGTCAGTAATGCCACTTGCAACTGTTTAGTTGTATTTGAGATATCCTATTTTAATGTAGTGCACTTGTGGCCCAGTGTTAGCGGCCGCGACTTACGAGTTCTAGGTCATCGGTTCAAACCTAGACAGGTGCTTTACTTTGTGTAAATTCTGAATGGTTTAGTGGTTATCGATTTTTTAAGATGCCTAACCGAACAGACAGCTGTGCTGCTGGACAGTTTGTTGCGCCACTTCTTCTTCCCAGCTAAAGCACTAGGAAGTGGTGAAAGGTTTTAGGGGATTGTTTTATTTATTTATTTATTTATTTTATTATTTATGTACACACAGTAAAATACAAAAGATACGACATAATTAAAATATGAGTACAAAGGTACTGCTTATTTCTTAAGAAATTTCTTCCAGCAGACCTGCGAAAGGAGAAACGAAAAAGAAATGTAGACAATAGTGTGTGAGAACAAGAAGAGACTATGAGACTATATTTATGTAATTTTGACGTTCGAAAAGTGCTGATTCTCAGCCTAGTTTGAATAAATGACTTTTGCCTGTGTACTGTTTGTTCGGAACGTTACATTACAACGTTATTTTAATAGATTACTAATTTTTAATTATTTAAGTTGCCACTTACAACTTTGATCATAGTTGCACCTTATGGTAAGATGTGTCTAAAATGGAGCAAATATATATGAGTACACAAATAAAGAGATACTCCCGTACGGAACACGAACTAATTTTTACTTTACATAATTATTTTATACGAATATTTTTGTAAAGTCTGTTAAAAATAAAATCACAAAAATATAAATTTTTACCTAATTTATTTCCAGATCGGCTCCCCGGCCCACAAGGGCGGTGTCTACGGCATCGCATGGTCTCCGGACGGCAAACAACTGCTGTCGTGTTCCGGAGACAAAACCTGCGCTATATGGGACGTAGAGAGCATGCAGCGAACTGTCCTGTTCAATATGGGCACAGCTGTCGAGAACCAGCAGGTATTGTATGCGATTGAATTTTTCTATACACCATCATGATCTCCTTTTCTCGGCTTTCATTGGGGTCGGCTTTCAGTCCAACCGGATGCGGCTGAAAACCATTATTTTCTATCTGACTTTCACTACCCTGTTATCGGGTACACGATACGCCCTGGTAAGAGTGGTCGTCAGGCTTTCAAGCTTCTGACGTCTCGTGATGATTATCAAAAATCTACGAATGGCAGCAGTGACCATCGGCTTAGGGCCGGCGCACATAGGGCGGAGCGCAGCGCAGAGCATTTTTCACTGTCAAACAAATATCAACGTTGCGTGCCTAAAAATAAAGTTGAGAATAAATAACCAGAGAAGCGCGCCTCTTTCCGCTTAGACGCGCTCTCGAGGTGATGGAGGTTTATTTATTTTCAATGCGCTGCGCCTCGCCTGATGTGCGCCGGCCCTTAATGTGCCTCTAAAAGCAGGGAATGAACTAGATGGTCACCCATCCACGGACCGACCGCGGAAAGCGTAGCTTGTCCTACTTGGCTGTTACTTTACCATTACACCTTTGGAGTTCCGAACCCTAATAATGTTCTCTTCTCGTTTTCTCAGGTATCCTGTCTCTGGCAAGGCAAGCACCTCCTATCGGTCTCCCTATCAGGGGTCATCAACTATTTGGACGTGGAGAACCCTGACAAGCCGCTGCAGGTGTTGATGGGTCACAACAAGCCTATCACTTGCCTAACCCTGCATCCTGACCGGCATACAGTGTACACAGCTAGCCATGATGGATGTGTGACAGCGTGGAATGTTGAGAGTGGTGAGTTTATTAAATTTAAATTAAAAACCAGGAGTTTAATGACTAGTGGCCCTTTTGATATTATTACGTTACGAAAAAACTGCCAGTTTTATTTACAAATATTTATTTTTAATTTTCCAGGTGAAGGTCGCCACATTCTGGGTCAAGGTCACGGCAACCAGGTGAACGGCATGCGAGCCAGCAAGGACGGCTCGCTACTGACGTGCGGCATCGACGACACGCTGCGACGTGCCGCGCCTCAGGCTGAAGGTAAACTAAACACTACTTTATACTTACACTAGATTTTGATTTTGGCGAAATGTGGGTGTCTTATAGGTACATCTCTGCCCAACCCTTCGGGGAATATTGGCGTGATGTTATGTTATGTGTAGATTTTGCCCGCGACTACGTCTGCGTGGACTTCAGTATTGGTTCGCGAGGGAAATGAAAAATGCAGATAGAAGTATCCTAAATGTCTAACCGCGTATTACATTTCTCTCTCTCGAAAAAAAGTTGTCTACTAAACTTTAGCAACGCTGTAGCATTGCTACAGTTTAATAGACTAATTTTTAAGAGGAATAATTCCGTAATACTTTGTTTTCATATAACTATTGGTCAACGCGGCCCACGCCGTACTAATATAGTATAGGCGCTACGCTGCAGTCGCGGCAAATAGCGATCACTCTCAACTATACATATTTGCGGTAATTTTGCTCGCGTAAGTAAAATATCCACTTAGTGCTCATACACACGAGAGGCACGCGTCAACGGCAACGGCAACTGCAGCCTTCGACACGTATACGGCTGCCGTCGACCCGTATATGGCTGCCGTCGATCCGTATACGGCTGCCGTCGACCCGAATACGGCTGCCGTCGACAACGGCCCGGCGCCGGCACGTTGTCGGCAGCTGCAGTAGCCTCTGCCGTTGACGCGTGCCGCTCGTGTATATAAGCACTAAGTGGATTTTATTTGTTAGTTTACGCTTAAAGAGCAAAAAACACTTTAAAACACTACGAATCCTACTAAGATTATTTTTTGTAACAGTTATGTTGTTTTTCAGGCGAAGTTCCAACATACACGGAGGTGTCGATACCTCTGGGATCTCAGCCACGCGCCATGGACCACATCATTGAAGACGATACAACCATTGTAGCTACTGTTAAGGAGGTTAGTCTAGGAGAATTATACCCCTTACCATAAAGGACATCACTCACTGTCCATACATTTTTGGGCTAAAGAGGTGAAAGACAAACAAAAAAAAAGCTACATTCCGAAAGAGCACGTTTTTCCCTTCATTTTTTCCAAGCTATTACTTTAATTAGAAAGCAGAAAGAAAATATGTTTATTTGCGGCAAACATGACGCCAAGAAAGGACGAAAATAACAAGTTGCGGGAAAATATGCGTCACATTCACGCAAAACGGCCATCACTCAGCATAATGCTGCGACCCTATGCGAGACAGAGCCCCAGCGCTGGTTTTCAGTGACAGCCGGCGTTGACGTCATGACGTCAACGTCAATTAGGTAACTAATAATTATTTTAACTACAAAATATAAAAATATACTTGAAAACAGTATTTTTTTAAATCGTATAACAGCGCAGGGAATCGCCCTACAGGTTTGGCCCAATAGTGAAAAAGTGAAGAGAATAACATGTTCTAACGGAATAATATATCTTTTTTATTTTTATTTGGCACTTTCATGATTTAGCCCAAAATGAATGATGTCCTTTAGAAATCTTTTCACTATAGAGCCGAAACATCTGGAGGAGTTTACCTTGTCGATCTTTCGTCATGTAACGCAAAAACGTTATCAAAACGAACCTACTTGTTTAACAAAACATTTGGCTGAAACTACATTGTAATAGATTAGTATGTCTACCTCAAGTAAATAATTAAACAAAGAAATAAATAAGCTTAGGTACTATTCTTATTCAGGATTCTACTTTAGAATCCCGAGCATAGCGAGGGCTTAATACACAAGTCATAAATTAGTACGCTGAAGGAGATCTGCGACGTCATTGGACATCCGGTTTAAAAAGGAACTATTCTATGGTAGTAAAACTCCCAACGTTGTCTTGATGTTCAGTACAAAACCTTAAAGGTATAAGTTCGTAGCCGCGACACTACTAGTTTCAATGTATCTCTGTGAAATACCTTCCGTAGCTAGCGACACGGTATTTCATAAGGTGCTCCCACAATGCTGTTAATAATTTGTACAAACATTTTCTTACACTAAAGGCCTATTCGCATACAACAGAATTCAACACTTTTGAATTGTCAAAGAATCGGTCAGTTAGTCAAAAAGTTGAAGCTAGTTGCCCATTCCAAATCGTAGATCTCTATGGAGAAGAACGGGCAAGAAACTCCAAGGACACTCTTTTAAAAATGTATATAGATATTACAAAATCCTGGGTACAGTATTCTTGGTGCTTCTATATGTGAGAACAATGTCAAAATAAACAATCAAAAACAATTCAAAATATAAGATTAAAAATAAGCCCTGGCAGATGAGAGATGACCAGTCTCAACTGATAGCGCCCGTTCACGAACATGACACGTGGATCAGCACCATCCAGCTCAACCATTTTGTAGGGAACCGAATATTATATTTCACTGACACTTATCGATACGTTACTGAGGCCCTAGTGTGAGTTTATTTTAACTATCTCGACTTAACGCATCGACCGCGTTCGGTGCTCCGATTGGCCATTCACTGACCTTCACTGGTGAAGGGCCAATCGGAGCCGAACGCGGTCAATGCGTAAAGTCGAGTTGGTTATAAGAAACTCGCACTAAGGCCTCTGATCTGCACGTGTCGGCACTGTGCCGGCACTGTTGTAAGTTGTATATCAAATTTTTGTTTAGAAAATGTTTACTAATACTTGTAAACATTTTTAACAGCAGTGTGCGAGCACCAATAGAAATACATAGAAAACACGGGCTACGGACTAACCTTAAACATGTTCATGGATGTTCATATTTACAAATTATTGCGGTAGTTTGCATTGGTAATCTAATTTAAAAATAATCATTGCAATTTCAAATAAAGATGGAATGCTTACATTTTCACATTAAAAAAAAAATTAATTTGTTATTAGTTGGCGGTGATCATCGGTACAAGCAAGCAGTCGAGTCTGCCGCTATCGTTCGAGCCGACTTGCGTCAGTATCGACACCAAGTCGAGACACGTTGCTGTTGGTGGTAAGTCATATTCTAGCGTATGCCTGATGGGAAGGCAAAAACCATAGAGATAACCTAATAATATTATAAATATGAAAGTTTGTGTGTTTGGATGTTTGTTACTCAATCACGCAAAAACGGTTGAATGGATTTGGATGAAATTTGGCAAACAGTTAACACATAGGATACTTTTTATCCCGATATTCCCACGGGATCGAGACTAACGCGGGTGAAACCGCGGGGCGCAGCTAGTAATAATAGTATATAGAGTGCGCGTATTGATCAAATCGCTTAAAACGCTTCGTAGACAAGTGAGCTATAGATTAGTGTTGGGTAGGATATACGAGGCCCATACAAAATGATTGAATGTCCCAACACCTCAAAATAACATTTTGTACTGCTTCACTGTGACAAATGAATGAATCTCGAACTGACAAGTGAGTGAGTGTGGTGAGGAACGTCGAGACACGGATGAACAACACGACGTTCCTCTGTTCCTAGTTTGTTGCGCGCACTCTATACTATAATTATATCTCTATGGCATAAACAATGAACTTGATACAAATGTCTAATCTTATTTCAAATGGAGTATAAATATATTTGTCTTGTTTTCGTTTTCAGGAGCCGACAACAAAGTCCACATATACACTTTGGACGTCCGCACACTATCGGCCGGAGTGACATTAGAGCACCTCGGCGCCGTCACAGACGTGCGCTTCAGTCCCGACTCCCGCTACCTCGTGGCCAGCGACGCTAACAGGAAGCTCATACTGTACTCTACTGATGACTACAAGGTATGTTGTAGACCTAAATGATTGTAAAATAAAATACGGGAATCCTAATTTTTCTCAAAGATGTTGATGGAAGAAAATAGTGGGAGATAGCTCTGCAAAGAAATTGATAGAATTGGAAAATCCCTTAATATTCTCTAATGCTTCTCTTTTCCTCAACTCATCTTTTAATGCCACACTCCAAGGCGCATGCATTTTGTTGTTTAATTTTAATTTGTGATTTGAGTGAACACTCAACAGTACTGCCATCTCGCGAGCGAGTTTTCAGTTTTTAACTCCATTGATGGTCACCTTCGTTGAGAAACGATCGATTATCAAATCGATTATGAATTGATCTTTTTCCTTTGTTACACCTGTTTGCACCTGGATTATTTTTTCTTTTGACCCATGCGTATGTCACAATCGTTTCAATAGTGATTCGTCACATAATTTCTATTCCGTTCAAAAGGTATTCAGAAACTTCACTTAAAAATAATTGATCATTAACTGTACTGTAATTATTGTTGCCATGTGTAATTTTTGACTGATTGCATTCATATACATTTTGGAACGTTGACATATTGACGGTCAGCGTTAAAATATGTCCTCCTCCCTTTTTTGAAGTCGGTTAAAAATAGGAGATTTTGAAATTAACGTTAATGATTGATTATTTTTAAGCGATTTCTCTGATTTCCGCAGTTAGTAATAATATAGTTATTTGTTCCATAGCTGGCACACAACAAAGAATGGGGCTTCCACACAGCCCGCGTGAACTGCGTCGCGTGGAGCCCCGACTCCAAGCGCATCGCGTCCGGCTCGCTCGACACCAGCATCATCATATGGAGCGTCGACGCGCCCAACAAACATACCTACATTAAAAGTAAGTGAACCATATACACTTAATACGCCCCGCGCCTATATGTAGTAATTGACCGACGTCCGGGGCCCTATTTAATATAACTGACAATGCGACATATTGGTCAAAAAATTATTAAATGGGCCCGGTTTTATTACATGGGCCCCAGGACAGACTGAGGCCTATTTCTGGTTGAGAAGAATAGCAGTGGTGACCCAGTCACGAAGCCGACTTATGAGTGCTGCCATACAGTCTGGGTTCGTACCTACGCAGGTGTGCGTCACATGACGCGTGCTTGTTATTTGCGAAACCATACTTTTCAATTCAATAATTGAGGCGAGGACGCGGCAGATCACGTAAGACATCCCAGGACGAGCTGGATAGGTTCCCTCAAAACTGTAAGGAGGACGCGCGGGCTCGCGAAAGATGGAAGGAGTGGAGGGAGGCCTTTGTCTAGGAGTGGGACAGAGTAGGCTAGGAAACAAAAAAATCTAGAGATGATTTTACATGTCGTTTCGTTTTGTGTTTGGAGGAGCTCGTGGCCAAGTAATAACAGCCGCACGGGTCGATCCATCAGGTTAAGCTACGCTTACCAGGGTTGGTCCGTGTATACCCATACACGGACCATCTTTACATACCGAGACTCCTCCGTGCCTCGGAAAGCACGTTAAGCCGTTGGTCCCGGTTGTCATTTGTGGATCTTTGACAGTCGTCAGAAGCTCGAAAGTCTGACAACCAGTCTTACCAAGGGTATCGTATTACCCAGTTACTGGGTTGTGGAGGTCAGATAGGCAGTCGCTCCATGTAAAATACTGATATTCAGCTGCATCCGGTTAGATTAGAAGCTGACCCCAACATAGTTGGGAAAAGGCTAGGTAGATGATGATGATGAGATGATTTCACATGTATTATTGATAATTTCAGACGCTCACCCTCAAAGCCAGATCACAGGGCTAGCGTGGCTCGACGATGAAACCGTCGTGTCGGTCGGACAAGACGCCAACACGCGCGTGTGGACTGTGCCTCATGCTTAGACCTTCCTAATACATATGCGCTTCGGGGGAATATTCTTTGACCATAGAAGTAACCACCTGTGGAATAGGCATGAATATTTTAACAAAAACATAATAAATACTAATCAAAATATAATAAACAACAAGAAAATTCCTATTAATAAACTTAGGTCCTTTATTTAGCACATGATATCCATTACCACTACTCAATGTGTGTTCGTATTTTGAAATCAAAGATTATTAATTTAACCATGATTATTAATAATATATTTATTAATTACCAATGTTAGCAGAAAAAATCTTGTTGTTCTCGAACTCGAAATTATTTCTAAAATGTTTAAAAATTATAACCTATCCTTGCTGATTATATTTAAATTAAATAATATTCTGTTTTTAAATTAAATTTAAATATAATTTTGGATTCTGTCCTACTAGTTGACATGCCGACTCTACTTAATTTTTCAACAAAATCAAGATTATTTATTATTACAATATTATGGCTTTAGAGAATATTTCCCCAAATGAATGTAATAGCTATAAATAACTCAGATTATCTAGCATATTAAAAGAAGAATACTAATGTATTTATTTCGCTTACTACACTTAAGTTATGAACTGTCTCCGTTAGTTAACAATAAATATGATTTTTGTTACTAACAATGAGTGATGTTGCTCGCATTTAGAACTATGGACTGGTTTTTTCAAGTTATATATTACATATAACATAGAGATATAATTATAGTATAGAGTGCGCGCAACAAACTATAAACAGTAGACACAGGTTTGAACAACACGACGTTCCTCACCACACTAACTCACTTGTCAGTTCGAGATTAATTAATTTGTATCTGTATGTCACAGTGAAGCGATACAAAATGTTATTTTGAGGTGTTGGGACATTCAATCATTTTGTATGGGACATTTGAAGTACCTCTTGTATGTCCTACCCAACACTAATCTATAGCGCACTAAGCGATTATATCTCTATGACATATACGAATTCACGACTATTTCCCATGGAGGGAGGTAGGCATAAACTACGGACATTCGCGTGCTACGATCCTTTTATACTCCTCTAGGTTTTTCCATGATTATACATTTGGACAAACGCGCACTGCCTGTAGGACAATCAAGTATCAACATTTATGTGCTTTTAAGTTATTTAATTAAGATGTATCCGCAGTGGTAGCATATGAAATTCAATATTTCTGACTCTGTTTTGCTAATGCAGGTTAGTGTCAGGTTGTATCTTGATCAAAATATGATCCGCGACGATAACAAATATGTATTTACAGAATGTTTAATCATTAGAATCATTAATACGTCTCTCTGAGTTAGATTTTTTCGGTAGCAACAAATCTCTTATGGAAAAGTTCTTTAAACGAAGCGAGTTATTTAAAAAAAACCTTATTTCTAGTCATCGGAATTCGTAATAGTTAATATTGTCGAATAGTCATTTTTTGAATTTAATGGACGTTGAAAATAATATTCGATATGGACATTCGCTCTCTACTAGTCGACTGCCAAACCATTGACTGATCAAAATGACATACTTCAAAGTCGATTAAAGAATCGCCCAATTGAATACGACAAAAAAAAAATACGGATGCAGCAACCATACGAAAATGAAAGAACTATTTATCATATCACAGCTATTTTGTCATAAAATAAAAAAGTTACTTATAAATCAGTCCTACTTCTATGCGAGCATTGTGATTTTTGTTTTGTATTGAACTTGGTGCGATCTGAACGGTCCTTTTTATACCCGTCGTTGCATACTAACGGTGTGAAATCGCATTTATAATGTCCTAGTGAGAATTAAATATTTAAATTATTTGGAAAGAATAACTAATGTATACTTGGCTTGACTTGGCACACTGGAATTAATGACTGATGGAACGAGAGATCAAACCTCACTATATGGTGCAGAATGATTTACATTATAGGAGTTCACAGGAGTACGAAACTGTGTTATAATAATATTATACTAAATTTCAAGATTCGTAGCGGTCGCGGTCATGAAGCGTGCGAGAAGGACGGTGAGAGTACCTATGTAGTATAGGGTTTCTAAAAACTCCATACTTTGTCTCGTGTCCTCTCGCTCACGCATTTTGTGACCAAGATTTTCGCGAACATTGCTTGTAATCTATTGTAGTCATTATGCAGAGTGCAAAGCAAAAGAGGTGTAAAATATTAATTAAATATTGTCCAGTATTAGAAATATTAAGATGTCTACAATTTTACTAAAAATCCTATTGTCAATGTAAGTTCTATAGATGTACCTAATTATAATCGGTCACTAATATTTTAACGTAATATAATAATTTTTTATTTGTAAATCATAGAAATTTAATTTAAATTCAATGTATAAATGCCTGGATCTCAATTTTCAGACTTGTCTATTAAAATGTTTGTAATTTTATTAAGGGAAGTATTTTCTGAATACATTTTTACTGTTTCACGTTATCTTTCCAAATAATGCGGTCAAAAACGTTTTCTAAACAGTATTTTTATACTAATTTCTGATGTACTTTTTCTTAGTTTTACGCGATTTCTACTAAAATGAAGTATGTAAGATGATAAAAATAAACTTGTATACACTTGTAAAATGTATTTAATTTTTACCTGCTTTAGTAATGAGGTGTTTCATGAAATTATGCCACCAGTTGGCGCCACTTTGACAAGAGGTCTTCCATGTAGACAATATTTTTATAATTTTATAGATGAAGACATTCATCATTTGCTTCATCATTCAGTCACGACTAAAGAATTTATAGGCGCTTTGTCAGGTGCTCGACGTCTCAGTGCTGCTACCTAGTGAAGTCATTTCAGAAAACACTAATTAAATAATTTTTAATTTCCTTACACATATTGTCCCACTAAAATTCACAGGTTACTTTCACACTTTTTCTGCATTTTGACCAATTACTAACCTTGTTTAGGCACAATAAAACAACACAAACTTTAAAATATTTATTAAAAATTAACTAATTTGTCTTTTATTAAATAAAAATGTCTTTTTAAGCTAGCTTAGGCTAAATAATATAAACGTAGGGCCTATAAACATGACTAGAACATGGTTGAAATGAAATGTCGATCCAAATATTTTAATGTCAACTTCCAAAATAATTCTGTATTTCTTTGCATACCTTATTTTATTTTAAAACTTGCTTTTAAAACCTAATATCCTAATTTGATGGCGAAGTTAACTCTTAACCGCGGACATTTGCGGTGAACCAGTTTTCACCTTTATGTCCTTAGTAATAAGGTTGAAAAGTGGTTCACCGGTATCCTTGATGGTAAATGTTTGTTTAGGTGTAAACACCATTTTACAGTGCATAAAAAAATCAATAACAAAAATAACTAGATATGGAGCGACATAACTTCTTGGGGAACTGACGACATAATTAAGAATTTCAAGTTATCGCTTAGTACTAGTTACTGCTTTTGAGCTCGTCGAGGCAGGCATTTTGCAGTTGAAACCCGTTTTGAATTACGTGTAACTATGGCGCCAAAAAACTGCAAACAATTTTTTTTTTTACAGGTTGTTAGTGTAAACACCGTTATCCTTGAAACCAGTGGTTTGGTTTCATTTATAGAACGTAAAATCAATGGAAAAATACAACTTTTTTTTTAAAGAAAATCTACATTTTTCCACAAGAATATTTCACCCTACACGCAAGGGCAACGACCGGCCGCGGCCGGCGGTTGGCGTGGGCGGGCAGGGCGCGCGGGACGTTACATGACCGGCCGTCAGCTGTTTCGCAGCTCTCTCGAACACGTGTTCGAGAGAGCTGCGAAACAGCTGACGGCCGAAAAAGATTTTTACTGTCCCGATACTCATGGATACGTATCCATGAGTATCGGCACAGTGACGGATATTTACTTTTAAAAATCTTTTAATGAAAATAATGTTTTATTTTGTTGTTACTGGGTCATTTATTTTTATATTTAAGTCAACTAACTACCCATGGTTTGAGTGACAAAGGTGTTTACCCTTGCATACTGTATATCTGTGTAGTAGTCGTTAGTTCCTTTTATCACAGAATAATATAAATAAATTGAACATTTTAATACACAACACTCCTATAAATATCTTTAAAATGGATAATAAATACAGAGTAAAAATTACTAGCATTATAAAATTGTTTCTAAGTAAGGCACTTGCGTGTAAAGGCCGTGCTTCACTTCACCGTTGTGAAAACGATTTCACAACCATTTATATAATTAATGGGCGTAGCTAGAAATTTCACAATAATTTACCAGTAAAGTAAAAATATAGAATTTCTTCCAAATCCTGTTTTAAAAACCAACAAACCGTTATGAAAACCTGGCCACGCCCATTTCGTTTCCATAACAATATGTAAATAACATTGAACAATACACTAACATTAAAATAGTGCAAAACACAAAATGTAACAAAAACGTCTTTTTAATGTTACTTTGGTAATAAACCGTCGGTGGGTATTCAACAGTTTCACTTTTAACTAAAATTAAGTTCAATAATAATAATCCAACGTAGGGGCAGTTTGCCGACCCCAAAGACAATAATAATTATCTGGCGGTCTTCTTGAATTTAAACTCTAAAAAGAACGTGTTACCTACTTGCTGGTAAAATTGATGCCTGTGGGCCTTGGTGCTGCTTCTAAAGGAATAAATAATGTGACAGATTCAGTAGGTAATGTGACAGATTCAGTAGGTACGCTCAAGATGGGAAATAATTTTCATGTTTCTTACTTTTTGTGTTATTAGAAAAATTACGGCACAGCACTTGTGCTATTCTGTAAACTTAACTTCGAATCATACTCAAATGGCCGCGCATATTTCGAAACTAAAGTTGCTTGAGTCAGCTCAGCTCGACCGGTGATCGCTGTGTGATCGTATTATCGACCTTGGTCGGTAGCAATCTAGTTACACCCAGGTGCAGTCGCAGCCCTACATTTAGGGGAGGGTCAAGTTCCACGCTAGTAAAATAAGTAAATAATACAGGGTCAAATAAAATTAGCGAGTGAAACTCCGCAACCGTGACGGGTATCGATATCTAAATATTTGGAGACCCTACTACCACAGATAGTATAGTTTTAGAGGTGTATGAGGAACATGGTGTAAAGTTCACTCATCCTCTATAGAAAAGCGAGGATCCTCCGACCAGACGAGTGTTGTGTCTGGCGGGCAACTGCCCAACGATTGGTGTTTGGTTTTTATATATTATGTCCATCACACGGTAAACTCTAATTGCGCGATGCAGGATTTTGTGTGACGTCAGGATTTCTGTGTGACGTCAGGTCTTTGATGCGTAGTTCGCATGTGGCGATGTAGATGCCGCCACATAGTTATTTGAAATATCAATAAAATTAGGTTAAATAACAACACTGACCCAAAAAAAAACTTTTTTTTTTTTGTTGTGTTAAGTTATTGATATTTATCACGTCTGTGGAGTTTCACTAGCTAACATAATTTGACCCTGTACGTCACCAGTTTACCAGATTTTGGGGGAACCTGGGACCAAAACACCGTTCCAATCTCGAAAGGATATGTTTACAGAATAACACTACCTACCTACAGCGGTCAAGACATGTTACCACAAAGTTCACAAGTCACCTCTACCCGTCCTATGCTGCGGCGGCGCATGCCTATAAGCCACATGTTTCCTCAACGCATCCCTGGACCTGGACACGTGTGAACAGGCCCTGCAAGCATGCCTTCTCCCCGCATGCGTCTCCATGTGCACCCGTAAGTTGTACTGGTTGGATAGACGCTTGTTGCAGATTGTACACACTGAGCTGTTCATGCGCCATTTTCTGTCGTATGCTTCCGGTGGGTCTGTAACTGAGGTTTGAAAATGTATAAGTACTTATACCCGTTTATTCCTGTACATGGATCCAGGCTGCTTGGAAAAAAACATCCTAATCTAATCCTAACTATCACTACATATTATAAAACAAAGTCCTCCGCCACGTCTGTCTGTCTGTCTGTTCGCGATAAACTCAAAAGCTACTGCATCAAATTCAAATTCAAATTCATTTATGTGTAGGAATATGGTACATTATAAGGTCTCATCATCGATTTTCATACTGTCTTCACTAATGGATAGAGTGGTTTTCAAGGAAGGTTTTAGTATATAAAAACTGCGGGCGTAGCCGCGGGCATCAGCTAGAAGTATTATAAATGCGAAAGTGAGTTTTTTTTCGCTTTCACGCTAGAACGACAGAACGGATTTGGATAAAATTTGGCACAGGGGTAGACCATGACCCGGAATAGGACATAGGATACTTTTATCCCGATATTCCAATGAGATCGAAACACGCGGGCCGCAGCTAGTTTCTTATAAAGACAAGAAGCGAGAAGGAAGACCTATACTGCCTCCCGAACCAGAACTACTTTGTATAAATTATTTCATCACCACTGCTCTCAAAACGGCGAAGGAAAACATCGTGAGGGAACCGGCATATCCTAGAATCGATGTGACATCTACCAACTCGCACTGGGCCCGCGTGGTAGATTAGGTACGGCCCATTCCCACTCACAGAGAGGAGGCCTGCGTCCCAGCAGTGGGAACATAGGCTGATTATGCAAAAAAAATGGGAGGCTGAGGCTGATGACGATTCTGATCACTATAGTAGCTCAGTAATTAACTAGGGGTACCTACCTACATGAATAAGATGACAGATCAAAAAATAGAGCTCAAAAATTAAAAAAAATAGACTGACATTACAAGAAAGGCTGAACCTATATCTAGTTTGTCGGACCATCCAGTCCATGGGCTGCCAACGTCATCAGCCGGTGTAAACACCTCACCGTGAAAATTAAGGTGATGTGATCTGTTAATCCGTAGCGTTTAGTGGTATTCTGTAAAAATCTCACCGTGTGAAGACTCAGGTAAAGTGAGCATGTTAAAGTGAGACGTCATTCCAGCTGCATTGCTATTCTGTAAATATCTCACCGTGAAAACTTAGATGAAGTTAGCTTGAAGTGAACTGTCACTGCCTTAGGTATCGATGACAATGACAGCTCACTCCACGCTCACTTCACCTAAGTTTTCACGGTGAGATAGTTAAAGAATAGCAATGCTGATTCTAGGGATTGACAATATTGACAAATTCATCTAAGTTTGCACCATGAGATTTTTTTAGAATGACACTTTACCTAACAACATTAAAAGTGTAAACAAGAATTTAATTAATTAAAATCTTTGAAACTTATGTAGAGATACAAAAGCTTCATAAGATTGTTGTGATACTTATTAAATTATTACCTAAATTAACTAATGGAATAACAATTTACAAACTGCAATCTGTTTAGACAGCGTACTTAGAATCTATTTAATAAAAGCGTAATGCGAAAGTTTGGGACTTTGGGATCGAGTTCTGTAGCTAACTACATTAAAAATAATGTATTAACTTTAATCCTATGCCTGTAGGGCAATGCCCCATCTATGCACAAGTAGGTAAGTATTGGCAAGTATAAGGTAGACACAAGATCAAAAAATCATAAAGGTATGGTAATGAGTATCTACCTACCCAGCCACTAGGAGTGATAATATTAGGTCTTTATCTATGAAATTGCCGTTTTGTATGAAAAAATTTAAACGAATTTTTTTCATGTATTTTTTATTTGTATTAATCGAAGTAATCACCCATGCAATCAATGCATCTTTGCCAACGCAGTGGCAGTTTATTGATGCCCTTCTTAAAGAAATCAGCTGGACGGGAGGCAACAAATTCTTCAAAGGCATTTTGTACTGCCTCTCGGGTATTGAATTTTTTTCCCGCCAAGAAGTTATCCAAATTCTGGAAAAAGTAGTAGTCTGTAGGCGCAAGGTCTGGTGAGTAGGGCGGATGACGGAGAGCTTCCAACCCCAGTTCTTGCAACTTGGAGACCGTCTGCTGTGCAGTATGAGGTCGCGCGTTGTCGTGCAGGAGCAGCGGAGACGAGCGATTGACCAATGCTGGTTGGAGATGTGCCAGCTTCTCCATCATTGTGTTCAGTTCTTCACAGTACACATCTGCAGTAATGCTCACCCCGTTTGGTAAGAAGCTGTGATGAATCACACCGGCGCTAGACCACCAAACAGTGACCATCACTTTTCTAGGGGTAAGTTTTCGTTTAGAGCATTGTTTAGGTACTGAACCAGGATCCAACCAACTTGCTGAGCGCTTGCGGTTATCAAACAGAATCCATTTTTCATCGCAGGTAACAATGCGGTTCAAAATTCCTTCATTTGTGTGTCTGTTGAGCAGTGCAAGGTACGCCTCGACGCGTACTTCGCGCTGGCGATCATTGAGTTCGTGGGGCACCCATTTGTCAAGCTTTTTTACCTTGCCAATTTGACGCAAATGGACCAATATTGTTTTGACGCTAACGTCGAAAGCTGCTGCTAATTCAGCCGTAGATTGTGTATCATCAGCTTCCACAATCTCCTTTAATTCGTAATTGACGACCAAAGTCTTCGGACGACCGCTAGGTTCATTTTTCAGGTCGAAATTTCCAGAACGGAAGCGAGCAAACCAATAACAGGTGCGTTGGTTTGTAGTGTTAGCTCCGTAAACGTCGTTCATGTTGAGTGCCGCTTGTGCCGCGTTGCTGCCACGACGGTACTCATATTCCATAATTACTCGAATTTTTAACCTATCCATGATGACGAAAAAGATTGAAATGCGATGAAAATGTAACACTAATCATTAAAGAGATGACTTCTTTTGAAAAAAGAATTCCATGTTTTTAAAATAAAATTAATTTTAAATTAGAATTCTTAGCCAAACAAAAATTATTTTGATTTGAAATGGCCAGTACTGCAGAACGGCAATTTCATAAGTAAAGGACCTATTATAAGTATGAACCAATGACAACATGGATTTACCTTACCTACACCATTTCAGAATTTACTATTACGGGCCTATACAAAGTATACAACCTCAAATTGTTCAGCATGATCCTCCGTTCTGCCGAAAATACCTACTTGCGCCTAAGATTATATATATGTATAATGAATCTAAGACTGCAGCATTAATTTTGAAATAAATATATCTATGTTAAAGTTTGATATTTTGGTCCTATGTTTGGCGAAAACACGATTACATAAAATTTTCTCTACTTATAGACAAAAAATCCAAATTTACCTCTAAACGGAACTATAAACCGCTGGTATTAAAAAAATACTTCAAATTAGATCATGAAACTTTGCATAATAACTGAACTGAACTAACAATGAAACAGGTCTTATGTTTTTTAAATTACTATTATTTTCACCGTAAAAAGCAATTACCTAAACTATTCGAGGATTGGAGCCGCCAGTCACCCCACACCGTCTCGCTCTCACTCAGGGTGCGAGTAGTATGGTGCGAGCGAGATAAAACTAGTTCCGGAGACAGTAGTCCAAAGTTGAGGATATAGGAAACACATACATATGTATAATAAGCTGATCAATAACTTAATACATATAAGTTGTTCTTGGCACTTTGCAGTCTTTCAAGTAGCTAAGAGTTAATATTGTTAAAATACGTCAGTTCTGTTTTTTTTTAAATATTTTTCTCAAAAAATTTACGTAGTTAAATAAAAGAAGTGGCAATAGACTTTTTTATACAAAGTTTTGCTCACCTCCAGAATTAACCAGCGTCGCAGCGGGTGGTGTTCCTATTTTGTGCGTACTGTACAAATTCTGTACAATCTGGTCCAGCTTACTCAATCTATCTTTCTCGCTCTTCCCCATGAAGTCGGACACGTAGCTTCCGTCTTTCTCGAGTGTTGGTGATAAGATGTCATCGTAGTTCAATTTGGAGCTGGAGCTGGAGTTATCGTTGATGACCTGGGGTTGTTGCGTGTCGTTCTTTATTTCTAGGTTCACTGGGGTGTTGAATTCGTCTGGGGTTAGTTCGGTTTCTGTTGGCGTAAGTGTTGAGTTCTGGAATTACAGAAAATTAAATTAGTTAGAAAAGAGTATGCTGAATATCTTGACCATGTGGCGGTATCATCGCCACATGCGAACTACGTATCGAAGACCTGACGTCACACAAAAATCCTGACGTCACAAAAATCCTGCATCGCGCAATTAGAGTTTACTGTGCAGTGGACATATATACAAGAATCCAATATCAATCATTGGGCAGTTGCCCGCCAGACACAACACCCGCCTGGTCGGAGGATCCTCCCTTTTCTATGGTGGATGAGTGAACTTTACACCCTGTTCCTTATACCCCTAAAACCACATCAAATTACCCACCATTTTTTTTGCGCGAGAAGAAATGCTGCAAAGGCTGGGTTTTGGGGGCTAGGGTATGACCAGAAACGATGGTTACATTGCGTTGAACCTCTATAACTAATCTCTAACAGCCAATTATTTTTAAAAGTGTAACCTTGGAATTTCTTGCCGGCTCTTAGAAAACGACCAATTGGAACCCATGTAGATTTATGTGAAATAAAATATTTTGATTTTTATAAAGTATCTATATTTTACTTAATTTGTCATAATTCCATTTTGAGATTTATGTACAAAAACTGTTTGATTCGAAGCGGTATATTTGTAACAACTTACCTACTACATAATTTATAACCACAAGTGTTTTAAAACTTTTGATTTTCGTACCATAGTTATCTACAAGTATTAATTTACCAAACAAGACATGTAAAGCGAAAAACAAATTGTACCTACACGAATTCGTGTACGATGATGTACGAAGCATGAATACTACTCTTTGATGATCTGATATATTATCAAATCTAAGGCTACATGAAATAAAAATTAGGTATATGTCCAAAAATAAGTACACAATCTCTCACCGTGTCGGCATCAGTGAGTCCAGAAACCTTCAAGGTTTGTGCAAGTCGTAGCAGAGATGGTAGGATCTTCTTGGAAGCCGTCACCTCCCCGGTGTACATAAAGGTCAGGAGGAGTCGCAGTTCTGTCGCATCGCAGCCCAAGACCACGACTAGGGTGTTGTTCTCAGCTTCCACTTCCTGAAACATACGTCATGGGAGGATCAAATATCATCAAGTACTGGCTGCATTCAAATTCCCACTGAAAGAGTAGGTTTGCATGAACCGTATCTACAGTCGAACAAACTATTTACACACACGCATACACAATCAATCTGCTCAGCCTTTTCCCAACCATGTTGGGGTCGGCTTCCAGTCTTACCGGATGCTGCTGAATACCAGTATTTTACATGGAGCGACTGCCTATCTGACCTCCACAACCTAGTAACTGGGTAATAAGATCCCCTGGGTAAGACTGCTTGTCAGACTTTCGGGCTTCTGACGACCTAACGAATGTCAAAGATCCACAACGGCACGGACAGACAATGACAGGGCTTAACGTGCTTTCCGAGGCACGGAGGAGTCTCGGTATGTAAAGATGGTCACCCATCCACGGATCAAGCCCGGCAAGCGTAGCTTAACCTGATGGATTCGTGCTGATGATTGATGGATTCGTGATGGACCCGTGCGGTCTTTATTACATAGCCACGAGCTCCTATATACACAGATACAGGCCAAATGCAGCTGGATGTTGGTGTCAAGAATCGAGTTGAATGCCATGCAACTGGAGAGGTCTATGTCCAGCAGTGGACTGCTGTTGGCTGATGATGATACAGGCAAAATAATCATCTTTTCAGTACACTGCCAATATTCATTTTGATTGTGTGCGTAATAACTTTTTTTACTTGGTTAAGGTAGGAGATTAATCTAAAAGAAAAGATTGTCAAACTCATGCTATAGGCCACGGATATCGAATAGGCCAACCGCTAACTGAGTCCGTTCCTGAGGTAACTGCGCGGTGCAGTAGGTACACAATCGCAAGCAGGGTAAGTAGGTAAGATTAATCTCACCTTAAAGAGCTGCGCAAAGTATTGGCTGCATGATGCCAACACAAGTCGATGTGCCTTCACGGAGGTTCCACTGGCACTCAACGTGACGTCAGTCAGGGCTCCAGTGCTCAACATGCGACCTAGGGCTCCTATCAAGCTGTTCTGTTTAAGTAAAATTTTAATTTTAATTCTTTGGCCCGCAGCAGCTTTTTTGGGGAATCCGTCAATGACTCATCCATTTATTATTGGTCAATAGGTAGATCAATACATTCAACTTAATCTAAGTAAAAATTAAAACAAGTAAGTAGGTAGTCTTACAGGACATTCAAAAAAGGAATATAATTCATTTAAAAAAATCTTTATAAACTGATTTTGACCATCTTTTATGGTAGTTACAAAACTGTATTTTTTTATCGTGTTTGTTATTTTCTTAATACCTTCAGCCTTTCATACAACTAATTCCTAATAAACTTTTTGTTATATTATTTCACAAGATATTTATTCCGATTTTTCAGGCACAAAATACTGAGCTATTGCGAGTAGGTTAATCAAAGACGGATTTCTACCAAACAGCTGCTGCTTCATATTAACTAATTAAAACATTTTAATCGATATTAGTTGTAGCTCAAATAGTCGATTAGTTGGTGTGCGTGTGATCTATTAGTAACCTGCTATTTAGTGTCATTGGCAAAGGTAATACATACAGGCTAAGCAAAGGGTGCTAATATTTACATTTTTAATTCTTAATTCAGCGCCAAAACATGATTGAATAATTTATATTTGAAATTAAAATAGTTACGTGATGTTTTGGTAAAGTTTTAAACTTCCTACCAAAATAGTTCTCATTTTGATTATAATTTACGAAAGTTTAAAAACATTTTTAATTAATAATATATCTAACTACATAGTCTTTCAAACAACACAACTAAATATTTAATAAAAAGAAAAAAAAAACATAGTTTCATTTTACACTAAGCATCATTAAACTTTTTAAAAACAGAATAAACTCAAATAAAAACGCAAAGGCTTTATGACTGAAGCGAAAAAAAAAGAAATATTTCCAAGGAAAAAAATATGTAAGTGTACCTGGTCATCTGTAGTGGGTGTGTTGATAAAATAAAATATTACTCACCTACCTGATGATTGTGCCAGCGCAAAGAAAACTGTTGTACATCCTCATCATCCATGGCCACAAGTATTTACTGTATAAAAAGCACTAACAAACTTCTTACGCTCACTAGTTCGATGCACGTACCAAGTGGAGACAATTATATTGTTAACGAATCCAGGCTGCTTTATTTTAGGTCGGTACGCCTGGAAAACCTGTGGCCACCTATTTCTGGAGCTGATTGTATTTATAAATCCAATGACATTCGGCGTGTGACGCGGCTGACATACCAAAACTCATCCAAAAACAGATTTAGTTCGCTCGACCGAGATGATTGGCATCATTGTTCGACTGTTTGTACTAATTGATTGTTATTTCATGCATTATGATGGATTTCACACATAATATTCGAGAGTTGAGTACTAGGATGTATGAGTTGATGACATTGCCTTGTTTTAAGTTTAAAAAATTGACTACTTTTTATTTTATTGTATTATTTTAATGATCTGTTTGCTTACATAAAAACTTTACCGAGTTAATTTGATTTACATAATGTAATCTATCTCTTGTTTTATTTAATCGTAAACTAGGTAATTAACACAATTTGCTGTTGGCAAAGAAGTATGTCTGTCAAGAAAATTATGTTGAGTGCCGTAATGACAGATAATTACTAAAAGTTTTTAGACAAAGCCCTATCATGTTGGCGAATTTTGTTTAGGTTATTATGTTGTAAATTGTTATTCAAGGGGCTGAAATACCTACATAATGTAGGTATAGAGGTATACAAACTTTATGCTTTTTGCTTCATTAGAAAAAAAAAGATATTACTTCGAATTTTACTGAAAAAAGGAAAACAAAGC
This sequence comes from Lithophane semibrunnea, assembly GCA_947363905.1. NCBI lineage: Eukaryota > Metazoa > Arthropoda > Insecta > Lepidoptera > Noctuidae > Lithophane > Lithophane semibrunnea. The sequence goes on along the minus strand of OX376207.1, from coordinate 2,747,366 downwards.
TTGATTCTATTTTTAATATTTCATAATATTGTAGTGAATATTTTAATTTCGTTCGAACAGTTTCGGTGTTAAAAACTCTTTGGTATAATCTGGCTGTTTGTCGACGATCGCGTGCGAATCGAATCGTTGACCTAATTCTGATTTTAAAAAGTTCCGTACATTTTCCCGCTCCGTTTGCGTTTCCGATTGTCAAACTTTTTAGGGCGTCAAATAAAGTTTTATATTTTATGAAAATATTTCCAGATTTTGTTAGTGTTATTAAAACAAGAATAAACAGTCAGGTTCGTGTTTTAATTTGTAAATGTCTATACTGTACTTATTTTTTTTGTATGTTGGACCAGTTAGTTAACATTGTTTTGACAATATTCTGTGTTCGTCCCGGCAATTATTCACAAATAACAAGGCCCTCGGAATTAACTGAATAATACATAAGTTTGAATACTTAGTAGATATCAAAATACAAACGGATCTCTATACCAATTTTGAACTGATTCTAAAATTGTTCTTAGAAATGGAAACTCCAAGTAAATCCGTGGAAGATATTCAGGATCCGGATTTCTTCAATAATACTAAAGCTGCAATTGAAAAGGAGCTCGATAAGATGAAGAAAATAGTCAATAATATCAACCAAATGAGAGGTAAACATTGATTTTTGTGTAAACGTACCTACGAGGATATTAAAAATAGGTACGTACATAGGTACATACATATCGCTATTAGCCTACTTAACAGCATAGATAGCCTAGTGGTGTGACCGTCGGACTGCCAAGTCACAGGTCTCGAGTTCGAACCCAAGCCACGCACCTCTGACTTTTCGGATTCATGTGCGTATTGTATAATTATCACTTGCTTCAAAAACGATAAGGGAAAACCTCGCGAGGAAACCGGCATGCCTGAGAGTCGAGAGATATTTCTCTACGGCATGTGAAGCCAAGTCAGAAGCCCAGAGACGGCATAAAAAGTCCACCAGTTTAGCCAATAACCACACGAAAAAAATAAAGAAATCGTAATTCAGGTAAGTATGTACTTAAATAAATTAGAGCGTCGGTACTTCTTACCTACCTTTCTTAAATAACCTATTTATCTTTTTTCCCGTGGCTAAGTAATATCAGCCGCACGTGTCGATCCATAAGGTTAAGCTACGCTGCCTTGGTCCGTGGATGGGTGACCATCTTTACATACCGAGACTCCTTCGTGCCTCGGAAAGCACGTTAAGCCGTTGGTCCCGGCTGTCATTCGAGGATCTTTGACAGTCGTTACGGGTCGTCAGAAGCCCGAAAGTCTGACAACCAGTCTTACCTAGGGGTATCGTATTACCCAGTTACAGGGTTGCGGAGATCAGATAGACAGTCGCTCCATGTAAAATACTGGTATTCAACTGCATCCGGTTAAACTAGCCGATCGCAACATCTTAGTTGGGAAAAGGCTAGGCAGATTGATTGATCTTTTTTGGAAAAATAATGGAAGATGTCGGGCTTCTGACGACCCGTAACGACTGTCAAAGATCCTCGAATGACAGCCGGGACCAACGGCTTAACGTGCTTTCCGAGGCACGGAGGAGTATCAAATGCAAAATGAATTTTTCAAATCCGACTGGTACCTAAGTAGTTCCGGAGATGAGCGTCATACGAACATTAACAGCCTAATTATATTAGTAATTAGATTGTAACCGGGTTAGCGACATTTTTTTTGTGGAATAGGTATCATTATTGAATTACTCGTTTTTTTTTGTCCTTGGCCCTTTTATGTTATCTTAATGACTTTTAATAATTAACGTTTTAATTAACTGGGAATTTAACTTGTAATAACTAGTTTTGATCGCGCAGGCTGTTTGATAATTGCCATGAGAGGTCTTTGACTACGGATAACACCTTTTTTAACAACTTCAATAAAAGAAAAGTTCCATACCCCTTGGCAAGACTGGTTGTTAGACTTTCGGGCTTCTGACGACCCGTAACGACTGTCAAAGTTCCACAAATGACAGCCGGGACCAATTCCGAGGCACGGAGGAGTCTCGATACGTAAAGATGGTCACCCATCCACGGGCCAGCCCCGGCAAGCGTAGCTTAACCTGATGGATCGACCCGTGCGGCTGTAATTATTTAGCCACGAGCTCCTCCTAATCTATAGTAAAAAGGTAAAATAAATCTAGACTTCGAGTATTTTTTATCTTCTTCTTTTCGTGTGGTTAGTGACTAAAGCCGCCCAAGGGCCTCTGACTTGGCTTCACATGCCGTCGAGTCGAGAAATATCTCTCTGTTTTCCTTCACCATTTTTGAAGCAAGTGATACAAATCATCATTATCATTATCATTATTTTGGTGTATTTTCAGTGTAGAGTCTAATAAGTCAAATAATTTATTTCAAATAGGCACATACAAGGCACTTTTGAACCTAGTAGTAGTTACGAAGAATTTACAGAATGCAGGGTATTCTGTAAAAACTGGGCCAGTTGCATTTCCCGTACAAACAATGTCCCGCGAAAAAGTAGGTATGAGGTTTATTCAGTATTCTTTACAATGTAGGAAAAGCTACAGCGGCTCATTTTCCATGTCAAACTCAAGGCATTTATTTCAATTAAACCATTTACAGGAACTTTTGAATCGTCAAAGGAGTCGGTCATTCAGAAAGATGAAGCTAGTTGCCCATTCTAAAGCGTAGTAGGAACGCGCAAGAAACTCCATGGTCACTCTTTTAAATTATCACTACATAATTATTGTAAAACAAAGTCCTCCGGAGCGTCTGTCTGTTCGCGATAAACTCAAAAACTACTGCACCGATTTTCATGCTGTTTTCACCAATGGATAGAGCGGTTCTCGAGGAAGGTTTTAGTATATAATAACTGACATCAACGCGGGTGAAGGCGCGGGCATCGGCTAGTACACTACTAACGAAAATGTACAATTTTACGATCACGCCCCTGACCAACTTATTTCTCAATTTCTTTTTCAGTGGAAGCCGCCTATTTAGAATCTGATTTGGTATTGATGATTGATGCTCCTACATGGGAGGAAATATCCCAGCTCATTGGTATTGGAACCTCCTCGATGACGATGGACGATGTTGTTATTAAAAAAGAAATGTAATAAGGAATATATTTTTGAAAAAATGCTGTTTTATTTTTACTATCATAATTATCATTCATTCTCCATGCTACTTTTACCCGTACATAATTAAAATGATACAAAACTATGTACCTGATGGAATTTTCCATCGACAAAAGTTACGAACTTCCTTACACACTTTGATCCTCTATTTAACCCCTCTAAGGGACTAATTTTCAAAAGTCCCTTCTTAGTTTTTCACTTTCGAACTCTTGTGCGAAAATTCATGCTTCTAGACCCAGCGGTATTAGCTGTGCGTGGTCTGTCAGTGAATAAATTAATTTAATAATTTTATTAATGAACTTAAGATATTTTCTCATTGCAGTTCAAGCTTCTTCTCATACTGGGAGCTGGGAAGGTATATAAAGTATTAAACGCTACCCATGTCCGACCACGTGTATGCAATTTCAGATCATAAGGTCCGGCCGGTGTTTCTTTTTTGTTCTATGAGCCTGCTCTTGACCTAGATCTCGCCTGATTGGAAAGTGATATCATTTCGCAGGGATTGACACAAACTCAAACTCAAAGCATTTATATCAATTAAACCATTACAGGCACTTTTGAATTGTTAAGGAATCGGTCAGTTAGAAATATGAAGCTAGTTGCCCATTCCAAAGCGTAGTAGGTACCTATGGAGAAGAACGGACAAGAAACTCCATAAGATAAATAAAAAAATTGTTACAAAAAAATTGGTTACATCATTCATGTTGAAATTATACATGTGAGAACAATGTAGAAAGCACGTTAAAAGCGTCCGTAATAAAAAGATAAAAACATAACCCTTCCTTGGCAATCCGGGTAAAAAACAATTCAAAAATTAAAATAAGCCATGGCAGCCAATATGACCAGTCCCAACTCACACTGACTATTGACAACATATACATTTTCAGTATAAGCTGACCTCGCATTGTACGGAAATCGTATACAATGCGAGATCAGCATAAACTGGAAATATATAGCTTGATGTGTAGCCGTGTGTACCTAACTCAGTTTTGTTTACTACTTTAGACATAGGACATTTTAAAGCAACATCGTTGAAAACGAGTGAAACAAATCATTCTATTGTTTACTTTATCAGTGGCTATCCGATGAGAGTAAATCTCTTCCGTATAGGAGATAGGTACTATTGAAACGAAATAATTTTGTTTATGAGGACGGCATCAAGAAATACCCGATCGCGGGTTTTGACAATGGAATACGAACTTGGATAAAAATATTTGATCTTTCTATAGGTAAATCTGCTCTTTATGCTGATAATCTATTCGGCACTAAGATATATACATAATATTAAAGTTTGCTTTATTATTGGGGCCCTAATAATCCTATGTTTAGGATTATTTTCAGGAAAAACAAATTCTGCGAAACAGTAACTCTTCTCTTTAATCAAATAGCGCGTAAACAATAACCGTAAAAAGAACGTTAAGTTACGGTTTTTTCCCACCCCTATGAGTTAATGCAGCTTGTATTATAATATATCGGAATATATTGCGCTACATATTTTAAAACTAATATACTATATATGTTTAAATAAACCTTTATCTGTGCAAAGGTTTGCAGCAGGGGGACGTTCAATTCTTTTTAAAAGGATTTTCGATGCGGCTGCTTGCTGGAGCTGGTTTCTGCTAACTTAACAATGATTTGTGCAATCTAAAATGGATCTTATATGTCTGTGATAAGGTCTAGAAGGATTGCAGTTGGAGTTTTGTTGGAAACTCTCGTGAATTATTCGGTTCAGAGCTTCAGAGCGCGGGAACGGTCGACGGGGCGACAGTAGCTAGCTATTTTACGACACTCGCCAACGAAATTCTTTCCGAGTGAAACGACTAAAAATCGAATTGAATTTGATGTTGACAATTGGTATTTTATTTACTGTGAATGCTATTGAATGTTACTGCGATATAGGAATATTAAATCAGTTCGAAGACCTCTGTTGTCTGTCATAATCTTCAGAAAGTAAGTACCTAAGTCAAGGAAAGGTGAAGACTTTTCTGCGCTTGAAAAGTGTACTCAAGAAAACGTAATAGTACCCATGGAAGGAGCACACATACAATATACATGCTATGCAGGTAATATTAACTTGATTTAAGATAGTTAATTGAGGCGTGACTCTGCGGAAATCCATTATAAAATAGGTACAATAGAAGTAGTTACGAGTATAGATATTGTATTTTATCACGCCTGTCACGCCTAAATATATCTACGTCTATTGTAAGTTGATTTAATTCAATGCGTTTTATAACTATAACTTTTTAAACGCAAATTTCATTCAGACCGAACGATATCTATGTTTTGTTGACTGTACGAAACAATATTCTTATTCGTGAATGAAAGCTCAAGGTGGAATTAAGTAGTATCATTTATTTAGCTATAATTTATTTAGCCATAATGCTCTATTTACAATTAGTTTAAAAACTAAATAATATGTTTTGTATTGTTCCACTCGAGGCTAAGTAATAACAGCCGCACGCGTCGATCGATCGGGTTAAGCAACGCTTGCCGGGATCTGTACATTATCATTCAATTTACCGTTGGTCCCGGCTATCATTTGTGAATTTTTGACAGTCGTTACGGTTCGTCAGAATCTCGAAAGACTGACAACCAGTCTTGCCAAGGGATATCGTATTACCCAGTTACTGGGTTGTGGCGGTGAGATAGGCAGTCGTTTCATGTAAAATACTGGTATTCAGCTGCATCTGGTTAGACTGAGAGCCGACCCCAACATAGTTGGGAAAAGGCCAGGCAGGTGATGTATTGTCACTTATGCCAGGGTGGAACTCTTTGCTAGCGTCTGCGTTCCCTACCACCTATAACCCTATAACCCGTCAGGCATAAAAGTCAGAGTTTGGCATCTTCTGGGCACGCTTGTTTCATTGTAGACCTCATCTATCGTTTTCATCAAGCGAGATTGTGGTCAAGAGCAGTCCTATCCCACAATTTAAAAACAAACTTCTAAGTTAGAGTTTTACTTTCCACCATAGAAAAGGGAGGATCCTGGGACCAGACGGGTGTTGTGTCTGGCTGTCAACTGCCCTACGATTGATGTCCGAATTTTGTATATATTTCCATCGTGCGGAAAAATTGTGCGATGCAGGATTTATGTGACGTCAGGATTTTTGTGTGACGTCAGGTCTTTGATGCGTAGTTCGCATGTGGCGATGTAGATACCGCTACAAAATTAAACTGCACTGAAAGGCAAACTTAATCGTCAAATCGGCATAACCAGCCTCATCATGGGAACTATACAAATATAAACACGCTGATTTGCAAACCAACCCTAAGTAGGCCACAGTGACACACTAATATTTGCACTGAAGTGAAAATTAAATAGAATCTGCCACCATAAGCATATAAGAGGAAATAGGGTCGGTCCCATCCCCATACAAACGCTCTCGTCTGTTTTCTCTTTGGTATATGACCTTAGAGTAATGAATTTTTACAGTAAAATAAATATCAACTAGTTCTATGCCCCTATGTTTTCCGTTTTGATGATACATTATCTGTAGAAGCACTAGAACCCTCAAAAAATGCTCAAAATTGCCTGTTTAAACCGCTGTCATCAGAGGCCTATTGTACTAACACAACTATTAATGAAAAAAGAAAAACATTAGGGCACTTCTTATTCAATGTATAAAATATCTTTCAAATTGATCCAATATTGGAGGAGGAAATAGACGAGAGCCGAACCTCGAATTATGACTTTTTGTATGGAGAAAAGACCGACCCTATGTCCTCATAATGCCTTCGGAACCCTTTGAGCTTATTATAATGTGAACTCTCCTATCTGTTTTCACGTTTCGTCTGCTTCGCTGAAACTACAGAATGCCACGTACTGCGTATTTTGCTTCGGCCACGTCCCCATACGTCTCTTCATATACCTAAGTCAGTCAAAGTCAAATCATTTATTTCAATAAGGAACATAAAACGGCACTTTTGAACGTCAAAGTTTACAAAAAAATAGAATTGATTCTAGTTGCCCCTTCCAAAAGGTAGTTTTCGTATAGAGAAGAATGGGCAAGAAACTCCACTGTTACTCTTTTAAAATGTTTTACAATATTTTTATACATCAATTATATTATTATATTTATATGTGAAGACGACGCACCTATAATATAAGTATATTTAATGATTTCATACATGATCGCCGTTGTCGACTTTAAGCATCTATGGATTATTTATGTTATTATTATTTTGTATTCTTTATTTCATTTTCAATACATATAAATTATATTTTTAAATATATAATTATTTTGTATTATTATTAACTAGCTGACGCTCGCGGCTTCGACTGCGTGGATGTCGGTTACTATTACAGGCTGTAAGGGTAAACACTCTTGTCATTCAAACCATGGGTAGTTGACTTAAATATAAAAAGAAATGACCGAACACAACAAAAAAAAAAAACGTTATTTTCATTAAAAGATTTTAAAAAGTTTCTATCCGACACCGTGCTCTCTAGCGAAACAGCTGACTGACTGAGGGAGGGGTCGCGTTTGTGGCCGGTCATGTCACATCCCGCACCCTGCCCTAGCGCATAGGGCAACGAACTTGTGGTAAAATGTAGATTAAAAAAAAGAAAAAAAAAGTTGTAATTTTCCATTGATTTTACGTACTATAAATGAAACCAAACCACTGGTTGCAAGGATAACGGTGTTTACCCTAACAGCCTGTATATACTAAAACCTTCCTCAAGAACCAGTCTATCCATTGGTGAAAACAGCATGAAAATCGGTGCAGTAGTTTTTGAGTTTATCGCGAACAGACAGACAGACGCGGCGGAGGACTTTGTTTTATAAGGATGAAGTATCCAAATTTGGAAATACACGGCTTTAATATATTACATAATATTTTTTTAAATTTTTTGGGTCTTCTAGTACTTTTTCTAAACAGTATTAGGTAAGCTTAGTTTTGGTTATGGTTATAACTAAACCATAATCACACATCAAAACTCGAGTAAAACGCTAAAATTCAAGAAAAATTGTGATAGTCCTTCTTAAGAAATTCCCTGTCGTACCTAATACTGTTTAGAAAAAGTCCCTTCTTTTTCAAAACTAAGTCGTATAATATTTTTCACGGAGATCACAAGCTTTTGATGTTATGTGCTTAGCTCACATAGGATTTCTTTAAGCCTCGCTTACATTTGGTAGAGTAAACAGGCTAGTAAATGGTAGAATAGCTACTGGAATACTAGTACAGTTTTAATAGTCCATGCGATCGTCTGCTTCCCTTTCAGCTTGAATCTGTCAAAAAAACTTCTAATTCAGCTACATTTTTCAAATTCATATTAAGGCGCTGACAACAACTAAACGGCGGTCACTTTTGGACTGCATAGAAAAGAAAGAGAAGCGCGATGACACAACACTTGTAATTTATTGCAAAATAAGAAGCAATTATCGATTTACTCAAAAGCTACATTTTTAGGGTTCCAAACCCAAAGGGTAAAACGGGACCCTATTACTTAAGACTCCGCTGTCTGTCTGTCTGTCCGTCTGTCACCAGGCTGTATCTCATGAACCGTGATAGTTAGACAGTTGAAATTTTCACAGATGATGTAGATATTTCTGTTGCCATTATAACAACAAATACTAAAAAACAGAATAAAATAAATATTTATTGTATATAAATATACAACAAACATGATTTTTTTGCCGTTTTTTATAGATAATGGTACGGAACCCTTCGTGCGCGAGTCCGACTCGCACTTGGCCGGGTTTTCAAGTTTTTAACAGTAGGTAATGTGAATTTAAACGTTTTTTAAGTAAGAGAATTTCTTCAGGTCTTTCAAAATAGGCTTGTAGGTAAGAAAGAACCACGATGCAAGTGACGCAAACAGTTTCACGTTAAAAGCTTTTTAAGGATTCAAAGATCGCCCGCACTAGATGATATACTCTCCCAATGTAAGCAAGCCTTAGGTGTAAGCTTCGATACTGTATCGCAAGTACTTGACGTTACACGTCTTTGGGTTCTAAGCTGTTGGATACCCTTTAAAAGGATTGATACTCTAATCTATGACTCTTATGTCAATCTGCTTAGCCTTTTCCCAACTATGTTGGGGTCGGCTTCCAGCCTAACCGGATGCAGCTGAATACCAGTATTTTACATGGAGCGACTGCCTATCTGACCTCCACAACCCAGTAACTGGGTAATACGATATCCCTTGGTTAGACTGGTTGTCAGACTTTCGTGCTTCTGACGACTCGTAACGACTGTCAAAGATCCACAAATGACAGCCGGGACCGACGGCTTAACGTGTTTTCCGAGGCACGGAGGAGTCTCGATATGTGAAAATGGTCACCCATCCACGGACCAACCCCGGTAAGCGTAGCTTAATCTGATGGATCGACCCGAGCGGCTGTTATTACTTAGCCACGAGCTCCTCCGAATCTATGACTCTTATGTATAGGATTGGTTTCGTGTAGCGATCGCAAGTGCGACCGTTGACCGCTCAGTCTTGTGTTCAGGGGGCTGACTATGAATGAAGTATATCCAGGCCTATTATGAACTCTTAGGCAATTTACGGCGTAGTCAGCGGTCACGTTGGCTGTTCTGACAATCGGCACAATGCAATGATAGCCGAGCTCATATTCCACATGTCAACAACTGCCTCTATTAGAATATTATCATCTATTATGATGAAAACTGATTTTAAAAACACCTGTACAATAAACTGAGCTGGATCGCTGGTAGAAGAGAATGCTCAAGTAGACAGTGCTCGCAGCAACTCTCCACTCAATCGCACAAGACAGCTGCCTTCAGGGGAAGTTTTACATACGCCGCATCCAAATGCTGGAACAATATCCCCCCGCCGTTAAGGAATCTTAAATGTCTTGGCACCTTCAGAATTAAACTGCGGCAGTTTCTTATCGACTCGCAGAAAAAACTGGGTGTGACTGTTTCGAACACGTCCATAATATAACTGGCTGTCGTGTTCTTACCGAGTCATTCTTCTTTTTTGGTGCAACTCGTGGTCACAAACCTGAGAACAAAGGGAATATTAATGATTCACTAAATTGTGGATCTATTGTTAGGTAACAGTTATAATACATATCCTTATTTACCTATATTTATTTATTGAAACCACTTTATTATCCAGTCAAATCAATTATTTTATTTACACCTACGCCACTATAATTATTATGCTTATTATCCTACGCCACTATATGATTATTAATTTATACGCTATACATTTATATATCTAAATAATCAAGGTAATAAATAGACATTCATCATCAACGACAACGTTTCCTAATGCAAAACTATACTGTTTAATAGAATACTTAAATTGCGGGTACTTACGTAATTTTGCTCCGTACATTCCACTTTTCACATAATTCTTAGTTTCTTAGATCTGCTCGACGTCCGTATGTCACTGCAGGGATCCAGCAGAATATCAGCGTCAGGTATATTCGCCTGACACATGCTGAGTTGGACTCCCATTTGATGCAACGTTGAGACGCACACCGCACTTTGTATGTTTCGTTTTTTTTTTTTTTTTTAAAGTGTGTCATAGACAATATTGTCATCACCGTGTCTAGTTTTCTTTTAATGTTTAATTTTTTTTTTGTATATTGGCACCCAGCTGTTTATTAATGTACCTAATTAGTTATAATTTAACCGTGTTTTTGTATGTTGTGCTGTCTTTTGTGTGCACCAAATAAAAGTTTTATCTATCTATCTATCTATCTATCTATCTATCTACTTGAAAACCACCACACGGTTGTGTGGTGTAAGTATATTCATCCACCACCATACCCATCTCTAGCCATATTTTTGTTTATACTTCGAATCTAGTAGGTACTTAAAATTAAATAAAAATAATTTCTTTGTGCAACAATGACAACAATAAACATCCATGAAGTTGTCAAATTCCCAGCTGAATTTCACGTTCGGAAACTTAATCTCGCGTTACAATTTGCAAACACACAAAATTATTAAATGAATTCATTATATAAGTAGCACAATATACATTGCGTTCATATTTTCACCTACTTTTAGTAACTAGAATTATTTTTATTTATTATTTTTCATAAAATACGTGATTTAAATAAAATCGCAACTTACCGATAAATTATGTCATTGTGTTTCTGAATGATACGGCAGAGAATTACAAGCCAGCCATAGACAAACTACCCAGCGTGAAGTCGGTCAGAATTATGAATGTCATAATACGAAATTTAACCATGCAGGGATATGAATTGCCTGGAACCTTCCAGTTTTTTTAAAAGTTCTTAATAGGCCCCCAGGGCGGGAAAAAGTCCTGCCAGGGTTGCGGAATAGTCCGAAAGGGATACCGGGACCCTGGCAACAGGCAACTGAAGGAACACGGGTGGGTTTTAGCCAGTAAGAGTCTGACACGGCCTTTCGCTCCGCCCAGAGCGGGAGAAGTCATTGGATGATGTCCCAACCAAAAAAAAATATAAAAAAGGGCGGGAAAAGTATCAATGAGTTATAGTAAATTAGCTGTTGCCCGTGATTTCGTCTGCGATCCAGGATGAAAAGTGGCCAATGTCCTTCCCTGGATCATGGTCTACCCCTGTCCCAAATGTCATTCAAATCCGTTCAGCCGTTTTAGCGTGAAAGCGTAACAAACAAATAAACAAACTCACTTTCGCATTTATAATATTAGGTCTTTACCTATGAAATTGCCGTTTTGTATGAAAAAATTTAAACGAATTTTTAACGTATCCATGATGATGAAAAAGATTGAAATGCGATGAAAATGTAACACTAATCATTAAACAAATGACTTCTTTTGAAAAAAGAATTCCATGTTTTTAAAATAAAATTAATTTGAAATTAGAATTCTTAGCCAAACAAAAATTATTTTGATTTGAAATGGCCAGTACTGCAGAACGGCAATTTCATAGGTAAAGACCTATTACATCCGTGCCCGTGGTCCTTTTGTGGAAATCCGTTCAGTGGTTTAGGCGTGAAAAGGTAACATACAGACAGAGTTACTTTCGAATTTATAATATAAGTATGGATATTAATATTATTATATTAATAAAGATAGGATTATAGTATTACTAGCTGACTGAACTGATGTTGTCTTGTTCCCTAGAACTCGATCGCAGTGCTATCTACCGAACCGGGTCCAACTGTGAATCGAAACCATCCAAGGATCCACTCAAACACACATTTTTTTAATCAAAGTCGGTCCAACCATTTAGGAGTTCCAAAAAGCTACCAAGCAAATGTGTAACAGGGTCCGGCCCTGTCGAAGGAGTCATAGGCCAAATGTACCACCATGTGGGTCCCAGAAAACGTCAAGCGACATCGAGGCAGACCAAGGAGAAGATGGCGGGACTAGGTACACCGCTTTTTTTTTTTGACGTTGGGAAGTCAATCAAATGACTTCTCCCGCTCTGGGCGGAGCGGGAGTGCGTGCCAGACTTGTACGTACTAAAACCCACCCGTGTTCCTTCAGTTGCCTGTTGCTAAGGGTCCCGGTATCCCTTTCGGACTTTCCCGTAATCGGGCAGGCATCGGTCCTAGCGGTTAGCACAATAGACGATCTTGACACCTACAGACATGATTGGTCCACACTAACACAAGACAGAGAGGAGTGGAAAAGAGAAAGGGAGGCCTTTGCCCAGCAATGGGACAAAACTGGCTAAAAATAAATGACCCTAGCTAAATGCTAATACCAAAATAAACACAGTAGGTAACTACATTGTTGAATGATTTTATTAGTTTCATTCTACACGTTGTCGCTCGTTCAACACCCGTTGCCGTGTCAACAACCCCATTTTTCTCAATATCTGAAGTAAAAACAGAAAATTTCTTTGTACAAAGTATTTATTGTTATTTTATTTTGAACTAGCTGATGCCTGCGGCTTCGGCCCGCGTGGATGTCGTTTATTATGTACTAACACCTTCCTCGACAACCACTTTATCCATTAGTGAAAACAGCATGAAAATCTGTGCAGTAGTTTTATGAGTTTATCGCGAACAGACAGTACGTAAGGAAGGAAAAACAAACGGTACTATAGTGAAACACTAGGGCCCGAGTTCCCACTTAGTTTTTGAAAACATCGCCAATCGGTTGATCGACTCTTCACGTGACCATAGAGGGCTGGCCTATTTTTTGGCCAATGAAACAGTATTGCCCTATGATTATTTCCCCCCCCTTTTTTATATAAGTCTAAGTTTTGAAGTAGGTTTAAGTAAATACGTATCTACAACATTAGTTTTTGTTTAAGCTAAACCCGAAAAGGGGTCATTGTACTCATCATTTTGAACAACTTTTTCTATGGTACCAACTTTGAAATCGCGAAAAAAAAAACAGCTATTCCATACATTTTGTCGATTTAAGTGAACACAAATGTATGGAACAGCTGATTTTTTTACTAATGACTACTGAACTAATGTTGTTTAAATAAAAAATATAATTATAGCGCCGAATGAATCACTGATAACGCAGTTTCGAACTATATTAAAATTATACCCACTACATTTTCCACAGATTGTACAACTCAGATATTAGCAAACTAATGTCAAACGTATTCAAGGCAAAATTAATTAAATATATATGAACAAAAATCAAGTAATAAAAACTAAAACCAAACTACGACTTAAAACTTACGACTTAAAGTGAGGAACTTAAAAAAAAAATGGTTTAATCGTACCATGTTGGGTATCAAATGAAAGGGCTAAAAATCCGGAGTCACACGTAATCTGTTCGATTTATGCCCTAACACGTGTGACTCCGGATTTTTAATTTGTCTGTCTGTGGTGTCTTGTCCTTTTAAGTCGTAGTTGGGTTTTAGTTTTTATTACTTGTTTTTTTTTTTAATTCTTTTGGGTTTATAATATATATATTTTTGAAATGTGCTCATTAAGCCCTTTCATTTGATACCCAATATGGTACGATTAGACCATTTTTTTTTTTAAGTTCCTCACTTTATGTCCTCTAGAGGGCGCCATTTTTAATTTAATGTGACTTCACATGACGCTTCTAACGATACCTCATTTGTCAAATTATGATAAGTGGTTTGGAAGATAGGAAGGAACAGATGAACATACATACATACATACCGGTCAAAATCATAACCCTCCTTTTTTCTTCGCCGTAGTCGGGTAAAAAGAAAGTAAAAATAACCTAACTCTTGTTTGTGTAGGTATTGTACGAGTATATCCTACGGGTCCTTTATTGCTAATAATAATTTGCATAACAATTTATTTAAGCATAAGGAATCGACTGCTGATCCTACAGAACTTTTATACGTATTGTAAGGTTTTAAAAACAAAAATAAGTTGGAGCAAGACTGACTATAAACCAGCTTTGTGTAAGATAGCGCAAATAACACGTCAGTCGGTGAAGGATTGAAAATTTATACGTTCAGGCTGCCTCCGTCGGAATAATTCGCTTATTTTTCACGATTACCGCCGCCGAGTTCTGACAAGCGGTGAAGTAACAATTTAGATGTGAAAGTTTTTAAAGGAAATATTTTTATTACTGTGTTTTTATGGGAGATTTATTTAAATACAAGTTTTGGGAAGACACATTTGGAACCCGTACAGTTGATGAACGCAATTGTCCATGTTCAGGCAGTTGAGTGCGGTATGCGAAGCTAATTATATATGGAGGCTTTTGGCTAATTTGAAATGTAGACATTTTTTTTTTGTAATGTGCTTTTATTTTGTGCGGATTAAACAAGTTTTCTTTCTTTCTTTCTTAGTTCCATAGGGACTGGTCTATTATATATCAACTACATAACATAATATCACGACTGTTTCGATCGGTTTCGCAGAGTGTTGTGTTGGTTTCAAGTCCCATATAATATATATTACCACCCTGGGAATCGAACCCAGGAGGTACTGATTAGCAGTAGCCTTTGCAACCACTACTACGCTACTATTACTTCTGGTTGCAACTCATTAATTTCCTAACTAGTTTCCGCCTTCGCCTGAGTGCTATTTTTCAAAGTCAAAATCAAATAATTTATTTCAATTAGGCACATAAACGGCAAAAACAAAGAAATAGAACTGATTTTAGTTGCTCCTTCCAAAAGGCAGTTTTCGTATGGAGAAGAATGGGCAAGAAACTCCACCGTTACTCTTTTAAAAATGTTTACAATATTTTGTATACATCAAATAGATAATCATGTTCAATTAATGTATAATCTTTTGTATTTTACAAATTATATGTGAAGACGATGCGATGATTTTATACATTATAGCATATTAAGTTCCTCAGTAATAATAATAGCATTCTATTGGTTAAGGCAATGTTTAATTTAAATCGGTCCAGTAGTTTTTGAGTTAATTCATTACAAACAAAAATCCAAATCTTTTCTCTTTATAATATTAATTTAGATTTAGTTATATATTTCTG
This sequence comes from Lithophane semibrunnea, assembly GCA_947363905.1. Lineage (NCBI taxonomy): Eukaryota > Metazoa > Arthropoda > Insecta > Lepidoptera > Noctuidae > Lithophane > Lithophane semibrunnea. The sequence goes on along the minus strand of OX376207.1, from coordinate 2,731,929 downwards.
TAAATTGGTTCCAAAAACATCAACAGACCAATTCAAACATATCCAAATATCCAAACATTTTCCATTAAATTATAAAATAAACAACCACGTTCAAGTTCGGTACTAAACTTAATAACTTTAACTACAAGTCTACTTATTTCTTCCAGTTAGAACGTCATAATATTATTCCAGTCATTGGAATATGACATAAGGGAATATACTGCGGGAGGCTATTAACTGTACCGACGTCCTGGAGCCACAAAAACGTTTTAAAGCACTGCAGGGACTCACTGTTCGAGGAGTTTGTTAATGTATGTAATATCTTGCTGTTTGGAATTAGGAGGTAGATGAAATAGAATATGAATAAGTATTTATTCATGAGAGAAATGATCATGAAAATTAGTGTAGCAGTTTTTGAGAAATTCGCGGACATGCGTAGTGTATGTAGTGTTCTTAAATTGCTAATTGATGGAAGAAAATATTCTACTTTAATTTATTGATCGTTAACACACACTTCATGACAACAATGGTCGTTCGTATTTGGGTCAAAATCACCAAGGTGGCAAATTCCAAATTCTGTTTTATGATGAATTTACTTAGCAGCTATTACTTTGATGATCAGCCTAAATGATCACTAAACTTATGTTTAAACAATATTTACACTGGCAGAGAGCATAGAATTGATTAATACTCTTGTAATTTTATTTTTAAAGAGAGCTATCGCAGGAAAAAATCATTCCGGGAACGTTTTTGTTAGGTTTATAATAATATTAAAATATAACATAAGTATTTATTCAGTCGAGTTAGTGAAGCACGTAATCTGGGTCTGAACATGGACGCTGAGTTAAGATACGAATCGCATGTGGCAGCGTCAGTGCGTACGTGTTTTTACCGGCTGAAGGTCCTTTATAAAATAAGGCCTTATCTATCAGAAGAGCTGCGCCTCCAACTAGTTGAGTCACTCGTACTTTCGAATTTAAATTATGCGGATACAGTAATTGGCCAGCGACTACTGGCAAAAACTGATCGACTGATCCAAAGGGTGCAAAACGCCTGCGCTCGATTCTGCTTTAATATCCCACCAAGGACACACGTAACACCATTTTTAAATAGCCATTCAATACTTAAAATGAAGTCGCGTCGTAAATTACACTTAGTTTGCCTATTATTTGGTGTTATAAAGTACAAGCAACCGAGCTACCTTTATGAAAAACTTAGCTGGATCGCTAGTAGATGGGAATGCGCAAGCAGACAGTGTTCTCAACAACTATTTTCTCAGTCGCACAAAACAGCCGCCTTCAGAGGCAGTTTCAGGTACGCTGCATCGGGCATTGGCGGGGGAATATTGTTCCAGCATTTGTGCTGGAACAATATTCCCCCGCCAATAAGAAATACCAAAACAGTACACACCTTCAGAAGTCGGCTTCGACAGTTCCTTATCAACTCACAGAGAGGACTGGGCGTGACGATTTCGAACACGTCGTTAATTTAAATTTAGCAGTAGGCAACAGACGTAGATCTGAAAAAACAAAAAAAAAACAACATTTTATCATGATCAAGGAAACACAATTACGCACAATCATAGTGATCGCAGCTAATCTTTTATTGAGTATAATCTTTTATTTATTTTTAATATCGTTTTCAAACACTACACACAATCATATTCATTTAATTTATACTCCTTTATATATGCCTGTTAATATTACATACACACCTAAATATAAAAACAAAGCACAAAAACAAATCAAATGTAAATAACTCACCAAATTTATCTTGCAAAACCACTATTCACTTTTTCACTTTTTATCTTCTCACATTTCCATTGTTCTGCACCTGCTTGGCGTCCGTATGCCGCCGCAGGGATCCAGCAGAATACCAGCGTCAGGTATAATGCCTGGCATATGCTGAGCTGGACTCCCATTCGGTGCAACTGGGAGACACGCACCACACAAGGGTTTTGCCTAACTAAAATATTTTAAGGATGTAGGTAGTTTTAAGATTGCCACAGACAATACTTTCTTTGCGTTTTTTGTTTGTATGTTCTTTTTACCCAACTGCCAAGGAAGGTTTTATGTTTTTAATGTTCGTATTTACTTGTTTTCTTTTTTTTTTTTTGTTTTTCTTAAAACTTGAATTTATGTAACTATGCTTTTGTGTTGTGTCTTCTATGTTTGTACCGAATAAATGTTTTATCTATCTATCTATCTATCTATTTTGTATCTTGTTCATTATCGGTTATAAGTTATTTATAAGTAGAAATTTAAAAAATGTCATGAAATTGCCACTAAAGACGTTAAAAAGCAAAATATAGTGCAAATGGAGCTATTATGACTATTTCTTTGTCTAAATTATCTAAATATGAGAAATATCGCTGTCTTATATATAAATTAACATGCTATAGGTATAAGAAGTTCGTCTTATTTTAATATTACCAGGGCCTTTTTTTAAATATCTAAAAAAATAATGTGTTATTTGTGATTTTAGTGGTGTTCCCGGAAATGATGAGGTGTTCCGTAAATGACGATATAGATACAATTTAGGTTTATAAAATTACAAGCAATGTTTTTGTGACGTCGTACTTATTTATTAATTTTGGCATAAGGTTCCTAACAAACAAAAATGTAAATCACTTTACAGTCTTTTTAATCAATGCGTCAACTTTACTGTTAGGAGTTGTTGGTACCTGAACATTTTCCTGTTCTCTTTTTTCTTTTCTTCTTAGTTTTCTTTCTTTAAAGTTTCATATTTTTATGTTAGCAATTGTTTTCTCGTGTTGTTTTATTTTACGGTATGCTTTGGCTCTATCCTTCTGAACAATTTTTCTTCTCACTGTTCTTCTTTCTAAAGGTGCTGCAGCTAATTCATCATCAGAATGGGGAGGAGTATTGTTAACTATACTTGCTATTGCCTTCTTCTTTTCTCTGTATTTTTTGCTGTTTCTTTCCAAATTTTTCTCTACTTTCGCTTTTCTCTCTCAGTCATCTCATCAATGTTTTTAACTTTCTTTTCAGCTTTTTTTTCTGATAGTACCTACGCTCTATCCTTAACATTTTTATTTATCTCTCTTCCTCTGTCATTTTATCCAAAAATTTATTTTTCGGCCTCCTTTTCTCGTTGTCGCAAGTAATCTAAACTATTTTTTTTAGCTTGCTTTTTCGGCCACCTGAGACTCCATTTTGCCTAAAAATATTAAACATTATATTCAAAAATATGTTAGCACAACATACCCTAAACTAATTGACCAATAGTTATAATAACAGGACGCGGTTATTTGAAAAAGTCATTTCGGGAACGTTATCATCATTTCGAGAAAGCTCCGTCAAGTCCGGGATCGGTCCTGAAATGACCGTTCCAGAAATGACTTTTTTAAATAAACGTGCCCTTTTTAGACGGCAGCAATCATTGACAGCATGTTCGGTTTTGTTATTGTAAAATATTTGAGGTTACTATTTGCTATAAAACACTACAAAACGTATTTTTCATTATTCCAAGTTGAAAAACGCATTCCCGGTATGATGACTACGTTGAAGACAAGGAAGTTTGGCAATAATTCCTTCTGCACATGTGGCTTCCCTGGTACCTCATTAACGGCATAATTGTGTAAGATTCTATTAACCGCTCCCATACATCCATTTACATTCATCCCTGACATACATAATAATATTATTTGACATTTTTTTCGTTCCTTATTTATTTATTTCCTATGTATGTTTGTATTTAGTATTTATCTATTATTTAGGATATGTATGTATATGTGTATCTATTTTACCTATTATTTGCACCTACGACAGCCCCATATTATGTCCAGGCAAATCACTGTCCATTCCAAGGTTGCCTGGAAGAGATCGCGGAAAGCGATAAGGCCGCCCATTGTATATTTTGTAGTGTTTGTTTTTTCCTTTTGTTATATATTTTTGTGGTGTACAATAAAGTATATATAAATAAATAAATAAATAAATTTTATACTTACCTACAATTCAATTTCAACTCTTTATTAGTGGCTTTTGCCGACGTTAATTATTCAGATTAGTTACAGTTGTAATGGCAATCATGTCATTTGGTTTAAATAGGTTTTTATTTGTAGTTTCATATTTGTACCTACCTATTTTACCATATTTATACCTTGTGAATGTGAGAAAGTTGTAGGCTTAGTGGATTGTAGACTTTTTTTTACCTAAAACTTTTTGAAAGGCCTACTATTAACACTGTAATTCAAAAATATTGTAAAAGCCAATTATATTTTAAAAGAGTAACTATGGAGTTTCTTGCCAGCTCTTCTCCATAGGAAACGACCAATTGGAACCGTGCACCTAGCTTCTGACGTTTCATAAGTGCACATGTAGGCTTATGTGAAATAAAATATTTTGATTTGATTTGATGACGTATTGATGTACGCTCTACAAATAGTGAATTGAAAAATACGTACCACTTATTTTCAATTGTTTTGGCGAAAACTCTCTCGACAGTCGTTTGTTTACATCGTTCACATCACTGTACCATACACAACTAAAGTTTGCATTCAAAAACTGATTCATTACTGAGAATCAAAATTGCGTTCACTAAAATGACGCTTCCATTACCGGACACAATATTTTGACTTGATTTTCTTTAATTTCTTTTCTTTCGTTAAGAGCGCTATTACAAAATCGAAGTGCAGATTTAGGTAAATTTGACGGGGCGCGGCAAAGATGCGCTCGTGTGAGTCTATTGAAGTACGCTACGCACACATGCAAACCGGGCGTGATCAACTTGATCCTTTCCACTTTACTTTTGAAATAAATTAAGTTACAGTTATTTATAGTTCGTGTTACTGTTATTTTTAGCATTGCATACAACAATTGTTTAAAAATATTATTTTACTTTAAAAAAAGTTAATTTTTTTTTCAAGCAAGATTAGATAGTAGCCTATGTTATTAAATACTTTTTGTTAAAATTTGGAAAGTAAATTCATAGATAAAAAATAGAATTTCGGACGAAAAATTGTCAATAACTATCTGTGTTACGGAATTATTTTTGGTGTATTACTAAATGAAACATAAAAAAATTGACTTATACATTCCAAAGTTCAAGATACAGTTGTACCATGGACATTTTTATAAATGATTAAATTACTGTATCTTTGATGTAACAAAGCATCAAAAGACGCCCAAAAGTTAAATTTTATGAAACATCCTTTACAAAGACAAGTTTTTTACTGATTTGTGTAAACAAATTGAAATATTTATTTAAAACACTGTCAAGATTATATAATGAGACTTCCTCGGACATATTTTTTTTTTAAGTTTGAGGCTATAACTTAATCATAATCACACATCAAAACTAGCGTCAAACGCTCAAATTCAAGAAAAATTGTAATAGCCCTCTTAATAATAACAATAATAAATTGATATAAGATAAAATTGTAGGCCATAAAGTAAGAAAAACTTTTCATTTTATTTTATTTTATGAATATTTCCAAAGTTAGTTTCTGAAGATTGCGACATAGGACGCGTTCTCGAAATGATTTTTTGTAGTTATTTCTTCAATTATTAATGAATGTGCTTTACTTTTGCAGTATAAAATATTATGTATAGTTATTATGAACAGAGTTAAGTAATATTTACAATAACGATTTGCTTAAATAGACTAAATTTAAACATTTCTTTGCTGGCAAAGCTAATGCTCCGCCTTGGTGATTTTGACCCATTTACGTTATTTGAGCCGTTTTGGGAAACACTAGGTCCGCGCCGTAGGGTCCGAGTGCTCTTCGAGTATTTCGGCACATCGCCAAGCGGTTGGTCGACTCTTCACGTGACCAGAGGGCTGGCCAATTTTTAGGTCAACGAATCAGCATTGCCATCCAACATGGCAACCACCAAAGTGCCAGCCTTTTTGGCACTTTTTCCAATGACAGCGATGCGGACGAATTTTTTGATGCCTAATGAGCTCTTTCTATATTTTTCTTATTTATTTTTTCCCCTCTTTATACTTCAAAATAATTATAAAATAAAGTCGCTAGATATATAATATCGAGCAATACGATCAACGTTGATTTAGGTATCGATGTGATTTTAACAAAGGGAATGTCAAACAGGTATTTATATGTTGATATCCATGGGGTTTAATCTTGCCCGTTCTTCTCCATAGGAACCCTCTAAGCTTCGGAATGGGAAACTAGCTTCACCTTTCTGACTGACCGACTCCTTGACAATTTCAAAGTGCCTGTAAGTGCTCATATACAGGAGCGGCACGTTGGCAACGGCAGAGGCAACTATAGTCGTCGACACTGGTCGGCGGCAGCCGTAAACGCCTCCACGGCAGCCGCCAACGCGTTCAACTGCAGCCGTCAACACGTCGGCCCCTGCCGTAGACTACTGTCAGGTAGTCGCCACGTCCCCTGACGGGGTCAGGGAGCCGACAAACGTTCTGCTCGTGTATATGAGTACGTGGTCAAATACACAAGCGGCACGTCGATAATGACAGAGGCAACTACAGCAGTCGATGCGTCTACGGCTGCCGCCGACGTATATCGACGGCTGCAGTTGCCTTTACCGTTGGCAACGTGCCGCTCGTGTATAAATGAGCACTTATTGGTTTAATTGAAACAAAAGCTTTGAGATTGAAGTTATGAGCGATAGAGACGCGTTTACAAAGTCGATCTTTTCCAAAACTCCATGTGCCATACTTACGGCTGCGTATGAGTGACTGCCTCGTTGGTCTAGTGGCCGCAAGCGCTACTGCTAAGCATGAAGTCCTGGGTTCGATTCCCGGGTCGGGTAAATTGTCATTGGGTTTTTCCATCAGGAATTTCTCAGTAGCAGTTCCGAGGCTGGATTTGTGTCCGGTTGATGGCAATAGGCTCGCCCTCTATTACATGGGGGGGGAAATGTGGGTGTACTATAGGTACACCTCTGCCGAACCTTTCGAGAATTACGGCGTTATGTTATGTTATAATAATAATAAGCCTTTTTATTCTGAACGTCATTGCGTTGTTTTTCAGTAGTTTACAACAGTCTCTTAGTTCAGTGTGCCTTTTGGCAAAGGCCTCCTCTAACGACTTCCACTGAGTCCTATCTCTCGCAACTCTTCTCCAATTTACACCCGCTTAAGCTTCAATTCGTCTACCCATCTTTTATATTGTCTTCCCCTATTCCTTTTGCCATCTCTGGAGGTACCATTCCATTATCACTTTACTTAACTTGTCCTGAGTGCCTCTTCACATGTGACCTGTCCATCTCCATCTGAATATAATGATGTTCTTACCAAAATAGATCAAAAAAGTGGAGATGTTATGTTACTGTAGGTATATTTTACACATGGTTCTCATCCCCATTCTAAAACTTGTAAATAAAGTAAAGAAACGTATAACATTCACAATAAAAGGTGAGTTTTATGGCTAAGGGAATGTCTCTTTGTTTTTCTTTATTCGATTTGTTGAGAAATAAATGTGTTCTGTCGCACTTTACGATCGGAGACCATCCGTGATTGCTACTTCATTGAATTCACCCTTTTTTGTCTATTTTCAAATATTTCTTGGGATATAAAATTCGTTTTTAGAGTTTTATTCGGTAGAAAGACGGTGCCAGCGATTTAATTTGCAGACAACGTTTGAGTATAGTTGTATTGTAGTTGAGTTTTAATATTTTAATTAATTCCTATGTACGGTCACGAGCAATAAATTGTATACACTCACCAAAATTCAATATCGATTTTCTCGTCGAATAAAGATTACAACTTTGAGATGATACCTATATCATAATAACCAGGGTTCAAAAATACTATGTTCGTAATAACATAGAATTACAATTAATACAGTAGGAGAAAATCACTTTTAAAAGTTGCTAACTGTATAAATATTAGTGCTTGTGACTGTACACCTCTATACCCTTTTGGGAACATAGTATACAGAGTGGGAGGGGTGACATCATAACATATAGAGATTATATCCAAGATAAGAATGCTTGGAAACATGCTGGTCTTGCTCCATAGGACAAATTCGAGTCTGGACAAAATCAAACTGGTTGCTAATCTAGTTGTATAATTTAATATATGTATATCATAGATTTTTTACATTTTATGATTATTACACTCACACACTGTCCTATTAGTATTACTTGTAAGTTTGTAGGAATATTGTGATATCGTATACTTTTACAATGTTTGTAAATATGTGAGCACCATGTATCTATCACATACTTAATTAATTTATTTGTCATTGCTCCATTTTTTTTTTTTTTTTTTACCTTTTGTGGTACAGTAATTGTATTCTCGGTGCATCGTCTTCACATGTAATTATATAATTGATGTACACCAAATATTGTAAAACATTTTTTTTTTAAGTGTAGCGGTGGAATTTCTTGCCCATTCTTCTCCATACGAAAACTACCTTTTGGAAGGGGCAACTAGAATCAGTTCTATTTCTATGTATTTGACGTTCAAAAGTGCCTTTAATGTGCCTAGTTGAAATAAATTATTTGACTTTGACTTTATACTTTTACCATGGATTCACTTAGAACACTGAGGTTTGCAAAATGTTAATCTATTTATATATCTATCTATAACTACCTATGTATACATATTATAATTATAAATTAAAGTCACTTTTCTTTGATGTCCTTTCCACCGTGAACTTGTCTTCCAATACCCGTGTTTATATCTATCTGTCGTACTTTTGGCTGTTACTATTTTCACGAAATCCGTGGTCACGAATCTGTTTGTAGAAGACATTGTCTGAAAAGACATAATCCCAATGGGTTTTTCCATCGGCAAGAATAACCCCCTATTCAACCCCATTAGGGATGAATTTTCAAAAATCCTTCCTTTGTGCTCACTTTCAACATAAAAAGAACTTTTGTACAATATTTCATGCTTCTAGTCCCATTTTTTTTTTTTTGATATTGGGAAATCATCCAATGACTTCTCCCGCTCTGGGCGGAGCGGAAGGGCGTGTCAGACTTTTACTGACTAAGAAGAAGAAAGAAAAGAAAGAAAAATTGTTTATTCTGCACAAACTAAACACTGTTCCTTCAGTTGCCTGATGCCAAGGTATCCCTTTCGGACTTTCCCGCAACCGCTTCTAGACCCCAGCGATTTAGACTGTGCGTTGTCCGTCAGTGAATTTAAGATTTATATAAAGTTTTATCAATAAAACAATAGGTACTTGGCATTTCTAGATTATCAGTGAACCTTTCATGCATGCATACACCCGAAGAACGAAAGGTTCAAGCGATTTTCAAATACATTCCTTTGGCACGTGTAACATTTTTAAATTGTTATTTGAATTCAGTTTAACGCAATCTGGAAAAATACTAAAACACTGCTCAAACTGACGTGAATCCTGCGCGAAAAGGCTCACACAGACAGGCGCAACACGACACGCGACAATTTCCATGAAGTTTTCATACAAATTGTTCTACGAGAGTCGCGTGAGCTGGGAGCCTGGACGTGAAACGTGACAGCGCTCGTCTATTGTTTTATTATTAGGATGTCACGCGACTATTCGCGCCAGGTCGAACAGCTTCATACAAGTAAAGTTAGCTGACACAATAAGAGCGTAACGAATTTCAACTCGCGTGGGATTCGCCTTAGTTTTATCAGAGCCTTATCTATTATGTTTACACACTTCTTCCGAAAAGACAAAGAATCTTGCTGCCTAAACCAAAACTCATAGAACCGGCTTTTTCCTGCATCTTTTTATAAAATATATCCTACATAAAATCAGCATGACCTAATTAACGGCATATTACAAAGACGATAGCTTACAAATATACCAACCGGGTCGGCTATCGAATTCGTGACTTATCTGCGCCAGCGCCCGGTGATCAACCTTCGTCACCCGACACCTAACGACACAGGAAAGATGGAACGAAGAAAGTCTACTACGAACAATGTAAGATTTAAGGCGGAAAGGCGAAAGCGCTATTAATACTCCGCGAAATTAGAGTTAAAGACAAACGTCACATCATTCATCCAGTTTCTGAATTGAGACTTAGAAGTTGAGAGAGAATCCTTCGCAATTTAAAATCTCTTTGCAAAAAACGTAAGAAAAAAAAAAGAATTTTGAATTTCGCAGGTTACATCGAACGAATCCTGCCTGAGTTATGCTGAATTAAAGTTTCACAATAAGTTCTCAACTTCAAATTCTCAATTCAAAAACCAATATTCGACAAATTTGAACTGAGAGAGTTGTATTGAGGATTTTAATGATTATTATTCTGTTAACATACTCGTTACTCATCTGCCTAGCCCTTTCCCAACCAAGTTGGGGTCGGCTTCCAGTCTAACCGGATGCAGCTGATTACCAGTATTAAAATACTCGTTACTGTCGCCTCAATTTTATTCTATTACCATACAACCTGGTACTGAGCTGCTTAAAGGTACCAAAAAACGTGAGATTTAAATTTCGCAGGCTCCCTAAGGAAACCCTTACATAAAAACAGATTCACAACACATTTCACATGCTCCTGACGGCAAAGTGTGTAAAGTGCAAAAACTGGTGGACTGTACATTGTGTACAATATGGCTGATATTAGTTTACGTGGAATTTCTTCAATTTCCTGTGTAGTGGTATCCGGATGAGCTGGGTAGATTAGGTGATAGTAACGGTTCGTCGTACCCGCCCTTCTCATTATAATAGTGCAAATATTTTGGGAAATTCATTAATTTGGTTGGCTATTTTTCTTTAAAAAGAAAATTATGTGTGGCCTAAGGAATTGTGAAACAAAAACGAACTTTACGATTATGATACAAGGAGACTAACTGGACTATACCCTTAACTACCTATTGGACCATTAAATATTATTTCCTTAACTGAACAATCCTGAATTTTTATTGCCATATCTACAATACGACATTTTTTTTGTAAATTATGTCTTGTCTTAAGAAATATATTCTAATCTTGACAATTTCTTATTAAGTTTTCAAGACACCCACTTCTTCAAGCCTTATTTTTCTTGAACTCCGAACTTATACATTATTTTAAATAATCATAACTTCTAAAATTACATATAAATAATCTGTAAACCACCGCATTGCGTTGTACGAGAATATAAGAAAATGGCCCGGGCATAGTTCGATGGTGCAATTATAATAAATTTAGTACGAGCGTGTACGGTGGGTGGTTCAAGTTTAGTTTGGCTGCAAGAGACTTATATTGTACGGGCCCCTGGGGAACCACTGAGGTTAAATGTACAAGCGACGACAGAAGTGTTGGACGGGAATATTTGAATTAAATGGCTTCGAAATTATGAAGCCGTATACGAAATTTTGCCATAATTGGCAAAATTTCGTATTTTACAATTATTACGCTTATTTACGTGATTTTACAATAAGAAAAATATAATTGAAATGATCTTTCATGCTATGCAATAAAACTTGTATAAATACCTACAGTATGTATTTGAACTGCAAAATCACTTAAATCAGCTAAATCGGCCAAATTTTAGCCATATAAAAAGAGAGGCATCAACAAAAAAATTGGCTAAGTTTGTCAAAATTATGTCAAGCGATTTTAAATCGTTCAGGGGCAAAATGTCCAACGGTGTCAAAATGTCCAAATCCCAAAATGCAGCTATTAGGAGTTTGGCTGTCTAATCTAAAATAGTAGTCCATCTTATGGTACCGGCATTATGAAGAGGGATCAATGAATAAATCATAATTTGTCCCTGTTTCACTGTACAGTAGCACCCATATTAAAAAAATAAGTATCTACTGGCATCTGTTATCCTACCTATCTCATTCAGGCTTTGTAAAATATCTTCCCAGAGTCATGTTGCTGTCTACAGATGTCAGTCAGTCACTCACTGAACCTTGTTATATGGTAAGCTAAGACGTCTGTCCTCGGTAGTACGCCTCCGTTCAACTTAAATTAACTCGGCGTATATCAGGTCTTCCGTTAATCTGACATCTACATATGTTGTTGAAACGAAGAAATCGTCTTCTGTCCCTCTCTAAAGCCATTTATCCTTGTCTCACTTAGATATATCAGATGGGAGTAGAAGTAATTCAAGCCGTTTTCAAACTGAACGAGTTTTACAGCACTTTAGATTTGGTTGGGTTTTGGCTCGAAATTGGAGCATTTTGTTTTGAATTTGGTATTATTTGAAGACTTTATCAATCTGCCCAGCCTTTTCCCAACCATGTTGGCGTCGGCTTGCAGTCTAACCGGATGCAGCTGAATACTAGTATTTTATTTGAACCGCCTTGCCTATCTGACCTCCACAACCCAGGAAGTGGGTAATATGGTAAGACTGGTTGTCGGACTTTCGGGCTTCTGATGACCCGTAACAACTGTTGAAGATCCACGAATGCCAGCCGGGAGTCCGGGACCAACGGCTTAACGTGCGTTCCGAGGCACGGAGGAGTCTCGATATGTAAAAATGGTCACCCATGCACGGACCAACCCGGGAAAGCATAGCTTAACCTAATGAATCGACCCGTGCGGTTATGATTACTTAGCCACGAGCTCCTCCAAACTGTTTCGCACGGTTTTTTCAACTTGACAAAACATATTTTTTATTTATATTATACACATAAATCTTCTGGAACCAATTCTCCAAATGATGGTGATAACCGCATCATAATCCGTTACCTAGTTTAGAAGAACAACCCGTTCACATAGACACACACGATAATCGACGTCTTCAGTGTATATAATAATGAAATGAAATGAAATGAAATAGTTTTTTCTGTAAATAGGATATTGGAATCACTTTTACACGTCATATTAAAAAGTTGTAAAAATAAGCTAGATGAGGCCGGCGTTTCCTATCTGACTACTCTGAGATGAAAGGCCGAAACAAACTTAGAGGTCACCGTCTCTTGTAAAGTCCAGTCCAATCTTCGTCAGGCCATATGAGGACCATGTAGATTAGAGTCTGAAATGGTCTTTTGAGGAAAAATCACACAGATTTGAGTGAACCTGTCCAGTCAGTACAAGCATTTGTAAGTAATAATATACATAGATAGATAGATAGATAGATAGCTTTTGTATGGATAATATTAATATTTTTACTATGTCATTCGCATAAATGACTAGTAATTACCCGACTACGGCGAAGAAAAAAGGAGGGTTATGATTTTGACCGGTATGTATGTATGTATGTATCTATGTATGTATATTCATCTGTTCCCTCCTATCTTCCAAACCACTTATCACAATTTGACAAATGAGGTATCGTTAGAAGCGTCGTGATTGTCCGCTGGTTATAGGCTATGTGAAGTTACATTAAATTAAAAATGGCGCCCTCTAGAGGACATAAAGTGAGGAACTTAAAAGAAAATATGGTTTAATCGTACCATGTTGGGTATCAAATGAAAGGACTTAATGAGCACATTTCAAAAATATTTATATTATAACCCGAAAAGAATTTAAAAAAAAATCAAGTAATAAAAACTAAAACCCAACTACGACTTAAAAGGTATAAACAAGTCACCACAGACAGACAACTTAAAAATCCAAAGTCACACGTAATCTGTTCGATTTATGCCCTAACACGTGTGACTCCGGATTTTTAATTTGTCTGTCTGTGGTGACTTGTTTATACCTTTTAAGTCGTAGTTGGGTTTTAGTTTTTATTACTTGATTTTTTTTGTTATAATCAATAAGAATATAGTTTTTTGGCTACACCCCTCTTCCAGCAGCGCTACAATTTTACTAGCTCTTATTGCTTTTTCTGCCGTTACAATCGACACAAAGATATCACTTTTAAGTCACAATAAGGCTGGATTATGTGACAAACATAAATTATTCTACTAAAAATGACGAGAAGTTAGTTTTAGTTGCCAGGATAACCTTTAACCGCAAACCTGCAAAATGTTAGTAAAAGTCTCAAACGGAAAACGGGATTATTATTGTTTTTACACAAAAGTTTTGAATTTGGAATTAACTTTTTTCTTACCCAGACTCTTTATTAAGTGCCAGTAACATAGTTAGGCTATTAAAACCTCTTTACAACTAAATGATTACCAATAATGTACAAAAATCAAAACCACCCGTTTTTTTTGCAAAGGGGTGTATAATGTATATAAAGAAGAAATAATCAATGGCAAACTGGCTCTCGAGCGAAATACTCCTGGGGTCTCTTTAGACAAGAGGTCAATTTAGAATTGATAGGAAACCAACTACAGTGCCAACAGTAATTGCAGTAACAAGTTTTTCTTTACTTTTTACTTGAAAATGCTCAACGATGTCTTATTATTTGAAACACCAATAGATATCTATGGCATTTAGGGGCTTGATGTCATAACACTATTCATTAATAACTACTTATCTAACTATACCTATTACTGCCTGCCTAGCCTTTTCCCAACTATGTTGGGGTCGGTTTCCAGCCTAAGCACACGCAACTGAATACCAGTATTTTACATGTAGCGACTGCCTATCTGACCTCCACAACCCAGTAACTGAGTAATACAATACCCTTTGGCAAGTCTGGTTGTCAGACTTTCGGGCTTCTGACGACCCATAACGACTGTCAAAGATCCACAAATGACAGCCGGGACCAACCGCTTGACGTGCTTTCCGAGGCACGGAGGAGATTCGGTATGTAAAGATGGTCACCCATCCACGGACCAACCCCGGCAAGCGTAGCTTAACCTAATGGATCGACCTGTGCGGCTGTCATTACTTAGCCACGAGCTCCTCCTACTATTGTATTAATTAATCATTTTTTAAAAATGTCTTTGACTTATCTCAGGACCCTGGGGTCCCGGATCTTTAGAAGGCGTACAGGGGCCCGAAACCAACTCACAGAGGCCCGTTAGACGTTTTTAATTAAATGAGGCTCCACTTACAATTATCCCTGCTTGCACTATGCAAGTGCAGCCAAGGACAACACCCGGTTGGTGTAGAAATTGCAGGATATGGAAATAATTATTTATTTTTAAGATATTGACGAGGTTGTGGTTTCAAATCCGGGCAAGTAACAATGTGACTTTTTAGATTCAAAGTACTTTCTGAGTACCTACATTCTTTTTTATTTTAATTTTTTTCTTTCTTTCTTTTTATCTTGCACATTATACTCGTACTGACATCGGTGAAGGAAAATATCGTGAGGAAACCTGGACTTATCTATACTAATATTTTATTATAGTTGTCGGAGATACGTCAGGATTTATTCCATTAGAATCAACAGAAAGCATCATGTGGGCAGAAGGTGGGTTTTGTGCAATGAAAACACACTGGGCGCGATACACGGCGTTTATTAGAATTACAATTTGACACTATAACCTCAAATTACAATTAATCACAATAACTTAAAACCAAACGAAACGTAGGACAGTTCCTAGACTAGACTGGAGGTTCTGTTCTCCAGGACGGTCAGCAAGCAAGAGAGCTCACCCTGGCGCCCCTCCAACAGCTAGGCTCCGTCGTAGCACGAAGTTAGCCGCGTGTCAGTGTTGCCACCACTCGCGTCACGTGCCGCGCTTCGTTTAGCGACCGTACTGATGACCGTCTCCGATATAGTTAATATAAGTCTGAAATCGCCAACCCGTCTTGAGCAAGCGTGATGATCAATGCTCGTGCCTTCTCTGTATCAGAAGAGGCCCTTGCCCTGGGGCAATAATAGGCCGATATTTTTTTTTTTCAACTTTTATCACCTAAGATGCCTCAAAACAAGATATCACTGATATGTGCAAAATGTGCTGAACAAGAAAAATCAGGACCATATCTTTCAAGGGTAGGTAGAACAAACAAAACCGCGTTACTAACGTAAATCCATTAACTACACCTGATCGGCACCTTCCATTTTGCACGGCTCGTGTCGTAAATTCTACATTATTATAGATACCAACTTTTCAAGTAAACAGAGTCCTACTGTTCGCTAATTCGTTTGAGTGTGGTACAATTTATAAGCGACAGGCGGTTCTTTAGAGATTCAGGGTTTGAAGAACTTCCACTTAAAAGGCTTCACATTTTTTTAAATAGTTATCGTGACTTCAATTAATAATCTAAACTTACTTTTTGTATTAGAGGTTTTATGCCTTATTTCACTTTTTTAATTGGCTATCAAAATTCCCATCTCAGTTCTGTGGAATACAGGAGATAACTTCTGCAAACTCAATCAATCAACACACTCAGCCTATCGCAGTCAACTGCTGGACATAGGCCTCTCCCAGGCTGCGCCACCCTATCCTTCACCTTCCGCATCCATTTGTCCCAGCTGCCTTTTTAAGCTCAGTGTTCCATCGAGCTGCGGGTTCCCACACTTGCCGATACGTGGCCTCCACTCCAGGACTCGTATGCTCCGCGAAAATTGATACCTTATTACCTCAATATTTTATTCAATACACTTGCTCGTAAAGTGGCTCTTATTAAACCGCTTTTAAGTTCATAATGCAGTGTATTAAGCAGGCGTGGTTTTTACTTTATATTACCGCACTAGTAAGGTAAAATAAATATTGAAAAAAAAAAAAAATATTGAAAAAATATTTATTTAACAACAAATACTTCATAAACAATGACTTGTGTTTGAAGCCTCCTTTTAGGCAAACAATGCCTGTGTTAGGAGACTCCGCTCCTCCATATCTTAGTTATATTTTACACATACAGCATGTTTTTATTCTATAATTAAACGTAAGTATAATGTGGTAAGAAGCGTGATGTACTTTATTTAGGTGTGGCGTGTGTGTAAGATGTAGTGTGGTTTGATGTGATCTGATGTTTGGCGCGGTGTGGTGTCTGGCGCGGTGTGGTGTGTGGTGTGGTGTGGTGTTGTGTGTGGTGTGGTGTGGTGTGTGGTGTGGTCTGTGGTGTGGTTTGTGGTGTGGTGTGGTGTGGTGTGTGGTGTGTGGTGTGGTGTGTGGTGTGGTGTGTGGTGTGGTGTAGCGTGGTTAGGTGTGGTATAGCGTGGTGTGGTGTGGAGTGGAGTAGAGTAGTGTAGTGTGTGGAGTAGAGTGTGGTGTGTGTCGTTATGGTGTGTGATTATATTACTCATGATAGACCAGAAGAGCCTCCGTATCTTCATAAGTAAGAGACTTAACCCAGTTTGTAATTATTTTTTTGCAGTCGTAATTGTTTTTGTTATGTACATATATGTTTTTATTAATACTCGTATAAAGTATTATAGCATTAGTTCTTACAACAAGTCTGTTTTTTTCCTCGTAAGTATGGTGAAAAACGTCATACGAAACGCGTGTGCATTGATCATTACACACTTGTATCACAATGTACTATTCTTAATTTATTGTTTTTTTTGCAATGTTGAAAACAGATTACCACATCTTTTCTTTTTTATCACTTGGACCACTCGATATATATCGCCGAGTCAGCCGCGCGAGCAGTCTCGCGGCCGGGACTGCCGGCAAATTCCGGGAAAATTCCCGGGCAATCAGACACAACGTCCCCCTAGAGGGAGCACGACTAGTGTGCCCACAATCATATGAATATTATACTGTATCTGATTTGAAAGCACTTGGAAATATTATTCGTTATTGCAATAGAATTATTTTGATGTCGGTTAAAGTGGATAAGTTTTTTGATTTGGTTATTCTTTTTTGGGTGCATCTGTCCGTCAGATCAACCAATAAGAGCAGGGGACTGAAATGACAGTTCATTTGTCAGCCGAAAGCCCTTTTTACCTTCCGTTTTTAGGAGAGGGGATATCCAACAGTCGGCTATAATTTGATTGTGTTTGTATGTTCGTGGAGTTATAACTTTAACTCGAGAACCATTTGTGTGATTGACTTATGTAGGTAATTCTGTTTTTAATACACAGATACTTTATCTAGCTATTTATTTATTTATCATAAGCACATCAACAGCACAGTCACAGAATTGAATTGTAAGTGACTGTGCAGTCACTTACAATTCAATTATTTAACATCTAAAATAGGCATTTCAGTAACCATACAAATGACAGGTATGCATGACATTGACGTATGAAAAATTAGAGACAAAGGAGAACACTAAAAATCAAACCAATTTGAGCTAGACAGGCGAACACTCATCGTACTGTTGTAAATATAGCGTCTGTTTTAGTCTACGAGGGGTGTTCAATAAATAGTGAGAATGAGTATGACGCAATTATTTGTTATCAAATGTTATTTTATTTTTCGACGTAGTCACCTTTCAGGGTTATACACTTTGTTTAACTTTTTTGTAAAAGTAAAATTCCCTTTTAAAAAAAATCTGCCTTCTGATCCCTTAAAAAATCGTGTACCGCGGCGACTACTGCCTCATCATCTTCAATTTTCTGGCCCCTGAGATGTTCCTTTAACCGCAAAAATCGGTAAACATCACTGGAGCAAGGTCCGGTGATTATGGAAGATGCGCCATCAATTCGAAGCCAGCTTCTTGAATGGCAGCCATCGCAACTCTGGATTTGTACGCGGGGGTGTTATCTTGGTGAAACAAATAAACAACAGAACACGTTCCGAAACGACGCAAGCAAATGACTTCTATTTTTTTTAAACAAAAGAGAATTGATTGTTTTTTTTATTATCATCATAGCTAATGTCTGGGCTATGCCTGCCAGTATTAATTTTTTTTCTTTCCAAGGAGAATGTATCTCATTCTCACTATTTATTGAACACCCCTCGTACACGCAGTCTACAAAACTGTGGGCCTAGCCAGTCACAGCAGTGTATTTAATATAGGTACGAGTTCTGTCGTAATTATCGGCATTGTAAAACGGTTTTCTTAATTTCTTAATATCACATTTCCCTGATTCTAGAGCAGTCGGGTAAAAATTCTGGTGATGATGGGATGACCTGAAAAGATGGGATCTTTTCATGCGCTTCCATTGATATCGACACGGTCAAGAACACCTATGGTCAAGAATCTTACAACGATAGGATCACCACTATTCAAGAGTGCCAATTCTTCAACAAAAAATGTCCTAAATAACTAGAATGCATCATAGTCACACTACAGCGAAGCAAACCATCTGTTTCACACTAGTACATTCTAGCGCTGCACTATTTTACTTGAAACTTCGATAACGTACCAATTTTAAACGGATCATACGGTGATTCTGAATTTTGAATCTCAAATACTTTTCGTGTCGTATGTAGTGCAAGTATTTATTCTTTCTATGATATTGTTTCATCTTATCCTGCTCACATAGATTGGCCGGAAAAAAGAAGATGTGGTGACAAAAATTGAAATTAGTATGTTTAAGGCACCATTCCGGAATTAGTACCTTTAGGCTACCATCAGACGGACTGCATTCTTGCAGTTTGAATGCAGTTTAGTACGACTGCAATCTCGTAATGTACAGGTAACTGCATTTAAACTGCAAATTTGTAGTTCGAGTGCAGTTGAAATAGTTGAAATGCAGTCCGTCTGATGGCGCCTTTACGCAATTAGATAGCTCATACTCATACACGCTCGTCTGTTGCGAGTATTACGCATCTGACCTTTCTGCAGAACATCACCATTGAGGTCAATATATGACCTCGCAGGACGTCCCCCTCCCGACGTTTCCACTCACATCTACCTTGTAAATACCTTTTGTTAGTCGCCTTTTATTCATCCTCTCGGTATGCCGCCATCATTACCAGTAAACTACGAGTATTGCAGTCGCACTAAACTGCATTCAAACTGCAAGAATAGAGTCCGTCTGATGGCAGCCTAACACATTTTCGTAAACGATTAAGAGTTATCTGTTTCATTTTGACAGTTAATCAACATTCGTTATTATCATTGCGTTATTTAAGATTTTTTTTTCAAACAAACGAAGTAATGGATTTGCAATCGGTTTTAAAACGATTCAGATTGTGATTGATCGTATATTATGCAATTAGAGTGCAGATGTATGAATGTAACCTTTCGGTAGCTATAACGTCGTTGTAAATCCACCAATTACTTTAATTTTCCATTATAGCTCTCGCTGATAGAACGTCTCGTTGTCTAGGACCTCTTTATAAAAAAAAATCAACTAATAAAAACTAAAACCCAACTATGACTTAAAAGGTATAAGCAAGACACCACAGACAGACAAATTAAAAATCCGGAGTCACACGTGTTAGGGCATAAATCGAACAGATTACGTGTGTGTGTATTACTTGATTTTTTTTTAAAATTCTTTTGGGGTTATAATATATATTTTTGAAACGTGCTCATTAAGCCCTTTCATTTGATACCCAACATGGTACGATTAAACCTTTTTCTTTTTTAAGTTCCTCACTTTATGTCCTCTCATTTTTAATTTAATGTGACTTCACATAGCCTATAACCAGCGGACAATCACGTTCATTTGTCAAATTGTGATAAGTGGTTTGGAAGATAGGAGGGAACAGATGAACATACATACATACACACATACATACCGGTCAAAATCATAACCCTCCTTTTTTCTTCGCCGCAGTCGGGTAAAAAACAGAAGAACAGAGAAACAAAAAAAAAACGCAAAAAGATTCTCTCCGGCGGGGAATCGAACCCCGGTCTCCCGCGTGACAGGCGGGGATACTTACCACTATACTACCGAAGATATGAAGGAGGCGGCTAAATAGTGGTGTACTAATCATGGATCTGTCTTTCTCTGACACTTATACATCACCAGAAGAGAAAATGCATTGCTGTCTGTACATTCGTGTGCTACTCCTATCCAAAATATGTATAACTATAACTATCCTAATCCTAACTAATATTATAAATGCGAAATTGAATTTGTTTGTTTACAAATATACAAAATGTTTGTTACGTTTTCACGCAAAAACGGCTGAACGGATTTGGATGAAATTTGGCACAGGGGTAGACCATGACCTGGGGGCCTAGACAAAATCACTTTTCTGTAAGCGTTAACGCCAAAGGAAAGATCAAATTGTATGGAGTTGACAGCAGCAGTCACGTGACATCTCTAAAGCAAATGTCAACTCCATACAATTTGATCTTTCCGTTGGCGTTAACGCTTACAGAAAAGGGATTTTGTCTATAGCATCTGGAATAGGACACTTTTTTTCCCGATATTCCCACGGGATCGACACAGTTCGTGTCCAAACACAAAATAAAAATAACTATACAATAACTGTGTCCAAATGAACGTTATTTCTTCTTTCTTTTCTTTAGAGTACATTCAAGATATCCCATTTCAAAATACTCAACCGCTTTTCATGTCCAATTAAAAACCGGGTACGTTATAAAAGCATTAACGTTGGATTCGCTATTATTACACATTAAATAGAACCGGGCTTGGCATTACGCCAATTTTCAACAATAACTTGAACAAACCTTACTTAGTTCAATGTAGACTAAAACTGGCTATGAATTTATGTAGTTTTCGAGTGAAATAAAACATGATATTTGTGTATTATCCTATAACTAACCTAATTTTTTTTTTGCGGGTAGGAAATCATCCAATGACTTCTCCCGCTCTGGGCGGAGCGAAAGGGCGTGTTAGACTTTTACTGAAACCCACCCGTGTTCCTTCAGTTGCCTGTTGCCAAGGTCCCGGTATCCCTTTCGGACTTTCCCGCAACCCTGGCAGGAACTATATCCATCCATACTAATATTATAAATTCGAAAGTAACTCTGTCTGTCTGTATGTTACCTTTTCACGCCTAAACCACTGAACAGATTCCGATAAAATTTGGCAAGGAGATAGATATCATCCCCGGGGAACGACTTAAGCAAATTTTTTTCCCAAAAATAACCTTAAGGGGTGGGATATAGGGGGTGGAAGTTTGTATGGGATAAATTCCGAACACCACGAAAGTGAGTTTGTTTGTTACGCATTCACGCTAAAACGGCTGAACGGATTTAGATGAAATTTGGCACATGGGAAGACCATGACCTGACATAGGAAACTTTTTATTCCGATATTCCCACGGGATCGAGACTTACGCGGATGAAACCGCGGGGCGCAGCTAGTAAATATATAAAAACATCATTGCAAAAAAAATATGTAAATAACTAATAGCTCTCGAAACGGTGAAGGAAAACATCGTGAGGAAACCGGCATATCCTAGAACCAAATATTCGAAGACATGTGACATCTTCCAACCCGCACTGGGCCCGTGTGGTGGATTACAGCCCACTACCTCTCGAATAGAAGAGGCCTGTGTCCCAGCAGTGGGAACATTCACTGTCATTCAATCACTGTCCATTCCAAGGTTGAAGGCCGCCCATTGTATATTTTGTAGTGTTTGTTTTTTCCTTTTGTTATATATTTTTGTGGTGTACAATAAAGTATATATAAATAAATAAACAAATAAATAAATATAACATTATACGCTGATTATGTAATAACTTTATGGAAAGTCGAAAGAAAATTTGTCGAGAGAAATATTTTACGTAGTAAACATCCGAATTTCAAGATTGTTTCGCTTCTGAAAATGAATACGACTGATTCTGGAAACAATCCTTGACCTGGGAATTTAATCTAGGTCCTGCCGCTTGACAGCCGCTTTTGCAACCACTGGAGCAGTGAATTTTATAACAAACTGGCGTTTGCCCTCGGCTTCTCCTGAGTGTAGGTCAGAAACTATCCCACGGGAACATACAACTGATACTAATTTTCTAATTTATGTATGTAATTTTTATGGTGTACATAATAAAGAATATTCTATCTACTGGGATAAATAGTATCCTATGTTCTAACCCAGATATCTAATTGCGTAAAAACACATTTTCGTAAACGATTAAGATTAATCTATTTCATTTTAACAGTTCACCAACATTCACTGCGTTATTTACGTTGTTGAGCAGATGTTTTTTTCAAACTTGTGACGCAATTGTTTAGCAATCTCAAAACGATTCAGATTGTGACTGATCGTGTATTACGCAATTAGGGTGCAGGTCATAGTCAACCTGTGTGCCTAATTAAATCCGTTCAGCCGTTAAGATGTAAAAAGGTAGGTAACAGACAAACAGACAGAGTTACTTTTGCATTTATAATAGTAATAGAATAAATGAAAATATAGTATGGATCTTTGTGGCACATTAGGCGCAGTGGGGAAGGTATAATAAAGTTTTGCACTACGAGCCGTGGGATCGATGCCCGTATGGGACAAATATTTAGGTAGTTGGCTTGGCGTGGCGTGGCTTCAGTGAAAGTGAAATAACAAATGATGAGAAACTTCTTACGGTTCGCGCAGGGTTGCACAATACATCAACGGCCGGCAATGTTCGTACGTCGCGGTCGTCGGCCGAACTCCGAAAGCCGATCGAACCAAACAAAAGTAAAGGTTTTTTGATATACTTTATATCAAGAAAGTACACTATTTCAACCGGCATCGTCTGATGACGTCCGATATTTATTTATTTAATACTTTAAGCACACAAATGTACACAGCCATAGGCATTTTCTACCAGTCAACCTTTGGGTGACGCAGAGACAAACAGTGGTAGGTGCAATAACTAACCGTTATGAAACGGTGCGATAACCAGGTGAAAGCCGATTTCTGAAAGTGTCAATGTAAAACTAATGTCAATTGATTTCAAACAAATCAAGGCGAGATCATGGTGAATACAGGCCTATTTACATAAAAATGGTGTTACTGCTTTTTACATTATTTAAGTAACTTTTTACATTTTTAACAATTCATTTCATTTCTAAAATGATTTTCCAATCGAAACACTCAAGAATAACTAATAGCTCTGAAACTTTCACAGTAAGAACTTAAAGTTTGCCTGTAGCTACCAGTTTCAGCTGAAGTTAATTAGTCACGTGTATATTTGATGAACACCTTGAAGAGGTTCGCTAATCAACTGAGGTGTGCAGTTTTGATTGTGCTGAAGGAAAGTAGGTTTTAATGGTTTAGCAGTAAGAAAGAGTTAGAATATAATACTATTTATTATGTGCACAATACGAATTAAAGATGTATGTACCTAAATCTGCCTGCCTAGCCATTTCCCAACTATGTTTGGGTCGGCTTCCAGTCTAACCGGATCCAGCTGAATACCAGTATTTTACATGGAGCGACTGCCTATCTGACCTCCACAATCCAGTAACTGGGTAATACGATACCCCTTGGTAAGACTTTCGGGCTTCTGACGACCCGTAACGACTGTTAAAGATCCAGGAATGCCAACTGGGACCAACGGCTTAACGTGCTTTCCGAGGCACGCAGGAGTCTCGGTATGTAAAGATGGTCACCCATCCACAGACCAACCCCGGCAAGCGTAGCTTAACCTGAACGATCGACCCGTGCGGATGTTATTACTTAGCCACGAGCTCCTCGAGCCTCCTCCACGGGCTGAGATAAGCTGAATAAAAGATATGATATTTTTAATACAACCTTTGGATTGATTTAAAGGGTGAAAGAAGGATTACAGAGAAATCTGGGGCCATAAATAAATAAAAATTGGAAAAAAAAAAGGAAAATTGTCTATTCTGTACAAATAAAACGCAGATGTAGTCATGAAGGTACGCCACACTTGAAGCGGTTGTTTCGTGGATGGGTGACCATTGTTCACACTTTTGTACCTCGATTATGTCTCGGTAGCACGTTGAACCTGTGGTCCCATTTGTCATACAATGTCTGAGACAGCCCTTACGCGTATGACAATGGCACATGAACAAATACACTGATTGGCACTACTTATACACTACTAGCTTCCGCCCGCGGCTTCGCCCGCGTGGTATGTCGATAAAAAGTAGCTCTTGTCCTTTCCCAGGCTCTAGACTTTCATTTAAATCGGTTCAGTAGTTTTGGCGTGAAAGCGCGACAGACAGACAGACAGTTACCTTTAATAATATTAGTAAGGATAACCATCCATTTATCACTTCGCCAAAGATCTGGATCGGTACACCTGTACCTAACCCTTAGGGGATTACTGTCGTGATGTTGTGTTATGTCACTTTTTCGATTTTTATTCGTGACAACATTGTAAGGTTGCGGCTTTGGCAACTGAATAGCGGAGCGGCTACTGGACGTCTTCGGGTAATCGATGGAATAATATAACTCACCACGGTACGTAGTCTTCTTTATTAAATGTATGATTTAAATTACAGAGATAGAAAATGTGGACTGCCTGCTCGACGCCTTTAGACAGAGAGGGCGGATACGGAAGTCACTAGTGGTGTGCATTGTTCAATAGTGATGTATCACGTAACATCTTCCTTTTTTTTTTTTAAATAAGACAGTACTTAGACATTTGAAGTTTGCTTAAACCTAATACATTTTTATACACCACATACAAGTTTTTTTTTTTTTATATAACCATGAAATCTTTTACAATAAGTACTATCTTTTCCTTCTTTATATAACAAAAGAAAATTATTTTAAGCAAATGAACATAGTCATCATGAAACGGAACATAAGCTAGACAATATAGTGACAGCTTTCAGAAGTATCATTTGACATTGACACATTTTATAACCTTAAAAATAAACATATCATTTTATTTATTTTTTTTTTTAATAATAGAGAAATTTTACAGTATTTCCATGAATTTAGTCACAATAACGCTTAGGTTTTATAATTACACGTCCTGAACGAGACGTAATAGGTGTACTAGGTTTAGGAACATAGTTTTGTGAACTAATTTGTGTTTTTGTTTCAGGTACAACATCAGTCATGGAAGTGGCTGAATCCGAAGAATGCATTAAAATATGTTCCCGGTTTCTACGAAAAACGCCTTGAGGAGACTTAATGATGTAACTACGTGGATGGACATCTTTTTGTGATACTACACCTGGAACCCAAGTGCCTTGTGGTTTGTGTTTAAAGTAAACTTTGTCACCCTGTTGCAGTGTTGATAGCGGCTTAGTATCTTTATTATAATAAAATGAAGAACTAACTTGTTGTTTTTTAATGTTTCCCTTTAGGCTTTTCATATCAACTGTTTGAGGTGCGAGTGTAAGTTCAGGTGTGGGTAATTTTGTACGCAAGTGTCTTGACATACATAGCTGTGATGGAGAATAACCAGTCTGTTTTGGTGTATTCCTGTACATAAGGAGTGCTAGATAAGGATCAGTATGATCTGCTTTACATTTTTTTAATAGGGTTTTAATAGTACCTATGGCCCTTTCTACCATTCCATTTGATCTGCTCAAATATGGACTGGAAGTTGTGTGTTCTATACCCCATGCTGTAGTAAAATCTTTAAGTTCTTTACTGTTAAAGGGAGGTCCATTGTCTGAATTCATAACTTCTGGAATCCCATGTCGTGCAAAGATTGATTTCAAATGAGTTATGACTGTCTTTGAAGTAGAATCTGGTGTTAGTAATGCAAGTTCTATGTACTTAGAGAAATAATCTATTAAAATTAAGTACTTCAGACCATCTATTTCAAAAATATCTATACCTACTTTACTGAAAGGTAACATTTTATAGTCATGGTGAATTAAAGGTTCTTTAGAATTATTTCGACAATAAGTTAGACAAACATGACATTTGATAATGTATTTCTCAATATCATTGTTCATTTGAGGCCAATAGACTGTTGTTTTTGCCAGACGTATGCAGCTATTGATGCCTTGGTGGCCTTCATGAACTAATTTTACTATGTATTCTCTCATGTTTTCAGGAATTACAATGTTGTTTCCTTTGAATAAGATATTGTTCACCACATGTAACTGATCTTTTATAGAAAAGAATAGTTTGACCGACTGACTGACTGACTTTTTATGTTCTGGCCAACCATTTTGACAATAAGAAATAATTTGACTTAATGTTGGATCTTTTTTAGTATTTTCCTGAATTTCCAGTAGTTTTTCTGGACTTACTGTTAAGTTAGAGAATAAAAGATTGACATGAAGATCAAGATCATCTTCTAAATCTGTAAGTGTACCTTCTGGAAGGGCTGCCCTTGAAAGTGTGTCTGCAATGTAGAGGTATCTACCTGGTTTGTACAGTACATTTAGATCATAGGGTTGGAGCCTCATCATGATTCTCTGCAGCCTAGCTGGAGTATCAAAAAGTGGGTTTTTAAATAAGGTGATAAGTGGTTTATGGTCTGTTTCTACAGTTACTTTTCTACCATAAATGTACTGATGAAATTTTGTACAGCCAAATAGAACAGCCAAGAGTTCCTTTTCGATCTGAGAATAATTTTGCTGGCAAGTACTAAGAGATGCTGATGCATAAGCTATGGGCTGTTTCTCGTGTAAAATAACAGCTCCCAGTGCATCTTTGGATGCATCTACAGACAATGTTAATTCTTTGTTAGGGTCATAATATGTGAGAACTGGTGATGAGCTTATTAGATTCTTGACTTTAATGAACTCTAAGTTATGCATTTGTGTCCAGATCCATTCATTTTTGTTTCCTAACAATTGCCTGAGATGTGAAATTTCTTGTGATAAATTCTTGATGAAAGGACTTAGATAATTTACCATACCTAGAAATCTCTGAAGTTCTGTGACATTGGTTGGACTGGGCATGTTTGTAATTGATTCGACTTTAGAGGGATCAACTCTAACTCCATCCTGACCAAAAATGTGTCCTAAATACTTGACTTCAGTAGCACAGATTTTTGACTTATCATTGTTGAATTTTAAGTTTATGGAACGAGCTCTGTCTATGACTTTTTGCAATATAGTATTGTGCTCATTTATGTCTTTACTATATATTAGGAAATCGTCCATCATAATTTTAACACCTTTAATATCACTAAACCTTTTGACCATTTCACTATGAAAGATTTCTGGCGCCGAACTAATACCGAAAGGTAAGCGTGTGAACTTAAATCTACCAAAAGGCGTTATAAATGTGCACAGCTTGGAGGACTCCTCCGATAACTTCAACATCCAGAAGCCCTTGTTGGCATCTAAGGTTGTGAAATACTTTGACCCGGAAAGTTCAGATTTTATTTCATCTAAAGTTGGAAATGGGTAATGAGGTCTCATGATGGCTTCATTAAGTTTGTTTGGATCAATACAGAGTCTGATTTTACCATCTTTCTTAGTAGTCAGTACAATAGGACTTACCCATTCTGTTGGTTCTTCAACTCTCTGTATGATATTTTGTTTCTCCAGCTCCTCCAGTTCTTTTTTGAGAGGTTCCCGTAATTGAAAAGGGATTCGTCTGCAAGCTGCGACGGTTGGAGTGGCATCTGGCTTCAGTTTGAGCTCGACTTCTAAATCTGTGATACACCCTATACCATCTGTTAAGTCGGGTGGAAGCTTTGGTAGAAATTCAACTTTATGTACTAATTTTATCAAGTTAAGCAATTTGCATGTGTCCCTACCTATAATGTTTTGACAATTTAAGTCGACAATGTAAAAGTTGACGGTATAACTGTAGTTGTTATGTTTGACAGGCAAGTTGCATTGTCCAATAGTTGGTATGATGTCACCACTGAATGATGATAGTTTATGACTGCTTTTTTGTATCAGGTCGGTTGAAATGTTTAGTATTTTGGAAGTTTGTATTGAAAGGATATTGGCATCTGCACCTGTGTCAAGAATGAAATCTACATTTTGATTGTGAATCGACAATTCGGCTTTCCATGACCGTGTATTGACCATGTTCACACTAATTGTGCCTACAAAAAGTTTGTTATTGTCACAACCACTATTATTACTTTGAGACTTATCAACATTAATATTATTTACACTTTTACAAACTTGTGCAAAATGATTATACTTCCCGCACTTTTTACATTTAACTCCTTTTGCTGGACATTTGAACTTATGGATTTGACCGCACCTGCTGCAAGTGGCATTATCAGTAGCTGTCGACTGCGACTGGTAACGTTTAGGTCCTGGCTTAAACTTGTCTTTGCTTCGACGAGAAGATTTGGAGACCTGGCCTATGAGTGGTTCTTCCAAAGTTTTAGCCTGTATCCTTGTTGCTTCCATGCTTTTTGCTAGCATTACTGCTTTGTCCAACGTGTCTGGTTTCTCAGTCAGTATTTTTTCTTTGATGTACTGATTGCTGGCGTTCAGGTTTAAACTGAAAATATCCCGTAAGATGCTGTCTTCGAGTGATTTGAATTCACACTGTTTGGCGATGTTCCTCAAGTCTGTTGTGTAATTATCAATGGATTCGTTGGAGCCCTGGCGCCTATTAATTAGTCTGTGGCGTTCCATCGTCACATTGATTTGCGGCAGGAAATGTGAGTCGAATTTCTCTGTCAGTGTTGAAAGACTTATGGTATCGATATCCAAGTTAAACGAATAAAACGTCGTAAGTGCGTCTGGCCCGATGAAATGCAAAAGAATGGCTACTTTTCTTGCGTCACTTTCACTTTCTAGGTTGTTTGCCCGCAGATAAATTTTGAATTGTGTTAGCCAGTTTTTCCATGCTAATGGCATGTTTGAATTGTTTAAATCAAGCGGCGGAAGATGACTGTTGATCACTTTGGATGTCGACGGTGGTGGCTTTTTATCGTCCCCGGCCATTTTGTTATTAGCGGATACGTTTCTTCTGACACCATGTAAGGTTGCGGCTTTGGCAACTGAATAGCGGAGCGGCTACTGGACGTCTTCGGGTAATCGATGGAATAATATAACTCACCACGGTACGTAGTCTTCTTTATTAAATGTATGATTTAAATTACAGAGATAGAAAATGTGGACTGCCTGCTCGACGCCTTTAGACAGAGAGGGCGGATACGGAAGTCACTAGTGGTGTGCATTGTTCAATAGTGATGTATCACGTAACAAACATAACATATATATGTCGGAGACGGTCATCAGTACGGTCGCTAAACGAAGCGCGGCACGTGACGCGAGTGGTGGCAACACTGACACGCGGCTAACTTCGTGCTACGACGGAGCCTAGCTGTTGGAGGGGCGCCAGGGCGAGCTCTCTTGCCTGCTGACCGCCCTGGAGAACAGAACCTCCAGTCTAGTCTAGGAACTGTCCTACGTTTCGTTTGGTTTTAAGTTATTGTGATTAATTGTAATTTGAGTTATAGTGTCAAATTGTAATTCTAATAAACGCCGTGTATCGCGCCCAGTGTGTTTTCATTGCACGAAACCCACCTTCTGCCCACATGATGTTTTCTGATTATTCTAATGGAATAAATCCTGACGTATCTCCGACATATACATTTTGACAGTTATGTTGAAGTAAGCGTTACTTACTTAAACGTAACCGGCGAAATATATACAGTTTCACAGCCCTATAGAACTAAAAGTCGAATCTTGTAATTGATTTTTCATATTATTATCTTAAAAACACATCATGTTCTGTTTCTGTAAAGTGTTCTTTCAAATACCAGAATTTCAATGAATTTTTCAATATCAAAGGTCCATCTCAGATGTTCTCATCTGTGTAAAAACAAGGGGCCAATTAAACTAGATCTTTATCGTCGAAGATTTGTAGCGGAGGAGTCGACACGATGCTTAATTACGACTCCACTGTCTTATCAACTTTCTAAATAAAACTCTGATATTGGACTTTTTTCCGTTTGAACTTTTTAGAGTCCAGAAACTTTGAAAAAATGTTTTGCTGCGAATTTAATTTTGGAACGCTTGATTTCGTAGTGGGATACTTAGACATGGCGCTCACTGTGCGACATGCAATTGCGTTAGCTGGGCGACTAGACGCAACGACAGGCTGCGGCCGACAATTTCCATATATTTTGTTCAAAGCTTCGCACACTTGGCGTCGAGTTGCAGAGTCGCAACGACAGGCTACGTTCGCACGCTCTTGTTACTTGCCGCAGCGACTAAACGACACACGACAACGCACGATGCACGCGCACACTTGACGACAGGTCAGAAAAAACAAAACCAGCCGCCAAATATGAATAAATTATAATAAATATTTTGTTAACATTGAGACACAGAGAGGAGCTCGTGACTAAGTAATAACAGCCGCTCGGGTCGATCCATCAGGTTAAACTACGCTTGCCGGGGTTGGTCCGTGGATGGGTGACCATTTTCACATATCGAGACTCCTCCGTGCCTCGGAAAGCACGTTAAGCCGTTGGCCCCGGCTGTCATTTGTGGATCTTTGACAGTCGTTACGAGTCGTCAGAAGCACGGAAGTCTGACAACCAGTCTAACCAAGGGGTATCGTATTACCCAGTTACTGGGTTGTGGAGGTCAGATAGGCAGTCGCTCCATGTAAAATACTGGTATTCAGCTGCATCCGGTTAGACTGGAAGCCGACCCCAACATAGTTGGGAAAAGGCTAGGCAGATTGATTTTGTTAACATTTTTGTAATTATTATTAAAAATGTCGATTTCACGTAGGGGAGAAGAGCGTAAACAATAATAAATAGATTTGACTCCGCCATGGTACTTTAAGTAGTGACAATAAAAAAATCTATCATCTCTATAGTTAGGTACGTTATTGTAGCATAAGTTCTTACAACAAGTCTGTATTTTTCCTCGCAAGTGTGTTGAAAAACGTCGTATGAAACGCGTGTGCATTGATTATATTGATTACACTCTCGGCTACCTTATCGCATTCGCCTGCGGCTCACGCGCAAATACCGCCTCGACTGTAATATCCAAAAGAGCACACTCGTATCACAATGTACTATTATAAAATATCTTTCAAATTGGTCCTCTATTGGAGGAGGAAATAGACGAGAGCCGAACCTCGAATTATGACTTTTTGTTTGGGGAAAAGACCGACCCTATTTCCTCTTAAGTATAAAATCTATTCAACGATCGATTCATATGGCGCTCCGAAGACGACAGTCGAAAGAGATATCGATTGGCAAGCAACAGTGGCGCGATCGTTTTATCCTCCTTGTGCGATAATGAATAGATTTCTATAGGTTATACAATATTTATGTATTATTTTTTATTGTTTTATTTATTTTTATTTTTATGTTATAAATGTTATAATCCCATAGTGGATGGTTTGGATGGATTTATATAAATTGTGTCTGTAGGCGTGTCCTTGGCATCACAGCGGGCCATATGAGAATACCAGCGCTGAAGTATTTTTTTTTTATTATTTAATATCGCAGCATTATGCTGAGGTAGGAGCCTTTTTGGCCTCGCACAGGTCGACTAAGTATTTTGTTAGTTTTAATTGTTCTTTTATTTTAATTTAGTACTGCTTGTTTTTCCTGTGTCCCAAATAAAATATTTTTCTTTCATTCTTTCTTTCTTTATTGTCGCAGAAATTGTCCGCGGAAAAATTACTCAGCGTCTGATCAGCACCTATACCATGACGTATTAATGCCACCATTTTTCCAGTGTAAGTGAGAGACGGAGCTATACAAGGCCGCTAGCAACATCCTTTTTTCACAGTGGAATAATGGTGGCATTAATACTTCATAGTCAGCCCCCAGGGCATAACAAACTACATTCAGGACTTTACGCTTATAAAACGTAATAAAACGTTGGTCAACATTTAACCCAGCAGCGACATTTGCACTCCATTTATCACCGATGCAACTGTTATGGAACAGAAACAAATTACACTGCCGTTTGATAAACTACTTTCCACCTCAAACCATAGACAAACGAGAACTCCATATTTTTCTTTGACTAACCAAAAACAAACGGATACCGGAGCACTATGAACGAGCAGATTTTAATTGAAAATGTTCAACAGCAAAACTTCTGGACGTGTTATATAAAACGAAATTCTAATTTAGCAGATTGAATGAACGAACATACGGGTACTACTAACTATATTCATGCTATATATCTATACTATAATTTTATATAATATAATAAAGCTGGAGAGTTTGTTTGTTTCAATGCGCTTGTGGCGGCATCTATATCGCCACATGCGAACTAAGCATCACACAAATCCTGCATCGCGCTAACAGAGTTTACCGCACAATCGACATACATATGTACAAAATGCCGACATCAATCGTTGGGTAGTTGCCCGCCAGTTATGACACCCATCTGGTCGGAGCATCCTCCTTTTTCTATAAAGGATGAGTGAACTTTATATCTTGTTCCTCATACCTCTAAAACTCTGGAACAACCAGGCGAATTCAAAAAATATTTTGCTTGAGGAACGTTGTAGGCTATATAACATCACGCTACGACCCTTAGGGGCCGAACAAAACGAAAAAAAATCAGAAAGAACGCTAAGCGAAAACGAAATAATAGCGCAGGCGGGCGATGCGATGTCTGTCGGGTCGGTCGGGGGAACAAGAAATTTGAAGCTAGTGTATAATAAATGCGAAGGAGCTCGTGGCTACGTAATAACAGCCGCACGGGTCGATCCATCAGGTTAAGCCACGCTTGCCAGTGTTGGTCCGTGGATGGGTGACCATCTTTACATACCGAGACTCCTCCGTGCCTCGGAAAGCTTACCTTAACTAAACCTTAACCAAGTAAAAAAAGTTATTACGCACACAATCAAAATGAATATTGGCAGTGTACTGAAAAGATGATTATTTTGCCTGTATCATCATCAGCCAACAGCAGTCCACTGCTGGACATAGACCTCTCCAGTTGCATGGCATTCAACTCGATTCTTGATGGATGGGTGACCATCTTTACATACCGAGACTCCTCCGTGCCTCGGAAAGCACGTTAAGCCCTGTCATTGTCTGTCCGTGCCGTTGTGGATCTTTGACATTCGTTACGGGTCGTCAGAAGCCCGAAAATCTGACAACCAGTCTTACCAAGGGTATCTTATTACCCAGTTACTAGGTTGTGGAGGTCAGATTGCCAGTTGCTCCATGTAAAATACTGGTATTCAGCTGCATCCGGTTAGACTGGAAGCCGACCCCAACATAGTTGGGAAAAGGCTAGGCAGATTTTTGTATTATAAATGCAAAAGTAGGTAACCTTTTTACGCCTTTATGGCTAAACGGAGTCGATGAAATTTGGCACACAGGCAGCTCCGGACCATGCTTAGAACATAGGTTACTTTTGATCCCGATAGTACGCTCCCATGGGATAATATCCAACCTGCAAGCGGGCGAAACCAGGAGTAAAAGCTAGTCCGCTATTTGGCGGAGTGTCGAAATTTCGCTGATCAAAAAGATTCTCGAAGATTCGAGTATTGTAGCAATGTGGTAGGTAGGTGCTGTAGATACAGCAATCGGGTAGATGGAACCAGTTACTGTCTATAATAACAATTCTTTTCAATTCGACTTGGTTTTCCAGCACGCGAGCGTGTACCCTCCTAATCGAGTTTTTACGGCAACCAAGGCTTGCTTTGTTTTGCTGTACTTCCATATTTGTTTGTTTTTAGTAGTAGTGTGGTCATATTTTACGGTTTATCGCGACTTTGCTGTATTTGAGATATTGTAGGACACATTTTTGAAATATATTTGAAAGGGAATTGAAGATTTTTTTATGGAGCATACCTCAGACTTTTACTGACTAAAACCACCCGTGTTCCTTCAGTTGCCTATTACCACGGTCCCGGTGTCCCTTTCGGACTTTCCCGCAAGAGCCTGGCATACCTGGGGTCCTACTGTCCGCCATTTTGATTTTTAGCCACCACAGTAAATAATTTTTAGCTTGATATCATTAATAAAATAAATAATCTATGCAACAAGATGTAAGCAAGTTCAAAAAGTATGGTTGTCACGTGATCAACTTTGAGCGGAAACGTGCAAATAATACGTCTATGGGCGTGACACTATGACACGGATCTTCAAAGCCCTTTCTTGCTTTCTGTAGTGTCAAAAAGCAGGAATTCATCAGGACTATTTGATTTGACACCATCGTCATTACGAATACTTTTTAAATGATGATCACATTATCATCGTTTGTCGTACATATTTGCATCGTAATTACGATTTGGTTTATCCAGCGCCCGTAAATAAAATAAATAAATAAGTCTTTATTTCAGACCAGAGATCCATAACCTACGAGTAAATAACTCGCTTAGACCTTAGACGCTTATATTTTAGTCACATTTTTCGACATTCACGAAATGAAGCCATTGAAAACACAAAACGTTTTTCACATTCATCTTCAGATTTATTCAGATTCAAAACTGAACTAGTTGCTAATTAATTTCAAAAGCAGACTCCTAACCAAAAACAGGTAATTTCGAATAGTACATAGGTCTTCTAAAATTACCGCTCTCACGTACTCCTACATTATCTAAATGCACATAATTTAGGAAGACTACGAAACTTTGCATTCGCATAGTAATCTTGGCATACTTTTAGTCTCAAAGGAAACATTTATTTTTAGCTAAAAGGTAAAAAGCCCCACCTGACGATAAGTGGTCATTGTAAAGGGTGCTTCCTTACCGAAAGATGAGCGAGAAATGAGCTGCTAGGCTATGTTGTGTAGCGAGTTAAGTGAGGCACGACGCAGACGCTTTATCCGGTTCAGTTTTGCATTTATAATGTAACAAAGTGAGATATTCAAGCTTTTTCCCAACCGGAATTTTGCTGAGTAATGCCTGTGTCTGTTGGGGAGCAACATCAGTGAAACTGAAGCTGAAAATTTAATGGAACTAGTATGGGACAGAAATGGGTTAAATTTTAGAAACGTGCCGCCTGTAGGTGAGTGTGAGTGGGAGGGGGTAGAGGGGGTGTTAGTAAAACCCCCCACTCTCCCCCGCCGAAGATACATCGTTTTTTTAAACGATTTTTTAATATGACACAAATCTCATAGAAAATGTTGATAAATGAAATGTAGAGGGAGGTGGAAGGGTATCAGTTCACAGGAGACACATTTTCAAGGTCTATGTCAATCGCGTCGAAGGTCAAGGTCAAATTAAAAATAATAATAATAATTATTTATTTATTTGTCAGATAACATGATCCATCATGGTTAGTAACAACAGAAGCTTATAAACTATGTTAGTAGGTAAAGAATTTAATATAAATAACAATTAAAACATTTTATTTTGCCGTCCCAACCACGATACTTACCCAGAGCGAGAAAAATAAACGAGCGAAATAATGTAGAAGGCGAATGTGGGTGTACCGTGTACTATACGCCTCTGTCTTACCCTTCGGATTGTGATTGGGTGAGTTACCCAATAGGGTACCGATTCCCAGTTAGCTCATCTTACAGTGCGACCTTGGCTTATGCAAAGACTAGCCGAGTTTCTAACATGTTGCCTTTAGCAGAGTACTTGCTTAAAAGGCTCTTTTACTTAGCAACGATTTCGCTACTGACTTAGTCCAAGATAGATGCATTATACATACATTTTCTTGTGAGTTACAGTTTAGGGCTCTCCTTTGATGTAAATTGGTGAAGGCGATCTATTGTGAGAAGTTTTTGCTCTGTATTTTCAAGACAATGTTATGTTTAGTACTTTAGCGTAATAATATAAACAGATAGTTGATCATGCGTATGTTTTTGTTATTTGTAGAGATAATAAATTGTCTTAAGGGGGATGCGCTAGGGTGACCCGCGAAATTAAAATTTTCTTACGTTTTTTGCAATTTGCAGGTCAGTATCAGGTTGTATGTTGATCTAAATATTATTAGCGCTCGTAACAAATATGGATTTACAGAATTATAAACATTAGAATCAGCAATACAACTCTCTAAGTTCATGAAAGTGCCAAATGTCATGATTTCATGAAATAGTCATTCAATACACTTTTGTTACGAGCGCTAATAATATTTAGATCAACATACAACCTGATTCTGACCTGCAAATTGCAAAAAACTTAAGAAAATTTGAATTTCGCGGGCCACCCTAGCGCATCAACCTTAACATAACATAACATAGCGCCTATAATCCCCGAAGGGTTAGGCAGAGGCGTACATAAAGTACACCCACAATTCGCCAGTTATGTTCATGTCCCTTCTAATTGGGGGCGAGCCTATTGCCATTAACCGTGCACGAATCCAGACTCCGGGCTGCTACTGAGAAATTCCTGATGGAAAAACCCAATCACTGCCCAACCAGGTTATCGAACCCAGGACCTCATGTTTAGCAGTAGCGCTTGCGATCACTAGACCAACAAGGCAGACGTAGTTAATTGTCGTGTTGTCTTAAAACGTATTGGTAAAATACAATAGACGTAGATATATTTAGTAACTTATTCCGTCAATAGTCATAAAATACCCTGTAAGAAATCGACACGTGTACATCTCTTAACGAGGCCTCCTCAGGATGACGATTGACCAGTCCCAAACCAGAACACGACGTTTCGCCTATTGTGTTCTAAAATGGATTTCCGCAAAGTCACGCCTGAATCAATTAACTATCGTATTGGTAAGTTGAACAACTAGAATAACACCATCCTACCTAGTCACAAAAAAGGCTTCTCATTGACTCAAACTAAAAACATTTATTTCAAACTAGCTTCCACCCGCGGCTTCGCCCGCGTGTTAGGTCGATAAAAAGTAGCCTATGTCCGTCCCCGGGATGCCATCTATCTCCTTGACAAATTTTATCGCAATCCGTTCAGTGGTTTAGGCGTGAAAAGGTTACATACAGACGGACAGAGTTACTTTCGAATTTATAATACTTGTATGGACTAGTATGGATAAACCATTTACAAGCACTTTTGAATTGTAAAGGTGCCAATGGAACCATATTACTAAGGTGGAGCCTTAGTAATATGGTTCTCTGTCCATCCGTCTGTCACAGGGCTCTATCTTTTGAACCGTAATAGACTTTCGTTTTCACAGACTATTAAGTGTGTACTAATATGGCCACCCTAAAAACAAATAATAGAAATAAAATAAAGTTAAAAGTTAGAGGGGATCTCCATTAAACAAATGTGTTTTTTAAATAAAGTGTTTAAAAAAAAATGCAGTGGTAAATATTGTACGGTGGTATGGAACCCATCGTGGGCTAGTCCGACTCGCACTTGGCCGTTTTTCTTTGCCGACCTTGTCTTTGTCTGTCTGAATCAAGCAAGCATACGATTTTTAAGAACCCTGTAGTGGCAAAATTGCTTACATTGGCACTGTAGACATAACAATATTTCTCTACAACTGAAACCCGAAGAATTCTCGTTATATATTTTTCGTATAACACGAATGACATGCCACGGTGGAGAGTTCGCGTTAATTTCTCTCTGTTGTATTACAATCGTGTAATATTATGCCGACTGCGGCTTCCGGCAGGCTTATTCGGATATACTAAGTGGATAATATTATATTAGATCTTTTATTTAAAAAATAACACAGTAAAACTTGAGCTTTAGGGAGTTAATCCTAGAGCATCTGAACGAATTTGACAGCCGTGACGCTAGAAAGTTATTTTGGCGATATTTTACCAAAAAAATAAAATCTTTTTACAGAAAAAAACAAACGACTTCCAAAAAAAAACACTAAAATGTGGAAAATAACTTTAATTTCGGAAGTCGGTGTCTTTGCTTTTCAGTTTTCGATTATTGCCACCGACTTCCGAAATTAAAGTTATTTTTCTCTTTTTAGTTGTAGTACGAGTCTATGAGTCACATAGAAAATCATTTACATAATTATACTAAGGGTGAATTTCACCAAACTTTTATACCGAGTATAAGTCTTATCCTGCAAATAAATTTGATTTTTTGACAGTTTTTCCATACAAAAACTGTCAGAAGCCATTTTTATTCCACGGATAAAAGATTTGGTAAAATCAGCCCTAAGTGGGAAAAATACGTATTATTGAAGCTAACTCAAAAACTACGCAAGCAAAGTTAATAAAATTTATATGGGACTACCTCGGGAGCACCTTTCGAACTAAAATAGATTTTTTTTAATCGGTTCACAATTGGGCATAATGTCGACGAACATACACAAAAAAAATACATACAGACGAATATAGAACCTCCTCCTTTTTGGAAGTCGGTTAATGAGTAATCGTGAGACTCTAAATCGAAGCCAAAAAATGGAAATCAATGAAATAACACACTGCTTACTTGTGGAATACTTCTAAACTTCAAAAATTCAAATTCTCCGTAAACTCGAAATAGTTCTCTATTTAAAATTCTTAACTTGGTGTTTACTCTACTTTCTTTTTAGAGCATAAGGTTTTTAAAGTTTACAGCTAACATAAAACGGACTTATGAAAGTCACAAAATGTGGAATATGCGTGGACGGAGACTTTCCTCAGACTATTTCGTGAAACTACATTTTTAGAGACAAAGTGGTTTTATGAACTTTTCAGGTTATTGCTTTATTTTGGAAAATAAGTTTTTGAGGAAGCTTTTAATGTGTCGAAAATAGTCATTTAAATCTTATAGTTTAGTTGCCCAGTTTTTGTAATTGTTGTTAAGGAGTTCGTGGATATTTTCATTTTATTTTATGATCAATGCTTCCCCGTAAATCTTATTTCAGTTAATGTTTATAATAAACAAAAATGGGTATCTCGCGGTATTAAAAAATGCAGTAAGAAGAAACGTCAATTATTGTGGCAGTATCGAATAACACCTACTCAACAGAATAAAACGCGATTTAAGAACTACTCAAAACTATTTAAAAGAATAATAAATTTAACGCAGAAAGCACAAAATAATTACAAAATAAAGACATCATTAAATAAATCAAAAACAACCTGGCAAATTATAAACGAATCAAAATTAAATTTACCAAAGAATAATATCCCCAAAATTAGAATTAACAATGAAATTATCTCAGATCCAAACCATATTTCTAATTCATTTAATGATTACTTTATTGACAAAATTCAACCCTCGGTAAATTCAGGGCATAGAGTAACAAAAAATATTTTGAACAGAAAGAATTCTATGTTTATCGCTCCAAGTTTTCCGAATGACATATCGAAAATCATTCTAGCGCTAAACAATACAAATAGTGTAGGTTATGACGGGATCAGTACAAAAATACTAAAAACAGTAGCTGATGAAATAAGTCACCCGCTCAGTCATATTATAAATTTATGTATAAGTGAAGGTATTTTTCCAGACGCATTAAAAAAGTCGGTAATAAAGCCATTGTTTAAAAAACAAGACAGGGAATTAATGGAATATTACAGGCCGATTGCATTAATACCGATGTTCTCAAAAGTTATTGAATACTATATTTATAATCAACTTAGTTCTTATTTAGAAGCGAACAATATACTCTGTAACGAACAAAAAGGATTTAGAAAAAAGAAAACAATAAATATGGCAGTTTACGACTTTTTGCACTCGATTATGTCAAATATGGATAAAAATACTCCAGTCTGTGCTATATTTTGTGACATGACTCAGGCATTTGATTATGTCCAACATGATATTTTGTTAAAAAAACTTGATGCCTACGGAGTTAGAGGGAATGTTCTGGAACTTATTAAATCATATCTGCATGACAGAAAACAAATAACTGAAGTAAGTAGGCTAAACACTAAAACCAAACATGAAGAAAACATTCTATCGGAGGAACGAACCGTTACCTACGGAGTTCCCCAAGGAAGTGTGTTAGGTCCTCCACTTTTTACACTTTACATAAATGACTTTCCAAAGTCAATTGACCATCCTGTAACACTTTTCGCAGACGACAGTACTATAACTATACCCTGTAATAATAAAGACCTATATAAATATGACATTAATAATACACTGATCAATACTATACAATGGTTAGACAATAATAATTTGAAAATAAATCTAAGTAAGACAGTAATTATGCATTTTAGCCAGCGTTTATTGACATTTTCCAATCTTGACATAACATATAATAATATAACAATTGACACGGTTAATACAACTAAGTTTCTGGGACTAATTATTGACCGACAATTAAATTGGAAGGATCACATAGATGGTCTGAGTAAAAGAATTAGTAGTAGTGCCTATGCATTGTACTTACTGTCACGAAATGTCAATAGGGAGGCGTTATTAACAGCTTACTACGGTCTCGTTGAATCCGTTCTTAGATATGGTGTTATCTTTTGGGGTAACTCGACTGATAGAGAAGTAGCATTTAAAGCACAGAAGAGATGCCTTAGAGCAATATTTCATTTGAAAACCACGGACAGCTGCAAACCCTACTTTATAATGCATAAAATTTTAACACTGCCATCCTTATACATTCTTGAAATTGTTATGTTTATCAGGAACAATCCTAAATTATTTCCGCGCAGAGCGGATCAATTCCCCAGGAACAGGCGTGACCAAACTCAGCTGCGTGTACCTCCCTGTAGGACTGCACTTATGCGCAAAAGTGTTTTTCATATGGCTCCAACTGTTTATAATAAGTTGCCTAAAAGTTGGAAGGAGCTTAGTAATGTACACTTGAAAAATAAACTTAAGACATATTTAGTAAATAAAGCATACTATAACATTAATGAGTTCCTAGATGAAAGAATTGTATTGACATAATAGCTTATTTGATTTGATTATATATTTTTTTTTTTTTTTTTTTTTTTTTTGTGTTTAATACTTGACTTGACTTTCATTCTTAATTTATTTTAATGTGATTTTATTAGAATGTTTTTATTAATACCATTTCTGGAAATTTGCACGTCACATCATGTGGCAAACATGCCTGTACTTAATGTTTTTCTTTTACCATCTTGCATGCATGTTCTTTCTTGTATGTATGACACATGTTTAGCAAATAAAATATTATCTTATCTTATCTTATCTTATCTTGTGCACATTTTTTGTTGCCCTAACAGAGTAAGATTTAAATTACTATTTTCAACATTATTTTGCTGGGGTAACACACACGCTTTTATGGGCATAAAAATGCACGCTGTTTTTTCTGGGCCAAAATATGTCGGCTGATTTCTTTGTCAGACATTGCAACTACCCGGGTTGGCAATCTTTCAACATCTATTGGGCTTTAAAAAGTAACTGTTTGCCTGTTGTCTATATGTCTCAAGTTTTGCATAATATAATCTGTATTGTTTATTTTTAAGTGACATTCATGTATTACTGACGATCTTGGAGTAAAACGCACGTGATTTTTTAAATATTTTTATTGTACAATAGAGTCACATTAAACGGCGAACTGATGCCTCCTAAACTAGGCCAAAAGCCTGTGTCATATAGGAGAAAAAAAATTCAGGAGAAAAAAAAAATCTGCATCCACCGTAATTTCTTCAACTATTTACATTTTCTCCGATGTAAATACAACTGCGATAGTAGAATTATATCACATTAAGCGCTACGGAATACTGCGCTCTTGAAACGAGTTGAGGCTCATTAAAATTTCATCCACTACCCATTTCACAGCGAGACTGAGCAGACGAATTATTAATTAATTGGAACACTGAAAACCTATTTTTCTTACCTCCTATCTCAGGTTCGGGAGGAAGTTTTGTAGTAGAGAATAGTGTTTCGTAATTGAAGAGCAATTAAGGAAAGATTTCTTCTTTTTTTTCTCGTAAAATATACGGCATGTAAGAAAAACCTGGTCCGATCCGAAAGGGGGCGCATAGGTACCACAATAAAAATACCACAAACTAAAAAAAAACATGAAATAAAATAAAGTTATTGTTATCTAAAATTCACGTTTTTAGTACAGAAAGAGACAGTGCGATCTAGAAAAATAATAAAAGAATCCTATGCATATTACATTATAATTAAGTAATTAATATGTAGTGGCACCGAGTTGCCGTGTCTGGCCATACCGCTGTTAAACCCGCGATGGTTTGTGTGGTATGTTAAAATTATAAACAAATGTTAGTAAACTTTTTTAATGAATAATAAAAACAAAAAAAAAAGTACCAAAATTAGCACAATCCTAACTAAAATAAAAAATAAAAAATGTGTTTTAATTTCTTTGTCATCTCTGTGTCTTTTGTTGGTCGAAATAAACGATTTTTTTTAATCAAAAGCTACCCGGTATAATGCCATTTTTTTGTTTTTTCAAGAAAATTACCACATAATTATATAGACTCTCAGTCTAATTGGACATTGTTTTTGTTACACGCAGCAGAAAGCAATAAAACCCTAACATTTTGTATCGCATGAGTTGATCAGTACCTACCCATCGGGTCGCTATTGATTTCTGCATAAACAGAGCCATTTAAATGAAATTCGAAAGGTTTTCGAATTAACCTACGGATATATAGATAGAACACTCTGTTGTTTTTTAACGGAATGGCTTATGGACGCGTTGCTAGTGTAGCATGATTTATTTTTCTTGCTTGTGCAACAAATTGCGTTTTTTTTTAAATATATTTAATAAAAAAATTAAATAAATAAAACTTTATTGCTAAAAAATATGAAGTAATAAGTTGAACATACCTCCTATAGGTATGTTCAAGTACGGTTTTCTTTAAAAAAATATGCCAGAGTTTCAAAAAGAACTGGAGAGAAATGTATATACTTTTATCTCTCTTTTGATGTTAGAAAAAAATCTCGGTAAAGATACAAAGGAAATAACCAAGGCACTGCCTTGGAAACGTCGTAGAAAAATATGAATTTGCATTTTTAGTTTTGAAAATTTTTGTGTGTAAAATGGCGTATTATTTTAATACGTTCCGGCTCTTTGGGCTTTTTACGATGAAGGAGTTATAAAAAATATAATTGTTACGTTCAATTTA
The DNA here is from genome assembly GCA_947363905.1 of Lithophane semibrunnea. NCBI lineage: Eukaryota > Metazoa > Arthropoda > Insecta > Lepidoptera > Noctuidae > Lithophane > Lithophane semibrunnea. Next base: position 2,688,844 of record OX376207.1, on the reverse strand, counting down.
GAAAGGTCAGATGAACTTGACAGTTGATAAGATAATTTTAAATCTCAAACTGCTGGGGATTTTTCATCTCAAATTATGATATTTCTAGCTATAGTTAATTTTATGCTTCCTATTTTTTTCCTTTTAGTTGAGTTTATCTTAGACAATCTGCACCAAACACAAATCATTAATAAACTTGTTATGAAATTAAGAAATAGTCCCGTGCTGGGCGCCAACTCACAAAATTTCCAAATACCCTCAAGAATAAAAATCAAATTATCACCAACCGCCTCCGGGAAAAAAATATAGTCTTCCTAAAAAGCGTAGTTGTACCAAAAAAAGGAGTTTATCTGGCGAAAATCCCCAAAATCCTGTAGCATTACCAACTACTACACAAGATTACTAAGTCCATCATGGAGATGGCTTGGAGCGTCTCGAAAGAACGCGCGGATATCCCTCAGTGTTTACCCGCAAACAAGTAACAACTGGCGATATTACTTCAATTTCTTCGACGGCTCTTATCTGCGGATACGAAATTGGACTTACGGATATTTAGTACAGCCAGCAACTTTGGATGATTAAGCCAATTTGTGGAAGAGAAAAATGTTAAGTGAATTTAGTTTGATGTTCTTGCATGTTATTTTCAATGGATTATGAATGCTTTATGTGATTTTCGTGCAAAATTTATGAGAATAGCCTTCTAGAATTTTCCTGGGATTTGAATTAGGTATTCTTACTTTAATTGGTTATATGAAACCTTTTAAATGATTTGCTACCTGGGTTTTCGATAATATTCATGTACATTTTCATTTCAATTCAATTTCAATTTATAGACCATTTCCTAAAGCATTTTAAATATTACGTTTTTAGTACCTGACCTAGACCTACCCCTTCGTTTTACAGGTATCCTGTATGTTGGTAAATATTTGGTATTATACTGTTTGTTTGTCAAAGATCAACTTGTGCCATTTTTGAGCTAACCATCCTTCCAAACCATATGTTCAAGAACTAAGGGCAATCTCAGAGTAGGGATGCGATACGAAATGCCCGCCGTGCCCAAGGGATCTCTGTCTGAAACCTCGCAGAGATATATAGGCCCGCAGGAAAATATTAACATGATTCGTTGTAGCTTCCTCGTTGAGATTCGACGGACGGAATTAGGTCCCAGCTCAAAGATCCCATCTCGAATGTGGGATGTGCTCGATTTTTGTTATTTTCTCCTAATAAGATTTTTGGGGCGTGCTTGGTTTTATTGGCAGGCTGATTTGTAGTGTGTAGGAGCGAAGATACGGCCTTTGAATAAAATGGTTGGATTGTAAGGATCTGCGAGGTAATTGCGTGACTCAATAACAATAAAAAATTCGACGCCTTTCATTTTGACAATTCGACAATATTAATTGCAATGAGTAATTCGTTAATCCGTCCTACATGCCTAACGCCCATTTAGGACGACTTGCAGAAAATCAAAAGAACGTCCTAAATGGGCCGTGATGTAGGACGAGTTGACGAATTAATTACGCTATCGAGGAGACGAATTTTTTTAACATTCACAAGCAATCGATTAGGAATTAATCCTTCTGATTGTGAAAGCTATTGGTGTTGTTTAAAGATCCCCGTGTGTGGAAACCGAGCTGATTATTGTAATCTCTGCCTATAATACCGCCTGAAATACCATCTATAGTTCGCGCGCGATTGCTAGTCACCGTCTGAGGTATGTCGGCGGTGAGACAGGGGAGGTAGACAAACGCCAATGTAACTCAGTCTGCCAATTTTGTCGCATACCTCAAGCGGTGACTAGCAGTCGCGTGCGGATTATAGGACATACATGTGAGATACCTAAGATTAAGTTTATACAAAAATAAAGCTAAAAGTGTCACACAATTTCATCTTCACAATGAAAACTTTAAGAATATCTATGTTACCCCCAGGGTTCAAAACTTTCAATATGATTCAAACTTCTACTTGGCAGCATTTTTCTTAAATCTTGGCACTTGGCAGTATTTCGCGAAGTTTCCACTAAAGGGATTAAGACTTGTAACGTTTGAAAGTAAATGGCGCGTAAAAATGGTGGTCGCTCTTTAATATTCCTTTATACTCCATTTAGTCGTGATCAAATAGTGGAAAATACTTCTAAATTCTCTACACAGAAGGTTGGAGTGCAAATAAATTGATACTGTTATGACACATTTTATAATCTAAGGTTATGACATTGTTACCCCAATACTATTCAACCAAACTTTAATCCCTATTATAAGTCTAATCCAGCGAATAAATATTAAATTTTTGACATATTTTCCATATAAAAACTGTTAGATGTCAATTTTATTCCCCGAATAAAAGATATCTGCATGGCTTTGGTTAAATCCGCTCTAAAGGGGAAACAATATCATAACATATATAACATCACGCCAGTATTCCCTGAAGGGTTAGGCAGAGCTGTACCTATAGTGCCTACATTTCGCCAATATTTTTAACTCTCATGTAATAGGGGCGACGCTATTGCCATCAATTGGGCAAGAATCCAGACTTCTGGCTGCTACCGAGAAATTTCAGATGGAAAAACCAAATAACATGTTTCTTGACCCAGGACACTAGACCAGGGAGGCAGCCGAGGAAACAATATCATCATCAACCGCCTTGAGCGTGGTGCTCATTGCTCATGGCTTTTCTCTATGAGAAAAGGCCTTGGTCCTGTTTAGTCGGACAATAATAGATTGGAATTATTACTATGACACTGTGGCGGCCTCTACATCGCCCACGTGAACTACGCATCAAAGAGGACTACCAAACTGAACTTCGACAAACGATACTACGACAAGATTTTATTTCGACATTACGGAGCTCCGAAACGTCTTTATTTCGACAATATTTTAGTTTGACATACCATAAGTCCGACACTACTGTCACTGTGTCTGTACAGCATGTCGGAGTAGAGTAGGTCGGAATTGAATCATGTCAAACTAGCATTATTGTAAGTAGTATGTCGTCGAAGTCACATAATTTCGTAGTTAAGTCATGTCGAAGAAACGTTTTTTCGGAGTACAGTAGTGTCGGACTTAAGGTATGTCGAACTAAAGTATTGTCGAAAAGTCAAAGTCAAAGTCAAATAATTTATTTCAAATTGGCACATAAAAGGCACTTTTGAACGTCAAAAACATAGAAATAGAACTGATTCTAGTTGCTTCTTCCAAAAGGAAGTTTTCTTATGGAGAAGAATGGGAAGATAAATAAAGACGTGTCGGAGTTCCGTAATGTCGAAATAACATCTTGTCGTAGTACCGTTTGTCGAAGTTCAGTTTGGTAGTCCGAAATGTTGGTGTACCTACTACAGGTACACCTGTGCCCAATCCTTCGGGGAAACCAAGCGTGATGTTATGTTATTTCATAATACAAGCGCAAATAATACAGCAAAAATCTGCAAATATTTCTAGCACTCATAAACAAACTAAAAACTATTCCCTTGTCCGAAGCTGCGGTAAAATAAATTATGAAAGTTATTGTAGTTCTCATGTTAAATTATACAGTGGCAATCAATCTAAAACTTAACCGTTAGAGAAATTAAACTACAACAGTTAACTCAAGGCTTAATTGATGGCGTCTCGGTTAAATTTGGACAGTTAAACAATGTTCGCGAATCTAATTTGCGTTTGGTAAAATTTATCAAAATTAACTGTGTTATTTTAGTTGGTTCAAGTATGTAGTGTGATGTTAAGTAGTTGTGGTTAATAATGTGAAGTTTAGGTTTGTTTTAGAAGAGTAAAATATGGTTTGGAATCAACTGCTCATTCAGAACTGTAGATAGTACTGAGGCCTTAGACAAAGTGACATTCTATCAGCGATATCGATGATGGAAAAGGCAAAAATGTATAGGACTGACATAAGCTATCGAAAGCTTATGTCAATCCTGTTGAAAATCGTTGTAGAAATACGAAACGCTTTCGAAGCGATTGTCACATGTCTAGGCCCTTAGTTCTTTAAAGTTCACTTCGAATCTCACTCAAGTGATCGGTTACAATAATAAACAAAAATACATGAATGTTTGTTTTTAAAATCAACTCATCACCGTATAATGATGAACTTCTTTAATTTATAATCTACCGGTAGCTAATATATTCCGTTAGGTTATAAACTGTCGAATTTGTTGTTTTGAACTTATTCTTGGCATTACCAAAAAAATACAGCAATAACTTTGCAAAATTCAGAATCGATTTCGTACAAATTGACCGACGAAAGCGTCGATTAAAAATCGGTTAAACTTTTAAGCTGAAAAGTTAGTCTTTCACTGTGCCAATTGTGCCATATATACCTATGCATGAATGTTGAATAAGGCTGCTAGAATTAAAAAAGTTACGGGCGAGCCAGTAGCCCTGTAGGCTTAAGTTGATAAGGGCACTGATAGACTGGCTTTACGGTTTACGGCTGGGGACGAATATTGACTCAAAAAATCAATGAATCTGCCTAGCCTTTTCTAACTAGCCAAGCCTATGTTGGGGTCGGCTTCCAGTCTAACCGGATGCAGCTGAATACCAGTATTTTACATGAAGCGACTACCTGGGTAATACGATAACCCTTGGTAAGAGTAGTTGTCAGACTTTTGGGCTTTCTGCCGACCCGTAACGACTGTCAAAGATCTACGAATGACAGCCGGGATCAACGGCATAACGTGCTTTCCGAGACACGGAGGAGTCTCGGTATGTAAAGATGGTGACCCATCCAAGGGCCAACCCCGGCAAGCGTAGCTTTACTAATATCTATTATTAACTGATGGTGAAGAAAAAAATCGTGAGGAAACTTGGACTTAGCTTTTCGGAAAACTTTACTTTTCAGTTTAAAAAATTACATAACGGTACATAATAAATAGTACCTATTACAGCCACCTTTTACGCCGCAGTCCTACTTTTTACAAAGTAAACAAGCATCTGCCATTAATTGCGGCATAACTGTTTTAATTAAAAGGTAAATATATAACAGAGCACATTGTAAAAATGTTGAGACGAAGCGACAAAGTAGCGAACTGTGTAGTGAAACTCTAATTACCGACGCCGAGCACTTTCGACCTTATGCAAGGAGATCGTAGCTTTATGTGGATCGGATATGGTAGTTTTAGGTGGCATTCACAATTTATTTGTATTTTTCTAAGGGTGCATACTCTTAACGCGAACTCAATTTTGAAAGTTACCTCCTTGAGTGGAGAGATATTTTATTCGGCGCATCCTGATTAGTCAGCTCCGCAAATATCCTACTCACGGGCGAAATAATTTCTAATTCTAATAAAATAATTATATTATTTATAATAAAATAAATTACATATTTTTTCTTTTATTATTCTTATTAAAAATAAATGAAATAAAACAAATTGAATACTTTATACCTATTATTAATATTTTTTAAATTAATTTGTTCATATTTTGCTTATATAATAATAATACCAGCCTATTATTATCCCAATGCAGGCTTCTTCTCATACAGAGAAGGTACGAGAAACTGTCATTCATTGACCTACCATACTAAACTATTGGTAAGCTAAGCGCCATGCCTAGTTAGAACGTACACACCTCGTGTACTGATTAATATGCTAAGCGACGAGTTCAGGGCACACATCCAAATTCATACTTTTATTGGTAAGCTAAGCGCCATGCCTAGTTAGATCGGAGATGTGTACTGATTAATGTGCCAAGCGACACTTGATTTGAATCGCGGTAAAATTAATCTGTCTTAGTTCAGGTTGCACATCCAAATTCATACGCTTCCAACATCCAAACTTCCAACGACGAACAAGAAAATTAACTAGCTACAAATTCATTCATTGACATAGAGAGAGAATCTGCATCGTCTGCGCCACTCAATTTAAAACGAAACGAAACCATATAAGATTTAATGGAAAAGCTCTAATTGGACCTAAATGGAACAGCTTCTGTATTCCTGGATTAGATTTCGAAGAGGTTAGGATTTTTTCCTTTTTTTCCACGAAAGGGATTTTGTTAAAGACTGTGTCTGTATATAGTATATATCCTGGATTTTTAACAGACTTCTTCAAAAAAGAGGAGGTTCTCAATTCGTTTGTACGTACTTTTTTTGTGTGTCGATTACTCCGCCAATTATGAATCGATTTTGATGATTCTTTTTTTGTTTCGTAGGTCATGCTTCAGAGGTGGTCCCATTTTGAGTTAGCTTCAATAATTACGTATTTTTCCCACTTAGTCTATGTAGAAGATATTTTATTTAACTCCGTTATTTACATAGCAAGTAGTGGTATTCGAGTTTGTGTGGGGTAGGTACCACAACTAAAAAATTAAAAATTAAAACTTTTTACAAAAAAAAAAACAACCGACTTTTTGTACTGAATTTCAAGACTATTTTTGCTTTAGAATCTATTTTTTTAATAATTGTTCAGTGTGGTTTCTTACTGTGGAATTGCTTTCGTTTTGCCGGCTGCAGTGTTCAGGAATTTAGGCGATATATAATATTTCGCTGTGCCTAGCTGAAATGGAGGTGTGTATTTATTTATTTATTTATTTATTTATTTATTTATTTATTTATTTATTTATTGCATTCATGTCGTTTCCAAGGTCTTGTTACATTTTAAAAGTTTCGTACATGAACCCTGCTAGGGCACCGCAACAATTAGTATGTATTTATAATTACATGCATTCTTATATAAAGTTATTTAAAAGTATAATATTACATTTCCAATTTCTAATGTCTATTGTTACCATTTCATTATTCATTAATTTATTATTGGATGTCTTTATTACATTGCGTCAATTTTCAAAAAATCTACCTCATTAATTTATCAGAATGTCAATTTGTCAAATAATATTTTATAATTATTAGTGAAATGTTAAATAAAGAACTCATTTAGGCTATAATAACACTTCTGCATTAGGTGCATTTTTAGTGCGTTTACAAATTTATTGTCAAATTCTATGTCTTTAATTTCATTTGGTAATTTATTGTAAATTTTTATGCACATTGCAAGAGGTCCTGAGTGATACATAGCCAGTTTTGAACTTGGCAATGCTAATTCATTTTTTACTCTTAAGGAGCGTTGCAGCGGCCTCTGACTTTTAGCTAAAGGGAATAACGACGCATGGTTTCTCACAAACTTGCTTACTTCCAAAATGTAAATGCTTGTTAGGGTGAGCATTTTGTATTTAATAAAATAAGGTTTACAGCTCTGCATTTGGTCTATGTTCGCAAGAATTCTCATAATTTTTTTTTGTAAAATGAAGAGTTTTTCTACGTCTACGCTATTTCCCCACACTATAATGCCGTATGTAATCCATGAGTAGGCGTAGGCGTAGTATGCTATCATCGCCGTTTTGAAGTCGGTTGATCTTTTTAGCTCATTTAAAGCATAAGTGAAACTTGCAAGTTTGTTTGACACAACATTAATATGTGCCTTCCAATTTATATTAGTGTCAACTGTCAGACCCAAGAGTCTAAATTCATCGACACATTGGAGTGGTATGTCATTGAATGAATAACTAATATTTAATGAACGTTTTTGATAAGGTCTGTATTGCATAAGTTTTGTCTTGGTGAAATTGATTTCCAAATTATGGTCCTTTAGCCAATTTACTATTTTTGGATTTGGATGGATTTAATTTGCTACCGTCGTCACACGGAAACACTATCGAAATATCGTCAGCAAACAGGACACTCTGAACATTTATTTCTCTCGGCAAATCGTTGATGTAGATTAGGAATAAAATGCACCCCAAAACACTGCCTTGTGGTATAGACATAGTTACATGCTCCATTTGTGATCTAACGTGGGTCACTATGCCAGTGTCCGGGTGAAAATATTCCACTTCAACATATTGTGTGCGATCTTTTAGGTACGAGCAAAACCACTCATACGCGATACCTCTCACACCTATTTGGTACAGTTTATTTTCTAGTACTTTATATGATACTCGATCGTAGGCTTTACTCATATCCAGCAGTAGCCCAACTGCATATTTCTTATTATTTATTATTTTTAATGCTTCTTGGACGTAATTAAATACTGCCAATGTTGTAGACTTATTTTTCCTAAATCCATTTTGACTGTTGTTAAAGATTTTATACTTCTCGCAAAAATTATTTAGTCGTTTAGACATTGCAGTTTCAAATACTTTTGAAAATGTAGATAATAATGCAATTGGGCGATAATTTCCTGCGTCATGTTTTTTGCCCTTTTTATATATAGGTTTTACTTTAGATATTTTTAATAGATCTGGGACAACACCTTCCATGAATGATTGATTGATAAGAAGAGTCAAAGGAATTGTTAATTCGTCTATGCATGATTTAACAAGTATTGGTGGTATTTCGTCATGACCAAAACTTTGCTTGTTTTTTAAGTTTTTAATGATAAATTTTACTTCACTTGGATCAACTGTTTGCAAATATATGGAATTTTCGCAAGGGGTAACGACATGTCGACCTGGTGGGTTCTCGTCAGATCTCGTAGCGTTCGTTTTTCCTACCGATACAAAATAGTCATTAAAGGCGTTTGCGACCGATGCCGGATCTTCAACAAGAATATTGTTTATGTCAAGTTTTATGTTTTCACTAGTTTTTTTAATCTGTTTGTTAGTACGACTTTTTATTATGTGCCACATGGATTTTGTTTTATTACTCGATTTTTTCATAAGGTTTATATAATTTAGTTTTTTAGATGTAATTACTGCCCTCTTGAGGATTTTCTCGTAATGTTTATAGTATCTACGAAGTATATGGTTATTAGTAGTATTGATTAATATTTTTAGTTCACGCTTATGTTTACAAGCTGTTTTTAGGCCCGTAGTTAGCCATGATTTTGTTCTCATGTTTTTGACCTTTATCCACTTTTTTGGTATACATAAATTTAATAGGTTTTGTATGGTTTTATGGAAGGATGCGTAATTTTCATTTATATTTTGGTTGTTTTTGATGATTTGGTTCCAATCTACTTTGCCGAGTTCTGATTTGAATGATGATATATTATGGGAATTATACAGTCTCTTTTTCGTATAACTTATTTTTGTTCGTTCTGTTTGTATGTTGTTATTTGGTAGAGTAATTAGGACTCCCTTGTGGTCTGATAGTCCCAGTTCTTTAACATCAATTTTAATCTGATTATCAAAGTTGGTGAATACAAGATCTATACACGTTGAACTGGTAGCAGTTACTCTTGTAGGTTCTGTTACTCGTTGGCGGAAGTTGTACCTATTCATTGTATTCAGTAAGGTAAGTGAGATTGGTTTCTTTCCAAAAATGTTTGTGTTTAAATCTCCACCGATTATAATTTGTTTCTTACTGTCTTTTAAATTAATTTTTTGTAAGAGTTTCTCTAGACAACCAAAGAATATTTCGGTTTCCCTATTACATTGTGGCCAATATACTACTATTAATAAAGTGTTTAAATGGGGTATTTCAACTGCACAAGTTTCAAATATGAATTCAACTGCCAAGTCCTTAATATCTTGCCTTTCATTGAAATTTAAATTTTCTTTAAGGAATATACATACGCCTCCGCCCGCATATTGGTTGCGGCAGAAGGCGGTTGCTAGGTTATATTCCTCTAGTCGTAGCAAATCTTTTTTTATTTCTGATATCCATGTTTCTGACAAACAAAAAGCTTCTATGTCATTACTATCGTATTTTAATGATTCTATTAAATGTCGTTTGGTTTTTATACTTTGTATATTTTGATAAAGAATATTTATTGTATTAACGAAATGTCATATTATTGCGATAGTCGATAACTTCACCCGCGTCATTAAAATTTGTCTGTAGTATAGGGTCATTTTGGGTCATTTGATGGTTAGGGTCAACAGGTGTATAGGTCAAAGTATCTTCAATGTAACTATTTATTGAGGATTGCATGGAGATCATCATGTCTTTTATATTCTTAAATATTATTTGTAAACCAGCGTTTTTTAAGATACCGGTGCGTCTATCGAACATAGTGTCATCGTAATTCAAATTGAGATTACTATCTAGGAAGTAAGCATGTTCGTGTGTAAGTACATCTAGATACAGCAAATTATTAAATGTCTCTACCCTAGAATTATAAAGATAATTATTATTGAAAAATTTATACGTTGGCGTACAAATAATTATGTTTGTATGGTTAAGTTCTTGCAATGTGTTTCTTATATGAAGGATAGTGTCCAGGTAATTGTTTGTAGTTCTGAAATCCTCTTCTCCCAGTAGTATAATGCAATAGTCTTGAGTAGAAAATAATTTAAGCTTGTCTTTAATTCCTTTTAGCAAAAGCTGTGTATTTCCTAAAGATATGATATAGTGGCAGAGTTCAAACCCATCCAAAGTATTTTCCGCAATCTCGAGTAGTTTGTTTTTATTGTCTGTGCTTAATATACATACTTTAGGGTGTGTCGAATATTTCGCTTGCAGGGTGTGTTGAATATTTCGCTCTTGGTCATCACCTAAAACAATGGGCTTTTTCTGTTGCACAGCTATAGTTTTGCGAGTTGACGTTGTGTCTGTACTCGTAGCAGGTATACATTCTTGTGTAAAAGCATTGACATTGTCATTGCTATGTGTTGATAGTTTATCATTGCTACAGCCTCCTTCAGACAGGATTTGGGGTACTTGCTGTTTTGTGTTATTTTGTTTTTCGCTAGATTGACTTTGATTTTCTTTGACTAATAATAATTCCGAACTTTTTACACACTTCTTTTTTACTGATTTTGGTGTGCGAGTAGTATTGTCAGCAGTTCCAACTTTTTTATAAATATCAATTACTTCTTTGCATTTATGCAATTCCTGCCTTAATGTAGTATTTTCAAGATGTAGGTTTTCAATTTCGTTATTCGCACTCAACAATTTATTTTCTAAAAGACAAATTTTTTCCTGTAATTCCTTGTTCTCCTGAGATTCAACGATTGAAGAATTTGGTAAGCTTAGCATAGTAGTATCAAAGAGTGCCTGTTCTGTACCAGTAATATTGCTAAGCGAGCTTGAGCGCTGTGGTTTTCTGTATGTAATATTATCGAAATGATCGTTCTCCATCTTGCAATTAATTTGTATAATTATTGAATATATCAATAGTAACTCAACAAACCAATCTCTTTCTTTAGTGTTTAAAAACAAAAAATAAATAAAAATTATATAATTTATTTTCTGCTAAATAGTAAAATATTTTTCAAGTGGTATCCCTAGCCGTTTGTTTTGCTCCCACTGGCGTTAAGTAGCGGTACTATAGTGGTTCGTCTATTCAGCGCGCGGTGCCGTGCTGGCGCTAGTTGTCGAACATTCATTAGAGTCCAAAGGTCAATTTTAAAAATATTTTTACGTAACGGTGTTTTTATTGTTGTCTTTTGTAATTATTGCACTATTTTTTATATAAAACTGCACTCATCTTCACTATTTGATCTAAAACTAGGATGATATTGTAGTGATTTGTTGTTGTGTCACTGTATTATTGATTGTTAAGTGCTTTGAACCGTCACATAATATTTTTGATTTATTTATAAATACACTTGTCGTTTACAGTCACCAATAATGTCACTTGTTAGTTGTGGTTATTGCACTGAGTTCCACTACTTTTTAGTCATTTAAGAATGTATTTTATATTAATTACAAATTTTAAATTTTAAATACGGGGTCTAGTAAACATCGCCAGTGTTGCCAAATATTATCCGATCCATATATGTACCGACTGATTAATTATTGTTAATCCGAAATTGAGTGTATCCGTCGTTACGATACCTTTTTTACGGTTTAAACGCAACCTGGGATTGACAGAGAAGCAACATTCTAGACGACATGAGTTACGTTTCATCTTGTTAAAACTTGTTACATAAAAAAGTTTTTACTGGTGGAGTCGCTTGCAAAGTTACACACCAATATTCCTTGTAATACATCAAGTAACATATCGTCAAGGTATACGAGTACCAACGTTGTATTATATTCCCGAGGCTGTGATAATAGAGATAACGAATTTTCCAGATATGAGACCTAGCTAGATTGATTTTTGGCACCCGTAACTATATTGCAACTTTCATCGCAATCATTAGAGCCGTTTACGAGAACGGGATTACAAATATATATAAATCTCTTAAGGGGTCATTGTACTCATCATTATGAACAACTTTCACTATGTGACCAACCGTGAAATCGCGAAAAATAAATCAGATGTTTCCTACATTTTGACGAGCTATGCGAACATAAATGTGGGGAACAGCTGTTTTTTTTTTCGCGATTACAGGTTTGGTCCCATAGTAGTGATTTAGTAGTGGCATGCTGACATATGTTATGAGTTAAGTTACACGATTACTGACAAATGCGTGCACTGACTGGACAGGTCCACTCAAATCTGTATGGTTCTTTCCTCAAAAGACCATTTCAGACACAAATCTACATGGTCCTCAAATGATCTGACCAAGATTATTTCCGGTTTTTTATATTTATATTTACATTGACATTTTATTCAAACATTGACATGAATATTTACTTTGTAAAGTATTATATTATTTTTAATTATTGTGAATGTGAAGATTATGTGGATCTTTCTTTTCTTTTTTATTATTTATTTTTTCTTAATTTTATTTAATCATAGTCTGGCAGTTTGAGTAATTTATGCGGCCTAACCAAATGTCCTTTCTTTGGTATTGTTCGTCAAATCGTTGAGCTCCTTAAATTCGGAGTTGAGCTGCACGATTACTGACAAATGCGTGCACTGACTGGACAGGTCCACTCAATCTGTGTGGTTCTTTCCTCAAAAGACCATTTCAGACACCAATCTACATGGTCTTCTCATAATCTGACCAAGATTATGTCTGGACTTTAAAAGAGACTGTGACCTCTGAGTTTGTTTCGGCCTTTCTTCTCAGAGTAGTCAGATAGGAAACGCCGACCTCATCTCGTTTTAAAAATGTGATTGACGTGTAAAAGTGTTTGTACAAACCTACTTACAGAAATAAATCATTTATCATATGAAGCTTTCCTAATGGCGGCAGTTCTCACTTCAAAATGCATTTATTCATTATCAAATGCTTCTCACTACTGGTAACTGTTATTAATGCAAATCCACTAATTTAATTTAAATGAGAGCCGCTCCTGTACCAGGGCGTCAGAATAAGCTAGGAGACTTCACACTCAATCACGAACTGCGTCCACGACTTCACAGTTTTTACTGGTCTCTGTTAATTGATCACTGTTCATTGGTTGGCAAACTTTAACTGGGTGCAACTGATTTATTTACTTCCTAGTTTTCGAGTGAGAGGCTAGTATTTGAATTTGTTTCTGTTTTTTACTATTTGTGCGATGTGAAAATTTATTTTATGGTTTGCCTTATGTCTTTTTCTTTTCGAGTCAATGGTAAATTGTTAAGTGAGTTGGGCCCAGTAGGTTACCACGGCAATCCAATGGTCTCAATCAGTAGCGGTTTTTAGGTGCTCAAAAGTACAGATGTATACACACACACAGATGCAGATGTATGCACTTTGGGCATGCTAACATAATAATACGCAAGCTACTGTATCAACCATCCTGTGATAAAGATATCTATAAGAAAAATGTGTTTAATTAAGGTGGATGCACTAGGGTAGCCCGCGACATTCAAATTTTCTTACGTTTTTTGCAATTTGCAAGTCACAGGTTGTATATCAAAATCAAAATCAAAAGTCATTTATTCAAACTAGGCTGAGAATCAGCACTTTTCGAACGTCAAAATTACATAAGACAGTCCCCCAAAAACGCCCACCCTTCACCACTTCCTAGTGCTTTAGCTGGGAAGAAGAAGTGGCGCAACAAACTCCCCAGCAACACAGCTGTCTGTTCAGTTAGTAAAAAAAAATGATTCTATACAAAAGTATGCAAAATCATTTACATTATGCAACATTCAATCATTTACATATTGATCTAAATATGATTTGCGACCGTAACAAATATGGATTTACAGAATTATAAACATTAGAAAACAATACACAGCAGAATACATCTCACCAGCCTGTACCAAAACAATGCAATTCTAGCAAACGTTAGTCTAAACGTTTGATTTGAATTGATTTGAATATTTATGGAGCATGGTTTGGTCAGTTACAGGAGTTTTGTGGAAAATTATGATTGTTATACGAAGTTATTTTATACTAGCTGTGACCCGCGGTTTCACCCGCGTAGGTCTCGATCCCGTGGGAATATATAGGGATAAAACTTATCTTATGTCCTATTCCAGGTCATGATCTACCCGTGTGCCCATCCTCTACTCTCTTCTCTAGAGTAGGGAACGTCGCGGCGCGGCGAGGCGGCGCCGACGTCGTACGGTTCGCGTATTGCACTTTAATACTCGTGATAACTATAAAATTATCGATCTCGAAATTAAATGTCCGATTCGAATGAATTAAAAAGTATTTTATTGCTACATAAATATCCTTGATGTTAAAAATATTTATTTGAATAAGAATTAATATTATTTTGATAAAACTCCTTCGCAAATAATGCATTAATTTCAAACAAATTTGATTACCATAAAAAGGTTATAGTCAGTTAATCTTAAAAGATAGACATATACTGTCGTACCTAGACTTTTTTTTAGAACTTTTAAATAGGAAAAATTCTATATTTACGTAACATAAACCGTTTACGCAGCGCACGCAACGGAAGCTCTCAAAAAGGAATATTTTTTCCCGTTTTTGCAACATATTTCATTAATGCTCCGCTCCTATTGGTCGTAGCGTGATGTTATATAGCCTATAGCCTTCCTCGATAAATGGACTATTCAACACAAAAGAATTTTTAAATTCCAACGAGTAGTTCCTGAGATTAGCGCGTTCAAACAAACAAACAAACAAACTCTTCAGCTTTATAATATTAAGTATAGATATGACATCACATTAAGTGTGTAAAATTTTGTTTTTAAGGCCTCTGGCAATCTGGCTCTATTATAATTGTATTAACTTTAACCAAAAAAGATTCTACCCAAATTAATTTAATCACCCCTATTCAGAATCTAAAATCGGAACTTTTTATCTCTAATCGAAAGCACTAGAACATCGAAAAGGTCCAATAACTCGGGAGTAACTCCTAAATCGCTCGCCGGTTAGTTGTCGAAAGTTGGTACTGATAAAATTAAACTCCGGAGACAAAAGGCCAACTTTTGTAGATAAAGAGCGACTTGATATCGTCGAATACGTATTATGGGAATTTGGCGACGGTAAACGGTGGATGCGAGGGGAGAAAACTGTCAAGATTTCTCGAATCTTGAGCCAGTTTTGAGTGATCCTTGGTTTTATTTTTCATGGATTTGGCTGAGGCTTTCCATCATGGAGGGTCTTTTGATGCCTCATTTTACGAAGAATGAAAAGAATTACGTTTATAAAAAACACCCTACAAAATCAGTCCATACCTCAACTTACACGATTTTCAGAATCCTTACTAATATTATAAATGCGAAAGTAACTCTGTCTATGTGTCGCGCTTTCACACCAAAACTACTGAACCGATTTAAATGAAATTTGGTATATAGGTAGTCTAGAGCCTGAGAAAGGACATAGGGTTTTTTATCGATATACCACGCGGGCGAAGCCGCGGACGGAATCTAATAGTAATCATAATTTGCTGGCTCATCTCAACCAGAAACGAAGAATGCGTCGCAAACCCCTCGTATTTTTATACTTGAAAAGATTTGCATGTAAATGGACCGCAGGAAATCTTTGCAAAAAAATTGCTACGCCTTTCCAAAATTGCTTAACAAAAGAATAAGAAAACAGTCCTTTATGATTGAAAAGAGATTCTGATTTAACATTAAATATGACAGCATTGTAAGCAAAAGATCAAACATCGTTATCCAATATTAAACTAAGACGGAATCGAGTAAAAACGAAGTCCTCACAAACAGATATAACGCTTTGACAAACAATCGAGTATTTCGTCTTGAGATAAGATTAAGGTTTTGTCTGCTACTACAGTTTTGATAAACAACCACAAAACATTGACGAGATAATATTGTGAGGAAATAATTTGTTTTCGTTTAGTTCTGGGCCTTTAAAGCGGCGATGTAATCTTGCAGGGTTAGACGCAATCTACACAATTACAAAAAACCCTTGCTCTTTTGGCTTTAGACACTGTAAAATGTTAATTAGGTCGATTTAATGTTAGCGTCAAAATGGAGGGACCAAGCCTTGGATTCTCGTTGACATCGTCATCAGTGGTTGCGGGCTTAGTGGGCGTCATCAGGGTAAAATGCGAGCACAAAACACATTTATCACTGCTTCAGACTATTTTTATTGAGATTTATACAGTATTTCGTCACTTCACAATAACGTCGAGACAATAATTAACAGCTAATACCGAGCAGCGGGTTCAGAACACCGATCTTACTTTAAGTTTCCTTTTTTACACTCCCAACTCAACGATCCAACTCGATCTGTCGCTATTATCCAAAAAGAATGTGTGGCCAAAAACAGTCCACCTTCCTGAACATTAAAGATGGCGCCTCGACCCCGCTCGAGGCACATGCTCTGCTCTTATTGGTCGTTACGTGAATTACAATATTCATAACTTTTATTAGTTAATAAGGTTTTTAAATTATAGAAACATATTTTAACAAATCAAATTAAATTAATTAATTAAAATACAGATGACGGTTGCTCATTGGTAACGTCCGCGACTTACGAGCTGTAGGTCGTTCGTTCGAACCCTGACAGACGCTTTTTTTTTTACCGTAGCCTATAGTATGTCCCACTGCTGGGCAAAGGCCTCCCCTTTTTCCTTCCAAATCTCTCTATTTTGTGCGATTTCTGACCATATTGGCCCCGCAAACAGGCGCTGTACTTTGTATAAATTGTTTCATCACCATGCTCTAAAAAACGGTGAAGGAAAACATCGTAAGGCAACTTGCACTGGGCCCGCCTGGTAGATTACGGCTCCCTCTCACCGAGACAAGGCCTATGTCCCAGCAGTGGGAACATTTTAGGCTGATTGTGCGATAAATAATCCATAATGACACGCAAGAATTTCGTTACAAAAGAATGAAAACCTTGTAGATTTATAGAGATAGCACAAAGTCTGTCGATTATAGTACACAACATACACATTTAAACTCAAGCCTTTTTCCTATGGAGGTAGGCAGAAACTACAGAATGTCACCTGCTGCGATTGTAGTTCCTTAAAGCTGCCAAAAGTACTTGGCTAGGCATAAAGACTTGTGATAGCAGCTATTGTTTTTTAGGAGACGGGAGTAACTGCGCACTCAACCGCCCGGCATCGGTGGTTGCCCCAAAATTGTATGGATGGGGAAACAGTGGTTGCCCCAACGCTAAACTGGGGCGCTTGAGTGCCTAACCGCTCAACTGTCGATTGGCTTTAGAAGGCGATAACAATTAAAATTCTATTGTGTCTCGTTAGTCACAGTTGGAGGTCGTAGGTAGCGAAGGGTTGATCATTTATTTTCTGAGAGTCATATGGACTAAACTAAATTAGAAATACTGACGGACACACAACCTCTTTGTTTGTGAGTGCCAATCATTTTGATAGTAGCTTTAGTTGACGAGGGATTAAAGTTTGACTGATCTCCTTCTTAGGATTATAGATGCGAGTTTGTCTGTTTGTTAATCTAATAACTTTGCGACCACTAACCACTTCGGTAAGCATCAACCGCATATAATTTAAGGTAGAAATAATTTCGCTTTGATCTGTATTTACAGTTTTGGCAGCCGCCTAAAAGATGTTCATGTCATGTGAAGTTTGTGAAGGTCATAAGAAAACTGATGAAGTATGCGACGAAATTACCGGAGAAATAACTACTTCGGTAACAGTAGCTTTGGCAAAACATGGCTACCGTCATCTCAGAGCAACGCATCATCAGGTTTGTGAGTGCTTAGAGTAGAAAGAGGGAATTGTTGCCCTGGGTTATGCCAGAGGGTATTGTAGTGTGGCGGCATCTACATCGCCACATACGAACTACGAATCAAAGACCTGACGACACACAAATCCTGCATCGCGCTAACAGAGTTTACCGCGCGATTGAAATATATACAAGATCCCGATATCAATCGTTGGGCAGTTGCCCGCCAGACACGACACCTGTCTGGTCGGAGGATCCTCCCTTTTTGTAGAGGATAAGTGAACTTTACACCCTGTTCCTCATACCTTTAAAGTAGCAATTTCTCGCGTAGTTGAAAAACTTTTTAAGTGAGTGTATGGTTTTCCGGGCCGGGGGTAAATGTCCAGATAGTATCCCTAGCATCAAGCTATATAATGTACCGCTGAAGAGGGTTGAAACCTTCAAATACCTTGGGCATCTGGTGACCTGTGACCTGAAAGACGATTCAGATATAGAGCGGGAACGTAGGGCGTTGTCTGTTAGAGCGAACATGATAGCTCGCCGGTTTGCACGATGCTCGAAGGAAGTAAAAAACACTCTTTTTAGAGCGTATTGCACCTGTTTTTATTCGAGCGCCCTGTAGGCTAACTACACTAAAAAACAGTACAGCGCCCTACGAGTCCAATTCAACAATGCCTACAGGATGTTGTTGGGGCTGCCTCGGTACTGCAGTGCGTCGGGGATGTTTGCCGAGTCGCGTATTGACTGCTTCTATGCGACGATGCGGAAACGGTGCACATCCTTGGTGCGCAGGGTACGCGCCAGCTCCAACACCATCCTGAGGATGTTGGCTGAGAGGTTCGACTGTTACTACATTAACCATTGTTGTATGCTTAATGTTGTGACAATTGCAATTTAGCAATTGATATTGTGCATGAAATAATGGTTATCTCAATAATGTTTGAATATTGTGCTAATAATAATATTTTTAATTTTGACATTATTATTAATTATTACCTATCTGAATTTTCCAAATATAATGTACTAACAATAGAGTTTAAGGTGTGTATGTATTACTAACAAATTGGATTTTATGATCTGAAATAAATGATTTGAATTGAATTGAATTGAATTTTCTCCCATACGGAATGTATGAGAAAAATGTTTTTGCAATTGCAAATAATAGATAATAGATAATATTTTATTCAAAAATAACAAGGCATAAAAATTAGTACAGTTTTGCTTAAATGTAAATTATTTTTCTAAGACTTACGTGCCTGAACTAGGTTATCCTGTGTTTCAGGCGAGAAGAGCTAAAAATAGAGTTATAAAATAAATAAATAATCAACAAGTTGACAATAGATCACTAACTATGTTGAATAACTTAATTCTTAGTTTCTAAATTCGAAAAATACTTAACTTAAGTGAAGTTTGTACATTAGAATATTTACTTTAACACAGTCAGTAAATTCTCTGTATCTTCGTAAGGCATACTTTGGAGAGCATCCTTGAGAGTTCTCTTACAATTTATGTAGTTCAGGGAATAAATGTTGGCTTTCGAGTTTAGTCTATTATAGAGAAGAGGACCGAGGTACATGTAAAATTTGGATACAAAAGCATGTTTAGTTGTATTTTGTGGACAAACTATATCTTTACGTCTTTTATTAGTATTTGCAGTGCTGTAGGGAAGAGCTGTGTGCTGCTTCAATACAATACCCATTATAAATAGTTGCCGAACTGTTAATACTTCACACGATTTGTATAAGAGGTTAGTAGGGAAAAGGAAAGGGCGGAAAGTAGACACTTTGAGAATCGCCCTTTGAGCTCTCTCGAGGGTTAGTAACATTGTTTTACCCGCTCCACCCCATGTGGTAATACAGTAAGTTAATATTGATTGACATAGAGCAAAGTAAACTTGTCTAACGACTTTTGGGTCAGCAATATAGCGTAACTTTTTAAAAACAAATATCAACTTGCGAACTCTATTTTTTAAAGCTTGAATATGTTGTTTGAACGAAAGTGTTTCATCTATTATAACACCAAGGTATTTGGTTGTATTTGCCATTTTTATGTTGGGACAAACACATTGGTTATCTGTAGGAGTTGTGCAATAATGAGCATATAATGTCGAGGGAGTGCCTGTTGATGTTTGCTTGCGCATCGAAAACTTAATGTAATTTGTCTTGTCTTCATTAAGTGATAGAGAATTGTATTGAAGCCATTTAATAACAATATTGAATCCATGTTGCGCATGCTTGTAGACTTTTTCTTCCGAGTCAGCGGAAAAAAGAAGGGCAGTGTCGTCAGCATAAGAAACAATTTGGCCGTGATCTAGATTTAGGTTACATAGATCGTTTATGTAAATCAAAAATAGTGTAGGCCCTAAAATACTTCCTTGGGGAACTCCGAAGGACGTGTTTTTTTCAGTATCGCTGAGAACATTACCAATCCTTACACATTGTGTACGATCTTCTAGATAGCTCTTAAATAATTTTAGCTGAGTGCCTCTGATACCTAAGGCTTCAAGCTTGTGCAACAGAATAGGAATCGAAACCGTATCAAAAGCTTTGGCGAGGTCCAGGAAGATTCCTACTGTGTGGTTACCATTATCAAGTTCTTGTGCTAGATAGTTAGTTAGATGGTGCACGGCATCGTCTGTTGACATTTTAGGCCTAAATCCAAACTGCCCTTTAGATACAATTGATTTATCCTCCAAGTATTTAAAAAGTCTTTTATTCATAATTTTTTAGACATAGTAGGCAGCAGGGAAATAGGTCTATAATTTGTCACTTGATCTTTACTGCCCGATTTGTAAACGGGGACAACAACAGCTTTTTTTAGGCACTCGGGGAAAAGACCTGTCGATAAACATTTTTGAAAAATATAAGTTAGTGGCGGCACTATAATGTGCCTGAACTGTTTAATAATTTTATTTGATATGTTATCCCAGCCAACTGCACAGTCGTCCTTCAAACTCATAATTATCGTTTCTACCTCAGTCTCGTCAGTGTCTTGCAATACTAAGGATGATAAAATAGTGCTACGCGTAAATGGTGTGCTTGTTAGATATTGTGATTGGCCCTGAACTTTTTCCGCCAAACATTTACCAGCATTAACAAAGAAATTATTCGCAAAGTTAGCAGATGCTAAATGTGCTTGTAATAAACCTGATGATGACTGATTTTGTTTCGAGTTATACGTTACACTTTTAATAAAATTCCAGATTTTTTTACTATTTTTACCAGCTTTTTCTAGTGCAATCTTATCATAGTTACTTTTTACTTTTTTTAGAAGATTATTACAGAAGTTACGATATCGTTTATAGGACAGTTGCAAAACTAAATTATCTGGATTAGATTTAGCTTTCATATGCAGTTTATCTCTATTTTTCATGCAGCGAATGAGTCCTGTCGTGATCCATGGTTTTATGTTGTAGTTTTTGTTATTTCGCCGAGACATGACCGTGTTCTTATGAATTGCATGTTGTACATTTTTGATTTGGTACATCATACAAAACTGCGGATCAGCGGAATCGTAGACTGGGTCAAAGTCGATATTGCGTAAGTCTTCTTCAAGTTTATTTACAATTAAACTAGAAATTGTGCGAGTGTCTACTTTAGGTAATTTACAGTTTAAAATAAGTAGGGTAGCATTATGATCGGTTATTGTTGAGTTAATTACAAGGGCAAGTGCAGGGAAATTTGACTTGAGCATAATATGGTCCAAACAGGAGCCACTTTGAAGTGTAGAAAGCGTGTGAGCAGGAAGCAAAGTATGGAAGGCGCAAAGGTTAAGGTATTCCTCAGCGGATGCATCAGCACTTTCGGGAAGAATATTGATATTAATATCTCCAACTAAAATTGTATTTTTGAAGGATGACAGGTTCTGCAAGGTGTTGTTTAGAGAGTCGGTAAAATTGTTTATATTTCTAAAAGAGGGGGGTCGGTATAAGGCAAGTATCGCTAAATCGAACCCAATTTTAATTAACAGTCTGTTGCAGTCTTGCATATTTGGTTCCTCGACAGACACATTGAGATGATTTCTTGCATAAACTATCACCCCATCGTTCTGATTGTAGTTTATGTTACTTCTATACATATTATATCCCGGAATTAGTGGTATGTTATATTGTTTGGAAAGCCAACATTCAGTTAATACAATAACGTCACAGTTTATATCTAGCCGTTGTAGAAATATGCTAAAGTTGTCGAAATTTTTAAAAATACTGCGAATGTTTTGTGTTAGTATGGTTAGTGGACTAGTGTTCGGGGAGAGATATTGCTTACAGTGTTCAATGTCACAAACGTGGGATTCAGATACCGAGAAATCATCTATGTCATTAATTAAATTACTAATCATATTCTTATAAAAACAAACAAATAATAACAAGGGCTTAAAAATACGTAATTAGCGGCGCTCTTAGGCGCCTCCATAATCAACAGAATTAATATACCTTTTTTCGGCCATAATTTTCGCTGGGCAGTCAGAAGCATTTGTCTTGTGATTGCTCGGCTTTTTGAAGTGCAAGCAAGTAGCACACTTTGGTTCCTCAGCCTTCTTTGTGCATTCTTTAATGGAGTGACCCTGATCCCCACAGTGGCCACAGGTAACGGTGGTCTCCCGACATGATTTGGCCGCATGACCGTACTGCTGGCACTTATAACAGCGTGTGACTAGAGTAAAGTCTCTCACAGGGCATGACGACCAATTCACAAACACTCTGTCTTTAGATATCAGGGCTTTGCGTATGTCTGCAGATACTTCAAGTATATAATTACAGGTCTCCGCGTCCCGCTTACCTGACTTATGGCTTAACTTAATGGAGGTCAAAAAGGTCTCAAGGTTGCAATCCTGAAGGGTCTCTGCTAGATTTTGGTGGAATAAACAATTAAAAACTTCGTTCTCTTGCATGGATGAGGGCACTCCGATAACTACTACTCTAGGCTTCCTTTTTGGGGGTTCGTCGACTGTCAGGCCTGAATTTGATAGTTGCATCGATTTTTTCACCTTCTCAATATCGTCCTTCGTTTCAGTGCTGATAATGACACCGCCATGTTTCGTCTTACGTAGTCCTCTTACCTGAAGTTTCATTTTCTCGGGGCATATAATTTTTTGGACAAGTGTTTTTGTCTCCTCACTCGACTTCAGTTTGTCGTTAGGGTATATGGCCACTGAGCTTAGATTTGTCGGCTGTATAAAATTGGTGGTACCTTTTTTAACCATCTCAGCAAAAGAAGTTCCCGTAACTGTTTTCATTGAAGCTCCGATTGACAGCTTAAGGTCTTGCAGTTGCTGCGACAGATCATTTTGGTCTTCGAGTGTTTGGACGGTGGAGTGGGCCCGGACAGCTCTCATCTTAAGGGACTGGTACTGAACGGCCAACTGCGATGTGCTGTGACTAACTTTTCGGCATAAGGCACTTATTCGTAGTTTTTGCTCCATGTTTAATTTGCCTTCCGATACAATAGAGCACACTTCATTTAGGCACTGCTCAATGGATGACATCCAGTTCTGGATTTCCGGCGTAGGTATCACCTCCATCATGACATCTTCTCTTTGGCTGGGTGGTTGAGGGTGTGGTGCGGCTGCGGGCTCGGCTGCAGGTGCAGGTGCAGGTGTGGGTGCGGGCACAGGTGTAGGAGGTGGGCTCCGAGCACATCTGCCACCCCTGCTAAAGGGACTGGATGCCATTGTGATACAAGTTATTTACTTGTTAATCACACACACATTTTCACAGAAACGATTTACAACGTGTGACCCAGTTTGCTTTACTACCGGCTATTTGTTAAAACCAGGTCACAAATAAGCAACTAATTATTTATTTATTTTAATAAATCTTCGATACGTCTGTACTCAACTAAAGTGCAGTGTCTTCTCTCCTCAACTGAAATGTAAGTTGGTCGATTATTACTCGGTAACGCGTAGAGCCTACTTAGCTGTGATAGTTTTCCTTTTAATTTCGTTATATGTATGTATACTCATACCAAATTACAGCTTTCTAGTACCAACAGTCTCTGAGCTAAGCCGCGGACCGACTGGCAGACAGACAGACAGAAACAAGGTGAAACCATAAAAAAAAAAATGTAATGTTCCCTACACTACACTACGTTTTAACTAAGATATTACCTCCCAAACTCACAGAATCTCCGTAATACGCCTCCTGTAACTTAAGATGTAGCTACCCGCATGGCCCTACCGCGGGGTAATTAATCTGCACCAAGTACTAGACAATGGGACTTAAGCCTTAGGTCCCGGTTCTAACTAGTTCTGATAACGGACTCGGAAAGATTCGCCCGTTGTTTATGCGAGAAGATTTGAAGAGGTCGTTTAGTGGGTAAAGTGAGATATTTTATTGAGGGTACTATTAATCTTTGGGTCAAGATTAGTTTGAGAATAGTGCCTTCGCCTCATTCTAGGCTTGAAAAGAAGTCCAAAATATTTTATTTTACTCTAGCTTCCACCCGCGGCTTCGCCCGCGTGGTATGTCGATAAAAAGTAGCCTATGTCCTTCCCCGGGATGCCGTCGTCTCGAATTTTATCGAAATCCGTTCAGCGGTTTAGGTGTGAAAAGGTAACATACAGACAGACAGACAGACACAATTACTTTCGAATTTATAATATTAGTATGGATAAACCTACATGGGCACTTATGAAACGTCAGAAGCTAGGTGCACGGTTCCAATTGGTCATTTCCTATGGAGAAGAGTCGGGAAGAAACTCCACGGTTTAAGGTTCTTACATACTGGCGCGATTCGCCGCGCGACGCGACGCCACCGCATTGTTCGCCGTGAAGTTTCTCAGAAATTGTTTTGTCAAAATTCGTGTCGCGCGGCGAATCGCGCCAGTATGTAAGAGCCTTTATTACTCTTTTAAAAATAATTGGCTTTTATTACAATATTTTCAAATTACAGTGTTAATAGGCGTGGGAGGACAGTATTTGCCTTTCAGCAAGTACCAGTCACTTAACAAAATAGAAAATGTTCAAGAAATCTACAGTTCACTAAGCCTACAACGTTCTCACATTCACAAAATAGAAAAGAATCTCTAAAGACAAAAAATAAAAATAAACGTATTTAAACTAAATTACGTGATTGTCTATTACTCGTACACGTTTAGTGTGAAACTCTCTTTGACATTTTCATCAAAAACTGATCATCAAAAATCAATAATATATAGAATATATAAAAATATAGAGGCGCTCCAAGTAAAATGCAGTAATGCAGCTGCATTTAGTTAGGCCGAAAGCCAACCCCATCAAGTCGGGAAAAGGTGATGATAAAATAAAATTTAAATTATAATTCACCCAATCCAAAATTTTCAAAATTATCGTAAGCTGTAGGATTGCGACTAATTATATGTTTGAAAATGAAGTGTATGTAGATTAGAAAGATAAAACATTTATTTGGTGCACACAAAAGACATAGCATAACACACAAAAGCACGGTTAAATAATAACTAATTACATTAATAAATAGCTAACTAGGCAATATACAAAAAATCCTAACTAATAATTTAAATGCGAAAGTGAGTTTGTTAGTTACGCTTTCACGCTAAAACGGCTGAACGAATTTGGATGAAATTTGGCACAGGGGGAGACCATGACCTGGCATAGGACATAGGATAGGTGAAACCGCGGGGCGCAGCTAGTAAACAATAAAAGAAGAAAACAAGACACTGTGATGACAATAATATACTGTCTATAACACACTTTAAAAAAATCAAACATACAAAGTGCGGTGTGCGTCTCAACGTATGTACAAGTACCATAGATGTACAAAAATATCGTCGCTCTAGCGTCGTACCACTTCTTGCGCATACGATAAGTGATTGAAACAATACTGATGCTCATTTGCTGATTGAACAGTAAACCGTTCCACACTTATTGTATTACTTAAGGATAAGTATGTGTGTTTGTCGCATCGCTAAGCAAGGATCTTCTCCAATTCTTTAGTTATGTGCGAGAGGATGCAGTGATAGTACCATTGCAAGACCTCGTCTGTATTATATTACATAGTTTCTTTTTTCCGCCATTGTGCCGATCTAATTATTTAATGTAATATCATATCATATAATAAGTCTCTCCCAGGCTGCGCCACAACACCCTGTCCTTCGCCTTCCGCATCCAGTCTGTCCCAGACAACTTTTAAGATCGTCAGACACATCATTTAATGTAATTTCTAACCTTTGCAACGCTTCAAGAAACTCCTTGGAGTAATCTTCCATCACGATAACTGCAAGACTACTTACATAAACAAAC
This sequence comes from Lithophane semibrunnea, assembly GCA_947363905.1. NCBI lineage: Eukaryota > Metazoa > Arthropoda > Insecta > Lepidoptera > Noctuidae > Lithophane > Lithophane semibrunnea. Next base: position 2,662,850 of record OX376207.1, on the reverse strand, counting down.
CATACAAAAATATAGAAAACCGTTCCTCTGTACGGAGCGATAGAGCAAAAACACAAACGGATCAATAGCTCAGAATCAACATGAAAACATCGAGTATCATCTCTCAATGAAACTAATATGGAAGCCCTGTTTGAACTTGAATACAAACTATCGAACAGGCCCGTGTTTATCAAAGCGAATGATTGTTTAAATACAAAACTAGATTTTTGCACGGAGTAATTAGTTAATGGAGACGACACACGATGAGAGCCACAAGCATAAAGCAACTGCAAGAAGCTGCAGTGACACTATTCACACGTAACCACGGCTTGCCCACATTTTGTTAAAATAGCCGCAATTATACGTAGGTTCCGTACGATACCTACTAAATTACCATTAGGTACACCATGTGCAGTTAGCCCTGTTACCACCTTGTTGATTGGCTGATATTTTTATCATACCGTGTTTTCTAACAATTATTTATGTATGGTTTGTTTATGTAAGTGGTCTTGCAGCTACCTTGATGGAAGATTACTCCAAGAAAATTTTAGCAATTCTTATAAAACTACTCGATTCCCGTTGCCATATCGTGTACACAGGCACCTCCATGTCTGTTTATTACCTAGCACTTCATTTATTTGTTACTCTGTGCCGTTACGGTACTGTATACTAAACCATTCAGCCATGTTCGGGATTCAGTTTTGTAATGTAACTAGTTCAGTGATTAGTCAGTAGATCTTTGGCAAAGTTAGATATATTGCGAAATGATTTGTGAACGTGGTTTTTCTTGACATAACAACCCCCCCTGAACCCCTTTCGGAAAATGGTGTACATAGACATAGTGGGTACATTCACATTTTCGCTAGTCATGTTTAAGCGAGTGAGACGGACTTATTCTGTTGTTCTCTGAGTGAATTCAGTCAGAGAACAACAGTAATTACACACGCAATTAGTTATAGATGTTAGTATATATTAACTTAAGATAACCGCATTTATCGCATTGGGTTTTTCCTGTAATGGTAAATGTAAGTTGAATAAAAAAAAAATAAAAAAAAGTTAGTAAAGGGGGCGAACCTATTGCCATCAACCGACATCGAGCCCAGAGGGCCTAGACAAAGTGACATTCTATCAGCGATAACGATGATGGAAAAGGCAAAAATGTATAGGACTGACATAAGCTATCGAAGAGCTTATGTCAATCTTGAAAGTCGTTGTAGAAATACGAAACGCTTTCGAAGCGATTGTCACTTGTCTAGGCCCTCTGGACTCCACTCCTAACAGTCGCGTTTGTGACCACTGGACTAACGAACGAGACTACTAAGTACAATTTTTCCCTGAACTGTATCTACGGTTCAGGAGAAATCCGACTAAGTACTTAATAGTACGTACCAATACTAAGTACGAATGTGCCTAGTACAAATTATGGTAAAGTAAAATTATTCAAAACCGGCCAAGTGCGAGTCGGCCTCGCGCACGAAGGGTTCCGTACCATTATCTATAAAAACGGCAAAAAAATCACGTGGGTTGTATGGCAGCCCCTTAAATATTTATTTTATTCTCTTTTTTAGTATTTGATGTTATAGCGGCAACAGAAATACATCATCTGTGAAAATTTCAACTGTCTAACTATCACGGTTCATGAGATACAGCCTGGTGACAGACGGACGGACGGACAGCGGAGCCTTAGCAATAGGGTCCCGTTTTACCCTTTGGGTACTGAACCCTAAAAAGCAATACAAAGCAATCTTTTTAGTACCATTTAAGTAAAGCAAGCTAGTTAAGGATGCGCATGACATTTCGAAACTATTATTAAATAATAAATATTGTTGCCGCGCTGTTTGATCGTGATAGGTCCCATTATATGTCACGACAGTGGTACAGTAGGGTACATCAATATGTCGGACTGTAAACTTGTGCACTGGAAAGCACGTTAAGCGGCTGGCACGGCTGTCATTTGTACATCTTTGACAGTGGTTATGGGTAGTCAGAAACCCGAGAGTCTGACATGTTACTCAACTGTAACATGTAAAATAATGGTATTCAACTGCATTTGGTTAGACTGGAAACTGGCCCCAACATAGTTGGTGCAGTGCGGGCTAGTTATAATTATGTAATATTAGGTAACGTATTAATTATAATATATTATTTCAAGACAATGTTCTTTCTCCAGAATTAGCCCGAAAAATTAATAGGATATAATATAATATAAGAGTTCATATAATTGCTTAAGTATTTTATTTGACTTATCAAGTTTCTCGGACGGATTTGAGATCGTAATTTGCTCCTACTTGCCTAAAAGTTGTTAAGATTATTTAAACAATCATTCATCATAAATAATACCTACATCTAACAATAAAATAATAATAATATGTTCAATTAAAAAGGGGTATAATCATACTGCATCAAAAAAATCCGCATCGCTGTCAACAGTGTAATGAATGCTGATTCTAAAAAGACGTGGAAATGCCCGGGGTGCATCAACAAGCAACCTAAAGTTGATAATACTAATACCCCAATCCGACCCGCCAAGCAGAGCAGCCCAAATAGAAGCAATGATCCACCTTCTTCTGCCGAGAAGAATAATATTACTTTGCGTAATAAACTGTCTCCTGACGATCAAACCGACCTGTCATTAACAGAGATTACAAGTGGTTCCCTCAGAGATATAATAAGGCAAGAAATTAATCGTGCCTTACAGGACACAATAAACGGTTTGGTAAATGACCAACTTAACAAAATTAATGAAATAGTATCAGAATTCAAGCAGTCGCTGTCATTTTTTAACGATAAATACGAAGATATGAGAACAACACTAGAGGAGAAGGCAATCAGAATACAAAAACTGGAAAAAGATAACTCTGATTTACAAAATTCTTTGAAAGATGTAACAAAGCGCATGAACGTTTTAGAACAGCATGCTCGATCGAATAACATTGAATTACAATGTATACCCGAACACAAATCTGAGAATTTTGTGAGTACTGTTCTCCAGCTGAACAAAGTACTCGACTGCAACATAAAGGACACTGACATTCAACTTTGTACAAGGGTTGCTAAAAAAGACTCACAGAACATGCGACCGAGATCAGTCTTAGTTAAATTTAATAGTTCCCGTATAAGAGATACGTTCCTGGCAGCATCAATACAGTTCAATAAAGCCAACTCGAATAACAAACTTACCTCAAGTCATCTCGGTATAGCTGCCGACAAACCTGTTCCAATATTCGTCGTCGAGCATCTCTCCCCGGAAAATAAAGCTCTTCATGCGGCTACGCGAGTACGTGCTAAAGAACTGAGGTACAGGTTCGTGTGGGTCCGCAATGGAAGAATTTTCGTAAAGAGGGATGAAACCTCTCAAACTGTGGTTATAGGAGACCACGATAAACTAAAATCGTTAACATAAATTCGTGTATCAGTGTAATTCTAAGAGTGCTGTATGGCATTATTTCACAAAATTCAATCCTATAAAATGTTATTACCAAAATACTAGAGGTCTACGTGGTACACTGAGTGAGGTACGGCAACACATACATAATAACGTGTACGATGTTTATGTCCTAACCGAAACCTGGCTTTGTAGTGGTATTTTTGATGCCGAATTATTCAGTGGTTCTTATACGGTATATAGAAGGGATCGTGAAACATCTTCTTTCAATAAACATAAAAAAACTGGCGGTGGAGTACTTATAGCAGTTTCAAATAACTTAATTTCATCTCGCATGTTTGAATGGGAGAGTAACTGTGAAGACTTATGGATTACGATCGAGACAAAATCGAGTTCGAGCGTGAAATTTCTTAAAATATGTGCTATCTACTTACCCCCTCCAGTATCCACGGAAGTTTTTGAACATTTTACTGAAAACTGCAACTCAATCATGGATAACAATAGCGACAGTCCCACATTGATAATTGGTGATTTTAACTTGAGCTGTGTTGATTGGATACATGATGTTGTTAATGAGTCGTCCTTACCATCTTCATGTGGCACTGGTAATCTAAAAAATCTTCTACTCGACTTTATAGCTTTAAATAACTTAAAACAGTTTAATTACATCAAAAACCCCCAAAATAAAATATTAGACTTAATACTTTCCGATGTCGACTATATCAAAATCAGTAATTGCCTTGACCCCATAAGGAAGCTGGATAAGTTTCACCCTGCTTTAGAATTCATGCCCACTCTACCTGTGATCATTAAAAATGATTATAAATCATTATTAAACAAACCCAACTACTATAAAGCCGACTACGAAGCGATAACACATGCACTAAAAGATATCAACTGGGAAAATGAATTTGCATTTTGTTCTTATTATGATGTAAATGCTAAGCTGGATAAATTCTACAGTATACTTAGGGACATCATTAAAAAATATGTGCCAATAACCATATCCACGCGAGGAAAATACCCTCCGTGGTATTCTAACCAATTAATAAAATTGCTCAATCAAAAATTTAAATATCGTAACAGATTAAAAAAATATAACAATCCACTAGATGTAATTGAATTTAATTATCTAAGAAAAGACTGTCAAAAACTTATGCAAAGATCTTACAATAATTACATAGAAGAATTAGAAAATAAGATAAAAGGCCATCCCAAATTCTTCTGGTCACATAAAAAACCTTCGGAAAAGTAACACTTCCTATCCCTCTAAAATGTCCCTAGGTACTGTAACTGCATCTGGAAGTAAAGCTATCTCGAATTTATTTGCTGATCATTTCTCATCGGTATAACTCGCAAACTCTTGATCCTGGCAATTCTATCGATTATCCATCTGTCACATCAATCCCTACTCCACCCATTAATGATTTTTCAATATCTCAAGAGGCAGTAAGCAATAAACTTTCCAGGCTTGACCTGTCAAAGAGTGCAGGACCTGATATGTGTCCTCTCCATTAGCAGATATATATAATATTTCACTAATAACAGGTGTCTTCCCGAATACCTGGAAACGGGCACGAATTGTGCCTATTCACAAAAACGATAAGCGCGAGGTGATATCTAACTATCGACCAATTTCGATTCTTTGTACTCTGTCTAAGGTCTTTGAATCACTAGTGTACCCGATATTTTACAACCAGGTTAAAAGTTACCTAACCTTAAGTCAGCATGGTTTCATGGTTAAAAAGTCTACGAGCACAAATCTTGTCACTTATATCACTGAGTTAACATCCGCAGTGGATGAGGGTCTACAAATAGATGCGATATACAATGATTTTTCAAAGGCATTCGACAGGGTAAACCATGAACTATTGTTGATTAAACTTCAGTCCCTAGGTATCACTGGTCCCACATTGGATTGGTGTAGATCATACCTCAATAATAGGCCGTCTTTGGTTGTCATAGAGGGTGATGAGTCTGACCCTTATTTTGCAACCTCAGGTGTACCACAGGGGTCCAATTTGGGGCCATTGTTTTTCATTGTGTTTGTGAATGATATTATAAGCGTACTCAAATATACTACGACATATCTATTTGCGGATGATCTGAAGTTGACACGCATAATTCTGACTGAATCTGATATTCAGTTGCTACAAACGGACTTAGATAACTTGACTCAATGGTGTACGAAGAATAAAATGTATCTAAACTGTGTAACGTTGTGGCTTCACACCTGAACTTAGTCGAGTACTATGTTACTAAGTGGTTGAGCACAACACTAAATTACATACCCAACACTACTTGACAGACTACTCAGTGATTTCATCTGTAACCAGCCATACTAGCGGTTCGTTGTAGAACCCCTAGATTTACCATGTGGCCCGAGTCTAGGGGTTCTACACGGTTCTACATCCCGGCTTCTACACGCCAATTCTACGTACCGGCTCTTCTACACCTCGGCTTCTACATCCCGGCTTCTACACCCCGGCTACTACGTCCCGGCTCTTACGCCCGGCTAAGGACAGGACGCGTTGGCATACTGCCAATGCCCGCTACCGAGTCCTTGCCGAGGCCTGGCCTACCTGCGGCCTACCGCCGCGAGCTACCTGTGGCCTAACGCCGAGTACCACCTGCAGGCCTGTGCTGACAGGCCTCGTCTGCCACGTGTCTCCGACGTGTGCTACCCTACCGTTCCAGCTGAGCCTGCGCTGGCAGGCCCATTCCTACTACAACGGATGACCAAGGACGGTACCCTTCTACCTACCTAAGTGAGGAAAAGATCAGTGACCTTACCCGCGACCTAGCTGTGGATCTACTACTAATATATGTATCAAACTACCCAGCTGGTTTCATTCCTCTCTCTACACTACCTACCTACCTACCTATCCGTTAACGGCCTGCGCAGCCTACCTGCAAAGCCCTAGCCGTAACAGTGGCGCCCAACTCTAATCCTACCAAACCTAACGCTGATCTGACTGAGCTCTCGCACACATTCCTCGCTAATCATCGTAGCGGTATATTTTTAAGTTCTACTTGTATTGTACTAATCTGACTGTGACAACTACTTGCGTTTCTAATACTAACTGTGTACATGATGGGAACTCACCTGATTTGTCATTATATCTACTTTTCATCTAAATCTGAAAACTTACTCAGTGCTGGCAGCGGTGAAATGCATTTTTTCTAAATAATTGAATTGTGACTACTACACAAGGTACTAATAGCTGTAATACCTTTACATACCTAAAACTGATAATATCTACTATAAACATACTCTAATTACTAAAATAAAGACCTAATCTAACTTAAAACTTTGCTAAAAACTTACATTAAACTAAACTTAACCTAAAAACTTACCTACACTTATCATTCAAATTAACTATAGAACATTACTTATTACAATCTAAATGACTAATCTACTGGCTCACAAATAATAAAACAACAATATAACTACTGTGGCCAATAAGATAAAACTCTAAAGACAGCTCTAAAAACAGCATCATCTAAAATACACTTACCTAAAAACTTCATTGCTAACATTCATGGAATATCTAAACACAAATTCATACCTACATTAATTACCTGCCTACAACTACTGCAATAAAATAAACCTACCTAAATAACTATACCTACAATTCTTAAATTGCTGTTACAATTAAACTAAAATGGTATTGTTTTCTACTTTAACAATGAAAAACTACTACCTTCATTGACAAACGAAAACAATAACAATATTGCAGTACTTACTACTTTTTCCTATACATAATTATAATCTAAACAAACAATTTAACCTAACAAACTAATACTTAATGAATTGTTGTCATACCTAAAAATTAACATCATGCAGCAATTATTTACCAAATCTAAACTAATCTAAATTAAATTCTCAACCTACCCACCTATGTCAACATAATAAACAGCTGACAACCACTACATAAAAATCAGATTTAAGTACCAAAACACTACACAACCTACCCCACAAACTACTAAAACTACTTGCACTCACCCTCTACAACTACCCACTATCTACATATAACCAACAATTATCATACTATTATCTAAACTTCCAACTATTTGGTAAATCCAAAAGTAACTTAGGATGATGGCCCTACCCCATTCATCTTAAACTTCTACCATGACTATTGGCCCTACAGCCATAGTTATAATTGATGATGGCCCTACCCCATTCATCTTAAACTTCTACCATGACTATTGGCCCTACAGCCATAGTTATAATTGATGATGGCCCTACCCCATTCATCCCCTACCTTCTATAACTGATCATGATGGTCTACCCCATTGATCAGTGGTTCTGCTTTATCAATTGGCCCTAAACCATTGGTAACCTAAGCAACCTAATCTATGCATATGTACTTACTATCTATTCTAAAGAGCGGTTGCAACTCTATAAATAAGCCCTTGCAGGAGCGGTCGGTTACTCCCTAAATAAGCCTAAACCAAATTTCCTATCTATTACATATCTATACTCTAAAGAGCGGTTGCAACTCTATAAATAAGCCCTTGCAGGAGCGGTCGGTTACTCCCTAAATAAGCCTAAACCAAATTTCCTATTTATTACATATCTATACTCTAAAGAGCGGTGCAACTCTATAAATAAGCCCTTGCAGGAGCGGATGGTTACTCCTTAAATAAGCCTAAACCAAATGTATCTATTTATGTAACCTGTCTATCTATGTAATTGTTGGTGTTCCTGTGCGGTTTAGGGTGACACTATGTATTCAATAAAACCTACATACTGGATACTAAGTACACTGGGCTGGACCCTAATTTTCTAGTCCTGTGTTTACATTTTACTATTGGGACTTAGGTTGGACTACAACAGTAACTACCTACTGAAATCTGATCTGTTGCTAGCTTAACTATTCTATTATCTGAGTTATTATGGGAATACTAATGACTACTAAATATAATATTGAAACTAAAACTACATCTAAATAAAACTTAAAATACACTATATCTATAACCTAAAATAAACTACATCTATAACCTGACATAAACTATACTATTGTTCACTGGCGCTATTTTAAGGAATGCTGCTGATCCCAAGGTATGACTATTTTTATTGCAGAGCAGTTCATTACTATAACTACCCTTAGCTTTTGTGTGTCTATCTGTTACCTAAAACTATATAAAAAATAAAGCTATCTTTTAAAATAGCATTATGTTGCTCTGGCGCTATTCTAGCGGATGCTGCTGATCCCAAGGGATGTCCTTTTATTATTGCAGAGCAGGTCACTATTATAACTACCCTTAACTGTTGTGTTGTTTATGTCATGTTCAAATGAACATCTTAAAGACGGCACCTACAAGTGAGGTGACCGCACCAATACACATCCTACAAACCTGACACTAAATAATTTAAACTAACCTACCCCACTACACACTACTCCACTAACCTAACCTACCCCCACTACATACTACCCCACTAACCTAACCTACCCCTACTAACACACTAACATTAACGCATTCTAACTACATGTGCATACTTACCTAACTACACCTACAAGTACACACTGAACTCACTTACCTATATTTACCTAAAGCCAGTAAGATCTAAGTATCTAATACACCACATGTCTACTCACATGTAGGAATACTACTAAATACACTGGTACCAGCTACTAATAGAACACTACCGACTGAGATACACTTGCTTTTAATCTTGTGTATTTCTTTGCTTGCTGTCTGGAAATCTTGAGTGAACTATGACTAACTAGTTTCACTCATGGCTATAGAGTATGGTTCCAGTCTCTGCTCTGATTGGACTGGATTCAGACTTGTGCTAAAGATTAGACAGCAAGTGGGAAGTGGTAGTTCTAGCGGATTTTATATAGGTAAAATCCTCTCTCTGCAGCCGGGGTACTGTAACGTTGTGGCTTCACACCTGAACTTAGTCGAGTACTATGTTACTAAGTGGTTGAGCACAACACTAAATTACATACCCAACACTACTTGACAGACTACTCAGTGATTTCATCTGTAACCAGCCATACTAGCGGTTCGTTGTAGAACCCCTAGATTTACCATGTGGCCCGAGTCTAGGGGTTCTACACGGTTCTACATCCCGGCTTCTACACGCCAATTCTACGTACCGGCTCTTCTACACCTCGGCTTCTACATCCCGGCTTCTACACCCCGGCTACTACGTCCCGGCTCTTACGCCCGGCTAAGGACAGGACGCGTTGGCATACTGCCAATGCCCGCTACCGAGTCCTTGCCGAGGCCTGGCCTACCTGCGGCCTACCGCCGCGAGCTACCTGCGGCCTAACGCCGAGTACCACCTGCAGGCCTGTGCTGACAGGCCTCGTCTGCCACGTGTCTCCGACGTGTGCTACCCTACCGTTCCAGCTGAGCCTGCGCTGGCAGGCCCATTCCTACTACAACGGATGACCAAGGACGGTACCCTTCTACCTACCTAAGTGAGGAAAAGATCAGTGACCTTACCCGCGACCTAGCTGTGGATCTACTACTAATATATGTATCAAACTACCCAGCTGGTTTCATTCCTCTCTCTACACTACCTACCTACCTACCTATCCGTTAACGGCCTGCGCAGCCTACCTGCAAAGCCCTAGCCGTTACAACTGTACCAAATGTTACCACATCAAATTTACCAGAAAGCGGAATAAAATTCAATCTAGCTACAATATTCAGGGAAAGGCATTAAATGAAGTGACAGTTATCCGAGATTTGGGAGTGTATTTGGATGGTAATTTGAGATTTATAGAACACATTGATCAAATGCTCAATTCAGCTTATCGGGCTCTTGGATTTATACTGCGATCTTTTAAAGAATTCAAAAAACCATCTACTACAATTTTGTTATACAATAGCTATGTGAGAAGTCAGTTGGAATACTGCAGCACGGTCTGGAATCCAACATACCAGGTTCACACAAATCGAATAGAAAGAGTCCAGAAGAAACTTGTTCGGCATTTAGCTTTTCGGTTTAGAGTTAGGAATCTGAGATCATATGCAGATAAGCTGAATTATTTTAAAATCATTCCTCTCGGGTCTCGCCGAACAGTCTCTGATTTAACATTCCTGTTCAAGTTACTTAATAATAGTATTGACTGTCCAGATCTTCTTAGCAAAATAAATCTTAATGTCCCTGCCAGAATGCCGCGTTATCCCCGCCCATTACTCAAAGCCCCACGATACCGAACAAATCTGGAAAAACATTCACCGGTTTCCAGGATGACCCAGCAGTACAATGACTTATCATGTACATTAAAAGACATAGACATATTTTCTAATAGTCTGGGTAAATATAAGTCACTAATCCGTACACAATTAAATGATAATTATGTAAGTGTTGACCTGCCTGCCTAGTAATGCATTGTTCGCTATTTTTTTATATTTTTATTTGTCTGTAAGTACAATTTTTTTTTTCTTTTCTTCTATGTGTTCGATGCTTTTTAATCTTTATTCTTATTCAATTTACATTCAGATTACCAAATTTAATAATATAATAGTGTAATTAACCCTAACAATATATAATTTTAATTTTAACTTTAAGGGTTCCGTTTAAATTACTGTTCGCTTGTTTTTATTGCATGATGTGATCTCCTGTAATTGAGGGAGCACATAGATTGTTGTTCTTGTCTTTTTATTTTAGCATGTAAGGTGTATTCTTTGTTGGAGATCCTAATAAAATAATATAAAAATAAAAATAAAACAGGAAAAGTGCCAAAAGGCTGGCAGCATTGCCTATGTGTACATATTCGACAAAATTCACCCAGAGTCTTAGAAAACATTTTTTCTTATCGTCAACGGTTTTGTACTTGGATCATAAAATGTAAAGTTTAAGTTTACTTAGTTTAGTCGTACTCCAGTTAATTTTATGTGGCTGACAGTACTTCAAACTATTTCTAAGTGTAGCGAAAATCGATAATACCGAGTTAACCTAATCGAATTTGTTAAAATATTTCTCGTGACCTTTATAAAGTAATTACTGTAATTGGTTGACATGATCGTATTGTTAATCAAGATATTTGTTGTCGATAAAATAGTTGAATTACACTTGAATTGAAAACTCATTTGTAATGTGAATTTCAAGTGATTAGATGAAACTGAGAGCAATTTGTCTCTGTAAATGGTGGTCTTTTGCGATCGAATTTCTTGTAGATACTTAGGTATCTACAGGCATTTCACGTGGTATTTCTGGTGAATGATTACAGCGTTAATTCTTTATGAGCATCTTGTTGGCAACACAACATTTAGTTTAAATAGTTTATAATCTGTCATCCGTGACTACTGTAAATGTGACTTTTTTAGTCTGTGATTTGACTTGCACTTTTAATATAATTAACACAATTACAAGTATCCCAACATGGTCCTTGACTCTATCTGGCTCGTAGGACCATGTTGGGATACTTGTAATTGTGTTAATTTTATTAAAAGTGCAGATCGGTATCAAAACGTGTTTCTTTAATTGTTCTTTCTTGTACAGTCAAATCATCAGTTTCTGCTAGTTACCCTCCTTGTGAGATTTGCCGTAATTCAGTAAGAAATCAAAAGTCATTTATTCAAACTAGGCTGAGAATCGGCACTTTTCGAACGTCAAAATTACATAAGACAGTCCTCCAGAACGCCCACCCTTCACCACACTTCCTAGAGCTTTAGCTGGGAAGAAGAAGTTGCGCAACATACTGTCCAGTAGCACGTACAGTAGCTGTTAGAAAAACTAGACTCTATAAAATAGTTGCATTACAATTAACATTACGCAACACAAAACAATCAATTAATTTATTTACCACTAGCTGCCGCCAGCGGGTTCGCCCGCGTGTAATCTTTAGCCTATGTTACTCAGGGTGAATGTAGCTTTCTAATGGTGAAATAATTTTTGAAATCGACGCAGTAGTTTTTGAGTTTATTCATTACAAACATACACACAAAAATACAAATCTTTCCTCTTTATAATATTAATGTAGATATGTCAGTTAGCACACGCCATTATACAAACAAGGAAACGTCGAAATCTCTATTCAAGCGAAAATAAAAACTAAAAACGTAAACAGAAGATTGCGAAACGTAAGATTGCGAAGTATTTCGATAGGCCTGTCGTAATTTAAATCTCTTTGACAATTTTTAAACTTAATGTTTGTCGTCCAACAGACCTATGGCAGTAATGACGAGTAGACGATCATTTGCGACGGGCAAATTGTTAGGGTTCATGCACACACGTCAGCCACGTCAATTTCAGGGACGTGTGTGAACAGATAGTCAGTCAGTCAGAAATAACAGCGCCTGTTTCGTTCTAAGGAATACAAGTTTCGACTTGGCCGTGACGCGACGTCGACTGAGACGTGCCGGTAATATATATTCATTTATTTCAAATCACATGATCCGTAAGTTGTTAGTAAAGGGCTTAATCTAATGTTAGTAAAAAAAAAACACTATATACAAAATTGTAACGACTGACACTTACGTGTGCAGCCGTAGCCAGTGGGCCAGCATGAGGCTGACGCTGCTGGGGCTGGTAATGACGTGACTGATGTGTGTAGCCAACGTTTTACAACTTCTATGTAACTATATTTTTTGACGTCACTGACCGGTGACTTGACGTTGACATGACTGACGTGACGTGCTTGAACCTTAAGTGGAGGTTAAAATAATACCGGTGACGTACCATAAATAAAGAATACTTTGTTATAGATCGCAATGAGTAGCATTACTTATTTAAAACATGTAACTTAGTGGATATTTTCTTTTTACTGTTTTTATTACAATTAAACTGTCACATTATTAGATACTAATTACGATCCATAAATTCCAAGATCTTTTATTTTTTACTTCAAATAAGAATTTATTTTGTTTTGTAGAAGAATTTGTTAGGTAAGTTATTATGTATGATTTTGTTTTTAATTTTTATCTTAAAAATCTTATTAAGTGTTTCTTTTCTTTTTAAAATTCTTTTTAATCAAGCTTGTAAATGGCAATTGTAAGCGCTATAGTACATCATCATTCTCCTGCCCTTATCCCAATTTATTTGGGGTCGGCGCAACATGTCCCTTTCTTCCATACTTCTCTATTAGCCGTCATCTCGATAGTCACCCCCTTTCTAGCCATATCATCTTTCACACAGTCCATCCATCGTTTCTTTGGTCTTCCCCTACTCTTATAGCCATCGACATTCATACCCAAAACTTTCCTCACAACATTTTCCTCATTCCTTCGCATCACGTGCCCATACCATGACAACCGATTTCCGCACAATTTTTCAGTCACCGGTGCCACTTTCAGACTTCCTCTTATGTACTCATTTCTTATTCTATCCATTCGTGTAACATCACACATCCCTCTTAACATTCTCATCTCAGCTGCATGCAATTGCCTTTCATTCATCCCTTTTGTGGCCCAACATTCTGATCCATAGAAGCGCTATTGTACATAACCTACTTTAAAGATATTAGACTGTAAGCTTTCTCAAGAATAAATAAATAAATAATTAGAAGCCCGAAAGACACTGAAAGTCGACTACAATATTGCAGAGCAAAGGCCTTGCCTACAGAACCATATTCCACCAACAATTTCCAGTTGAAAAACTCATTGCTAACCAAACACTAACTCATACATACTCAAATAACGATAAAACGAAAACAAAACCGGCTTTTTCCAACTATTCGGTATACAAGTCAGCGTAAACACAACATTAAAGGCTAAGCTTTCCATTTTAGCATGCAATGGACGTCGTACAAATAATCGTAACGTACCGATGTAAACATCGCTTAGTTTTATGCGGCTGATCGTAAAAGTGTTTTATTTGTGGACTTGCGGTCGGTGGTGGGTGTGTGTAGCCTTGTTTGGAGGGGTCCTACACTTGTTTTTGAACCGGTTGGTTTAGTGTTTGTCCGGTAAAGTTTTTACCTTTTCAAAAGTGTAGGTAAACTGGTCCTTTGGTACAAGTAAGAAACTAGAGGGGATAGTTAAATAGGTACTTTAAGATTTTGTGATTTGTTGCAACAAATCGTAGTAAAAAAAAGGCACAGTAGTCGGATAAGAAACGTTGTCTTTATCTAGATTTAAAAATGTTATGGTTGAAGTGTTTGTTCAAATATACTTACAGAAATAAAATAATTTATCAAACTAAAGTATTGCATTAGTATGGAGTTAACAATGACGTGTACACACGGCTACACATCAAGCTATACATTTCCAGTTTATGCTGATCTCGCATTGTGTAGGATTTTCGTACAATGCGAGGTCAGCTTATACCTACTATGTATTATCACGAAATACAGGGTGTAAAAAGACTCTCGTCAACTACGTATTCTGTGCATCAAATTAAGTAACATTCCACAAAAATAATTGCTGGGAAACGACTTTTATTTTTGGTGTGAAAAATCGCTGTTTACGGTAGTGCGCAACATAACGCACGCAAAACATTGTGTTTATGGGTGCATGCAACGGTTCAGGGTTCGTGGGGGTATTAAAAATTAAGTATAAACAATTAAAACTTGCTTTCTTTAAAAAACGTCTGAAAAAGTTGGAACTTTGACCTTCAATATCTCCGTAACCAGAAGGTTCCCAGGTATGGTGCAGAACAAAAAAATGATCTCAATGACGGGAATAACAAGTGATTTCGGCTTCGGTTTCGTTAAGAGACTTTTTACACCAGTTATAATATCAATGTAGCTACTTTGTGCTCAATAATTATTGAAGCAAAAAACAAAACATAAACAACAAAGAAACAAACTCAACCACATCCAGGAAAATCGTTTCAATCCACATCCGGAAACAAAACCGTACAGAAACCGGATGCAATTGTGTCCGCTCCACAAGCCCGGGTAAAACCGGGTACATCTTAATCGCATAGTGCTTTCATGTCTCTTGATAATAACCGAGCGATGTTCCGTCTAGTGGCAATTAGCCCCGGCCATGCTGACTCGGCTAAATCGAGTCTAGACTGAATCGCAATCTAGATTTTTATAGATTAGGATAGTTTGACCACAGCATAGATAGGTACAGAAGGTTCGATACAATGAGAGAAAACGTACGCACATATAGACACGCTTTACTTTAATGAAAGTAAAAGAAACTAAAATAGTTAATTGTGCACAATTAAAACGAACAGCACAAAAATTATACACGGAAAACCAAAAGTCTAGTAGGTATTGGAAATAAAAATAACAAGATTTAAAATTAAGCAGTTTAATGTTATAAAGTTGTGAAATTGTCGCAAACTGCCTGATGTTACAACCGTACATTTAACAATAAAGTGCAGTTGAAAGCAAGTGCTCTCGCGCCTGACATTTATTTATTTAAACTTTTCGCACAAAAAAATGGTACAAAGGCGGACTTAATGCCTGAGGCATTCTCTACCAGTCAACCAAGGGTGGTGAAGAGATTAGACATTCTTCTTTCAAGCTCAAGCGACGCGTGTCTTGCGAAAGCGACCACGGAGAACAGGTGACGAGCGCTCGTGTCGCTTGATTCAAGTCGCGTCGCAAGTGGCAGCGCTCGAGGCCGTGAACGGAGCGTATTTGAGACAGTTTGCTATCTCCGTGGGTACGTCTGTGCGTGCGCCTGTTTTCGCTAGTTGCATATAGAGCTGGCTTTCTGTACTTATCTATTCTATGGTGTGGCTGGCTGATTCTGAACGTTGGTTTGTCTTGAAGAGATCTTTTTAGAGACTGAATTGATAAGCGACTGGGTTTTAATGGAATGGTTCCCATTCCACTGCTTCCTATTTTAAGTCCGTTAACTATTTTCATAGAAGAGTGAGTTGATAAGAGAGTGTAGGGTCATGTAATGGTGAGTAAGTACCACTTCACAGCATACTAACGCATGCATGGTTGACGTTAAATTGTAGTTAAAACTAGCTAATGCCCGCGGCTCTGCCCGCGTGGATATCGGTTATTATATACTAAAACCTTCCTCGAGAACCACTCTATCCATTGGTGAAAACAGCATGAAAATCTGTGCAGTGGTTTTTGAGTTTATCGCGAACAGACAGACAGACGCGGCGGAGGACTTTGTTTTATAATAAGTAGTGATAATGTTTCTGTAATTTTTGTAATAACAGCCGCACTGGTCGATCCATCAGGTTAAGCTACGCTTGCCGGGGTTGGTCCGTGGATGGGTGATTAACTTTACATACCGAGACTCCTCCGTGCCTCGGAAAACACTTTAAGCCGTTGGTCCCGGTTGTCATTCATGAATCTTTGACAGTCGTTACGGGTCGTCAGAAGCCGGAAAGTCTGACAACCAGTCTTACCAGGGGTATCCTATTACCCAGTTGTGGAGGTCAGATAGGCCGTCCCTGCATCCGGCAGCTGCATCCGGTTAGACTGAAAGCCGACCCCAACATAGTTGGGAAAAGGCTAGGCAGATTGATTTTTGTAATTTTTTGGGTACTAAAGTATGTATACTTGTTTATTATGTAGTGAATTGATTCAGGCGTGACTTTGCGGAAATCCATTACAAAATAAAATAGACGTAGATATATTTAGTAACCTATTCCGCTTGACAATTCTTCAAGAGTCATAAAAACCCTGTAAGAAATCGTCATCCTCCTGTTACCACACCGAGCGCTGGACGCAAAGACTTTGTTTCCAGCGCTGGGTGTGGTAAGTAATACCTACGTCGCGTTTTGGTTTGCAATTGGTAAATCGTCATCCTGAGGATGCCTCGTTGAGAGGTGAAACACGTGTCGATTTCTTACAGGGTTTTTATGACTCTTGAAGAATTGTCAAGTGGAATAGGTTACTAAATATATCTACGTCTATTGTATTATGTAGTAAGAAGCCATTAAGTATAATGGCTAATGATTGCTGCGCCAATTTTAGGAATCAGAAGCTTCTTTTCAGTGGGTTTTCTTTGTCCGCAAATATCTCGGAAATCGATAAGCTAATTTATACGTTTCACAATCTCTCGGATGTAGACTAGGTACTAGCTTGTGACCCAGCTTCGTCCGCGTGGAGGTCGGACTTAACGCACTAGAAAGTACTACCGGAATAAATTTATCTCATGTCCTAACCCAGCGCCCTAATTGCGGAAAACACGAACAATCACAATAGATAGACAAAATCCTAGAAAAGACAAACTGCCAAAATAGACATAGATGTAAGCGTTAACGCCAACGGAAAGATCAAATTGTATGGAGTTGACATTAGCTTTACAGATGTCACGTGACTGCTGCTGTCAACTCCATACAGTTTGATATTTCCGTTGGCGTTAACGCATATAGAAAAAGGATTTTGTCTAGGCCCCCTGAATAGTTTTGAAAAAAATTGCCAATCCATTGCTTCATAAGTTGGAAAAAAAAATCTGCTCAACAACGTAAATAAGGCAATGAATGTTGTTGAACTGTCAAAATTAAACAGAGGCCCTTGACAAAGTGATATTCCATCAGCGATAACGATGATGGAAAAGGCAAAAGTGTATACGACTGACATAAGCTATCAAAAAGCTTATGTCAGTCGTTGTAGAAATACGAAACGCTTTCGAAGCGATTGTCACTTGTCTAGGCCCTCAGATTAGTCTTAATCGTTTACAAAAACGTGTTACGCAAATAGATAGCTGCTCATGCTCTATCAGTGTGCCAAATTTCATTCAAATTCGTTCAGCCATTAAGGCGTAAAAGGAAAACAGAAACTCAGACACTTTCGCATTTATAATATTAAGTATAGGTAGAAAACAAAGTTTAAGAACAACGAAACTGACTTACTTAAAAACATACAAACATGTTACGTAGTCTTTATGAGAACATAAGTTTCCACTCTTGCTGAAGTCTGGTAATAAAATGGCGTCAAAGTTACTTAATTATTGTCACACATTTTCATCATTATTGAGGACTAGCTGCGCCCCGCGATTTCACCCGCGTACGTCTCGATCCTGTGGACATATCGGGATAAAAAGTATTCTATGTCCTATTCCAACAGGCGTAGCATAGCGCTTTCTATCTCTACGAAGAATAGACATAGCTTTTTCTATACAAAGTGACAGTTCGTTTCTTCATTGTTGACATCCACCGTAGAAATCCTTCTACAATCTGTCATTTTGTCTTTCATTTCTAACGATCTTTGTCTAGGTCTTTTTGTAGGTAGACTATTTCGGAAGAAATTTTCTATCCTCACTTTCAAAATCACATTGAAAACCGATAAATCCTATGATAAAACAAAGAATTCTGAGTCGAATTATGTAAAAGAGTGAATTTCGTAAAAAGTGCAGTTGACTCTTTCTACTTTGCTGCCGTCTCGTACTGTCTACAGGAAACGTAATTTTTGTCTACTCTTCCGTCGACAAAACGGTGGTCATGCTACGCCTGCAGATCATAAGTCTACTCATGTGCCAAATTTCATTTAAATTTTGAAGATTGTGTGAAAGGTGATGTGGCTAGGAAGGACAACTCTGAAATGACAGCTGATAGAGATATGGAAAAACGCGCCTTCCAACTTAACTTATTATCTGTGCTGCTGGGGAGTTTGTTGCGCCACTTCTGTTTCCCAGCTAAAGCACTAGGAAGTGGTGAAGGAGGTTTTGGGGGACTGTCTTACGTAATTTTGATGTTTAAAATCTCAGACCTAATAAAAAACCAAGACAGAGCGCTGCGAACAATACAGTGAAGCATGCCAAAACTACACCAACGCTCTGTGCGCACACGCTCAAACGCACACATTTACAACAACTTACAATCAAACTACACCAAAATATGTGCACACATGTCTACGAAACTGGCCTCACGTCACTGTTGACAGCGCTCTGTCTTGGTTTTTTATTTAATCTGAGCTTAAAAAGTGCTGATTTACTTTTAATTTTGAAAAATGATACGTACTGCTCTGACCCCATATTTATTGGGATAAGAACACGAGAACGATGTTTACATAGAATTGTACGTGGACTGCCTCGTTGGTCGAGAGGTCTTGACTTCGATTCTCGGGTCAGGCAAAATATTATTGGGATTTTAATGAAATTTTCAGTAGCAGCCCAGAGTCATTTCGGCCTGGGAAAATATGATCACCAAGCAAAAAATAAGTGAATTAGTCACACTCCTTTAAAATAGGTACGGCCCGTACGGCCATGATGGTAATTATGGTAAAAATAACTTTTAGCGTGAACGGTAATAATCCGACATTTCAAGTAGGTACCTCTCTGAAGTTCCCAATCCTCTATTTATACATAAAGGCTCTTACATATTGGGGCGATTCGTCGCGCGACGCGAATTTTAACAAAACAATTTCTGAGAAAACTTCATTGCGAATAATGCAGCGGCGTCGCACCGCGTGACGAATCGCGCCAGTATGTAAGAGTCTTAAGTCTGTAAACACTTGAGTTTATTAATAAGAGTCAAGTAGGTTTTGAAAGCTTGTGATTAGAAAAACTAAAAACGGTATTTTATTTCTACATAATTTATGATAAAGTTAATGGCAATGACCTGTGTAGAAGTGTGGGTGTATCATGTTCTGCGTATGTTAACAAAATACATCATATAATCACATATAATTATACTATGTTTTGCCCGCGGCTTCGCACGCGCTTTATGTTGATATAAAGATAGCCTTTGTCCTTCCCCAGGGTGCCATCTATCTCCTTGCCATGTCGAAATCCGTTCAGTGGTTTAGGAGTGAAAAGGTAACATACAGACAGACGGACAGACTGACAGAC
The DNA here is from genome assembly GCA_947363905.1 of Lithophane semibrunnea. Lineage (NCBI taxonomy): Eukaryota > Metazoa > Arthropoda > Insecta > Lepidoptera > Noctuidae > Lithophane > Lithophane semibrunnea. The sequence goes on along the minus strand of OX376207.1, from coordinate 2,642,857 downwards.
GGACAGACAGACAGACAAGTAACTCTGTCTGTCAGAACGACAGACAGAGTTACTTTCGAATTTATAATATTAGTATGGATAATTGATGTATGCAAAATATTGTAAAACATTTTTAAAAGAGTAACGGTGGAGTTTCTTGCCCATTCTTCTCCATACAAAAACTATCTTTTGGAAGGGGCAACGTTAACGTTCAAAAGTGCCTTTTATGTGTCTATTTGAAATAAATTATTTGACTTTGACTTAAAAAAAACCATACAGTCGAATTGAGAACCTCTTCCTTTTTGAAGTCGGTTAAAAATAGAAGTATCACGGGTCGATTGAAGGTTGAGCTACACTTGCCACGGTCTGGTCGTGGATGGGTGACCTTCCATTACATATCGAGACCCCACGGTTCCTCGTAAAGCACGTTATGATGTTTGTCTCGACTATTCTTAGATCTTTGACAGTCTTTACAACCAGAAGCACAAAAAGTCTGACAACTAGTTTACCAAAAGGTAGTTATCGTATTACCCAGTTACTGGATTGCGGAGATCAGATAGGCAGTCACTCTATGTAAAATACTGGTATTCAGGTGTACCCGGTTAGACTGGAAGCCAACCCCAACATACTTAGTTGGGAAAAGGCTAGGCAGATTGATCTTTGTAACTTAAAATCACGCTGGATTTGAACTATCTCACAAAGTTCTTCCTTTAGGTACTAACTACTAACCTAACTAATATTATAAATGCGATAGTGAGTTTGTTTGTTTCGCTTTCACGCTAAAACGGCTGAACGGATTTTAATGAAATTTGGCACAGGGGTAGACCATGACTTGGAATAGAACATTGGATACTTTTTATCCCGATATTCCCACGGGATCGAGACTTAAGCGGGTGAAACCGCAGGGCGCAGCTAGTAGTAGATAAACGTCAAATTCAGCATTTTTTTTACTAAAATCAATTTCACGTCAGTAAATAATTAATTTAACTGACCTACAAACAGTAAACAACTCTTTGTACTCACTTTTTGCTAAAAATATGACGGTAGTCGCGACGGGGCATCGAAATATTAGGTTTGGGTCCAAATGGCCAATTTCCGAGATGTCCCACGTCTCGCGAATTGAATAACGGTGACACTAACGTAGTTAGTCGTACGGTTTCGGACTGTTGTGTGCGGTCCGGTTTTTTCTCATTTACGGCTCCAAGTCCGTCTAAGTTGTGACTTGTGAATAAGTAAACGGTTTTTAGGATGTTTCAATATTACTTTGCGGGGGGGAAGTACAGTTGGAAAAAAAGATATGTAACCAGTCAAACGATTTTGATCGTTGCCCTGTTATATTAAAGACTGATTGTCCTATTGAAGAGTAAATGCTTTGGCCTCATTCAGGGAATTTATTTATTAGGGAAAATAAACAGTGATATTTTTAATTTTATAGGAAGCAAGACAAAAAGGATACCGCCCATTGTGTAACCAAGAACATTTCCCACGGAATAAACAAAAAATAATCTTTACAAACCCCATGCAATTTAAATTAAAACTAACAAAGTGCGGCACGCAAGCATTAATGACATCATCCGTCGGGCTCTCTTCACCGCCGGGGTGCCAGCTGTTTTAGAACCCAATGGCTTGGTACGCGACGATGGGAAGAGACCAGACGGAATGACCATAATGCCTTGGAAGTTGGGTAGGCCTTTGGTGTGGGATGCAACCTGTGTCGACACCCTCGCGCCATCCCATCTTCCTAGCACGGCGGGCTGTGCTGGGGCGGCTGCTGCAGGTGCAGAAAACCTCAAACGGCGCAAATATAACAACCTTATTGGTACCTATATTTTTGAGCCGTTTGGGGTTGAAATACTAGGGCCGTGGGGTCCGAGTGCTCATCGAGTATTTCGGGACATCGCCAAGCGGTTGGTCGACTCTTCACGTGACCAGAGGGCTGGTCAATTTCTAGGTCAAAGAATCAGCATTGCCATCCAACGCGGCAATGCTGCCAGCCTTTTGGGCACTTTTCCCACTGACAGCGATGCGGAAGAATTTTTTGACGCCCTATGAGCCCTACTTTCTATAATAATTTTTATTTCGCTTTGTATATAATTTTAGTGTTAGATTGTATATACAATCCAAGCTACCAGAATCTACCTATATTTGATTCTGTAATGGAAGAGGTGCTAAAGAAACTTAGTGCTAATAGTAAGTCAATAATCATATGTGGTGATTTTAACATTAATTTATTAGAAAATAACTCGAATACTGTCCGATTATTAGGTCTTTTTAGGTCATTTGATTTGTCAAATGTTTTTATTGAACCAACCCGAGTGACAGCTTCTTCTGCCACTTGTATAGATAATATTTTTTGTAATTGTGATTACTTACATAAAGAAATTGTAAATAAATTGCCATCTGATCACAGTGGACAAACAATAACTTTTTGCGCCTACATACCTTTACAAAAAATTCAAATAAGTTTTTAGGCCAATTACATGTAAAAACTTAGAAAAATTAAATAATTCGTTGGCCAGTAAATTATGTGTTCAGAGTTTTAATAATGTATGTGACCCAAATGAGTTCTACGCCGATTTCTTTTCACTAATAAACAAACACTTTAATGAAACTTTTCCACTAAAGACTAAAACTATTTACACAAAGTTCTTATTTAGTGATTGGGCTACTCCAGGTATTCGTAAAAGCAGGGAAAATCTTTTTGAACTTTATGGCCTAAAGCAACATATGAATAATACAACCTTTCATCAGTATGTTGCAAAATATTCTAAAACTTTTAAAAATGTGTGCAAATTAGCTAAAGCTCTTTACATTAGCAATAAAATAAAATCAGCTGATGACAAAATAAAAACTACCTGGCAAATAATAAATAATGAAACAGGTAGGAAAAAACAGCGTAGTACTGAATTTAATTTAGAGACTGCACATGGCCCAATCAACTCAAATGTAGAAATAGCTCAGGAATTTGAAAACTTTTTTGGAAATATTCCAGTTAAAACTACTGAAGCTCTAAATTCCTCACCCGCGCTTTCTGCTGCCTTACTTAGAAAGAATGTAAAGGCATGCCCTTTGGAGTTTAGGTTTCAGCATACAAACCCCCAAGCGGTTATAAAAGCTTTTAAAGATCTTAAAATTAAATCAACAGAAGATCTATGGGGAATGTCTGTAAAAGTCTGTAGATCTATCATCGAAACCATTGCGCCCTATTTAGCTTTCATATTTAAAACCAGTGTAGACCAAGGAGTCTTTCCGGATCTCATGAAACACAGTAAAGTAGTTCCTTTGTTCAAATCCGGTGATAGTAAGGAACCCAACAATTATAGGCCTGTGTCAATTCTGCCAGTTCTCAGTAAGGTGTTTGAAAAGTTGATGCTCAATCAAATGTTACGTCACTTTAATAAAAATTCCATCTTTCATGAACATCAGTACGGTTTCACCAAAGGGCGTTGTACCACTGACGCCGGTGTCACCCTCATAAAGAACATTTGTAACGCCTGGGAGGAAGCACAAGATGCCATTGGAATCTTTTGCGACCTCTCGAAGGCGTTCGATTGCGTCGACCATGATACACTTCTGTTGAAACTAGAGCACTATGGGGTTAGGAATACAGCTCTTGATTTACTAAGATCATATCTGAAAGAAAGAAAAGTTAAAGTTCAAGTAAACGGCGTAAACTCATTGGGGTCTGAAATGGCAATGGGCGTTCCTCAAGGCTCGATATTAGGTCCATTCCTCTTTTTAGTTTATATTAATGATTTACCCCAATTACTTCTAAATCAACCGAAGATGGTGTTATTTGCAGATGACACATCATTGATTTTTAAAATAAATCGACGTTCACAAAATTTTGACGACGTGAATAGCTCTATTCTTCAGGTACAAGATTGGTTTACGGTAAATAATTTGGTACTAAATGAAAAAAAAACCAAATGTATTCGATTTAAATTACCTAATGTTAGAAGTAGCGAATGTGACATCATATTGAATGGAGAAAAACTGGAGTTTATTAATCAAACAGTTTTCTTGGGAATCACGCTAGACGAGAAATTACAATGGGGACCTCATATAAAATCTCTTGCGGGGCGGTTAAGCTCGGCCGCTTATGCTGTTAGAAAGATAAGACAGTTAACAGATGTAGAAACCGCGCGTTTGGTCTATTTCAGTTACTTCCACAGCATTATGTCGTATGGCATTTTACTGTGGGGTCGGGCTGCTGATATTGAATCCATTTTTATTTTGCAAAAAAGAGCTGTCAGAGCCATTTATAATCTATGTCACCGCGAATCTCTCAGGGAACTATTTAAAAAGATTAATATCATGACGGTACCTTGCCAATTCATTTATGAGAATATTATGTATGTAAGAAAAAATTTAAATCTTTTTAATAAAATAAGTGATAGACATAATTTTAATACTAGAAATAAAGATAAAATAGATCAACCATTTTTCAGATTAGCTAAAGTACAAACATCTTTTATGGGGTACTGCGTTAAATGCTATAACAAAATACCTTGTGATATATTGCAATTAAATGAAAGAAAATTTAAAACTCATATAAAAAGTACACTTTGTAAACAAGCTTATTACAAATTAGAGGATTATATCCAAGATAAGAATGCTTGGAAACATGCTGGTCTTGCTCCATAGGACGATTTAGTGTCTGGACAAAATCAAACTGATAGCTAATTTAGTTTTTTTTTATTTTTTATTTATTATTTGTATGTACTACTTGTAACAATGTTAGGACTATTGTAATATGGTATACTTTTACAATCTTTGTGAATATGTGAGCACGGTAATATCTGGTAATTAATTTATTCATTATTGCTCCATTTATAATTCTTTTTACCTTTTGTGGTACAGTAATCTTATTATAGATGCATCGTCTTCACATATAATTATATAATTAATGTATACAAAATATTGTAAAACATTTTTAAAAGAGTAACGGTGGAGTTTCTTGCCCATTCTTCTCCATACGAAAACTACCTTTTGGAAGGGGCAACTAGAATCAATTCTATTTCTTTGTTTGACGTTCAAAAGTGCCATATTATGTGCCTATTTGAAATAAATTATTTGACTTTGACTTTGACTTTGACTTTATAAAAAAATATGAATATTAAAAAAAAAAAAAAACTAACAAAGTACAATAATTAAAATTACAACATTGTTTAGCTATTGTGTAGATGCTTAATCGCAGGAGCGATAAAAAGCACAAGAAAACTTGATATTGTGAAAACTTGAAGTGAGCTGTCAAACCAGTCTATTCTGTAAGAATCTCACCGTGAAAACTTAGGTGAAGTGAGCTTAAAGTGAGTGACAGCTCACTTTAAGCTCACTTCACCTCAGTCAGCATCATTTACCTAGGGATCGACACTATAGACAGCTCACTTCACCTCAGTTTTTGAGTGAGATGGTTACAGAATAGCAATGCAAGTGGAAAGGTGGAAGAACAGCTTACTTCAACTAAGTTTTTAGAGTGAGATGGATCCAGAATAGCAATGCAAGTGGAAAGCTGGAATGACAGCTCACTTCACCTCAGTTTGTAGAGTGAGATGGTTACAGAATAGCAATGCAAGTGGAAAGGTGGAATGACAGCTCACTTCACCTCAGTTTGTAGAGTGAGATGGTTACAGAATAGCAATGCAAGTGGAAAGGTGGAATGACAGCTCAGTTCACCTAAGTTTTCATGGTGTGATTTTTACAGAATAGCACCGCTGAAACTGTCTTTTTCTCGTGCTTTTTATTGCTCAAGCGATTTAAGCACCTAAACAGCAACTTAAAAATGGTTGAGGTTTAAATTATTGTAGTTTGCAGGTTATAGTTTAAATAGCATGGTTTAGTTTTTTGGTAAAGATTATCTTTTATGTTTATTCCGTAGAAAATGTTGTTGGATAAACATTCGACCGTATCTTTTTTCGGCAGGTGTCAAAGATTCGACTATTTATCACACCCACAACATGGTTTAAAAAGGACTGGTTATAGTTGCTTAGTTACCCCTTTTGTTAACGTGTATCTATTAAGTTCTAGGTAAAATTCGATTGAAGTAACTCAAGAGCGAAGGGTTTACTAAAAGGTTCGGTTTAAATATGAGAGTAGGTGTACTGCTTTCAAAGAAAGAGATCTCTTACTAATACTAGCAACCCACCCTGTCTTCGCACGGGTAGCATAGCATACACGCTTACATTTTTAAGTTTCCATAGTCAGCAAGGAATCCTTAAAGTTTCGCCATGTCTGTTTGTCTGTCTGTCTGTCCGCGGCTTAGCTCAGAGATTCTACGTACTAGAAACCTGTAATTTGGCATGGGTACCTATAAATTATTAATCACGCCGACAAAATGGTAAAATTAATTCATGATTTTTTTTTTAGGGTATCTCCCCTACACGTAAATTAGGGGTGTTTTCTTTCAAGCCACCAGTTTGCCAGAAGCTTACCAATTCGACATTGAATATGAAATATATGATGACGTTCATCATTCAGTCACGACTAAAGAAAAAAACAGTAAAATATTGTAATAAAGACCTGACGTCTCAGTGCTGCTACATAGTGTCATTTCAGAAAACACTCATTGGGCTTCACAAATAATTAATTACTTATCAGATTTTTAGGCCATAATTGAACCTTACTATGCCAAATTGGACCACATAAAGTGGTGCTCTCATTACATAATAACATAGAAATGCAAACTATACAGGGTGAGCACAACCACATTTTGACACGGCCCGTAAAATGGCCTCATTAAAATAACGGACTCGAATTTCGGCCGTAACCTATCATTACTGCGTATTATTGTGGCATTTCATGAATTTGCCGCTTGGTATAATGTCGCAAATCTATACATATTATAAATTAAAATCGCTTTTCGTGTTATGCCTGCATTGTTCTTCTAAATCAATCAATCTGCCTAGCCTTTTCCCAACAATGTTGAGGTCGGCTTCCAGTCTTACCGGATGCAGCTGAATACCAGTATTTTACATGGAGCGACTGCCTATCTGACCTCCAGAACCCAGATACAGTCGGGTATCACGATACCCCTTGGTAAGACTGGTTGTCAGACTTTCGGGCTTCTGACGACCCGTAACGACTGTCAAATATCCACGAATGACAGCCGGGACCAACGGCTTATCCGTCAAAATATAATAATCACGATGGAAAGAACATTGCCCTCATCGTCTTATGAATCGACTTGTGTGAAATCTGTAGGATAATTCCTAATTTATTTTATGCTTTAGATATCATTAAATAGGTATTACATGGGACTTAAACGTAACTGGCGAAATGTGCTATAGGTACAACTCTGCCCAACCCTTCAGGGAAACAAGGCGTGATCACCATCGCGTCATATCGATTAGAATCACAAGGACGCTCTTCGATCTTGAACCCTCAAAAAAATCTCGAATCTTGTAAACATTTTAAAGAGTGTTATCAATTTATGTACAAATATATTAAACTCAGCGCTCAGCGCTTTATTTATGAATTCGTTTTTGTTGTTGCAAACAGACGCACGCTTAAAGCGCTCGAAAGCGCTGAGCGACGTTATGGCGAGCTTAACATTTAGCCGGCTTCAACTGTCAAGCTAGTGCATGGAATTATGAAGTACTGTCGTATTTTATTTCGGATATTTACAAATCTGAGATATTCTGTTATTTTAATTTAATTTTAAGTCGAATGTAGTCATAATTACCACAAACTGTATTTTTGTGAGGCTTTTAGTACTATGTACAACAATGTATGTCCATAAAGGCGGGTTCTAGACGTGTTAACGTAATGTAACGCGAATTCTGCATGTGGACGGCAATACGAGAATTACATGTAACGGTTGAGCGGGTCACGCCACGCTGGTCTATCGGCTGTCGGTTTTTAGAGCGAACACAAAGGCTCTCGCTGTTGGACATATACAGGATTCACGCTGAATTTCTTCCACACTATTACATTACACGATACATTACATAACATTACACTATACATTACATTACACGATACATTACATTACATAGCACGATACATTACATTACACGATACATTACATTACATTAGACATTACACACGGTTCGAACCGGCTTTAGAAGTTAGAAGCACGTATTTCTGGAAGCGTAATTAAGTTAACCTGCTGTCACATCTCATGTTAGTTAACAAACCAATCATTAGATTGGTTGACCGCGAATCATTTGATTGACATGATACTTGACAATTAAATAAATTGAATGGAAATGAAACCAGGGGAAGAGGGGAAGTATTTCCAACAATTTTGAGGTTTAATTAGAGAGTTCAAGCAGATCCGTTTATAACCCGGAGGTATTGTCAGGGAAATTAATTCAAATTGACACACTACGTCAGTTTGCCGTGTTATATCCATTTCATATAACTGTCAAAGAATGTAAGTTGTGATTTGAATATATGGACAATTTAAGTTGGTAGTCAATTTGCCTAACAATTACAAAAATATAAACAATTTTTCTTTCTTTCTTTTTAATTAATTTCCCTGACAGTATGTTGTTATATAGTATGTAAACTAACTAAGGGCGTTCCCGTTAACCCGCAATAGTATAGCGTCCATACATGCAAAAAAAATAGTAACGCAAAAAAAAAATTGATAAAAATAGTGTAATATTCTCAAACTATTAATTGATACGTAAAAGAAACACTCTGTACACGCACACTTGTATTTCAACGTAGAAAGACAAGTGTGCGTGTGTAGTGTTTCTTCTCCGTATCAATTTAATATTTTTTATTTATTTATTTTATTATTTATGTACACACAGTAAAATACAAAAAAGATACGACATAATTAAAATATGAGTACAAAGGTACTGCTTATTTCTTAAGAAATTTCTTCCAGCAGACCTGCGAAAGGAGAAATGAGAAAGAAATGTAGACAATAGTGTGTGAGAACAAGAAGAGAAAAAACATGAATATGCGAAGTCTTAACTAAAAATAAGAAATATACCTACACATATACGCAAGAAAATTAACATATACTTAAATAAATACATAAAGCTTAAATATATAAACAACAATTTTTTGTGAATATTTAACTATAAAAAAATAAAAATAAACGGTTTTTTTAATGGTAATATTTTTTATAGCATGTATAGACTATTGCAGGTTAACGGGAACGCCCTTCGTTAGATAACATACTTTATTTATTCGTGATTGTTTTGTTTCCCGCTTTCGCCAAAATTTGGCGTAAAGCGAACTTATTCAAGACGAACAGCTATGTACGACAAACATTACAAAACCTATAAAACTTTTAGAATGCTCCGTCGCATTTTGTGGAGGTATGAGTGAATGGAAGAATTCCGGCATTATCGCGGACGGACGAGAGTCCCATTTACGGCCTCTGAGTCGGTTTACGAGCGTGTCTATCGATAAAAAAAACCCAATGTTCTGTCCCCTCCCTATGCACGGTATTCACCCTTTTAATCAATAGTGATTTTGATGTAATAGTTTTTTTTCGCCTACTTTGAATATAAAAGTTTTTTGATTCGTTTTCGATTGGCGGTAATTTACGGTTTTCGTGTTAAGAAGTTGTGAAGTTTGGAATCGAATAGTGTTGGACTGAAGATTTTATCGTAGTTGCCTTTATTAACCTATTTTTCATTAACATTAACATTCACTTTAACATTGAAACGTTGTCTGGAGTTGTTAGTCTCAATTTAAATGGAAGATATGACGACCCTTAACGCTTGTCAAAGATCCACGAAGGCAGCTGGGACCAACGGCATAACGTGCTTTCCGAGACACGGAGGAGTCATATGTAAAGATGGTCTATTTATTTATTTATTTATTTATTAAGGCACCAAGTCCCAATATACAAATTATTATTATTATTACAAACTAATTAAAATTAAAATAAATACATTACAATTCCTTCATTCATTGAAACATTCAAAAAATCATACAATAAAATCGTCATTCATTCTGGTTAAAATTAAAATTCAAAATTCCATAGTAACACACATTATTTATACTATTCATCTTCTGTTAGCACTCCGATGGTCTATCCACGGACCAACCGCGGCAACTGTAGCTTAACCTGATCGGTCGACCCGTGCGGCTGTTATTACTTAGTCACGTATAAATAAAACATAGATTTTGGTAAATTAAATAAAACAAATTATTTCAAAAATCAAAAACCCGCCTGCAAAAACGCATAACTTAAAAGAGAAAAACAAGAATTATAATCTGTAGAATTTTGGTATAGGGCGTTTTTGCAGGCGGATTTTTTGCTTTTTAAATAATTTGTTTTATTTCAAGCTTTTTAGTTTTATTAATTTATATATTTGGAATTATCATCCAAAAGGAAATATCACCAATATTGTAATTTATAACAAAAAAAACCTTCACTTCCCTTTTTTTTGTTTGCAAATGAAATATAAAAACAAATATAGCCTATGTCACTCCCACAATTAAGACGAACCTAACGACACCTCGTATGTTAAAATCCATCAAGCCGTTTAGGCTACAGAGGCTCGAAAAACATTACCCTCCTTCTGGGGCAGTTGGGTAAAAAAATACACGTCTCCTTTGTTACGCATACCACTTTGATACTTGCGAAATACGAGTTTTAAGACTTACTGAAATATACGGCGTAAAGGTATCTTTTTGAAACCTACCTAATTTTCCAATTCAATATTGAACGATCCAAACCCCTTAATATCTACCTCACAAAAGATGAAATCTTCAAACTATCTCCTTTAAATCGCTGTAATAGAATCAGTAGTTCGCTCCCGATTTAAAGTGGCTTGAAAACAGAGGAGCAAGTATTTGCATACTGTCAGCACAATTATAAGCAGCTTACTGCGGCCCTGCGATGAAAACTGAGCTGAAATTTCAACACAGAGTCAAGCTTTTGGTGATATTGTTGCCTATAACTGTTGTAATACTATGGACGGGTTTTGTAAACTTATTCTCTTATGTTGACATGATAATAGCTTATTTCTCACATCTACAAGAGCGGCACGCGCCAATGGAAGAGGCAACTGCAGCTGTCGACGCGTCTACGGCATCTGTCGACACATTGCTGCTAGTGAATGCGGCAACTGCAGCTGTCGACGCGTGTATGGCATCCGTCGACACATCGCGGCTAGTGAATGCGGCAACTGCACCTGTCGACGCGTCTACGGCATCCGTCGACATATCGCCGCTAATGAATGCGGCAACGGCAGCCGTAGACGCGTCGACGGCTGTAGTTGCCTCTGGCGTCAACGAGTGTCGACGGCTGCTGTTGCCTCTGCTACAGACACCTGCCGCTCGTGTATATGAGCACTTATATTTAGGTAAAAATATTATTAAAATTCATTGAAGTACCTATGTTACACAATAGTTACTATAGGTACGTAATATATACTTCTAATGGCTAATTAACAAAGTTGGCAGCTGGGCTGACTGTCCAGCACGCGTAGCATGACCACCGTTAAAACGGAAGAAACGAAAAAGAACAAGCCGAATCTGATTTTCTTTCCTTTCTTTCTTTCTTACCACCGATCTGATTTTCTAAGTCCGCCTTGCTAGCTACCACCATCTTATCTTTTTTAGTATCAGAAGGCCTAGACAAGTGACAATCGCTTCGAAAGCGTTTCGTATTTAGTTTTAACGACTTTCAACAGGATTGACATAAGCTTTTCGATAGCTTATGTCAGTCCTATACATTTTTGCCTTTTCCATCATCGTTATCGCTGATAGAATGTCACTTTTTCTATATATTGATATTTTTAGTTTGCAAATATGTAGTGTGTATGTGTTCCAAATCGCTACTATCACTCATTTCCTTCCTTACTGCGATAACTCCACTGAAATCCCATAACAGTAACAAACATTAACTATCTTAACAAGAACGTTTATCACCATCAACCACCAGCAGTCCCAGGTTACATGTAACTTGGTAAGTTGATCAACGTATGATGAATTGGAGCAGTGGTCATCAATAATAACTCGTATTTGGTTCATTAGCGACCGCCGGGGTTGGCGGGCGCTGTCGAATATCGAAAGGGATGAATATTTTATTCGCTTACTCAAAAATGGATTGTGAATGAGATCACTGCGGGTTTTTTTTGTGGTTGTAGGTATGTCGAAATTGCTATTGTTAAAATTTAAAATTACCTAGACTACTGTTGGTTGTCATGACAAGGAGTATAATGGGGCTTGTTCATAATGATTTTGCCTTCTTTTACTCAAAAGCTTGAATTTTTTGTCTGTGCTGGTTTGACATGACTCTTTTCTACATAGTGTTTGTAATATTATCCTGTTTGTGGAACAATGTCACCCACACATTCTTAAGCAAGGAAAATTGAGAATTGTCTTAGTCACTCCTATTTGGATGCTCAACGAATACAAATTAGAAGGGAACAGGAAACCTATATAAAATTGTGAGTAAATAAAGAATTAAGGGCCTATACTACCTCAGCTCTAATTCATCCTGATCCAGCCTGAGTGAGAGCGAGACGGAGTGGGGTGCTGGCGAATCCAATCCTTGAATAGTTTAGGTAATTTCCTTTTACGGTGAAAATAATGGTAATTAAAAAAAAAACATAAGTCCTGCTTTATAGTTCAGTTATTATGCAAAGTTTCAAGATCTAATTTGATCTAATATTTTTTGAATACCACCGGTTTTTAGTTCGGTTTAGAGGTAACTTTGGAATTCTTTTCTATCGAGAAAATTTTATGTAATCGTGTTTTCGTCAAACATAGGACCTAGCATCAATCCTCAATTTTAACATAATTATATATAGTTCAAAATTAATGCTGCAGTATTTTCGGCATAACGGAGGATCATGCTGAGCAATTTGAGGTTGGGTAGGCCCTTAATTTTTTCTTGGACCTGTACTGTGGTTATGGGTAAACATGAAAGTCATCATCCATTGTGATATCGCATGTTGTAACGAATGTATGACTGTCCAATAATTCCATTCATTGAATAAATGTGAATGTGAATGTCACCTTGTTTTTGTAGGTTTTTTTGTGGTTAAACTTACCCAATTGTTTTGTTTACATTTATGTGGGATTGGTAGGCAAAATAAACGATTGCTCGTAAAACAAATTTATTTTTAAAACACAAAAAGGATCATCGTTACACCGTGACTCGTCGTGGATGTGCTTATCGTCATTTTTTATCCATCCCTTTCTCACTCCCACACATACATCCCTTTCTTTCATCCGGTGCGTTCCGTTTAACAATTATAATCTGCGTTCATACTTAACGTGATACAATATTTCTATCCCACATTTATTATTGTAAAACTTAGATATTTTAGGTTAGGGCCTTTTGCTTGTCTGTAGGAATATACAGGTTGACATGTTAAGGATTATTTTTATACGATAATTGCTTTACTGACGTGGCTAAGTAATAACAGCCGTACGGGTCGATCCATCAGGTTAAGCTACTCTTGCCTGGGTTGATCCGTGGATGGGTGACCATCTTTACATACCGAGACTCCTCCGTGCCTCGGAAAGGTTGGTCCCGGCTGCCATTCGTGGATCTTTGGCAGTCGTTACGGATCGTCAGAAGCCCGAATGTCTGGCAACCAGTTTTACGAAGGGGTATCGTGTATCGTATTACCCAGTTACTGGGTTGTGGAGGTCAGATAGGCAGTCGCTCCATGTAAAATACTGGTATTCAGCTGCATCCGGTTAGACTGGAAGCCGACCTCAACATTGTTGGGAAAAGGCTAGGCAGATTGATTTGCTTTACTGATTTACTCGAGCATACGTTATTTATAACCCATAGATACATATCTCCTATGATGAAGATCGCGGGGTCTTTGTACCTAACTGCGACGTACAGACTCGTTGGTCGTCCTCAAGATATAAAGAACAACACTCTCATCTAAGGCTTTAATTCCTCTTACGCTGACGTCAGTCGCGTACGCGTAGCAACGCAGTACGCGCCACGGACGTCAACGTTGCATAAGGTGCTATACAGGGTGTTAGTGTAAACACAGTTATCCTTGAAACCAGTGGTTTGGTTTCATTTATAGAACGTAAAATCAATGGAAAAACACAACTTTTTTTTTTAAAGAAAATCTGAATTTTTCCACTAGAATATTTCACCCTACACGACGCAACGAACTTGCGTCTCAATACGGCGGCCAGCGGTTGGCGGAGGCGGGCGGGGCGCGCGGGACTTTACATGACCGGCCGTCAGCTGTTTCGCAGCTCTCTCGAACGCGTATCCATGAGCATCGGGACAGTGACGGATATTTACTTTTTAAAATCTTTTAATGAAAATTAGGTTTTTTTTTGTTGTTATTGGGTCATTTATTTTTATATTTAAGTCAACTACCCATGGTTTGAGTGACAACGGTGTTTACCCTTGCATACTGTATAGAGCACAATTTATATACGCACGCGCGACCGATGTCAGCGTAAGAGGAATTCAGGCCTAAGTCAGCACATAATTAATTTCCGAACAACATAACACAAATACAATCCCATGCGTTCGCCTTGTCGAAATTCGCCACGCAACCCCATTTTCGCTTCGCAACACCCGCTTAGTGCAACACATTTAATTCATATGTCTAACAGCTTTGCGACTTAATTGAGTTACAGCCGCCTAATTCCTATTTGCAATTATATTTTCCAATTAAATTTTCCACTTTCTTCCTTGGGTAATGGATTTTGTAACAAAATTGATACAATATTTTGGGGTTATAATTAAAAAAGGGTTTCATATTGTGATGCTTTTAAATGTGAAATTAATTGTGTTTGGGAGTTAATTTTGTTATTTAGATGTTTTGCTACTTTTCATTATTATAATTGCTTTTTTTTTTGAGTTATAACTTTGTTTGGCTGTGCGCAGCCAAATCTGAATGCCCCGTAATTTTTAAGAACGTTCGCATCTCATTCGCAATCTGTCAAAAATACAATCAATTTACCAACATTTTTGACAAGTTTTACAGATTGCGAACGTTTTTTATGTACCTACGAGAATTATTGGCCTTCTATTTGCTGAAAGCCGTTTTTTCTATCGTTAACAAAACACTGTTTAGTAAATATGATAGAATGAACCGTATGGTAAACTATTTTAGCTATCGGATGAACTCACTATATAATTGAATACACTACGCTTTAATATTAAACACTTTGTACATCGTATATTAACTTAATAATTTATTCTAATTTAATTTATTATAGATTCAATTACCTATTTTATCATGAATTGTTGATCCTCGTCGTCATCATTATTAAAGTTTTAAGTTAATTTAATACACTATAAACAATAAACAAAATAAGGATAAAATAATTATAACATAATATTATTATTTTTTTTGTAAAAAAAGCGTTAGTTTATTGTTATGTGAAAATCAAAGAGTATCTACCTACCTATTATTAAATATCACCCTAATCAGTATTAATTAGATAACCCATTGTTATAAGTCAGATATAAATAATATAAAGCTATTATCGCTTAAGCTTAAAAATAACAAAAAACCCTTTTTTAATTATAATCCGCCAGCTCTACAGATAATCTTTTAATTATGCCACAGCAGTATTTTGTTACAAATTATAATAAATTAAATCGTGTGCCCGATGGATTTTCCATGGGAAAATATGATGAACTTCCATAAAAACTTTCATACCCTATAGCCCCTTGGGGATGCATTTTAAAAACATCCTTAGGCGCGGGACATACACAAGAGGCCAGTGGCGCGGGCGTGGTGATAGTGCGGCGTGGGCGTTGCGCCGCTCCTTTCATCAGGAACTCTATTATTTAGAGCTCTATTACATTAGTAGTACTAAGTGGAAACAAGCAAATTATTCCTTTCAACAAAGATCTGCAGCTGGAACAGTGCCAACGACATTAAAATAATGTGAATTTAGATTTAATTAAAAAACTTATGGCTTCTAAAGTTTTACTAAAGTAGTGCGGGGCAGATTAGCTTTTGCGTACGATTTTGCTCCCGGAGAGGGTTTTTTCCGTGTGCAGCTGTTGCACTGTGTTCTTCTTTGGAGAGTTTTTGGAGCCAACTAGAGTAAGGCATGCATGTTTTTACGTTTGTATAGTTTAGTTTCTGCTCCCTTCGGTCGATCGACTCAGCTTTTACCATTTACAACAAATTTTAAAGTAAAAATAAGTAAGTAAGAGTTTCTCTGCGTCCAGCGCTCGGTGGGGCAACACGTCGTGCTCTAGTTTGCGACTGGTCAATCGTCATGAGGATGCCTCGTTAAGAGGTGAAACACGTGTCGATTTCTAACAGGGGTTACTAAATACGTCTAAGTCTATTGTATTTTGGAAAATTAATTGTTAAGATAAATTGTTCGTATAATCAAATCACAACTGTCGGACAGATAGCTGTATGAATATTGGCTTTAGCGTTTAGTGTTAGTATCAATTTGCTTAACAATTAATTTCCTTGACTGCATAAGGAACCCTTAAAAGCTCGCATAAATGTGCTTATGAAAAATTACTACTAAAAACATTTTCATAACTTTCATACCCTATAGCCCCTTGGGGATGAATTTTAAAACGCCTTGCTTAGGCGGCATTCATGTAAAAAGCTGGAGAATATTCTAGCGCTTGTCAGCGCACCGAGAAGCGCTGTACGTCGTGTGTACTATCATGTGAAGGCGTTTCATTATTTCTTACATATTATAAAACAAAGTCCTCCGCTGCGTCTGTCTGTCTGTCTGTTCGCGATAAAACTCAAAAACTACTGCACCGATTTTCATGCTGTTCTCACCAGTGGATAGAGTGATTCTCGAGGTTTCGAAGGTTTTAGTATACAATAATCGACATCGAAGCCGAGGGCATCAGCTAATTATACATAAATATATTGTGTGACAGACATGGAGACAATCAACAAGTTTGTAAAGTAACGGAAATTAATTGTTAAGCAAATTGACTTAAATTGTTCGTATAATCAAATCACAACTGTCAGACAGCTGTATGAATATTGGCTTTAGCGCTTAGTGTTAGGGTCAATTTGCTTAACAATTAATTTCCTTGACTGCTTATGGAACCCTTAAACGCTCGCATAAATGTGCTTATGAAAAATTTCAAAAAAAACATTTTCATAACATATTATTGACTAATAAGATCCGACCAAACTTCGTCTAAAAAAATATATAAGTCTTATAAAAACTTCAAAACAACGTGCTGAAAGTTGTGTTAGGAACATCATAGTAAGAAAGCAAATATAGAGGCGCACCGTCCAGGTATAAATAGTAGTATATCTCAACGAATAATTGAGTTTCAAGTTGAATTCCATTTTCAGACTTTGCCCAATGCACTAGGGTTGACAAAACTTCATTTTAGAGTCTTTCAGGGGTTTGTAAAACTTATGAATAATGGTAAAGACCACGTATTACCCAGTTATTGGGTTGTGGAGGTCAGATAGCAGTCGCTCCATGTAAAATACTGGTATTCAGCTGCATCCGGTTAGACTGGAAGCCGACCCCAACATAGTTAGGAAAAGGCTAGGCAGATTGATTGGGTGTAAAGACCATACCTGGGAACCTTCTGCTTACAGATATTTCAATATCTCTGTAACCAGAGGGTTATCAGGTTCCAAGTTTAAAACAAATATTTATTTTGATATTTTAAATGCATACTCCTTTACTTATGAACGGAAAGGAGTTTGCAAGGATCGTAGCAGGTGGCGTTCTGTAGTTTCCCCTTACCCCTATGGGAAGAAGGTGTTAGTTTATGTATGTATGTAGTACCTTACAAGTCAAAGTTAACTCAAACTTTCCAACATTGTCTACCGTGACAGCCCTGATAGCAAGAGCTCTCTACCACAGCGCGTCCTAAATAAATAATACGATATTGTAAGGGGACGTTTTAAGAGGTATAGCCATAGCGGGCATTTCACGAACTTTCCATACTTCATCCACGTTATAGATAGGTACAGAAGGTCGGATCCATATAAAGGGCGAAAACGCACGCACACATGAACAAGTTTTACGTACAGTGAGTCCAAACGCACAATCACAGACACGCTTCACGTACAGTGAGCGCAAACGCAGGAACACATAGACACGCTTCACGTACAGTGAGTCCAAACGCACGCACACATAGACACGCTTCACGTACAGTGAGTCCAAACGCACGCACACATAGACACGCTTCACGTACAGTGAGTCCAAACGCACGCACACATAGACACGCTTCACGTACAGTGGTCCAAACGCACGCACACATAGACACGCTTCATGTACGGTGAGTCCAAACGCACGAACACATAGACACGCTATACGTACAGCAAGTGCAAACGCACGCACACATAGACACGCTATACGTACAGCAAGTGCAAACGCACTCGCGATTGCCATTTGACCGAGATCACCGTACGTGTCTATGTGTGCGTGTGCGACTGTTTTCTCTCGTTGCATGGAGCCGACCTTCTATACCTGTCTATTTCGTGCTACATCCCTCGGTACGTGAGTTTGTTTATATTTTTACGATATTGTCAAAGTTAAACTTTTAAAAAGGTGTCGAGAAGACATCAAGTCACTTTTTGTTTGAGAATTTTTGATGAATATTTTTTTCTTTTAGCGAAAAGGAAGTGTTTGAGTGTGTTTTGGTTAATTTTGTGTAAGGAAAGTTTGCTAAAACAGTGTATTAGGTGACAGAGTCGAGTTTTGTCAGTCACGAATACTGGAAATATGCAAAACGTTGCTTCCTTTAACAAATAAGTTGCTTTCGTGTATCTACTTTTAATTAAAGAAGTCGGTTAAAAATAATGCAGACACTTGACTTGCAATTCTTGAACGATTTACGAAAATAAATTTATCCACCGTTTATTGGATTGTCCCCAGAAAACAGCAAATATGCATGGACTATTCTGTAAGTATAATACTAACACGTAGCCCAAATGTAGACTAGAAATTAAATGAAACGTGCCATTTTCGTTTTCCAGAATAAAATTTAGGAAATCAAGCTGACAGACCGTGGACCGCAAGCTAGAAATCTAGTCACTATTCAGGGCATCCATTAAGGACGTTATATTTAGTTTTTGGTTATTGACTAAGCTTACGCCTTACAGCCCTGCTGCACCTGTCATCAGCCAAGGCGTCCGTTTAAGGGGGATGCGATAAGTTAGTTCCCTTCAAAATGGTTGAGCTGAATGGTGCTGATCCATGCGTCATGTTCATGAACGGGCGCCATCAGTATGGTCATCTCTTAGCTGCCACGGCTTATTTTATTATAATTTTTGTATTTTTTTTTTTTAATCTTTTAATTATGGACGCTTTTAACGTGCATGTTTTTCTACATTGTACTCACATGTATAATTTCAACATGAAACCAATATATATGTATTGTAACAAGGTGTAGGCCCCTCTCGCCCCTTGTAAGAAAGAAAGAAAAATGCGTTTATTGGCATTGTCACACAAAAATACACCTTAAAACTAAAAAAAAACAGAAAACAGTCATTACAATGCCAAAAGGGCCTCAGCTCAGCATATTGTCAGATGGCAACACACAGTGTACCACCTGACGCTGATTTTCAGCTGCAACCCACTTGTATCTTGCCCCTAATTACCTAAGTGTACCCACTCGCCCCTTAGAATATTAGAGGGCCCCCGGTCGCCCCCGATTGCTAGTAGGTTAAAAGTACAACTGTACTTTAGCCACTCTAATAAATATTGTTTTCTTTAAACTTCATCAAACTCAATCAAAACCTAAGAAAAAGTACTAGGGTTGCATAAATTCAAGATAGTTTTACAATCATTAGTATTATCCCACTTAAAAGATTTGGATGAAAGGCACAGAAATAGTTTATAACTAACAAAAAAGTACTAGGCTTGCATAAATTCACGTTTAGTTACACTTTGAGATAAGTACTAAACTAATTAGTAAATATCGCAAAACGCATCCCTTCCATATAATACGAACTTTAAATACCAATTTTCCACTCGCCCCTCCGTAAGGGGCGAATCGGTACACCAAAATAATAAAAAACGGGGCGAGTGGGACATTTAATCAAAGGGGCAAGATCCAAGAGGCGAGCGGGGCCTACACCTGTAACAATATTCTAATTTAAAACAGTATCCGTGGAGTTTCTTGCCCGTTCTTCTCCGTAGGAACCTAGTACGCTTTGGAATGGGCAACTAGCTTATCTTTCTGACTGACTGACCCCTTGACAATTCTAAATTGCCTGTAATTGCTTTTTTTGAAATAAATGCTTTGAGTTTGAGTTTAACCAGCAACATTCAAATTTTCTTTCGCAATTTGCCAGGTTGTATTTTCATTAAAATACTCCCTTCCCACACCTCGTAACAATTTTTTTTTTTCAAAAATATTCAACGTATGTAGGTACAGTTTTGACTTCATTACTATTGATATATTATAAAATTAAAGTCGCTTTTCGTGTTTGTCTTTATGTCCGCTTTGTTCTTCTAAACCACGCGACAGATTGTGATGATGTTTTCACCATCGTTTAGAGAATTTATTCCGGAAGGTTTATGTGTATAATACATTAATATTAAAGTTAAATATAACTAAGAAATCTCCATGTTTTGTCAAATCGTAAAAACCGTGCGACGCAGGAGTGGGTCGCTAGTTTTATTATAATAATTACTACATTATAAAACAAAGTCCTGCGCCGCGTCTGTCTGTCTGTTCGCGGTAAACTCAAAAACGACTGCACCGATTTTCATGCTGTTTTCACCAATGGATAGAGTGGTTCTCGAGGAAGGTTTTAGTACGTATAGTATAATAACCTACATCAACACGGGCGAAGCCGCGGGCATCGGCTAGTATGGTATATAGAAGATCATAGTGCAAAACTAAAATCTCCTAAGCGTATATGCTTTGAAGTGAGGTCTCTGGCGAGCTGCTTTAATATTTCATTCATTGGATACATTTCCCAGTAGTTTCATATGAATAGGTTAAGTTATGTTTGTAAAGTGGAGTACATCTGTACACCAATTAGCTCTTGCTTGATCACGTTTGCGTAATATTTTAGACACGAAAGTTTTGATTAGCAAAATATTATTACTAGGACTTCTGAGGGCTTCTGAGGTGCTAACTTTAAATCCTACTTCTACGAACTAAATGTAATGCCACCGTATTTTTTAGCATCAGAGGGCAAGTGACAATCGCTTCGAAAGCGTTTCGTATTTCTACAACGACTTTCAGCAAGATTGACGTAAGCTTTTCGATAGCTTATGTCAGTCCTATACATTTTTGCCTTTTCCATCATCGTTATCGCTGATAGAATGTCACTTTGTCTAGGGCCTCTGGTCTAGTGGTCGCAAGCGCTGAGCATGAGAACCTGGGTTTGATTCCCAGGTCGGGCAGTGTTATTGGGTTTTTCTATCAGGATTTTCTCAGTACCAGCCCGAAGTCTGGATTTGTGCCTGGTTGATGGCAATAGGCTCGCCCCCTATTACATGGGACTTGAACATATCTGGCGAAACGTGGGTGAAGTATAAGTACACCTCTGATACCTTTGCCGTTCAATCAAAATTTTTTTTTTAACTTTGTTAATTTTTACTAACTAGCTGCGCCCCGCGGTTTCACCCGCGTAAGTCTCGATCCCGTGGAAATATCGGGATAAAAGGTATCCTATGTGTTAATCCAGGTTATAAACTATCTGTTTGTGAAAGAGTAACAAACATCCATCCATCCATCCATCCATACTTACAAACTTTTGCGTTTATAATATTAATTAGATTAGATTTAAGTACTAGCAGTTGCACCCTATTTCGTTCGCATACTCACTTCACCCCTCCTGTTTGACCTGCTCAGAGGTGGTAATCCGGAATATATTTCCTTAGTGAAACCGTACATTTCTATCCCCAACTTTCTATTTGCAGGGCTGTAAGGGCTGATTTACATTTTCATTAGTTTATCAATCAATCAATCAATATTCTTTATTTGTAAACATAGGTTACAGTAGTGTGCAAGATGTTACAGTTGTTTTATAATAGTTTCTCTATGTTTTGCCATTTGGCGTACAAATATACGTGTATGGAAGGCTTTTGCCAATTACTAAAATTCATTTTTATTTTAGTTTGAAAACTGTCACGTATAGACTTTTGACGACAAGTTTCTGTCGGGGTGAGGGTGAGACGCACGGGCGGGGTGCACAGCACATGCACTCGCCAATAAATAGAACATTTTTTATTTGGTTTGGGTGATTTATCAATCACTAAGTTTGTTGGCTTCCGGTCTAACCGGTTGCAACTAAATACTAGTATTTCACATGGAGCAACTCCCTATCTGACCTCCACAACTACATATACTAGCTGATGCTCGCGGTTTCGCCTGCCAAATTTTATACTAAAACCTTCCTCGAGAACCACTCTATCCACTGGTGAAAACAGCATGAAAATCGGTGCAGTAGTTTTTGAGTTTATCGCGAACAGGACGATCGACGTGGCGGAGGACTTAATATGTATAAGGATGTAAAAAAATGCGTGTAAAAAAACCCTGTCCGATCTGTAAGAGTGTTGTTAAGAATCATACTGAGAGTCTATGAATGTGTTTTTTTTTTGGAAAAAAGAAAATTCGCTGCATTTTTTTCAATGAGGGATTTTGCCGTGTTAGGTATTACATGGGGCGCGGGCGGCGGTCGTCTAGCAGGTGTCTACAAGTCATAAAATATGACCTCTGCAGAAAATTTGTTAATTTATAATGAAATTGGGGTAATTTAGTGTGGAATGCATTGCCAGTTCAAATAAAACGCGCGCAGTCGTTAATAGTGTTTAAAAGACTCGTTAAGGAACATTACTTGTCGTTGTGATCTTGTATTCGTAACTGTGTAATTATCTATAGTCTTCAATTATTTTTCGTTGCTTATTTATTTATTTCCTATGTATGTATGTATGTATCTATTATTTAGGATATGTATGTATATGTGTATCTATTTTAGTATATTGTATAACTTATTATTTGCACCTACGACAGCCCCATTTTATGTCCAGACAAATCACTGTCCATTCCAAGGTTGCCTGGAAGAGATCGCGGAAAGCGATAAGGCCGCCCATTGTATATTTTGTAGTGTTTGGTTTTTCCTTTCGTTATATATTTTTGTGGTGTACAATAAAGTATAAATAAATAAATAAATTACTTTTTTATTTTCAATAATAATATATTTTTTATTATTTTCTGTTAATGTTATTGCAGTACCTATGTGCGTCTTTCGGACGGACAGGATTTTTACACGCTGTATACAGTACGTTAACTAACAAAGGGCGTTCCCGTTAACCTGCAATATTATAGCGTGTATACATGCTAAAAAAAATATTACCACTAAAAAAATTTTTTTAGTGGTAATATTTTTGTACAATAAAGTATATATAAATAAATAAATAAATTACTTTTTTATTTTCAATAATAATATATTTTTTATTATTTTCTGTTAATGTTATTGCAGTACCTATGTGCGTCTTTCGGACGGACAGGATTTTTACACGCTGTATACAGTACGTTAACTAACAAAGGGCGTTCCCGTTAACCTGCAATATTATAGCGTGTATACATGCTAAAAAAAATATTACCACTAAAAAAATTTTTTTTTTTATTTGTGTCGTGAATTGTTCACAAAACGATTAAATTTAAACGTAAAAGAAACACTCTGTACACGCACACTTGTATTTCAACGTAGAAAAACAAGTGTGACAAGTGGGCGTGTACAGAGAGTTTATTTTCCGTAATAATTTAATATTTTTTGTGAATATTTTACTATAAAAAAACAAAAAAAAACATCTTTTTTTTAATGGTATTTTTTTTTTGCATGCATAGACGCTATACTATTGCAGATTAACGGGAACGCCCTTTGTTAGTTAACATACCTACTGTATATTTTATTTTCATCAAATGTTAATAATTTTTATATTGGCAATGCGGCTGTTCACGATGCATGTTGACGATCCTGCAGTTTATGTCCCCAAGGAAATTTTGGTAAACTCTGTCGGGTCGCCAACGTCATAAAAGGATGCTGCATTCTGCAACAGATATGTCATACTTTTGAGAAATTGTAAAATAATGTATGCTGTCATTCTGTTCATACTTTATATTGTTCTGAACACTATCAGTTCGTCTGTTTACGAATGAACCAACTAAAACAAAAAATCTAACTCGAACCCAAAGCATTTATTTCAATTAAAACATTTACAGGCACTTTTGAATTGTCAAGGAGTCGGTCAGTCAGAAATTTGAAGCTAGTTGCCCATTCCAAAGCGTAGTAGGTACCTATGGAGAAGAACGGGCAAGAAACTCCACGGACACTCCTTTAAATGTAACGTTATATGTATGAGTGACTTTTGTTTTCCTTAGGAGTTCGTCAGCAAGTTAATAATAATATATGCTTTATTTCGGACTACATATACAAGTACACACAATCCATATAATGTTAGTAAAACTATGTTAGTAAACTTGTAAAAACTAACCAGGCTGTATCTCATGAACCGTGATAGTTAGACAGTTGAAATTTTCACAGCTTTTGTACTTCTATTGCCGCTATTACTAAAAAACAGAAATAAATATTTAAGGGTGCTCGCATACAACAGACATATTTTTTTTACCGTTTTTATAGATTTGAGTCCAACTTGCACTTGGCCGGTTATTATTATCAATGAATACTCCCAATCTATATCAAAGTTTTAAACGAAACGGCTTAAGTAATTCGCAAACATTAAACAACGAAAATACCTCAAAATAAAATAGAAAACACGAACCATGAACTTCCACACGCACCATTTACATTAAAAAAAAAACTTATCGCGCACAAAAAGCCGTAAGATGGCGCTTTCAACTCCGTATTGTAGAATAACTCACAAAGAGCTATTCAACCTCTGCGATATTAAAGGTATTATCTGGCTAGAGGAGATCGATTACTGCCTGTGAACCGGCAATCTATAATAAGATCTCATTCTGTAGTACACCGCACAATGGTTGGGAAGCTTTGTCCAAAGGTATGGTGTTGCCAGGGGAGCGGTAAGACGGCGCTTTTGAGCGAAATTATTATGCGATTTTTTACGGATGGGTGGATGATCTACAAAGGATTGCGTACACCTGGATAAGACTAGCATTAGCCAGGAAAGCATTGCAGAAAAGGGAGGAGAGCTCAGCAGTACAAGGCTGTGAATTACGATGACGATTTTTTCATTCATAATTGGATCCGTGTTGGGTCTGGAACCGTTTTGTTAACAAAAGTAAGCCAATTGCGGCTAAGCTTGTGAAAGCATTAGAATGAAACTGTTTATAAATTACAAATAAAATTAAAAATATATATAATATAATAATAGTCTTAATAGTGTCGGATAATAGTAGGGAACTTGGACTACTAGTGTCGCTTAAGGGTCAGTTCACACCGAGACACGACGCGCACTTTTTAATGATTCGATACAATATTGAATTTATTTACTACACAATATGGTATACGCGCTTCGCAGCACCACGCATCTCTTCGTACTTTGACACGTGTCAACCCTCGCACTGAAATTATGCCTTTTCGTGAAGAAAATAAGTTCCATAATTGTTAAAAAGTGCGCACAGCGTCGCGTCGCTTCACGTCGCGGTGTGAACTGACCCTTAGTCTCCGGACCCTGTCACTATGCATCCACGTATAATTCAAATGTAACGTCAACGAACAACGAAAAACTAATATTTTTATACAAATACAGGAACATATATGATGAAATGTGTACAACAAATTATACCTATTTAAATAAATAATAAACATATTAAGCGACTACACCTACCTGCTTCAAAAAGCGCCATCTTACAGCCCCTCTCATAGAATAGAGATTCGACTCATTAGCAATTTTACGCTAGCTAAAAGCCAATAAGGATTAGAAGCACTTAAAGCGGCTTTACCAGATCGTTCAATTAAGCTGGAGGGATAGTCTATTGATTTTTTATATCACACTAATTTTTTAAAAGAGGGTAGACAGTATTCTTTCAGAATGTTGAACTGTTTAATGCCTCTCCCCCACAGGCTTGTTTTTATCGCGCGATAATAACGCAAGCGTTATTGCGATAATGCTTTCCGATTCTTTGCACACAACTGCATCGAACTAATACATTATCGACCTAATGAGCAATCGCTGTAGCGATTTTCGCGCAAACTTTACATCGCACCGATAAAGCATCGATGGAATAAAACATCATACAAATGAATAGAATAGAATAGAATAGAAGAGATTTATTTATTTGCAATGAATGTAGGTACATATTATTAGGTGTTACACAGTTTTATGGTTCCTTGTACATTCTACCTTAATTGGCATGCAAATTTACATTTTAAAAGAATTTAATAAAACTTATCATCTAAGAATTCTTGTACTGAATAATAACACTAGTGCAAAAGTAATTCTGTAACATGCTTTTTAAATTTAGTTAGTGGTTGTTCTTTGACATTATTTGGTAACTTATTATAAACAAGTGGTGCCATACAAATAACACTTTTTCTTAAAAGTGCAGTCTTAAAAGCACCCGTGCTTAAAAGATTTTTATATTGGGATCTAATACTTATTGATCTATTTCGAGTTTCTTTCAAGGTGGTAAACTGGTGTGAGTTGGTTTTAACAAATATACATAATTCCAATATATAAATACATGGGAAGGTTAACAGTTTATGAGATTGAAATATAGGTAGACAGCTGTCAGTTACTGAATAATCGACACACCGTGTTAGATATAATAAAAATCGTTTTTGGGTCCCCTATTATTAGGGTTTTTCGCAACAGGATCTTTCCTAGACATAGGTAAAATCATCATCATCTGCTTAGCCTTTTCCCAACTATGTTGAGGTCGGCTTCCAGTCTAACCGGATGCAGCTGAATACCAGTATTTTACATGGAGCGACTGGTAAAATAAAAACCAATAAGTAATAGTTCGTATTTTGATTGTGTGCGGAACCACTTTTTATATTAAATAAACAACCAAAAAGCCACAACAATAATGTGTTTTACAAATAAATTCCACAATTACTTCATATACAGATATCGCAATAACGCTTGCGTTATTATCGACCAATAAAAACGCGCCTGTAGGTGAGAGGCTTTAAGAATTCATAGGACTGTACTATTTAAAAAACGTTTTCGTGGCTCCGCAGTTGAGTTTAAGGATTTTTTTGCTTTTGCATAAGGTATGTGATATTTTATAGATGGAAAAATGAATATTCTGTCTCATACATTTTAGGCTGAGATCTATAAACGTTACTCAGCGTGTGCTTAGAATTAGACATGTTCCCGTCTCTATCTTGAGACATTATACAGGGTGTTAGGGTAAACACCGTTATCCTTGCAACCAGTGGTTTGGTTTCATTTATAGAACGTAAAATCAATGGAAAATTACAACTTTTTTAAAAATTTTTTTTAGATCTATATTTTGCCACAAGAGACGCAAGTTCGTTGCCCTATGCGCTAGGGCAACGAACTTGCGTCTCAACACGGGCGGGAGGTACGGGATGTGACCTGACCGGCAGCGAGCGCGATCCCTCCCTTAGTCAGTCAGCTGTTTCGCTAGCAAGCACGGTGTCAGATAGAAACTTTTAAAAATCTTTTAATGAAAATAACGTTTTTTTTTGTTGTGTTCGGTCATTTATTTTTATATTTAAGTCAACTACCCATGGTTTGAATGACAAGAGTGTTTACCCTAACATGCTGTATAAGGTGTAAGGGTAAACACTGTTGTCACTCAAACCATGGGTAATTGACTTAAATATAAAAACAAATGACCGAGTAAAAAAAGTTTCTATAAATGAAACCAAACCACTGGTCTCAAGGATAATGGTGTTAACCCTAACGCCCTGTATAGTTCATATGAGAGCTACCATAGTAAGCTCTCATATGAACTATACAGGGCGTTAGGGTTAGCATAATCAGCCTATAATATTCCCACTTCTGGGACACAAAGAGTGTGTGGGCTGTAATCCACGCGGGCCCAGTGGGAGGGGGGGGGGGGTTGGTAGATGTCACATGTCTTCGAATTTTTGGTTCTAAGACATGCCGGTTTCCTCACGATGTTTTCCTTCACCGTTTTGAGAGCAGTGGTAACGAAATTATTTACACAAAGTAATGCGCCTGTCTGGATTCGAACCCACGTCCTATTAATACTCGTGCTATAAGTCGGGGTCGTCACCGTTGCTCTCCTATATTACCTTACTACGATAAAAGAACACATTCTAATCCACTAAAAATGGCTCGTGGCTACGTAATAACAGTCCCACGGGTCGATCCATCAAGTTAAGCTACGCTAGCCGGGGTTGGGCCGTGGATGGGTGACCATCTTTACATACCAAGACTCCTCCGTGCCTCGCAAAGCACGTTAAGCCGTTGATCCCGGCTGTCATTTGTGGATCTTTGACAGTCGTTACGGGCCGTCAGAAGCCGGAAAGTCTGACAACCAGTCTTACCAAGGGGTATCGTATTACCTAGGTACTGGGTTGTGGAGGAAAGATAGACAGTCGCTCCATGTAAAATTCTGGAATTCAGCTGCATCCGGTTAGACTGGAAGCCGACCCCAAGGTAGTTGGGAAAAGGCTGATGATGAATCTACTCAAAATGAAGTGAAAAAGAAAAATTCTCAAAAAAAAAACAGACTAAGACAATTTTATTGTAAACAGGAAAAAAACTGTTTGTTTGTTTAGTCAGATACACATAAAAACAGCTAATCCGATTGACATGAAACCTTTTGTACCCAACGTATTACATTTGTACGTGACTCGAAGATTTGTTTATCAAGCAGAAGGAGCCTTAAGGAAACGAGAACGAGAATGAAAAAAGGCTTTTCAGTTAATTAATTTAGTTAAGGTTTTAAAGTATTATGTTCTGAATCGGAGATACTACTATAGAGCCAAATTGATAATTATGTTCATAAGGCAATATTTGTTTTTTTTTTGTTGTATATAGTTTATTGTACACCAGAAAACACATAGAAAAAACAAATACAATATCAAATTGACTGGGGGAAAAAAGCGAGTGCAGAAATAACTTTTAATTATTTACTTAGACGGTTCAATTCAGATGGCTCGATATTGGAAAACATAACCTACGATTTATATTTATTACTAGCTGCGCCCCGCGGCTTCACCCGCATAAGTCTCGGTATCGGGATAAAAAGTATCCTATGTCCTAATCCAGGTCATGGTCTACCCATGTGCTAAATGACATCCAAATCTGTTCAGCCGGTTCAGCGTGAAACAAACAAACAAATAAACAAACTCATTTCCGCATTTATAATGTTGGGTCCCCAGCTATGAAATTGGCGTTTTTTTCTCACTAATAGAGAACCTCGTCACTTCTATGCTAATACTAGCTAATGCCCGCGGCTTCGCGCGCGTAGATCAGTCAGTTATTATATACTAAAACCTTCCTCGAGAACCACTCTATCCATTGGTGAAAACAGCATGAAAATCGATGCAGCAGTTTTTGAGTTTATCGCGAACAGACAGATGCGGCAGAGGACTTTGTTTTATAATAATGTAGTGATACGGTTCAATATTGGTGGCGCATCCAAATTGACGGAGGAGTCTCGGTGTGTAAAGATGGTCACCCACCTACGAACCAACCCCGGCAAGCGTAGCTTAACCTGATGGAACGGCCCGTGCGGCTGTTATAACTTAGCCACGAGCTACCACATAAATGTGTAAAAAAAAAGCCACAACATTGTCTTCCAATAAGCTTAGTTACATAACTTATTACCCCGACTTCGCCTGCATTAGCGTTTCTATTAAAAACCGGCTTGTGTTCTCATAATTAGATTTGGTTGTGGGTAGAGCAATTTTGTACTTCAGTTTCCTTGCGCTACGTAGTGCAATTACTTAGCTGGGGTAATATAATTGTATAAAACTTTCATGTTGAAAACTGGACGGTTTTTGTTGGTTTTTATATAATTTATCTGTGCTGACTATCCATCATGAATTTTGGCCTGTCCAGTAGATAAATATTGATCTAATTAATTGGGGGAAAAAGGGGTTTAGTTTTTGAATGTATCATATTATCAAGGTTGTATTCCAAGAAGGGATAAGTAGTCTTAGAATCACATGACTTCCTAAACATAAGGTTCCTTGGTCAATGAAATGCAAAATTCCAGATATAAATCTAACTTGGAATAAATACATACACATAGACTACATCCTAACTTAATATTATAAATGCGATAGTGAGTTTGTTTGTTTGTTAGGTACGCTTTCATGCTAAAACGGCTGAACGGATTTTGATGAAATTCGTTTTGTCGGAGTACAGTTGTGTCGGACTTAAGGTATTTCGAACTAAAGCATTGTCGAAATAAAGACGTATCGGAGTTATAAAATGTCGAAATTAAATCTTTTCGTATTACAGTTTGTCGAAGTTCAGATAGTCTGTGCATTCATTTAAACTGGAATGCAGAAATGAATTGTAAAGTTCGTATCCGCAACCTCTTTACAAGAACCTTCTCTGTAACTTTGTAATCTCAATGTCTTTACGTTTTCATCACAAAAACAATATAAATTGTATTAAAACTTGTAAGTAGGTGACTACTTTCATTCTTCTTTTGTTTTACCTAAACCTTCGTACCCACGAGCGATTTTTATCACGCACTGGATTTTCAACTGCATTGCTTAGCGCCGTGGGTTGAAAAACCAACAGTGTATTTTTTTGACACGCTGGGATGCACTATGTTGGATTCTCAATGCTCGGCTCAGCACCGAGAGTTGAAAATCTAGAGCGCAATAAAAAATCGCACGTGTGTACCTGGGCTTACAGACAGAACTTAATGCCTGGTTTACACGATGGCACGATGACCCAGTGGCTCGGAATTTCGGACCCAGTCAGTGGGTTCACGTAGACGAGATCGGCAGTAAGCCACGCGGGGGAAGGTACTAGGCCCGAAAATAAACGGGTAGGTTAGTCAACTGGACTATCTTGACGGCGTGAAGTCAGCACTGGACTGGGTTGAAACTAAGAGCCCAATAGCAAGTCAGCGCTGGACTGACTTACTGTACCGTCAAATTACTGGGCCCGTATATATGAACCTGCCTTAACTCTAAGCAAACTCGCACGAAATATGTTAGAAATATCAACTTTGTAACTCTGAAAGAATAATATACTTGCTGAACAAGTTTTAAGTGAGAATAACCTGAGGAAAAGGAGTAAGACTTCCTGAATATGACGACGGAGCCTTCAAGATGAAAAAAAATCTGACATGATAATGATAAAATGTTTTTTTTTTTAATGAAAATGTAAAATCTACGCTGCTCATCGCTGCGGTGCGATGCGGCGGCGTTGTGGCGCATGGTCGATATTCATTCGTACCTATACTTTCATAAACATACGGTCCGGTGCCGGTTCGGCTCCGGCGCTATGTACAGGGGGCCTAAAATGGCCACATTAGCAATTCCTCTAAAAGCAATTCATTTCCTGAATTTCCAGCTGTCATTAGCGATTTGATACAAAAGCAATTCATAGTGTGTGAACCATTTTACGAATCTCAATAGAAAACTGTTGAAAAACTGAATCTCAATAGAAAACTGTGAAAATTATTGCATATTATGAATCGCACGCAGATCATATTATGAATTGTCGGTTTGTGAGATTTTACGATGACTCATAATATTTTCCTATTATGATTCTGCCAAAGTGGCTGTTTTAAGTTCCCAGGAAGCCTAATGGTACTTAATCATGTTTTTGACTGACAGAAAAGGAGTTGGTCTTGTATTTGTTGTAAATGGTTGGTTTTGGGTATAACGAAATTAAAAGAAAAACTATCATGTCAGCTTGTAGTACATGTTTTTCAACGTGTTTTCGTCGTTTCGATGTCAAGTTTGTTCTTGGGATAAATAATTCATTCCTAACTACGGAACCCTTCATAGTGCATGGTCCGACACGCACTTGGCCGGTTTTTATTACACAACATTATTTTTTTAAGCTAAACCCGAAAAGAGGTCATTGTACTCATAATTTTGAACAACTTTTTCTATGGGACCAACTTTGAAATCGCGAAAAAAAAATCTGCTTTTCCATACATTTTGTCGATTTAAATGAACACAAATGTTTGGAACAGCAGATTTTTTTTTCGCGATTTCAAGCTTGGTCCCATAGAAAAAATTGTTCAAAATGATGAGTACAATGACCCCTTTTTGGATGTAGCATAAAAAAAAAATAACGTTGTATAGATGTACAGTCGAACAAGCTATTTGGTATACAGGCAGATAACTTGCAACTACTTTAAACAATTCTGTGAGTGTTTTCAGTAGTCAACAATTCTTTTACGTCACTCTCCTCAGTCATAAGGTCAAAAAAATCAAGTAATAAAAACTAAAACCCAACTACGACTTAAAAGGTATAAACAAGACACCACAGACAGACAAATTAAAAATCCGGAGTCACACGTGTTAGGG
Organism: Lithophane semibrunnea; assembly: GCA_947363905.1. Lineage (NCBI taxonomy): Eukaryota > Metazoa > Arthropoda > Insecta > Lepidoptera > Noctuidae > Lithophane > Lithophane semibrunnea. The sequence goes on along the minus strand of OX376207.1, from coordinate 2,610,605 downwards.
CATAAATCGAACAGATTACGTGTGACTCCGGATTTTTAATTTGTCTGTCTGTGGTGTCTTGTTTATACCTTTTAAGTCGTAGTTGGGTTTTAGTTTTTATTACTTGATTTTTTTTTAAATTCTTTTGGGGTTATAATATATATATATTTTTGAAATTTGCTCATTAAGCCCTTTCATTTGATACCCAACATGGTACGATTAAACCATTTTTTTTTTAAGTTCCTCACTTTATGTCCTCTAGAGGGCGCCATTTAATGTGACTTCACATAGCCTATAACCAGCGGATCATCACGACGCTTCTAACGATACCTCATTTGTCAAATTGTGATAAGTGGTTTGGAAGATAGGAGGGAACAGATGAACATACATACATACATACATACCGGTCAAAATCATAACCCTCCTTTTTTCTTCGCCGTAATCGGGTAAAAAGTAAAATTACACACACAATCAAAACGAATTTTGGCAGTGTAGCGCAAAATGAATATATTTGGCCTGTATACCAAATAGCTTGTTCGAATGTACCTATATAAGTTTACATAACTTCTTCTCTTATACTTTTGTCAAAAATATTTATTAAAACAATAGGGAATATGCATGCAATTCAAATATGGGTCAAATATTTTTTTTAATAAACTATATTACTTCAGAATTATGCCTCCATCAATATTTTTTAATAAAATTTATTTTTGAGCGAGAAATTAATTTTTAAAAAGTCCCAAATAACTGTGGGTAATTCAAATACTTGAAAAGCTAAGAGTGGATGTGACGTAAGAATCCGGGATAACAATCAAAATGTCAATGTCAAGTCAATCAACAAGTGTCAAGTCAATGTCAAACACTCAAAAGGAGTTTTTGACGTTAACTTGACAGTTGCTTGTTTGTTTTCACGGACTGTGACGTCACCACACCAAGCGCGCGAAATGGAGGGCGTTTAAATAGCCCGGATCGGTTGGTTTTTTTTTTTTTTTTAAGTTCTTTAAATTGCTTTTTCGCCGTCGATTTTTTTTAACTATTATTTGACGATATAAACTATCGAATAAAAATATTAAAAAAATACATGCATATTCCCATATTGTCTTATCACAAAACTACAGTGTTTATCGAAATATGTTGCTGTATCATTTAAATGTTGCTGTATTTAGTGATTTGTGGTGCAAATGGGTCTAAATCATTTAAGAAATCCTACTAGCATTGGTTTCAATACCATTTAAGTAATTATCCGATGCAAGGTATAGACTGCTTAAGTGGCTCTGAAAGCCTTAGCATATGAATGGTACCGTGTTCGTAGGTACCGTGTAGGTACCAAATGGGTGTCATATACACATGTAGGTAGGTATCTAGCTGCTTACATGCTCTGTATATTAACAAGTACTGGTGTAATGCTTCCGTCAGTATTACGATGCGGTAGTGGGGCAATGGAGCGGGGATTTTGTGGGATTTGTCGCGAAATTTAGTCTAATATAGAATAGAATAATATTTTATTTGCATGAATACGAGTAGATATAATCAATCTGTCTAGCCTTTTCACCATTATGTATGTTGGGCTCAGCTTGGAGTCTAACCGGATGCAGCTGAATACAAGTATGCCATCTGAGCTCCACAACTCAGTTACTTGGTAACACGATACCCCTTGGCATGGGGTCCCAACTCGAACAAATTATCTAATAATTATAAAAATAATTAGAAGTCTTGAAAAAATTCATAGATGGCAGCGTAATGTAACAATTATGAAATTAACAATTACTAAAAAGCGTTATACGGCAAGTTTAGTGCTGATTCATGTATTTACACTCATAAATCTCGTATTTTCAACAAAAAACTTAACTTAAGCCTTTTACTTCAATTCGAATCCTTAGAATGATAAAGTAGCTATCTGTTAATCATTTGGTTGAGAGCTCTTTGCAATAGATGGCGTTTTACTAAAGTGATGACAGGTCACTTTAAACGTGAAACGTTTAGTCGTTTCATTAAGGAAAATCAAACAATTTTTTTTTTTAAGTCTAGTACTTTACGTGGAAATATAAGAATTGAACACCTAGGAAGAAAAAAACGTAAAAAAAGGAACAAAAAATCTAGGAGTCTTGCCTTGTACCTAGGCAAGACTCCTAGATGGCGTTTTAAAACTACGGTCTCTGGCAATTAGTGAGTCGATGATGCTGCCATCTGTTACAAAAATGGGGAAGAAAAATAGCCAGCTCTATTGAGCTGGCTATTTTTCTTCCCCATTTTTTTAATGTAGAAATGACACCACCCTAAGTCTGGCTATTGCCAGACTTAGGGTGGTGTCATTTCTTTGTATGGGATTGGGTATCTGTACGTAGTATTATAATATCTGTGCCCTTGGTATGACTGCTTGTCAGACTTTTGGCTTCTGAATACCTGTTATGACTGTAAAGATCGACGAATGACAGCTGCAGCAGTTGATATGTAATGGATGGTCACCCATCTACGGACCGACCTAACCTAGTATCCGTCGCTACAACAGATTATTTATTGATTATTTTCGCGATTGCACCTACCACTGTTTGTCTCTGTATCACCCAAAGGTTGACTGGTAGAAAAAGCCTATGGCATTAACTCCGCATCTGTACATTTGTGTGCTTAAAGAATTAAATAAATAAATAAATTATTCCGAAATGTCTTGGAAAAGCTTAAAACGGTGGTGACAATAAAGTGCATAGTAGTTAGCGCAAATTCTCGTTAATGCCATCGTTATGTTGAACAGTGTAGGCGCCGCTTTAGCGTTACGGTTTTCCACCAATTTCTAGCGTTGCTGGTGGAAACACACGGGATCTTTTTAGGAGCGCACACGTTGATCTATTGCGTAAATAATTGATTAATATTATGTAAAATGTTCGACAGCTGTTGTTGGTTTGTAATTTGAAACAGTGCAATTTTTTTTTTTAATCTTTATTTAAGGAGCTTGGTCAACAGGACTAAGTCGCTCCATAAGGTTTTCTCATAATATAATCCACCATTTGATTTAAATAATACAGTTCTTATATATGAGTAGGTAACTATCTTCTACAAATATAATACGCCCAAGTTTAACAGTGGAAAGTTAAATGCTAAGAGCAAATGGCCGTTTGAAACGTTTTAAAACCTGGCAGAGCTCTGTGTTAGATTCTTTGGTATTAGAAGATGAAAAAATAAAAAATCGGAAATATGTTGCAGACAGCCATTTTAATACGTATGAAAATCTTTAGCAAGGTAAGTTTAACTTGCACCGATATACGAAAGTAGAAGAAGTATGAATTACGCTGAGAGGTTTTCGTATACCTATAGATAAAATAAAATAGGCAAGTGTTTTGGAAATCCTAGTCCTAACTTCCTAATTAATATTAATAATGCGAAAATGAGTTAGTTGGTTTGTTTATTTCTTACGTTTTTACGCCATAATGGCTGAACGAATTTAAATAAAATGTTTTAAATTGGTAGAAAGGCCAATTTTCATGCTTTTAAAAAACGTTCACATTCAAGTCGCAAAATGTCAAACTTGTCAAACATTTTGGTAAATTGATAGTAATTTTGACAGATTGCGAATGATGCGAACGTTCTTAAAAAATAAGGGGATTGCCACTCTGGAGAAGGATAGGATACCTTTAATCCCGATATTCCCAGGGGATCCAGACTTATGCGGGTAAAACCGCGGGGTGCAGCTAGTTAAGAATAAAATAAAAATGTACATCAGGATAAAACGCGACGGTTATTCATAAAATAAGCTACCGTACATTCCAAAGTGACTATTTAAGAAGATTTCAGCGACACAGTGGCGCTACGTGTTAATACCGAATGCTTACAATTGCTCCCAACACCTAGATGCTACCATTAGCAAAAGAAAGGGATTAAACTCTTAATGATATTGCTTCTATTAATCTTTTCATGTAGGTTAGTTTTTGTGCTAACTGTACCTATTTGCTTTTTAATTTTGGCTAATTTTCTTCTACGTGAAGAACTTTTGTCCTACGTTTTATGTAGATCAAAATTCACTACCTGGAAAACGTCCCAGAATACGATGGGTCCTGGAAAACGTCGATCGACATCGAGGCAGACCCAGGAGAAGATGGCGAGACGAACTGGACACCTACAGACAGGATTGGTCTACACTAGCTCAAAACAGAGAGGAGTGGAAAGGAGAAAGGGAGGCCTTTGCCCTGCATTGGAAAAAGAGAGGTTAAAAAAAAAAAACATTCAAAATCAACATGCGAGTAGCTCTCGACATTTTTGCTGCAAATCGTCGTATTTTTACGAAATAGCTAAATAAAAATGTATTTAAATATAATAATAAATGTAAATATAATAGTAAATGTAAATGTTTTAGTAAATGTATTTGATCAACCTACAACGTGAAATACAATAGACGTAGATATATTTAGTAACCTATTCCGCTTAACTATGCTTCAAGAGTAAAAAAAAACCCTGAAAGAAATCGACACGTGTTTCGTTGACAGATGAAACACGTGTTCGTTTTATTACAGAGTCTATCTACGTCTATTGTATTTTATAATGGATTTCAGATACAACGTATAACAGCGCTGAAATTTGCAAAAAAACTATAAAGAAATTTTGAATAACGCGGTCTATATTGAAGGAATCTCACAGAAACGGACCATAAACAAGAGAGGAAAAGCGGCGTTAATACTACCTTAAGGGCGCACCCTACCTCAAATTACTTAGCATGATCCTTCGTTATGCCGAAAATACTGGAGCATTAATTTTGAAATAAATATATTACGAGTATGTTAAAGTTGAGGATTGATGCTAGGTCCTATGTTTGGCGAAATAACGATTACATAAAATTTTCTCTATAGAAATAAAAACAAAGTTACCTTTAAACAGAACTATAAACCGCTGGAATTAAAAAAATATTTCAAATTAGATCATGAAACTTTGCATAATAACTGAACTATCTATAAAGCAGGTCTAATGTTTTTAATTTTTTTTTAATTACTATTATTTTCACCGTAAAAAGCAATTACCTAAACTTTTCAACGCTTAAGAGCCGCTAGCGCCCCTCTCCGTCTCGTCACTCAGGTCGCGAGTAGTATGGTGCGAGCGGGATAAAATCTGAGGTAGGGTGCACCCTTAAGTTCTACCCCTCCCCTTACGAACAAGCGTGAATATACGAAAAGGGGATAGTAAGTTCGGCTAAAGTTTCAGTGCATTTCGTATTACCATATTTTGCCTGTGGTTTCAATATGTGGCATGCATACTCTGCGAGGACCGCAAGAAATAAAAATGAAGTACCCACTTGCAATCAACATGGTTTCGCAAAAATATTTGCTTATGATATTAAAGGTATGCTGAATTTTGCTGCAGTGAGTGAGCTGTAAAAAGCCGATTTTTTTTTTTCATAATTTTCCATATTTTTAACACTAGGAAGAATTATAAGAATAGGCATTTGGTGCTTAAAACCACACATTTTAGTATCTTTTTTTAAATAAATAATTTATTAGTTTGAATTTAGCGATTTCAGCATTTGGATCTGAATAATCGATGGCAGTTGGGGTTCATGCACTTAGCACCATAATCAGCCTATAATGTTCCCACTGCTGGGACACTGGCCTCATCTCGGTGAGAGGGAGTGGGCTGTAATCCACCACGTGTATATTACACGTTATCTTTGAGTTTTTGGTTCTAGGACATGCCGGTTTCCTCACGATGTTTTCCTTCACCGTTTTGAGAGCAGTTGCGATGAAATAATTTACACAAAGTAAAGCGCCTGTCTGGGTACGAACCTGCGACTAACTCGTAAGTCGCGGCCGTTAACACGGGGCCACCACTGCTCACTAGTGATTTGGTAAACGATGTTTGGATCCCTAATACGTAGGTTAAACATTTTTCGTTGTAACCGGAGTGACAATCTTCGCAAATTAAGGACAAAAGGATATAACGTGGTATTGTCAGCAATAACTTGTCAAAAATGTAGTGAAATTAGAGTAATTTTTGACAGATTGAGACTGAAATTAGAATGGAATCTTTCCTAAAAATAAGGGATTTGAAATCCGAGGACGATTGACAACTACATCAGCATCACCTGCCTAGCCTTTTCCCAAGTATGTTGGGGTCGGCTTCCAGTCTAACCGGATGCAGCTGAATATCAGTATTTTACATGAAGCGACTGCCTATCAGACCTCCACAACTCAGTAATTGGGTTATACGATACCCCTTGGTAAGACTGGTTGTCAGAGTTTCGAGCTTCTGAAGACCCCTAATGACTGTCAAAGATCTACAAATGACAGCCGGCCGAGGCACGGCTTGACAACTACAGCAGTAAAAACAACCCTCTCCGATCCGAAAGGGGTATACCGCAATAACATTACCTAAAAGTAATTAAAAAATATTTTTGGTGTATATTAAAAAGTTATTGCTATTAAATTAAAATTCACGTTTTTGGTAGGTACCAAAATTACCCCAATTTTATTTTAATGGTCATAAGTAGACAACCGTTAAACGACGGTCGCCCTCGCCCCATGTTAATCCGGAAAAATATCCCATTGAAAAAAAAAATGGTGCGAATTTTTTTTTCATATTTTTTTTCAGAAAATTACCACTTAGATAGACTCTCAGTATGATTCTTAACAACACATTACGGATCAGACATGGTCTTTGTTCATACTGTATAAAATTTTTCTACTATTCAGCGTTAAGAATTCGCTTTCAGTCGCCATTGTGAGATTAGTTAATTAATAAAAACAGGTACAATAACGAAAGGCTTCTCCCCTTCATTCCCACCTCAGTACGTTAATAAATTCAAGTAACTTAGTAAGGTAGTCGGTACATTTTGTTTCCTTTTATTTTCTTATCAAGGAAAACACATAAGCTTTAATTTCTGATTATCTTGCCCCTACATTTCTATTGTGTTGTATTTGATTCTTTGCACATAAACAAGTAGATCTGGGATACACCAAGCTCGCAGTACCCATTTGTTTTTTAAAATTTTGAAAAACACTGGTATTTTTTTACGGGTGGGTTCATTTTTTAATTAATTTGTTATAGTTTTTTATTATTCTTAGCGATTGAAACATAAAACTATATTTTGTTTAAGTCGTTGTCCAGAGTCGTCGGAAGCCCTAAAGTCTGACAACCAGTCTTACCAAAGGCACAGATATTATAATACTACGTACAGATACCCAATCCCATACAAAGAAATGACACCACCCTAAGTCTGGCTATTGAGCTGGCTATTTTTAGTTCTCCATTTTTTTAACAGATGGCAGCATCAGCGACTCACTAATTGCCAGAGACTGTAGTTTTTTTAACGCCATCTAGGAGTCTTACCTAGATACTACGCAAGACTCCTAGATGTTTTTCTTCCTTTTTTACGTTTTTTCTTCCTAGGTGTTCAATTTTTATATTTCTACGTAAAGTACTAGATTTAAAAAAAAAATTGTTTGATTTTCCTTAATGAAACGACATAAACGCAAGTTTAAAGTGACCCTGTCATCACTTGAGTAAAACTCCATCTATTGCAAAGAGCTCTCAACAAAATGACTAGCAGATAGCTATTTTATCATTCTAAGGGTTCGAATTGAAGTAAACGGCTTAATTTAAGTTTTTTGTTGAAAATCCGAGATTTATGAGTGTAAATACATAAATCAGCATTAAACAAAGATGTTTTGATTTTTACTAATATTACCTCAGCCAAAATTTGTCGTATAACGCTTTTTAGTGATTGTTAATTTCATAAATTGTTACTTATGCTGCCATCTATGATTTTTTTTCAAGACTAATTTATAATTTGTTCGAGTTGAGACCCCATGCCAAAGGGGTATCGTGTTACCCAGTAACTGGGTTGTGGAGGTCGCTCCATGTAAAATACTGGTATTCAGCTGCATCCGGTTAGACTGGAAGCTGACCCCCAAATAGTTGGGAAAAGGCTAGGCAGATGATGAAGTCGTTTTCCAGGGTTTCTGCTTTTCAAATTATTTAAAAGTTATAAGTACAAAATGTCTGTGGTTCATTCCTAATGCAGCCAAAATTGTCTGTAAAAATGCTGCAAATAATAGGCTAGCGACAATTTTGGCAAAATGGCCGACATACAACCTAATATTCGCAGTTCTCGTGCCTGCTGGAGTTTTTAAGACCAATTCACAGTTATTTCTTCTTCATAGAAGTAGTTTCCAGTATACGAGTATCTCGACACTTGTTGCAATCACTTGCTGTCAGGACTACGTTGAGTATGATAAATGTTCGCGAAAGCAGTTATGTTTACTGTGATGCATTAGTGATACATAATAATATACACTAGATGGAATGTTATAGGGTATTTCACGACGAAGAATTCATTTAGTAAGGCCCTTGTCAATGCCAAATATTGTTGTTACAAGAACTTATTTTTATTTTATTTAGGCACCAGAATCCTCATTGTTTTTCTCAAGAAAAAAAAAGTAACAATACATCATAAGAAAGAAAAGCAAAGGTGATAGGCTCGCCCCCAATTACATGTTTCTGCTGGGCATAAAGTCTTGGGTTCGATTTTCGGGTTGGGAATAGTGTCATTGAGTTTTTCGGAATTTTTCATTAGTAGCTCGGAGCCCATTTGATGGCAATAGGGCTGCCTCTAATACATGGGACTTAAAAATAACTTGCGAAATGTGGGTTAACTATGGGTACACCTTTGTCTAACCCTTCGGGGAATGCAAGCGTGATGTTATGTTACACCATAGGAATGAACGGATTTGCAATTGAATTTTCATTTGGCACTTCCATGAGTAAGACATAAGTAGTTCCTTTTCGTAATATGTTTGAGACAACATTACTGTACATAAATGATTTCTAAAAATATGAATTCTCAAATAAACATCGACTTCCCGTTTTTTTTATGGCATACAAAAGTAACGAGCCTCTGCGTTAGTTTTGTGAATAAAATATCCTAACTATATAATATTTTAAATGCGAAAGTGAGTTTGTTTGTTTGTTTTGATTTGGATGTAATTTGGCACATGGGTAGACCATGACCTGGAATAGGACATAGGATACTTTTTATCCCGATGTTCCTGCGGGATCGAAACTTAAACGGGTGAAACCGCGGGGCGCAGCTAGTACTTTATAACTCCACACTACATAGTACCTGGAATAGGACATAGGGTACTGTTTATGTGTTTAAAGAAATTTTATTCTCATAGAAGACTAACAGTCACTTATATGAGAAATAGGTTATATAGTGCTTAATAATAGGAATTTCGTCGCATCTTTTTAATTTAATGTATAATATGTGGCTACTTCTGTAACGCGTTCGGCAGCAGTTGGCTGCTATTGTGAATTGTTATAGATATTTTTCGAGTACATGTAGCTTATTATATATATCTGCGCCTGCGTAGGTAAACATTGTTTTACCGAGTTTCGTTCTTCCCGATATTCCTACGGGATCTAGACTTACGCTGGTGAAACCGCGGGGCGCAGTTAGTCTTACATAAATTATTTCTAACAACATATCTATGTAGACTCAAATAAACATCGACTTCCCGTTTTTCTCAAGGCATACAAATGTAACAAGCCTCTCCGTTAGTTTCGCAAATAAAATATAAAGGAAAGCACTTTTGTACGCATTTTCATACGAGTTGAGTTTCTAATTACAGTGACATTACTGCATTTTATTCGTAATTGGCAATTTGTAACAAAAGTAAGTTCTTACATTCGCGAAATGAATGGGTTAAGCATCAAAAAGGTATATTTTATATGTACATTTTAGAGACTATTTTTCTGAATAAAGGCTGCTGACGTTGCGAATGAAAATAGCCGTTTGTAGCCGTATATAGACGTGTGTAATGTGTATAGTACACATTACACACGTCTATTGTAGGTATTGTGTAATGTAACGCGAATTCTGCGTGAGATTACATTTTGTTGATTAAAGATTAATAAGTATTCCGGTGTGTGGTATAATATTAAAAAAATCAGCTAGGTATTTATTATGTTCAACTATTTGTGACTACTTAGTCGGTTTTTATGGCAAACTATGTTCATTACACATAGATTATTATACGTTTTGAGTTCTAGATGGCGCCTCAAGAAACTAATCAACATAATCCTATATCCTCCCGGTGTATCCCCACACTAGATCGTGTTATTTTAATAGGACTGCCGTTAATAGGGCCCGTGTTAATAGGCCGATACGTGTTGAGCAATAAATTGTACGGAGATAGGCTGCGCCGATTCTATTACGATATGTACAGGCTGAGTGGTGTAGCTCTACGCATTTTGTTAGGGCGCTCGATGGGTTTAACTTTAAGGGTAGTTATTTGTCAAAGTTGTTAATAGGTGGACCGCTTAACTGAGTCCCTTCGTGACGTAGCTGCGTGGTGCAGGAGGGGAGACAGTTGTCACAAGTTGATGAATCACTGAGCTCTCGCATAACGATACCACACCCCTCCCGCACCGCGCAATTACCTCAGGAAAGGACTCCGCTAAATGGTCGGCCTATAAAAGGATGACAGCCGACATGATGGCAGGTGATTCATACTGTCATAAGGAAACTATAGATATTGTCAATAACCTAGAGGCAAATATAGAAAGTCTTTATTTGAACACCTTTGGCGGCAAGACATAGCGATACTGTAAACATTATTTGCTCATTTGTTCATTTACTTATGTTTTACAAATAAATATACACCGTGGCATTTTAATCGTCTTTCATCCGCAGCCCACTTCATGTATCCAATGACTACTACACATTCATTCATTCTTCAAAAAAAGATAGGTATTTATGAACATTTGAGTAATTAAAAAAATAAAAAATAATTCAATAGTAAGACGCATGACGTAGTTTGAAACACCCTGTTATGAGCGCGGTCCGAGCATTGCGTTCCAAAGGCGGCACGGACTGAAGCGGCGGCATCTTTAACAGAGTTCATTCCCCCATTGCAAAAATGTGTGTAACCTTTTTTTCTTTTAATGCCATCCTTATGCCTACGGAATAGAAGTCAAAATCGGTTGAACGGACTGTATAAAGGTTTGTTTCAATATCTAATCTTACTTCAAATGGGGTATAGGTACATAGTAAGTGCAGATTAATAAAAAAGAAAGTTACAAACATACGGCCGATTTCAATAACTGATCAATTTGTCTTCGTTCGACCCTATTGAAGATAGAAATTTGACTCATGTCTACTAACCTAGCAAATAACAAACAAAAGATATGTAGTTACTGAAATTGCAGTCCTGGCACTTGCGGGTTGATCACACCTCGGTTGCGTAACATTTTCAGATTATTTGGCGCAGCGTACAATCTCCTTGCTCCCCGTAAATTGTCACCACTCACTGCGTACAGGCGCACCATTTGTAGGTACTCGATATTCGAGTATCGATAGTTCCTCATAATCATTGTGAATACCTACTTCACAATGATTATGAGGAACTATTCACTTCTTGCACTGTAAAGATCGCAAACAACGTTTGATATCCGGTAGCGCGCGCGCACTTCCACTTCCGGTATTCGGCCGCAACTGAGACGCTGCGAGCGAGATTGACCTTCACTTATTTTTCGAGTGAAAGGGGCGGGGCGTGACACGCGCGGCTCTACTCAAAGGATAGCATTAGAGCTCCTCATTGGATGACAGTCGACGTGGACTATGCTTGATTGGCTTTCGGTATTGGAATGATCTACTCGACCCGTGTGCTGCGTAGGTATGTTCTACCGTTTGATACGTAAACATTAATAACAGGATGTTTCAGAATTCTAATGCAATATTTATTTTTCTTTGTACCTATTATATTAATTAACGGTAAAAAAAAAAATCGTGTCTGGAGGTATTTTATGTCGGATACATTGAGTGGACCACCTTTGTAAGACGATTAAAATGTCACGGTGTATTACATTGACTCGTATGTGACATCCGGCACTTAAATCCTTAGAACCAAATTGCAACAAGGCTTTAGAGGTATGAGGAACAGGGTGTAAAGTTCATTCATCCAGGGTGTCGTGTCTGGCAGGCAACTGCCCAACGATTGATGTCGGGGTCTTGTATATATTTTCCTCGCGTGGTAAACTCTAATTGTGCGATGCAGGATTTTGTGTGAGAATTTATGTGACGTCAGATCTTTGATGCGAAGTTCGCATGTGGCGATGTAGATGCCGCCACAATGCTATGCCCATGACGAAACGCTGAAAAACTTTAAATAGTTTATTTAAAAAAATATTGATTATGATTACGTTACAAGGGGGCTGTACTACTATTTACTAAATCTCCGGTAATAAACTCTTAAAACCACTTCTAACGCAGTTGTGCTGAAAAGCAATCAGCATAGAAGAAAAATAATCGCAGTTCGCCCCATTTCGAGGGTCGGGAATAAACTTGCCCACTTACACAAGCGCTCGGCAAAAGAATTAGCAAAATGTTAGGTAGAACAATAAATTACTAGGAATCAAACCATTAGTGGCTCGCCTGAAATGCTTTAACATAACAACGGAAAAAAGGCTGGAAAGTATCTAGAATTCTAGATTTAGTTGACCTAGTTTAGCACTGGGAGAATGAAGGAATGAGAATAATTAGCTGTTATTCTTGTAATTTTAAAGAAAAACAGTGGTGCTACTCATGTTTAAAGGGATTTTTTTAATTTAAAAAAAACCTCAAGCTTTTAATTTCCGACGGGTAAGGCAGAGATGTTTAGCACATTCGCCAGGTAAAAAAAAAAAATTAGCAATTTCAGAGTACAATGTCAATCAATCAATCAATATTATCTTTATTGTGGATCATTACATAATACAGGTTTAAAATAATTAAATTGTGATCAGGGGGCTTACAACGTTCACTTTAACAGAATCATATTATGAAAATATTATGAATAATCGTAAAATATCACAAACTGACAATTCATAATAATGATCTGCGTGTAATTCATATTACGAAATAATTCATCTGTTTGTCAGTTTTCTATGGAGATTCGTAAAATGGACCACAAATAATTATGATTTGTTTTTATGTCAAATTAGAGGAATTGCTAATGTCAGCTGGCATTCAGGAAATGAATTGCTTTTAGAGAAATTGCTAATGTGGCCGGTAATTTCGTTATTTCGGAAGTCGGTGGCAAAAAACGAAAATTGAAAAGCAAAGACACGGACTTCCGAAATTAAAGTTATTTTTCACTTTTTAGTGACTTTTTTGGAAGTCGAAGTTTGTTTTTTTTTTGTAAAAAGTTTTTAATCTAATTTGAAATCGTTTCAATTACACAATCGTGTAGGTATAGGTAGGTACTCCAGTTCTATGCTATTTTGCAGCATCGGAGGCATCGCAAATGCGTTGTCGTATCAAAGACAAGGCTGAAACACCTCGTGTGCTTGTAATTATACCAGCACTCATACCTGGCGTTCCTACCGAAAGACATCAACGCTTCTTGGAGGCAGAAACAGGCATAATGGTAGTATTACCGTGCGCTTCTTCATTAAGAGCCTTACTACCTCAGCTTAAATTCACTTTATATCTCGTTCGCAACACAGGTACTACTCGCGGACTCATTCATTTCATTTATTTATTCAGTAACAATTTTTACATTGTATCGAAATTTTACACTAAATTATAAAATTAAAACAATTACAATATAAATCCTAAGTATAACAGAAATCAAATAATTGTGAAAAAAAAAAAAAACTAACTAACTAGACTAAGTGAGAGCGAGACGGAGTGACGTGCCGGCGGCTCCAAGGTTCACCTAGCCTTTCCCAATTATGTTGGGGTCGGCTTCCAGTCTAACCGAATGTAGCTGAATACAGTATTTTACATGGAGCGACTGCCTATCTGACCTCCAAAAACCCAGTAACTGGGTAATACGATACCCCTTGGTAAGACTGGTTGTTAGACTTTCGGGCTTCTGACGACCCGTAAGATCAAAGCTCCACATTTGACAGCCGGGACCAACGGTTTAACGTGCTTTGCGAGGCACGGCAAGCGTAGCTTAACCTCATGGATCGACCCGTGCGGCTGTTACTACTTAGCCACGAGCTCCCAATCGATCATAATTAAAATAAAATAGTTGAAAGGCAAACATTCGTCCGGTCCTATCTTCGGTAATATATCCGGGGGCGTATTACCAAAAACTTCGGAGCAAACGGCTAAACTTGTCAAATGAGCAGCCTGCTGTAACGAGAAAAGTTTTTTGATCATCTACCCCCCGATACTCCGGTAATCATAAGTTGGATCGGCGAATTGAGTTATGTGGTAATACTTCAAGTTAGAAAGGTCACTTGAGCTCAGTTTGCAGTTTTAATCTAGACTTGGAACCTTATTTTTATTCGTATAATGTTTATATTCGTTTATGTGGACGTGAACAAGCGTTTCATATTTATTTGTTCATTAAAATTGTGCGAATAATGTTCATATTTGAATGTGAAAACTTAAAGTGCGGTTTGCGAAGCGTACCCTTAGACAGCCTTTCTATAAGAGATGTGCTAAGCTGTGTAGTGAAGGATGTATGATATCAACCAATAGGATCGTTTGATTTTCATAGCTTAGCTTAACTCAGGTCTGGTCGAAAAGAGTTCAACGAAGCTAAGTTTTTTACATAAGCGAAAAGCGCATCTTCATAGATACCCGCTCCGCTCCACGACTTAGTTCTGGTGGAAATAGACACATAATTTCTTAGTTGAGCTTCATCGCTTAGCTATGGTCGGATACAAAACTATCTGATGAAAATGTAAACAAATGGATCAGAAAACGTCTCTATGGATGACAATTTGTAGTGCCACTTACAAATTGAGTGCTTTGATTTGATTATTTGAATACTTTAACCGGAAATTCTAATTTTAAATCACATTTTTGATGTGTTTCAATTGACCGTTGAGGTTAATTTTATAACCACAAATAATATCGTGGATGGTTACAATTACATGGATGGATGGTTGAATTACGAATTAAAAACAAACATTGGATAAATTGCTGGATAAGGTGGCGAGTTATGACACCTTTTAAATATAGATGAATGTGTTCCTAATTCCCTTTAGTGAGTGATTGTGTAATAACCTGAACTAAACAGGGTTTGTTTACACTTTTAACAGATACTTTTTAAACAAAATATACCTCGCACATATATCTGGTGGAAAAGCCACTTCAGCTAGAATTCTAGACATAGATTAGCAAGATGAGACCTGACGTAATTGCAACAGGGAATTGGCTCTGAAATTGTTATCGTATCGACAATTTGCTGATAACGGTATTGGTTGTTAGGTGCCAAGTGTTATTAACAAAGCAATCGTCGTTGATCAAGATGGGGTTATCCAGTTTCTATCAAGATGATAAGTGGTCAATATCCTGTAGCTACAGTCAAAAATTTATAGGACACGATGTTTTATGATGCAGTTGCATCCTGTAGACCAGAAAAAAAAACAAAGTAGACCAGTGTCCTGTTTATCAAAACTTACAAGCCATGTATAACAAGCATTTTTCCTGTAAAAAAAATATATATATAAAAAAAAATTTTAGTTCACAAGTACTTATATTTTTACACTTTTATTCGTGATTTTGTTATAGCAAATCCTGAGAGTGTCCGGCGACTCTTTATTCCATCTTACAAGTTTACAAGTGTCGTGCTTAGTACCGCAATCAATTTTTAAATTCGATTTTCTTATTTAAAGTGTGGTCAAAAGAGAGAGATGACCTTATACCCGTGTCCCACTAGCTATTAAGGCTGATTATGAATTATAGAGATGAGCTATGAATTTGCCGAAAAATTAACATTCTAGGTACCTAACTTGTGAACGTGTAGACTTGTATATCTTAAGATTTTAAATAGGTATTTAGGTAAACCACGCAAAAATTAATTTAGCCAATATGCAAGCATCAAGGAAAAACGTCTTATTTATCGTTACTTTTAACCAAACTCTTCCTAAATCAAAATGCATGCACCTAGCGTCAAAAAGATTTTCCTCACAAGCGGTTGGCATAACTTACATATATTTGAAAAGACGCTGGGTTCTCAAACGATGCCACTTTGGCTTGTCAAATGCAGAGAGCTGCGAATTGATAAATATACAACCTTTAAAAAACTTTAAACTGGATTTTCTAAGAAATAGAACTTTGGTTTTTACCCGACTGAAAAAATGAAAAGGTTCGTTAATGCCATAAGGGATTGTTGTACTTAGTTACCTACTAGTGAGTGACATTTTCATGTGTAACATCCTCTGGCATTCCTGCAATCATACGTAGTATCTCTCTGTAGTCTATGCTGCAATCTGTGCGAGTGATTTCGTGAAAAGCGACGGAAGTGTGTTACAGGAAGCCGGGGAAGCGCGCGCTATTTGATTTGACCAATAAGCGCGCGCGGTGCTGGAGTTGGCTATCAGAGAGTTTTTGGGGGGACTGTCTTATGTAATTTTGACGTTCGAAAAGTGCTGATTCTCAGCCTAGTTTGAATAAATGACTTTTGATTTTGATTTTGATGGTATTAACCATGAAGCTCGGTCTCTGTAGGATACCTCCTCAATGTCTCATGTATTGGCGTTATATTACGAGCAGTACAATATAATTACGGCATAATTTGAGTGTGTCGCTACTTCATACGATACGTTATTAATTGCTATTCAATGTTCGTGTGCGTTCGCGTTGGTACGAGATTGAAAACAATTATTTCTTACATTATTTCTCTTCTCCCTACTTCTTACATTATTTCTCGTCGCGGCAAGAGCGCGGCAGCAACACGCGGCGTTTGCAGGACACATTTCTGCCACGGTTTAGTTACTTAAGACTAAACCGACGAATGTTTGCGTGGCAGTATTGCGCGGCATATCCGAGACACGCCGCGCACTAAATGAAAGCGTTGCTTGTGTCGTACCTTTGCTTATAATTCGTTCAAACACAATAATTACTGAAGAATGTTTGTGCGCGGTAGGTAGACCGAAGCGTTCGCGCGCGGCAGTCGTCCAATCAAAGCGCGGCAGGCCGCGCACGAATGCCGTTCAATGTTTGGACACATCTTTATAATCACGCATGTGGCTCACGTATTTTCCGGTATCGTCTTCCTTATTCCTTAAATGGCAAGAATAAGATCTCTTTGTGATTGATATCAGCATTGATATTGCAAGGATAATGAAATAAATCATTATTTGCTGTTGGTTGTTACCTGCTGAGAATAAGCCAGCCTTATTCCTTTGTCAGTATGGTCTGATACGTACAATGAAAAATACACAATGATACAGTACCTTTTATATATTTTATGCTTCACGACAACAGTGGTAGTTTAGTGGAAACTGCCGCAACTTACGAGTTGTAAGGTCGTGGGCTCGAACCCAGGCAGTGATTTTTTTTGGTGTAAATTATTATCATCACCACTGCTCTCAAAACGGTGGAGGAAAACATCGTGAGGGAAATTATCCAAGAAGCAAAAATTCGAAGATATGTGACATCCATCAACCCGCTCTGGGCCCGCGTGCTGGATTACGGCCCACTCCCTCTACCAGAGAGAACGCCTGTATCCCAGCAGTGGGAACGTCATAGGCTGATTATGTTACTGTAATGTCCCTAGCTAACGCCACCTAAAGCACTAGGAAGTGGCGAAGACGGGCGTGCCGGGGACTGCCTTATGTCATTTTATTTATTTATTAAAACTTTATGCACAAGTAAACACTACTGTACAAAGGCGGACTTAATGCCTGAGTACAAATGGAGAAGAACGGGCAAGAAACTCCATGGACACTCAAGCAAGAAGAGGGTTTATGTGCAAGCCGAGGGCACTGTAGATTGGTTTAAGCTGAATATTGTGTAGAGTATCTCCTAGCTTCTGTGTCGTTGGTGCGTATATAAATAAAGTCCATGCACAAACAATTAGACCGGGTATGTATACCTACAACTATCATTCTGTAGTTCATACAAATTATTCCGTACGGAAGGCAATCAAGTGACAAGTGACAATCGCTTCGAAAGCGTTTCGTATTTCTACAACGACTTTCAACACGATTGACATAAGCTTTTCGATAGCTTATGTCAGTCCTATACATTTTTGCCTTTTCCATCATCGTTATCGCTGATAGAATGTCACTCTGTCTAGGGCCTCAGGTCTCAAATCGGCGACCCGTAGCGCATAAGCCAATTGTTTCGCCACTGCACCTGTGACTTCGAGAGTTCGGATGCTTGCTGCTCTACAAGTATGGGTTGGATACTTTTCATCCTGGTAAGTTTTGTAGTTTCCCAAAGAATGATGGTCAAACCGCATTCAACAGCTCGTTGGCAATACATTGTTATTAGATTTTCCATTTGGAATTTCTGAGTAGCAACCCGGAGGTTGGATACGTGCCCGGTTGATTTCAATGGGCTCGGCCCCTATTACATCATCTACCTAGCCTTTTCCCTACCAAGTTGGGGTCGGCTTCCAGTCTTATCGGATGCAGCTGAATAACAGTATTTTACATAGAGCGACTGCCTATCTGACCTCCACAACCTAACAGTAACTGGGTAATACGATACCTCTTGGCAAGACTGGTTGTCAGACTTTCGGGCGACCTGTAACGACTGTCAAAGATCCACAAATGACAGCCGGGATCTACGGCTTAACGTGCTTTCCGAGGCACGGAAGAATCTCGATATGTAAATGGTGGATGGTCACCCATCCACGGACCAGCCCCGGCAAATGTAGCTTCATCTGATGGATCGACCCGTGCGGCTGTTATTACTTAGCCACGAGCTCCTCTCGGCCATGGACATGGGACTTATAAAATGTGGGTGTACTAAAGGTACACGTCTGTCTATCCCTTCAGGGAATACAATGCTATGTTATGTTGGAAATGAATTGGAATTTACACCCAAAATTCCCAATTCCCGTACCGTACAACCACGGTAAATGAAACTTCAGTATTACAAGTACGTGACTCCGTCTTCCTGTGTAAACTTTAGACTTACATATAACATACATATCCATTTAGTCTAGTTATAACTTAGACTTACTTGTTTATAGTTTAGATTTGTAGTGGATATTAGCGTGTCAGTTTGTGAGCGGCTGATTTTGAGTGGCTTTTCGTTATGTGGCTAAATGGCTGAAGATGTAACCGATTTGTGAGTTGTGGGGACATAATTCTGTGTGACAAGGACATGACATGGCTGAAGATTATATATAATATATGGGAGAAGTTTCCGTGGGCATGTTGGGACCGTTAAGTCTCGGCGATTTTGTAATCAAAACCTTTGACTTCTGGGCTAAGTAAAATTTTCAATTTAGTAAATAATTGTACAATATATAATTATTTAATTTTATAATATTTTTTTTCACAAAAGTTGAAATCCTAAACTAGCATTTACTCCTGAAAAAAAACAACCGACTTCCAAAATTAAAGTTATTTTTCACTTTTTGATGTTTTTATTGGAAGTCGGTTGTTTTTTTTTTGTAAAAAGTTTTTATTTTTCACTTTTTTGTTGTGGTACCTACCCCACACAAATTCGAATACCACACCTGCTATGTAAATAACAGTGACGGAGAAAAATAATATATCGTCTACATAGACTAAGTGTGAAAAAAATACGTAATTATTGAAGCTAACTGAAAAACTACGCAAGCAAAGTTAATAAAATTTATATGGGACCACCTCGGGAGTATACCCTTTCGAAATAAGAAAGATTTTTTTAAATTGATTCACATTTGGCGAAAATATCGATAAACATAAACAAAAAAAAAAACATAGTACCTCCTCCTTTTTGAAGAAGTCGGTTGAAAATATAGTTAATAGGTGCCAGGACAATGATGAGGATGAATAAATAATATTAAATGATAAATTAAACTGACGTAATATTATTTTAAGCCGTGTGCCCGAGGGGATTGCTCATCGGCAAATTAAAAAAAGGGATATTCAAAAATCTTTCCTTAGTCCTCACCTCAAATGGTAGCATTAGTGGCCTGATAACGGGTATTTACAAGTTGTACGTCATGGGTTCAAACCACAGTCAGGCGCGTTTGAGTAAATAATTTCATAATCACTGCTCTCAAAACGGTGAAGGAAAACATCGTGAGGAAACCGGCCTAGAACTAATAACTTCGAAGACATGTGACGTCTCAACCCGCACTGGGCCCGCGTGGTAGATTACAGGTAACAGCCGAGACCTGTGTCCCAGCAGTGGGAACATTTTGGGCTGATTATGCTAGTCCTTACCTTCGCCATAGGAACTTTGGTGTCCAGCGGACTAAGCGGTTTCGCTCGTCAAAATACGACGAGTAGTTTAGGAGCGATGAGGGAACATTCTCTCATCCCTCCAAAGGAGGGTTATGACTTTAACAGGCTATCTAGCCTGTAAACATCATAACCCTCCTTTGGCTTTGCCATAATCGGGTAAAAACCGGCAGTAATTATATAACGGTCTACATTGTAGCACTATCAATATACCTATTACTCTAATGACAGAATTAACAGACAGTTACAGCTAATCATGTAATTTCCTCCACGTAACGCATTATATGTAACTCTTCTTCCTCAATTGTATAGAGCCATGATATAAAAAATATTATATTTCCTGAAACCAGGTCTGTTCCAACAATAATACGGAACTGCAATAATGAGGCAGCGGCGGTGTTGCCAGCGTTCTATTTTTGCTTTTATTTGGGGAAAATTTTGTTTTGTGTAAGTCTGTAGAATTGATGTTCATTTATTTAAGGTTGAGAATTTTGAATTCGCTGAATATTTTGCTTCATGACCAATTTCTAAGCTGTACACACAGCTACACATCAAGCTATACATTTCCAGTATAGGCTGACCTCGCATTGTAAGGAAATCAGCATAAACTGGAAATACATAGTTATATAGCTTGATGTGTAGCCGTGTGTACAACGGTACTACTAAAATTAACTAGCAACGTTACTAATACTCAATACGGAAATAAGTTGTCTAAAATAAATGAATGACAAATGTATAACAGAAATAACAGAATGAAATTGAAATAAAAACAAAGTTGTTGCCATTGTTTCACAAAAATTGCTTTGATAAGTAAGTACGTATATTGATGAGTTTGCAAATACAGCACTTGACAGATTTTTTTGTAAGATGGGCGCTAGATTTTTTCAAATTCCCTGGAGCCCACTCAAGGATTACCTGTGCCCTGGGGTTCAGTCTCTTCCCAAGTAAAAATGTTCATACATACATACTTAATTTAACTCCTTAACTTTATAAAGTTAACCACGTTTACATGCTAACTAAAAATCAAAACCCAACCAAACTGACCTGCGAATAACAAAAAAATAGAGATAAGGAATCTCCAGGGTAATTTAGCGACTACACTGGCAACACCACCCCACAGTTAGCGCATGGCGGCCTTGCGTCGCGTCCAGAATGCTAACCAGTGACAGACGGACAAAGACTCCATTGTTGGGCCAAACACCTCGGTACAACGGGGTCCACGAATTGAGGAATGGCTTCGTATTTAATTAGCTTCCGGAATGGGGTTGAAGATAAGAAACAGCTTATTATGTAACTGGTATTTTCTAGAACCTAAAAAAACGAAGACATGTGATTTCCAGCAACCCTTTTCTTTTTTTTTTGACGGTGGGATATCCTCCAATGTCTTCTCCGTGTCAGACTTTTACTGACTAAAACCCACCCGTGTTCCTTCAGTTGCCTGTTGCCAAAGGTCCCGGTATCACTTTCGGACTTTCCCGCAACCCTGGCAGGCATCGGCCCTAGCGGACTCCGTTAATTGTGCTGACATCTCTTTAAGGCGCGCGTGGAACACGACGCGCCTTCGACCCGGGCCTAGTCCATAGCGGACGGCGAGCTATCCATTGCTCACCGTCCGCAAGCCCGCGCCTATGGACATCCACCAACCCTGGGCCTGTATGGTGGATAATGGCCTAGTCCCTTCTGTAGAGAGGAGGCCTGTGTCCTAGCAGAGGGAACGTTGTAGGCTGATTATTATATCATGCAACACGAAAGAGTACGTGATAAGCAAAATAACTACTGACATTTGTTCGTAAAATTACAACTGTCATTCTTTGTCATTAATATGAAATGACTATCATAACACGGCTGTTTGACGTATTGTGTCAATCCGCTAAATAATTAACTTCCCTGACTGTACATCATTTCATAGGGGGTAAATTCCTAATGAAAAAAAAACAACAAAACATTGCTCGGCCAGGTTTCTTTAGTATACCTAATATACTTGAAAGTAGTAGAGAGAAAAAAAAAATGTCTCATTTTTACGACGAAGGATGCTGTTTTATAAATTATGGAAAACACTTGTAAAACTGTCGGATTGTTGACTGTCACCTGGTGCCTATCGGTTTTATTAAATAGGCCCCTTTCTCGCAGGGTTCGACCCAGGGGGTCGAACCCTGCGAGAAAGTCCGAAAGGGATACTGGGACCTTGGCAACAGGCAACTGAAGGAACACGGGTGGGTTTTAGTCAGTAAAAAAGTCTGACACGACCTTCCGCTCCGCCCAAGAGCGGAGAAGCGATTGGATGATTTCCAAATAAAAAATAAAAGGTTGTCGAACCCAGAGTTTGATGGTCCGCAGTCGAGCTTGCGAAAATTAGACCAATAAGGCATGGTTTCCTATGTATGTTGTACTTTCCGGATTGTTTCACTTCCGTAGTGAGGTTGAAGGTAATAAACAAATGTGTTGTTAGATAATTTGTACTAGCTAAGGAAATGCCTATAAACCTTTCATTTTCCACGCAAACGCAGCAGTGCTGAACGTAAGAAAAGATTTGTGAGATAAAGGGGAAGTGGAAGAGGAAAGAGGACTTTATAAGGTGTTAAAGGCTTTATATAAGGCTTTAGACCATCGAACTGAATAACTTCTACTATGGGACCAACCTCGAAATCGCGAAAAAAAAAACAGTTGTCCCATACAGTTTAGAACAAAAATAAATCAATCTGCCTAGCCTTTTCCCAACTATGTTTGGGTCGGCTTCCAGTCTAACCGGATGCAGCTGAATACCAGTATTACCATACAGTTTAGAACAGAGGTACCTATTAAACTTTAGTATGGAAAAGCTGATTTTTTTTTGGCCAGCCCTTTACTAGCTTTAACGATGACTGGCAAAGGGGCACAATATCAAAAATGATTACAAAATATTTGTGAAAAATCTACCGGAATAGGTTGCAAAAAAACACATCTTGAAAACTGACTCTACTTATTTTATTATTATTTAAGAGCGTTTATTCTGAAAGTTGGCAACGTCGCAAATAACTGCAAAAAATTTGGAAATATTACTGTAGGTATGGAACTACGAAATATGGCTAGACAACTGTCTAAAATATTGATTATACATTGCAATTATAACACTTAATTTAAGTTGTAACCGGTTTTAGGTGTAAAAAAGGCATTTGGAATGTTTCCAAATCCTTTTTTTACAACTAAAACTAAATATTTGGTGTTACGATATTATTTATTGCATTTCATAATCAATATTTTAGACAGTTGTCTAGCCATATTTCATAGTTCCATACAGTAATATTGCCAAATTAATCAAACCAGCGAAATATTTGACATCTATTTGCGACGTTGCCCACTTTCAGAATAAACGCTATTATAAAACTATACGTTTCGAACACGTCGTTCTTATTTTAAAACCCATTCATATCTGCTGTCCACAATAATATTAACGGCCAGTAAATCCCTTCCATGAATGAGTGAACATTACATAGCGATCGCGTGAACCCATTCGAATGGAACGAATGAAGGAACTGCATTGTGTAACTATTACTGTATTTATAAAATAATCATAAAACAATGTGAAGTTTGTAATCGATTATATACTTGTACGATTCAATCTGCCTGGCCTTTTCCCAACTAGGTTGGGGTCGGCTTCCAGTCTAACCGAATGCAGCTGAATACCAGTATTTTACATGGAGCGACTGCCTATCTGACCTCCACAACCCAGTAACTGGGTAATACGATACCCCTTGGTAAGACTGGTTCTCAGACTTTCGAGCTTCTGACGACCCGTAACGACTGTCAAAGATCCACAAATGACAGCCGGGACCAACGGCTTAACGTGCTTTCCAAGCACGGAGGAGTCTCTTAATGTAAAGATGGTCACCCATCCACGTGCCAGCCCCGGCAAGAGTAGCTTAACCTGATGGATCGACCGGTGCATGCAAATGAAGTCACTTTTCGTGTCTTTAAGTATGTGTGACCGCACGGATTTTGATGCGATTTTCACCATTACTTAGAAAATTACTTCCGGAAGGGTTATATGCCATCATCTACCTAGCCGTTTCCCAACTAGTTTCCCAAATATATTTTTTGCTGGATATCGTCCAATGTCCACTCCTCTTTTTTCCAAAATAGTAACCGTAGCGGATTTCAGAGGATCTCCTAGATTTCCACAGAACAAATCGCATTATGACACTAGTTGCGTAAAGAAAAAAATTTTTAGACTATTAGTATTATGTTGTATGGGAGAAATTCTATACATTCAGAACAATGGTTCTTTGTTACGAATCGACAAACAATACTTCAGTTTTCCTTCTTTTTTAATAACCACAACACGTCGCCACAATTCGTGTGCCCCACAGTCAAGTACGAAATGTATGACATAGGCGGAGGATCGCGAGTGCAATACTAATTCGGGCCCTTACGATGCTTTCCTGGACAATAGTACTGTGCACTAGCATTAGTATCGGGAGGGCGTGCGCCGGCGCAGCTGTGCCGATACGGTACAAACATAGCCAAACACAGGTGAAATACGTTGACTAGTGTATTTAAAAAGTGTGTTTTTTTAGTGAAAAAGTCGGAGACGATAATTGGACTTTGCACCTTATTTTATTGTTCTGTTATCTGGTAAATTGTTTTTCTTATTTCTTAGATTATAGGGTAGTTCACCCCGATTAACAAAAGTTTCGGTGGTATTTATTTTTTTGCAAAATTCACTTTTGTTTATCACTTTCTAAATACCTACGTCATAAAAATTAACAAGACAAAATAATTTGTACGTGAAAGTGTTTGTTTGCCCTTTATGACACACGAGTTCCAATTTTGAATGTGAACAATGCGTGTACCGAATTTCGCCGAAGGAGCACGAGGTTAGCCGAACGGTATCAATGCCGTGATAATACCGTATTATCTGCGATCTGATTAATGTTATTGTCATTACAAATCAGCTGTTTTAGTGGTAATAACGTTGTGAATGAGGACTGTGTAAACTATTCGTATATGAGATACATAATTTAATGTTGCTTAGCTTAATAGAAATTGAAAACTCAGTGAATTTATATCAATAAACTATCTCGATCTCCTCCGGACGATTCCAATCAGGTAAACATTTTAGAATAGTTTCTTCTAAATTCGTATTTGAAATAAAATCGTACTCGACGATTGCAATCTTCGCGGGGTCGTTTTGGATCGGGCGAGATCGCCATCCGAATTGTACCGAAGCGGGATTCAAAATTGGAACTTCGTTTATTGTTTAACCGTTATTTTGTACCGTTACGTGTCCCTTCGCAAATCGAGAGCATGGAGACTCCTTTGTGCAATGTTTTTGTGGAGATACAAGTTCTAATCATTGCATTCTCGACTTTATGTTGAAGTATTAAGGCTGAACAGTAGTTTTCGCAGTGTTTTGTTATGTTTGCTCAAGTGCATTTAACGATCTTTGATAAATATTGGCCGTTGACCCCAGATTTTTGTTTATGTATACGATGCGTGCTAATTAAAGTTTAAAATATACTGTTTTGCCGATAAATCCGTGGGAATTATTTGCTTATTCAATGCATTTTAAATACTTTTTCTCGTGTTACTAAGAAGTTCGTAGATAAGTATGCACTTAGCGTGTTTACAATGTCTAAAGTGTCAAGTTTAAAAAGTTAAGGGGCAATATACTACAATGTTAACTTGAAAGGCTTTTTAATGTTAATTTATGTTAAGTAGCGGTTGTGATTCCTTAAATGAAATAATATCAACCAACCATTGGAGTTAACATAAATTTTGACAGTTCACATACTCGTAATATTATTATCAAGCCTGTAATCCCTTTTTTTTTTTTTGAGTGTTGGAAATCATCCAATGACTTCTCCCGCTCTGGGTGGAGCGGAAGGGTGTGTCAGACTTTTACTGACTAAAACCCACCCGTGTTCCTTCAGTTGCCTGTTGCCAAGGTCCCGGAAGGGATATGCCTATGGCACTCAACAATGTACCTATATGTAGCTTACCATCAGTGAAAGAATTTTCTGATTAGAATTAGTATTTCCGGGAATTACCTCTTACAAACAAACAATTTTACCTTTTTATAATATTAGTTTAGGTAACTTATGGCACTCGGCAATTGTAACGTACCTAGCTTTCCATCAGGGAAAGAATTTTCTAATTTGAATTAGGATTTCCAGGAATTACCTACCTTTTATTAACAATTAATTTTAAATAGTTTTGGTAACTCTTTTGTTAGTGTGTGGGTGAAAAGCCACCTCAAAAACATGAGTAGCAAATTCCTAGCTCTGATTGCAGATACATACCAGCTTTAATTCGGTACAAATTAGATCACCAATCTAATTGCAAATCTTGGTGATTAGAGTTGCTTTTTGGCTGCTTGAGATTCCTTTGGGTAGGTTATTTTATTTGCTGATCGCAACAAAAACATAAACTATTAGAATTATAAGGATTTCGAAAAGTAGATGCGCATAGGTTTTTTGAAAAAAATAGCGGGCTTGTTTTTTTTAATAAACACAACGGGTGAATAGCAAAGTAAAATCATTAATTTCAAATAGGCAGATAAAAGGCACTTTTGAACGTCAAAAACAAAGAAATAGAACTGATTCTAGTCGCCCCTTCCAAAAGGGAGTTTTCGTATGGAGCAGAATGGGCAAGAAACTCCACCACCAAGATACAACAACTTCCTTAAAGGAAGTTGTTACAAATCTAAAAATAAAGGCAACCGAATACCTCCAATAATTGATCTTATATAATAAACAGGTTGCTTTATGTAATTGCTTGAGAGCACGATTTTAACCCATTTTCCTCAATCGAAGTAAGAAAGGTAAACATAGTTGTTGTTTTTGTTTATTTGGGCTCCGTTTTTTGTGAATTAGCATTGTCAATTGTTTTATGATGTCAGACTTTAAAGTAGCTTAGTTACATTTTTAAACATAAACTATCTGATGGATAACTGTCAAAATTCATGTCAACTCCAATGGTTGGTTGACATTATTATTTTAATTCAAGGCATCACAACAGCTACTTAACACAAATTAACATTAGAATTAAATAATTATATATTTTTTTGTTTTTATGTATCTAAATTTTAGAAAACGTAACGATAAATTAATAAAATTGGAATCAGTGATTTTCGAGTAGGTATTAGAATGAATTATTAATAGTATTATTTGAATTATTATATTATGAGTATTAGAATGGCGCTCATTACTTAGCAGACCAAAGAGATGTTGCAATTTATAAAAATACAAGAATAAAGTATAAAATAGTCCAAAATTTTAGTACAACCTAGGTTTCCTGTGACATAAATATCACCAAACCATTACGTCTGTTGAACAATAAAAACGATTATTTATAGATATCATATTTTGTCGTTTTGTCGTAGTCGGCGAAACGTGGTTCCGCTGCAGGTTAGTTTTAAAACAAAATAAAATAAATTATATTTCGTTTGCTTTGGTCCGTATACGATATTATTTATAAACATTTCTGCTGTTCTCAAATTGGGATAATCTATGGGTTTATTTGACCTTAAAAGTAAAGAATTGGAAAAATAAAAATATCGTGGAAGTATGAAGAAAAGGCAACCAAATGCTTTTAAGAGCGTTTACGCCATGCGTGCGCTGTTTGGGTCAAAAGCAGTACTTTTCGACCCAGTTTATCCATCAAACATTATTCAAAAAAATATACGTATTAATAACTAATCATTTTAATAAATATTGACTATAAAACTCCACGCGCATTTTGAAACGATTTGCGCGTGGAGTTCTATAATAGTTTTATAGTAGTTGTAAAATATTTCTAGAAAAATAATTGAAAACATTTTTTTTTTTTTTTTTAAGAAAGTTTTTATGTAGATTTTCTTCTATTACGTTATGCCATTATGATATTACATTAATGAAGATAAAATTGGTAAAAAAACTCATTATATTGACCAAAATTTCTTAATAATTTCGCATTGTTTGGATTTTCATTTCTCATGTAGGGAACCTAAAATCTTGCTGCGCAGTATCACTAACTAATTTTATTGTACTTTGTATGTCCATGGGCAGCGGTGATCATTTACCAGCAGGTGGGCCGCCTGCCTTGTTTACCACCCAATAATACAAAAACAAATTAGAATCAGTCCCTTAATAACTCTGCAGGACGGCTTAACAGAAAACTGAAAGGTAATAAGTGCAAGATTCATAATATGAAAGAAATTAACATAATATCGGTGCACTTATTCAAAGGTTAGAGACGCGCCATAAATAATCCTTAAAATGCACGTTAATCGTAAATTCTTGAATACAAATTGTAATCTCTAACACGGCTTCGAATAAGCAGGGTTACCACTTAAAAAAAAACAAAAAATCCTAATTAATATTATAAATGCGAAAGTGCAGTGTTACACTTTCACCCTAAAACGGCTGAACGGATTTGAATGAAATTTGGCACATGCGTAGACCATGACCTGGAAAAGGACATGGAATACTTTTTATCCCGATATTTGCGACTTATGCGGGTAAAACCGCGGGGCGCAGCCAGAATTATAAAAAAAAGGCATACAAGGTCTTATTAGCCCAGTGGGGTAATTGTGTTGCACACTACTGTCAATTACAATTCTAATTGTGCAATGTTTTTCATTTCAGTATAATACAGGGTCCGTATTTGGGCATACGTTACAAGTTTTTTATGCTGTGTTTAGCCTAAGAGTTTTTGTTTTCTTCGTGAGCTTATTGGACCGAACGATTTATTCCATCCATAGTATTTTAATTAAATTAAACTCCTTTACCGTATCGAGACAGTTGCCCAACGAACACAGGTTTTTAAGAACGTACGCACTCGTATCGCAGTCCCAATCAGTAAAAAAAAAACGAATTTATTTAAGTTTTTCGCATAAAAAAAGGTACAAAGGCGGACATAGTGCCTAATAATTATCCCTTATTTTTGCGTTTTAATAATAATTTACCTAAATTTTTTACATGTTTTTGACAGTGATTGTCGCTGAGATGAGATTACGACTTGAATTTGTTTTTTTGTTTAGTACGAGATTAGCCTTGTTTTCAGGTTGGCCAAGTTTGTACCAGCTACTAAACGTCCCCTCTCAAAAGTTAGTCTTAGTCCATTTAAAAAAGGGCTAAGTCTGTTCCAACCCTAACATGTACTAATGTGCAAAACAATGCATCGCTTACATTTCGCGCGGAGCAAAGGTTAGCAGACTTAATCCTGCCGCTACATTCCATTTGCAGCTAGAATTATTAATGTACCACTAACACTACGCTGGCATCCGTGTTTTGGGTTCGTTAATGTGACTACGCTTTATTTTCGTCGCCGAAAAATTAAAAAGGAAAATTCGGCTAGTTCTTTTTTCTGTCATTGTTAATTGTTTTGAAGCACACTTGTAATGAAATGGACCAAGTAAAAAGGTGAAAAAAATGTGGCCGTTTTCATAAAAAAGTTAGAAAAATGTTTTTGAAAGATTGCGGAAGGGTGCTGTTTTACATTTTCAAAACATAGAAAACTATCTACATTAGACCATCGATTAATCGTAGTAAAATGGAAAGTAGTTTAAAATGGTGCAATATCAAGAATTAGTCCGAACAAAAAAATAAGACATTATTAGCTGTTATTGATGAGAATTTCATGTTAAATTTAGTCGTAGATTAAAATGGAAAGTTGTATTTCCAGATAAAATTTATACTAAAAAAAATACCAGTTATAGTTTAAATCACACATTAAAATAAATAACCTGTCTTTTAATGAACATTTGAAAGCTAGTGTCTTCATTCACGCGCTCAAAATCTATTAAAAAGCCTTCTTAATTTCTACGTTCTGAGCTAAAACCTGTTTTTCAACTTTTTATAATACCCAGTAAATTACTTGAATGGGTGAATAATTAACATTTTCAAAAAAACATAAAAAAAGGAATGAAAACAATATCTCCCAAAAATAAAACAAATTGCAACAAGATTACCATTTATTTAGCATTCTGAACGGCTATAATAACTTATGCAACACTGCAGCATACCAAAACATTCCGCCAGTGTATACAAAGCTCAACCTTAGCCTTGCACTGGTCACAATAACCTCTGTATCGGGGTCAATAGCCTTAAAAAAAGCAACCACAGATTATTAAGCTTTCGCATTGTATGCAAATGTTGCCAGCAGTAAAAAATGTGACAGTTTTTTTTTTGCTAATCCTTATGATGCATTGTTTTGTATGGATTTGGATTAGTGATTGGCCTAGATTTGTTTTATGAGTGTTGGTGACGGGTTTAGCCCATGGATTTTCGCGGTATTTAAAAGCTAAATTTAATAAATGATTTTTATTTTCACTTTTGTTTTCTAAGCGCATAAATTGAGATTTGTTGAACTGTTTTTTGACATGTTAAAATCTAAACTTTCAACGTCATGGTATCGTAAAACCTAAAAATGGGTCGAAAAATAAAAGATCTGATAAAACATTTCAGCCATTCTGTCTTAAATATAAGAAAGTTAATTATTATTTAAAGAAAGAGTAAAGGCGACCTTAATTATTTAATAATGAAAAATAAAGAAAAGGAATGCAAATTCTTTGAAAGAAAACATTATGACGAGAAGGGAAACGTTTTAACGAGAAAAGTAGGTAAAGTAAACATTATTTTTCTGTTTGTTCGTCATAAACAAACAAAGGGAAAGACATTATTTTACTGAGTCATTATAAAATTGGGTCAACAATTACGGCTAGTTAGAAGCTCAAAAGTCTGACAACCATTCTTACCAAGGGGTATCGTATTACCCAGTAACTGGGTATGAGAACTATTCTAGGACAATTGAACTTAAGGAGCTAGGAAATCTGTCTGTATAGGAGTAACAAATTGACTCAGATAATTACCCAAAATGCATTTTCGCACTTTCCTGTTTATTTGCGTACTTACCTATATATCCATAATATGGTATCACATCATACCTAATGCGTAATACAAAAAGGCCATCGAACTTGTCAACAATAAATAAATGTTAATTTTCCTTCTTTCATTATCTATGACTAATTGGAATATGGGTAGGGTCCTGACTCAATTGGTTAAGTTACTCATTGATAAAAAGCAAACATATAAATATATATTTTGACCCAAATAAAAAATGAGTCAATCAGTTAAATTATGGCTTTTACCCGACTGCGGTGGACCCTAAAAGGAGGTTAATGTTTTTAGTTTGTATGTATGTCAGTATGTCTGTCTCTATGGTCCCTCCTAGAGACTAAAGCAGTCTGATGCAAATGATGGCATCACTGACTGAACTAAAATGACTGCGACTAAAAAAGTAACCCAGTTTTGAACTTTTTATTTGGTTTTGCAGTCGGTTTTCTTAATTTGTTCTACAACGTAGACTTATACACGTACATTCACACCTACAAGTGGTTTATTAACAAAAAAATTCGAAGACATGTGATATCTACCAACCCGCACTGGGCCCGCGTAGTGGATTACGGGTCACTCCCTCTCGAAGAGAGGAGGCCTGTGTCCCAGCAGTGGGAACATCATAGGCTGATTATGTATGTATGTTATGTATTAGGCAAATGTGAGTGGAGGGAGGAGACGCAGGGAGGAGACGCCCTAGGAGGAATAATAACCTTATTGGTGATGTACTTCTTCTTCATCAAGGTCAGGTGCGTAGTACTCGCAACAGTCGTGCGTTTATGACCAGATGTATGAACATGAACGAGGCAAAAGGAGTATGTAAGGATCGTAGCAGGTGGCGTTCTGTAGTTTCTACCTAGCCACATGGGAAGAAGGCGTGAATTTATGTATGTATGTACATAATTAAGTTATTTTATAAACTGGTACAAGGAGAACTAATTACGGTATTATTTTCGCGATTAATTGTCATGCTGCAGAGGCGGCGGTGTAACTAAAAAGTAAAAACAACCACGCCCTGCCCGAGCCAAAAAATATAAATTCGGGAACTATACAGGGTGTAAAAAGAGCCAATGACAAAGCCGTCATCTACGCATACTGTACATCAACCTAAGTAACTTTGTAATAAAAATTGTTGCTAGGAAACGACTTTTATTTTTGATGTGAAAAATCACTGTTTACTGCCAGCACCCAAAGTAACGCACGCAAAACATTTTGCTTATGCGCATGCAACGGTAAAATGATTGTGGGTATCTAAAGTTAAGTATTAACATAACATTTAAAACTTGTTTTCGTAAAAAAAAAATTCAAAAAAAGTTGGAACTTTGATCTTCAATATCTCCGTAACCAGAAGGTAGTTCAGTATAAAAACAAAATCATAATAACGGGAAGTCTCCTCTCTCTCTCCCCACCAATGATTCACGGCTTCTATAAGGGTACTTTTACACCAGGTAGGTTTGAACGCTGTGATATTGACCCCTGACATACCCTGACCACGCTATATCAACTCAGCTTTATGTTTTCTTTCCACTGGAGATATGTTAAGCTGGGTAGTGATGGATGTGTATGCTATCAACCACTACGATCGTTCGGGCAAAGTGTTAATGCGTTTTGCCCGGATTTGTGGCAATAGACTCGTCCCCTATTACATGGGACTAAAACATAACT
Source organism: Lithophane semibrunnea (assembly GCA_947363905.1). Lineage (NCBI taxonomy): Eukaryota > Metazoa > Arthropoda > Insecta > Lepidoptera > Noctuidae > Lithophane > Lithophane semibrunnea. The sequence continues at coordinate 2,578,002 of OX376207.1, read as the reverse complement.
GGCGAAATCTAGGTGTACTATAGGCACAACTCTGCCAAATCCTTCAGAGAAACAAGGTGTGTATGTTATGTTAGGATCGTTTGATTTTGATAACGTGAACTTAGCGGTGGACTTACTCCTGCCAGGGTTGCGGGAAAGTCCCAAAGGGATACCGGGACCCTTGGCAACAGGCAACTGAAGGAACAGGGGTAGGTTTTAGTCAGTAAAAGTCTGACCCTCCGCCGCCGCAGTCATTTGATGATTACCTAACCAAGCTCAAAAAAAAAACAAGTGTTGAACTTAGCTCTCGTGGATAATGGTTTTACGCAAAGCACATCTAACCCGTTCCGCTATACTACTTAGCTCTGGTGAAGAAAGACACATAGTTTCGTAGATTAGCTTCACCGCTTTGTAACCTCGCACTGGTGGAAAGGCAGCCTTACCCGCTACGGATAGCAAGAAATGTACCCGTCACCCTATGACCCTTGTCACATGGAGAGACACAAACAAAATAACTAACTTATATAGCTAATCACTTAATCAGTAGTTCTATGGTTCAGTGGTTGTAAGTGCGACTACAGTGTGTGAGGTCCTGGGTTTGCTCTCCTGGTCTGCCAGGGGAATTTCATTATAGTTTGGCTGAGGCCACTGTACTACGCCTTAGGAATCCGCGGCGAGGTGGGGGGCACCGTTGACGAATGAGCGGAGGGACGCCGTAAGCGTTGATGAATGAGCGACCTGCACTGCCCCCCGTCACGCCGCGCACGTACCTAAGGCGTTCCCGGTTATCGAATCTCGGTCTCCGCTCAAGATTTCGTCTATTTTACCTGTCATAAGCTAATTTGAAAGACTAAGATTATTAACTAGATAGTGTCGAATTTGAAAGCTAGCTTTTGTAAAGCTACATTCGTAGAACGCTAAGTATAGTCAACCATCCTATTTACCCGACTACGGCGAAGAAAAAAGGAGGGTTATGATTTTGACCGGTATGTATGTATGTATGTTCATCTGTTCCCTCCTATCTTCCAAACCACTTATCACAATTTGACAAATGAGGTATCGTTAGAAGCGTCGTGATGGTCCGCTGGTTATAAGCTAAAAATGGCGCCCTATATAGGACATTAAGTGAGGAACTTAAAAAAAAATATGGTTTAATCGTACCATGTTGGGTATCAAATAAAAGGGCTTAATGAGCACATTTCAAATATATATATATTATAACCCCAAAAGAATTAAAAAAAAATCCGGAGTCACACGTAATCTGTTCGATTTATGCCCTAACACGTGTGACTCCGGATTTTTAATTTGTCTGTCTATACCTTTTAAGTCGTAGTTGGGTTTTAGTTTTTATTACTTGATTTTTTTTAGTAGTAAGGGGACTACTGGGAACACCTACTGCAGTACCTTATAGTCAAGCCGTCTTTTTTGTGGGTACTATTGCTTGTAGTTTCCCAGCTTGTCATATCTTTAGAAGAACTCAAAGTACATGGCCTTCTCAATGTTCGTCCAAGCTACTTCTATGCAGCTCTTCAAGTTAAAAAACCTATTTAAATTTCAGCCTTAACGTAATCATTGTAAGGTTTATATTCTAAAATGGAAATTCTATACTATTTAAGTTATTTAGCACCTATACTTGATTAGTACTTATCTTATCATTTTTAAATTCTTCAATCATAACGCTGTCACATTGATGGGCTAAGTGCAATAATGTTAAATAGTTTACATAACCGAATACTGTTTTTGTATGCGGGCGATAATTAAGGGGTATTTTTTTCACAGTTATTATATTTTGAAGTATATAACTATTAGGCTTTTTATCCATCAGGGTGTCTCTAAGAAAACCAGTGGTAACGCCAGCGACTTACGAGGTAGATATCTAAGCAGGCATTTCACCACGACTCTCAAAACAGTGAAGGACAGCATGAAGGCATGTCCTAGAACCAAAACTTCGAAAAAATGTGACATTGTAGATTACGGCCCACTCCCTCTCACAGAGAGGACGCCTGTGTCCCAGCAGTGGGAACATTATAGGCTGATTATAGTTGCGTGTCGTAAGAGAAGACGAAGGGGAGGTCTACGGCCAGCAGTGTCCTATGAAGCGATGAACAATACGTCTGATATTGCGGTGTACTAATATCATTGAAAAAAAATGCGCATTTCGATAATCAATCCAATATGAAAATAAAAGTCCTGACTCACTCACTCACTGACTGACTGACTCATCTACGCCCAGCCCAAGCTCTAGTACAATACAACTATTTTCTTAATATCCCTCGGCAAACTTCGTATTTCGTCAGTCCTCGGATTTCTATCGTCCGGTCATCAGTTGGTGTACACCGGACGCTCTCAATCGACTTCCAAGTCGATTATGAAAATAGTTGTACTGTACCTAGAAAGCTGTATTCAGAGAGGTTCCCTTCATGATGTAGATAAAGAATAAGGCCGGATTTTTCGTAATTCAGATAATCACCACCCTTGGCACACGGTTTGATGATCTCAGTTTTATTGTAATTGGTAACATGGATCATCATAAAATGTCACAAACTGACAATTCATAATAAATGATATGCGTGCGATTCATATCTAACTAATCTAATCTAACTTCTAACTAATATTATAAACGCGAAAGTATGGATGGATGGATGGGTGGATGTTTGTTACTCTTTCTCGTAAAAACTACTGAATGGATTTGGATGAAATTTGGCAAACACATAGTTTATAACCTAGATTAACACATAGGATACTTTTTATCCCGATATTCCCACGGGATCGAGACTTACGCGAGTGAAACCGCAGGGCGCAGCTAGTTACGAAATAATTCATCTTTTTGACAGTTTTCTATGGAGATTCGTAAAATTGTCCACACCATTATGAAATTGCTTTTGTGTCAAATTAGAGGAATTGCTAATGACAGCTGGAAATTCAGGAAATGAGCTGCTTTTAGAGGAATTGCTAATGTGGCCGTTTACGGCCCCCAGACTATTTTATAAGCTCTATCTAACCTAACAAAAACCTAAACCTCGGCGAAGTCGAAATAATTATCCAAAAACAAATGAACTTATGTTTGTTCAATCATAATCTATACTGGTATTATGAATGCGAAAGCAATTCTATCTGTCTATAACCTTTTCACGCCTAAATCACTGAACTGATTGATATGAAACTTAGAGATAGCCATCCTAGGACCTGGCGAAGGACATAGGCTACTTTTCATCTATGTCCTTACATACAAATGCATTAAAAACTACCTTGTGCGAGCTGCTTCCCCCTGGTGATATCTTCATAAATTATAGCCTATGTTACTCAGTGATAATATAGCAATAAACTGATGAAATATATTTTTTTAATCTGTCCAGTAGTTTTTGAGTCAAATCATTATAAAAAAAAATATACAAATCTTTTCTCTTTATAATAATATAGGTATAATGATAAAATACAAAATACAAGCTGAAGAAATATTTTATTTACGTCTAATTTTCCTTGATAATAATCGTAGACAAAAGATAGATGGAGCAAACGTTCTCCTATCTTTTAAACGGACAACCAATAACCATATTGTTCAATCATTCATAAAAGTGGAGCTTATGACAACAAACGATATAATGACTCATTAAGAGCTGCCAATGACACTGATTTTAACATCATTAACATCTTTTTTTACTAGCTCAGCGCGTGGCGTTCCTTGCTTGATAATTTTTTTAATTCACATCTTTTCGTATTTTTTTAGGAGATGAGCTGATGGGAGTTAATTATGTTTAAAAAAGCATGTTATACAATTTTCATAGGTGTGTCTGTTTAGCTTAATTCAACTATAAGATAGAAAAATAATTACTGTTGACATTTCATTAACATTTTGTCAATAATTGACGGTGGTCGAATAACAATCACGAATCAGTCGTTTATATAAAATTTTGTAATTACTACTCTAATGCTACTTAATTTTACAATAAACTAAGTAGGTAGGTACCTAACATGCTTTCGAAGCTTATGTATCTCCAAATTACATTAACACACAGACATTGTTCGACACAAAGATACATTTTAACTATTTTGGTTTGGACTCATTAAAGGGCTAAACAAACAGTAATTAAAACAAACAATTACAAATATTCGTCACCTTGACCGACCTACTGACTTGACCGGGATAGAGAAGTGTGCTAACGATAATTATTACGTATCACAAAATCACTGCGGTATCTCTGTATTCAATACAATGCGGGCCCAACATGTAGCGGTTGGCCTACTATACCAGCAGTATATAAAAGATACCACCGAGATGCAACTCCAGTTCCGACTCAGCTCTTAAATGAGAAGTTTGTGTCCAATATATTCGTATTTATTTTTTTAGAACCAGTTATGGGACGTCCGATGTTGGCGTTAGTCGTCGCCGCGGGGCTGCTGGCCGTAGCCGCGTGCGCACCTCCGGGGAAGCCGTCCTTAGGCTGGGGGGAACGCACCTTTGCCATCGTCGAAGTGAACCAAGCAGCAACAGCTTACAACCAGCTAGTCACTAAGAGAGATGCTGCTGATGTCTCTGTCACATGGAACGTCTGGTCCGGGGACCCAGCTCAAAAAGCCAGGGTACTGCTCAACGAAAAGGAGTTCTGGTCTGGATCTGGTACGGCTACCTCAGCTGCCTTCAAAGTGAAGAAGGGTGGCAGATACCAGATGAAAGTGGAACTCTGCAATGCTGATGGATGCAGCTACAGCGACTCAACTGAGATAGTGGTTGCCGATACTGATGGTAGCCATCTGCCACCCCTGGACTATTCCATTGGAGAGAGGAACAAGCCATTCAAGCAGACTTCTGGAAAGGTCGTTGGTGCATACTTCGTCGAATGGGGTGTTTACCCTAGGAAGTTCCCCGTAGACAAAGTCCCCATCCCCAATCTTACTCATCTTCTATACGGTTTCATCCCAATTTGTGGTGGAGATGGCATAAACGACAGTTTGAAGGAAATTGAAGGCAGTTTCCAAGCTCTACAAAGATCCTGCAGCGGCAGGGAGGACTTTAAAGTATCCATCCACGATCCTTGGGCTGCACTTCAAAAACCACAGAAGGGTTTGGGTTCATGGAACGAACCTTACAAGGGTAACTTTGGCCAGCTGATGATGTTGAAACAGGCGAGACCAGACCTGAAGATCCTTCCTTCCGTTGGTGGATGGACCCTGGCCGATCCTTTCTTCTTCTTCACCGACAAGGAAAAGAGGAACCGCTTCGTCGCCTCAGTCAAGGACTTCCTCGAGACCTGGAAATTCTTCGATGGCGTTGACATTGATTGGGAGTTCCCTGGTGGTAAGGGAGCCAACCCTGACCTTGGTGGTCCTGATGACGGTCACATCTACGTCCAGTTGATGAAGGAATTGAGAGAGATGTTGAACGAGCTGTCTGCCAAGACTGGTAAGAAATACGAACTGACTTCAGCTATCAGCTCCGGTTGGGACAAGATTCAGGTTGTAGATTACAAAGCCGCTCAACAGTATATGGACCACATCTTCCTGATGAGCTACGACTTCAAGGGTGCTTGGTCCAATGACACTCTTGGCCACCAAGCTGGTTTACATGCTCCTGCATGGAACCCTAAAGAAACTTACACAACTGACTTCGGTGTCAAATTCCTTTTGGCACAAGGAGTTAGTCCCAAGAAGATCGTCGTTGGTGTTGCCATGTACGGACGAGGCTGGACTGGAGTCAACGGTTACAAGGATGACAACCCATTCACTGGCGTAGCTACTGGCCCAGTCAAGGGAACTTGGCAAGACGGAGTGGTAGACTACAGAGAGATTGCCACCGAAATAGCTCAAGGAAAGTGGGAGTACCATTATGATAAGGTGGCTCAAGCACCTTACGTGTTCAGAAAGGAGACTGGAGACCTCATTACGTATGACGATGCGAGATCAACGATCGAGAAAGCTAAATACGTGAGAAATAATAAGCTAGGGGGTTTGTTCGCATGGGAAATAGATGCGGATAATGGTGACATATTAAATGCCATGAACATGGGTCTCGGGAACAGTGCGTGAGTGAAAATAGTGCGAGTTTTGTGCGTAAAATGTGATTGTAATCGTAAGTTTAATTTTAGGCTAAATGTCTCAATTTTATTTACATAAAAATTGTTGAGCGACTGAATTTGTGTATTTGTAAGTAATATAAAATATTATAAATCTTATTTCTTGGTTTTTATTACCTTTATTATCATCTTACTAGAAATGTTTTATATTATGAAGTTAAATAATCAAAAAGCTGCTCTATTAGAATGAAATCTCGTAAATATGAAAATGGGGATAAATAAAATATTCGAGTTTTTCTTATTTTGATCATATGTTTGTAACACTGGTGGCTACGAACTTCGTGGTCTTGGGTTCGATTCCTAGGCCATAACCCTATTACTTATGGGGCCGATTTTACGAGGGTCAGAAAACCTAAATGGCAACTTTGCTGTCAAACTGTAAACTGTAATATTTACTCTCATCTCTGAAACAAATTGAAAAGGGTTCTTTCAAAATATAGATTCACTGCTACGGGTCTACGGTGACTCAATCCTTTTTTTTTTTTTTGTGAGTGGGCAATCATCCAATGACTTCTCTCGCTCTGGGCGGAGCGGAAGGGCGTGTCAGACTTTTACTGACTAAAACCCACCCGTGTTCCTTCAGTTGCCTGTTGCCAAGGTCCCGGTATCCCTTTCGGACTAACCCGCAACCCTGGCAGGATGGTGACTCAATCCTAACGACATCGTAAGTATATTTGCCGAACCTCTAGGTGTGACCGTGTGACGATGAGTATCCATTATGTAAGTATGTAAAGTTGAAGGTACCTAACGTTTTATTTAGAGGTCATTGAACTGATAGTATGCAGACCTTGACATTATGGACGGAAACTAAAATTTAAATACTTTATTTAGTTTGTCAGTAGGTTATCATTTGGAAGTTATTTTTAACCGACTTCAAAAAAAGGAGGAGGTTATCAATTTATCTGTATTTTTTTTTGTGTTTGTGACCTCCGAACTTTCGACTGGGTGAACCGATTTTGGTGATTCATTTTTATTTTAAATCTGGTGGTGTAAATAAAAATATAAATTTTATTAGCGTAGTTTTTGAGTAAGCTTCAATCATTACGTATATTTCCCACTTAGTCTGTGTAGATGATATTTTATTTGACTCCGTCACTGTTATTTACATAGTAGGTCACTGGGATTCGAATTTGTGTGGGGTAGGTACCACAACTAAAAAGTGAAAACCGACAACCGACTTCCAAAAAAAACACTAAAAAAGTGAAAAATAACTTTAATTTCGGAAGTAAGCAAAAAAAAAAATTGAAATGCAAAGGCACCGATTAAACACTTTTAAAAGAGTAACGGTGGAGTTTCTTGCCCATTCTTCTCCACACGAAAACTACCTTTTGGAAGGAGCAACTAGAATCAGTTCTATTTCTTTGTTTTTTTTGGCATTCAAAAGTGCCTTGTCTATGCCTATTTGAAATAAATTATTTGACTTTGACTTTGTTCGAAAAATTTGTCTGCTGAACAACGTAAATAACGCAATTAATGTTGTTCAATTACCAAAACGATAGCTATTGCTACTGTTAGTGTGTTACGCAATTACCCCGCAGTACACAGCAACGCTTTTTGTCGGCTAGATAAAGAAATAGATGGCTGAAGGAAACCGTACTTCAACGAAAACGAGACAAAAACTGTTGTACCGATTTTCTATTTTTGACAGATCAGTTTTTGACAGATATGCCATACAAAATCTGTCAAAAACTCATCATTGTGAGACCACTAACACGTTTGTAAATTAGTAGACTTGGCCCCCTGGTCGTACTAGTGTTAGTTGATTACTCTTAAATATTTCGGGTACTTCAAGTTTTAAGTAACATTCACAATGAGGCAGTTGTCCCAACGCCGGCGATTAACGATTAGCGAGTAGAGCTAGCAACGGAAAACAAGTTGGCGAGCACTGGCTGTATAGATCCGATAGTGGAAGTGTGGACAGTCAGCCATCAACTATTAATACATGCATCTCTTTTTTCTGTTTACACGGAATGTATATCTATTGTACATTTCTTGAGCGAGAAAATAGCCGATAGAAAGTCGTTTCCTCGCTGGCGGTGGGTCAACTTCCGTATGTTCTGTAGATGGATTACTGATCGTAATTTGTTTTAAGAGGATAGTGTGATAAGTAGCTGATCGTAATTTGTTTTTAGAGGATAGTGTGAGGAGCTCGTGGCTAAGTAATAACAGCCGCACGGGTCCATCCATCAGGTTAAGCTACGCTTGCCGGGGTTGGTCTTTGGATGGGTGACCATCTTTACATACCGAGACTCCTCCGTACCTCGGAAAGCACGTTAAGCCGTTGGTCCCGGCTGTCATTCCTGGATCTTTGACAGACGTTACGGGTCGTCAGAAGCCCGAAACTCTGACAAAGAGTCTTGCCAAGGGGTATCGTATTGCCCAGTTACTGGGTTGTGGTGGTCAGATAGGCAGTCGCTCCATGTAAAATACTAAGGTACTCCATGTAAGGTACTGGTATTCAGCTGCATCCAACTTGGAAGCCGACCCCAACATAGTTGGGAAAAGGCTAGGCAGAAGAAGATTCAGCTGCATCCAGTTGGATGCAGCTGAATACCAGTACCTTTTCCCAACTATGTTGGGGTCGGTTTCCAGTCTAACCAGACTGGAAGCCGACCCCAACATAGTTGGGAAAAGGCTAGGCAGATTGATTGAGTGTGATAAGTAGGCAGAGGACGACGGTCCATCGGGTAGAAAGTTATTACCGACATCTGCAGGATCGGGTGTCGCATTCTCAACATTAAATCGTCTTTTGCAACTCTATGCGATGTTTTAAACATGAATGTGAAATATGCGATGTTTTGAGTATGAATGTCGATGCTATAGGAGTTGGGGAAGACCAAATGAACGATGGATGGACTGTGTGAACAATGATATGGCTAGAGAGGGTGTGACTACCGAGATGACGACTAGTAGAGAAGTATGGAAGAAAAAGACATGTTGCGCTGACCGTTAATAAATTGGGATACAGGCAGGAGAATGATGATTAAAGATGCGATGCTGAAAAAGGAAAAGACGTTGTCTCTGAACGATTGACTACAGCGTTACATATCTTTGGTTTGATTCCCGCACAAAACAAATATTATTTCCAATTAATTTCCAGGACCGGCTGTTTGTGCATGTGAGATGTGTCTGTGAACACATATAAAAACAAGTGTAAAAGTTAGTTTTATCGAATGTTGTTCTCTACTCATCCTGTTGTTAAAAGCCGCCATGTTCTACATACTAAGGTCACTAGGCTAACAAAGATATCATCTATGTAGACCAGTAACATCGTTCATCTATTGTTTAATGATTACGGGACCAGACGTGATGATACATCACATAAGTTTTTGCGCAGGCGCATGCAGTGGCTTTCATTTGAATAATCTTTGATGCATATCAGTCCTTCCGAGAAAGGAGCGTGGGTTGTCTTGTCCCATGAATATTTATGAGTGAAGAGTTAATGGGAATTATCCTTTGTTTTAAAAATTATGCAGGAATGCCAAGGGGTATCCTGAAACCCTGTAATTGGGTTGTGGAGGTCAGATAAGCAGTCACTCCATTTAAAATACTAGTAATCAGCTGCATCCGGTAAGACTGGAAGCCGACCCTAACATAATTGGGAAAGGTAAGACCAATGACTATATAGCCTCTGACTATGTAGGTTTAATACTCTTTGGGTAAGACAGATGGTGTCTTAAAGATTATGCAATTTTTTGTGGTACTTTGTTTTTTCGGGCAAAGTAAGACTGCGTTTCCCGATACTACTTTTATTATAACCGGGAGTCTACAAGAGTCAACTGTATAGGTTGCTTCTATAGGTAACCGCTCTGTAGGTACCTCGCTTACCATAATCAGGTGAGTGGAGATTATAAAACTTTTTACAAAACTACAAAAAAACCGCCTTATAAAAAAAAACACTATGATAACTACGTGATTTGTCAGTCAAGCAGTGCCAGAAAAGGCTATACCTACTTACTTTTCTGCTAGGTCTGTTATAGGTTTTCGAAAAAAATATTAATGTTAACTTGTTAAAGTTTGGCAGCGTCTTATTAGAAAAATTGCGTTGCTATTAACTGCTAAATCAACACAGCGTTGTGCATCTTTGCTTTTAGCAACGACATGAGGAGAACACTTTATAATCGATGGCCTGTATTAGTACCTACATGCACGACGCTAGACACGGCCTAGACAAAGTGACATTCCGTCAGTGATAACGATGATAGAAAAGTATGGAACTGATATAAGGTACCTATCTAAAATGGTGCTGATCCATGCAGCATGTTCGTGATCTGGCATCGTCAGAAGGGTCTGTCAGGCGCGGTCCGAGGGGGGCGGTCCTGGGGACCCCCCCAAAGTCTGAACGATTTTCGTGCTTTACTAACTAAAAACTGTAGGTACTTAGACACAGTGACCCCGATGGGCATATACAAATAAAGTATATAGAGTACTTATCAATTAGGTAACCATTTCCCTATTAATATTCCTCGGCACCAATGGTGGCCCTCCCAAAATCTTGGGCTGCGACCGCGCCTGTTGTCTGGTCATCTTATTTTAATTTATGAATTGTTTTTTGCTTTTATCTTTTTACTACGGGCGCTTTTAACGAGCACATCTTTCTATTACATTCTCACATGTATAATTTTAACAATAATGATGTAACCAATATTTTGTAACAATATTTCAATTTAAAAGAGTGTCCGTGGAGTTTCTTTCCCGTTCTTCTCCATATGAACATACTACGCTTTGGAATAAGCAACTAGCTTCATCTTTCTAACTGACCGACCCCTGGACAATTTAAAACTGCCTGTAGTTTGAAGTTCATTGAAACATTCATTTTATTTTATAATAATAATTATGTACAAGGGAAAATTATCAAAGGGCATCAAAAAATTCGTCCGCATCGCTGTCAACAGGAAAAGTGCCCAAAAGGCTGGCAGCATTGCCACGTTGTATGGCAATGCTGATTCTTTGCCCAAAAAATAGGCCAGCCTTCTGGTCACGTGAAGAGTCGACCAAGCGTTTGGCGATGTCTTGAAAAACCAAGTGGGCACTCGGACCCCATGGCCCTAGGGTTTCAACCCCAAACGGCTCGAACATATACGTCCCGTTTTCTGCACCTGCACCAGCAGCTCCAGCACAGCCCGCCGTGCTGGGAAGATGGGATGGCGCAAGGGTGTCGACACACGTTGCATCCCACACCAAAGGCCTACCTACCCTTCAAGGCACTATGGTCATTCCGTCTGGTCTCTTCCCATTGATCGTCGCGTGCCAAGCCATTGGGTTCTAGAACAGCTGGCACCCCGGCGGTGGCAAGAGCACGACGGATGATGTCATTGATGCTGGCGTGCCGTGCTATCCGACCTGCGCTTCTACTGCAGGATAGGCCATGGTGACCGAGGCCTGTAGTTGGTTTATTTGAAGTAAATGCTTTGGGTTGAGTTTGAGTTTGAAAAGCTTATGTCAAGCCTGTTGTCAGTCGTAGAAATAGAAAACGCTTTGAACGCTTGTCTAGGCCCTTTGTCTTTATCGATCGATAGCCAATTCCCAGAGACATTGCCTACAAAATCGTATGGAAAGCATTTCTTAGTACAAATAAGAACACGTATAATTACTGAGAAATTAGGAACAATAGGTCGACTATCGCAACATTTTCACTGCTTTGTTTAATTACGAGTCTGTAGGTAACTAAATTAAATCTATGTTTTGCGTGTCCATTACAATATTAAGCTGGTTTAGTAAGTTTCTTGTATACCTATAACATTTTGAAGGCCAAAAGTTCTGTTTAAACTGAGCCTTAGAGAGCTATCGACAATCTAAGTTTGCCGTGTCCTAATATTAGCAAATCGTCGCGCAAATACGCGGTCATCGCGATCATTTGTCACTCATTGTGCACTTTTATAATTTCTAACGTGACGATATATTACTATCGTCGAGGTTCACGGAGAGAACTAAAATGTATGGAAATACGTGCAAAATACAATAGACGTATATATATTTTGTAACTTATTCTGTTTAACTATTCCTCAAGAGTCATAAAAAACCCTGTAAGAAATCGACACGTATTTCACCTCTCAACGAGGCATCCTGAGGATGACGATTGACCAGTCACGAACCCGAACGCAACGTATTGCCACGCCGATCGTAATCCCGTAAACGTCCACGATATTATCGTTACGTTAGAAATTATAAAACACCCATTTGTTCGATAAACAAAAGAAAGCGGCCTCTGTCGGCGCGACTACGCGATTGGGTTCGCCCAACAAAATGAACGCTTCGATCGCGTATTCATACGACCATCGCTTATACATTAGGACGCGGGGTAAGATGTTCAAAACATTTATGGAATGCATAAATTAGAATAAATCAATGTTTACATTGTGTTTGGATACGTAAAATTATTTGTTATTTAAGTATCGATTATTCTGTTCTGTAAGGTAATGTAATCTTGTAATATAATGGTTTTTTATGGTAATGTAACCTATACAAGGTATATTATTTGTGATACTGTAAAGTTTAATGAATAATAAATAATGGAGACAGCATTTTTTATACAGGATCGCGAAACAACCAACATTTGGAATCCCCTAGGCTAGATGGAGCGACCATCTTCGCAGGGTGGCTAGATGAGAGAACTGAGGATCGATTTATAGCTGCGCCCCCCGGTTTCACCCGCGTAAGTCTCGATCTCCTGGGAATACCTGGGTATCGTATGTCCTATTCCAGGTCATGGTCTACCCATGTGCCAAATTTCATCCAAATCCGTTCAGCCGTTTTGGAGTGAAAGCGTAACAAACAAACAGACTCACTTTCGCATTTATCATATTAGGATTAGGATGCTTTGATAACGAAGGCTACGAAAGCTACTATTGCCGCGGTTGATTTGTGGATGGGTTACCATCCATTACATATCGAGACATCTCCATACCTCGGAAAACACGTTAGCACATAAAATTATCCATCTATAAAAAAACAAATTTAAAATGGCGACCGCATGTAAGATACCGGTTAGTTCTATTCTCGATTTAAATATTTAATTGTGAACAAAGTAATGGTCGGAACTATAAAAAGGCGACCTATTTAGGCTGCCTGTCCACCGGAGCTGAGCGAGGCTGCGGAGCGGAGAAACGGAGCAATATTAACCAATAGGATTTAACCAATAAGATTTTGTTCAATACTATTGGTTAATATTGCTCCGTTTCTCCGCTCCGCAGCCTCGCTCAGCTCCGGTGGACAGGCAGCCTTAGTCAGGTCGGGCAGTAGAACAACGTGGTTGAAAAAAATAGCTCGTGTCTGTTCAAAGAAAAAAAACTTGTTGTCATGAAGTTTTTTATTGCCTTGTGTGTTTTGGCGCTCGTCGCTCTGTCGTCTAGTTCGCCTCCACGAAGGGGTTGCATCTATATTTTCGGAAAATGTAAGTATAAACACTAATATTATTTATTTATTACCATTTTGTGCTATGTGAAGGGGCTCGTGGCTAAATAACAACAAAGTTAGGCAACCCTTGCCGAGATCGGTTCGTGGATGGGTGACCATCTGTAACATACCGAAACCCCTGTGCTTTGGAAAGCACGTTAAGCCTATCGCAGACCAGTGCTGGATATAGGCCTCTCCCAGGCAGCGCCACAACAGCCTGTCCTCCGCCTTCCGCATCCAGTCTGTCCCACCCACCTTTTAGAGGTCGTTCATTCATTCATTCATTCATTCAAATGTTTATTTACTAGAATAACATTGTTTTGGTACAGATGAGATCTTATAACCTAAGTGTCATTGTATTATGCCGGCAAGCAGATTTTTTATAAATTTTACATAAATTCTCAATTCTCGTTGGTCCGTCTACCTCGGGGGCTTCCCACGCTACGCTTGCCACGATGTCTCCACTCCAGAGGCCCTAGACAAAGTGACATTCTATCAGCGATAACGATGTCATTTGTCTAGGCCCTCTGTGGGCCAAGACAAGTGACAATCGCTTCGAACGCGTTTCGTATTTCTACAAAGACTTTCAACAGGATTGACATAAGCTTTTCGATAGCTTATGTCAGTCCTATACATTTTTGCCTTTTCCATCACCGTTATCGCTGATAGAATGTCACTTTGTCTAGGGCCTCTGGACTCTTCTGCTCCATCGGCCATCGGTCCATCGACAGGTATTTTGTATAGAAAATCTATTTAAAATCCTAAAAACATCGTTTTTACACTAATGAAAGCTCCTAGCAAATACACACAGAAATCTAGATAATTAAGCTTTCTCCACTTGAAACAGTTTATCAAAAGACAACACTATAATATAAACGTATTAGGTTAATCAACATAATCATGTATGTCAGTGGGTACGAGTTGACAAAAAATTAATTCTGTTCTATGACAATCGAACGTGTGTGGCTAGTAAATAGGCGGTAATACAGGTCTGATACTATAATAACCATGCCGGGTACGGCGCGTGCTGATCACAGTAAGTTGCTCTGAAAGGTGTGTCCAAACATTGCGTGGCAAGAGCGCGGCAGCAACACGCGGCGTTTGCAGGGCACATTTCTGCCGCGCTTTAGTGTGGACTAAACCGACGAATGTTTGCGCGGCAGTACTGGGCGGCATATCCGAGACACGCTGCACACTTCAGTTGGCATGAAAGCGGTTGCGTGTGTCGTAGCTCTGCTTATAATTCTTTCAAACACAGTTACTGACGAATGTTTGTGCGCGGCTAGTTGACAGAAGCGTTCTCGCGCGGCAGTCGTCCAAACACAGCGCGACAGGCCGCGCACGGTTGCCCCACAATGCACACTTTACATAATCTTTTACCTACTAGTTACTTGAAAATGTCTTCTACAATAGGTACTTATAAAGTTGAAGAAGCTGAAAAAATGCTCAATTATTAAGAAGGTAATATTTCTAGCAAGGGTCTGTTTAAATCTATTATAGAATCTTAGTAGATACAGCTCTAAATATTATTTAAAAAGAACAAATGAACGACCAAAAACTGCGAAGTGAAGATGCGTTATTTATCAGCCAAAATGCAAGCCAAAGGGGTTTGCATTTTTCGTTAGCAACAAAAATAAAAACTGACTACCAAAAAATAAAAATCTCCAACCAAAATATTTTTATCACCCCACCTGTGCTCGCAAATTGCCCTAAATTATCGTATGCGTATCGTAATCGGTGTAACGGCATCTGAAATCACGTTAAGCACTTATGTAAAGCACGTATTTATGTGATCACCCAATGCAAGGCACAAGACACTGATTAAAACTTGAAAAGTAACATCCGACTGGACCCTTAACCTGTTGTCATTCCAGCATGAAAATGCAACACAGAAGGATCAACAGAAAGTGGTATCCATTGATACCACTTTCTGTTGATCCTTCTGTGTTGCATTTAAGGCGCGTGCTGATCACAGTAAGTTGCTCTGAAAAAGAAAAAGAGTTCGCAAAAGAAATAGAGTTTCCCAAAAATAAGCTGATTTTTAAGATACATTTATCTTAAAAATCAGCTTATTTTTGGGAAACTCTATTTCTTTTATGAACAAACTAGCTTCCACCCGCGGCTTCGCCCGCGTGTTATATCGATAAAAAGTAGCCTATGTCCTTCCCGGGATGCCATCTATCTCCATGGCAAATTTTATCGAAATCCGTTCTGTGGTTTAGGCGTGAAAAGGTAACATACAGACGGACGGACAGACATGAATAAATTCATTTTAAATATAAAGTATTCAATTTGTTTTATTTCATTTGTTTTCTTATTTTTAATAAGAATGATATATTTTTTTAATGATTTATTTTATTAGAATGAGAAATTATTTACGTTGAGTTACTTTCGAATTTATAATATTTGTATTGAAGTATGGATTTGACGACTCTACGATTTTTAAAAGGCACAACTTTGTTCACCGTGGTCCTGGCCTCGGTAAGCACGTTGTTGTATTGGTCCCGCTGTCATTCGTAGATCTTTGACAGTCGTTACGGGTAAAAAAGCCCAAAAGATCCTGGGTTCGATTCCCAAAGGTAGGTGTTTGTTACGCTATCACGCTAAAACTACTGAACGGATTTAGATTAAATTTGGCATATGGGTAGACCATGACCTGGACATAGTGTTATAATAATTATATTTTTATTTCGCGGACCTTCTAAATATTTTGTCATGGAACTTCAGGTCAACAAACCCCACTCGCGCATGAACCCTCCTGTTTCATGGCCCAACATTGAACGAGTTCGTTCATACCGGTATGTCAACTGAACGGATCAAGTAACGGCATTTTATTTTGAGTTTTAGTACTATCAAGTTTATTTGTCGCTAATGTGTTACGAGCTTACATGTGTGTAGCTCAGAGTGTATTGTGTTGTACCTATTTATTCAGGTCATATTATGGTGTTTAGCAAAGTACAGGTCACGTCTTTTTAAATGACTACCTTCTGCCCGCGACTTCGCCTAAAATTTCTTGTTTTAACATAACATATAAGATAAAATAGACGTAGATATATTTAGTAATCTATTCCGCTTAATTAACCCTCAAGAGTCATAAAAAACTCTGTAAGAAATCGTCACGTGTCTCACATCTCAACGAGGGATCCTCAGGATGACGATTGACTATACGCGAACCAGAACATGACGTTATCGTACCGAGCGCTGAACCCTGATACGTCTATTGTATCTTATAATGGATTTCCGCAAAGTCAACCCTGAATCATAGTTAATTGACAACACGGTGTGGCAACACGTCGTGTTCTGGTTTGCAACTGGTCAATCGTTATCATTTTTTTTTTTTTTTAGTTTTGTAAATCATCCAATGACTTTTCCCACTCTGCGCGGAGCGGAAGGGCGTGTCAGACTTTTACTGACTAAAACCCACCCGTGTTCCTTCAGTTGCCTGTTGCCAAGGTCCCGGTATCCTTTTCGGACTTTCCCACAACCCTGCCAGGGTCAATCGTCATCCTGAGGATGCCTCGTTGAGAGGTGAAACACATGTCGTTTTTTTATGACTCTTGAAGAATAGCTAAGCGGAATAGGTTACTAAATATTTACGTCTATTGTATTTTTAAACCCTGAATCAATTAACTATCTTAACATAAAATATATCCATCTAACTGCGCCCCTCGGTTTCACCCGGATAAGTCTCAATCCTGTGGGAATATCGGATAAAAATTACCCTATGTAAAATTATCCCAGGCCTACCTATGAGTCAAATTTCATCCAAATCCGTTCAGCCGTTTTAGTGTGAAAGGGTAACAAACAAACAAACAAAAATCGCAACAACTTTGGGCTTTTCTTTGGGTTTGATTATAATTGCATACATTTGCTAAGTACGTTGGGTGAAAACATATTAATATATCATAAATCCAGGAAACCTCGTATATGTATATCCTAGGCTGCATCATCAACCTTGAATCTGACTGCATTATTATTTATAGAATCACAATAATTAATAACAATTATATAAATTATTATTACCAGTATGCTTACCTTGTTTATAGTAATGTGAACATATAAAACTTTGATACAGACCGTCGAGAAAATCAAAAGGAAAAATAAATAGTATTTTTCCATAACTGAGTCAATCTGCCTAGCCTTTTCCCAACTATGTTGGGGTCGGCTTCCAGTCTAACCGGATGCAGCTGAATACCAGTATTTTACATGGAGCGACTGCCTATCTGACCTCCACAACCCAGTAACTGGGTAATACGATAACCCTTGGTAAGACTGGTTGTCAGACTTTCGGGCTTCTGACGACCCGTAACGACTGTCAAAGATCCACAAATGACAGCCGGGACCAACGGCTTAACGTGCTTTCCGAGACACGGAGGAGTCTCGATATGTAAAGATGGTCACCCATCCACGGACCAACCCCAGCAAGTGTAGCTTAACCTGATGGATCGACCCGTGCGGCTGTTATAACTTAGCCACGAAAAGATAGCTTAGCTCCTCCAGAAAAATCCTAAGTGTTATATTAAAATTATCTAGTCTTGGTCTTTGCTAGTTTACTCTATAAGTCTTTCTTTCTTTTTCGTATGGTTAGTGAGTAAACAGAGGGCCTAGACAAGTGACAATTGGTTCCAAAGCGTTTCGTATTTCTACAACGACTTTCAACAGGATTGACATAAGCTTTTCGATAGCTTATGTCAGTCCTATATATATTTGCCTTTTCCATCATCTTTATCGCTCATAGAATGTCACTTTGTTTAGGTCCTCTGGTGTCAGAGTTTTTATGCCGCGCATGGGCCTCTGACTTGGCTTCACATGCCTTCGAGAAATATCTCTCAGGCATGTTGATTTCTTCACGATGTTTTCCTTCACGTTTTTTTTAAGCCTGTGGTACGCACTCAATGATTAAACTCAGGGAAATGAATCATTTAACTAAAATTGTCTGAATATTCAAATCGCAACTTCTTAGACAGTTGTGCGAAATGGCTATAATGCGGCAAAAATTTGGTCTGTTTAAAAATAGAAATATTTACTCATATGCAGATGTCAAATAATTCGAGACTTTGAATTATTAATGATTCCATCTTAGGCCTGAATTCCTCTTACGTTGATATGACTACTTACGCGATGTCGGTCGCGCGTGCGTATAGACATTGTGTTCTATATATCACCATTCTGCGACGCTGACGTCTGCGGCGCGTACTACATACCTACGTTGCTACACGTACGCGACCGACATCAGCGTAAGAGGAATTTAATTTTGGCAGGTATATCAACCATATGATAATTAAAACAAGAAAAGCTTTACCGGGTTTTGTTTAAAATTACATAACACGTTTTTTTGGCATGCTAACAGGATGCATCATAAAACCACAGCTCTTTTTAAATACAATTGACATTGGAACGCGTCATTCGGTCATTTGCAAACAGTATGAGTAAGTAAACACCGCAAAAAAAGAAATAAAAAAAAAGTAAATATATACCTACATTATTATAAATTAAACTCGTCAGTTTTCGTGTCTGTCTGTGTGACCACGTTGTTCTTCTAAACTACGCAACGAATTTTGATGCGGTTTTCATTATCATTTTGCGAATTTATTTCAGAAGCTTTAAGTTTATAAAACATTAATATTAAACTCACATAAAATAAATAAATCTCGATGTTTTTTCAAGTCGTGCAAACCGTGAAAAACAGGGGCTGGTCGCTTGTGTTTGTTAACATAGACAATCAAACACCAAAAAACACAGACAGATTTTTGTAAACACACAGATTATTTTTATAATGCATTAAAATAATGAACGTTATGCAATGGGTTTAAAGGTATTGGACGAAGGTAAACATATTATGGGGCATCGACAGCAATATATTTTCACAGATCCCTCATGATAGGAGATAAAATGTGATAACTGATAAGTGTCCAGATTTCTTACTTTCCAGATTATGTTTTCCTAATAAACATTATGTAACATAAATAGGTACTCTATGTATGTATGTATTTGTTTTTTATTAAAAGAGACTAAATTAGAGTTACTAAATTACAAGTTTTTTAATCACTTTAACTAATTAGGTATTTTTATGGAAAATTCTTACTAATAAATCAGCGTTTAAATATAAAAAAATTGGAAAAAAAAATCTAGAAGAAAATTATCTACCTATCATGGAATTTTCTACAAATTATAATAAGAACATACTTCAATAAATAAAATGATATGCCATTGAGTGTTATATAACCGACCCGGGAATCGCACCCAGGACCCCACGCTCAGCAGTCGCAACCACGTAGTATGTGTAATTTCTTAGACCTTTGACATCGTTACCGCCTTTCTTTACTAAATTCTCAACAACTTTTCTAATTGTTACAGGCTACAGGGAATGCGAGGAAGGCACACACTCGTACACCACCAGCTGTAGCCCCATGACCCCTGAACCAACCTGTGACGAACCCAACCCTGTAGCTGGTAAGGCAGCCGTCTGCGACTACTCGGCGTGCTACTGCGACTCTCCAACCCTCAGGGATTCTGTCAGTGGACAGTGTGTGCAACCTGAAGAATGTCCCAAGAAGGAGAAGGATGCATCCAAGAAAGAGTAAAATTTCAAGTCCTTTTTCGAGTATGTTCGAAGTCAAAATGTTAAAAGATGCCATACTTTAATATATGTTTTTGAAATTATACCGGAAGCTTTATGTTTATAAATAAAAAATAATGTTAAACTCATATAAAATAAAGAAATATTGATGTTTTTAAACGTAAAAAACAGGCTCTGGTCGCTTGTGTATTTATTTATAGGTAACATACAATCAAACACCATATTTTTTTTTGTAAACGCACAGATTATGGTTAAGATGCATTTAAAATAACGAACGTTATGTAATGGGTTTAAACACATGGACAGCAATATATTTTCACAGATTCCCCATGATAGGAAACAAAATGTAATAAGTATCCAGTTTTCTTACTTTCCAGATTATTTCTGTGGTTGTTTTTCTAATAAACATAATGTAACGTATGTATGTATGTATTTCTTTTTTTTTAATAATTTAAATAAAAGAGATCATATATTTTTCTATTTTAAATAAAAGATTATAAGTGACAAGTTTTTTAATCACTTTAAGTAACTAGGTATTCTTAAAGAAAATTCTTACCGATAAATCAGCGTTTAAATCTAAAAACTCTAGACGACAATTATTATGGAATTTTCTACGAAATTAAAATAAGTACTTCAGTAAATAAACTTCTATACTTACTACTTACTATACATAATTATAAATTAAAGTCGCTTTTCGTGTTTATTTGTATGTCCTCGTTGTTCTTCTAATCCACGCAACAGATTTTGATGAGGTTTTCACTATCATTTAGAGAATTTATTCTAGAAGGTTTATGTTTATAATACGTTAATATTAAACTTTCTTATAACTAAGAAATCTCCATGTTTTGTTAAGTCGTGAAAACCGTGCGAAACAGGAGCGGGTCGCTAGTTTAATTTATAAAATAAAAAAAAAATGTAAATATTGAGTGTTCTATAACCAAATGTCACTGGCATAACAAAATTAGCACATAAAACCATCCGTGCAACAAAAAAAAAATCAATCTAAGATGGCGACCGTACATAGTTATGCTGGGACTACATTGTCGCGTTATAGCTTCGTGCGCTCTCTGTTGCACAGCGAGACGTCAAGAATCGTGATACGTGATACCAAAATCCGTGGAATAAAAACTGTTTTTTTGTTTAGAACGGTTTTTAAACCACGGATTTTGGTTTAAAACGGTTTATTTACAACGATAATCACACACTCGACGCTTCGAATGGTGTGCGAGAGAGAGCGCGCGAAGTCTAATTCGTGATAACGCGACAATATAGCCCCAGCATTACGATACCGGTTATCACGATTTTCGAAGTAAATATTTAATTGTGAACAAACTAATGGTCGGAACTAAGTATATAAAGACGACCTATTTAGTCAGGTCGGTCAGTGGAACTACATAGTTGAAATAAATAGCTCGTGTCTGTTCAGAGAAAAAAAACCTGTTGTCATGAAGTTTTTTGTTGCCTTTTGTGTTTTGGCGCTGGTCGCTTTGTCCTCTAGTGCGCCTCAATCAAGGGGCTGCAGGTATATTTTGGGAACATGTAAGTGTAACCAATGTTATTTTTACAATTAAGAGGAAATAGGGTCGGTCTTTTCTCCATACAAAAAGTCATAATTCGAGGTTCGGCTCTCGTCTATTTCCTCCTCCAATATTGGAACAATTTGAAAGATATTTTATTAATTTAATAAGAAGGATATTTACTGTGCCCCTTTTTTTTTTTTTTGAGGGTGGGAAATCATCCAATGACTTCTCCCGCTCTGGGTGGAGCGGAAGGGCGTGTCAGACTTTTACTGACTAAAACCCACCCGTGTTCCTTCAGTTGCCTGTTGCCGAGGTCCCGGTATCCCTTTCGGACTAACCCGCAACCCTGGCAGGCATCGGTCCTAGCGGACCCCGCCAATTGTGCTGACATCTCTTTGAGGCGCGCGTGGAACACGACGCGCCATCGACCCGGGCCTGGTCCTGATCGGACGGCGAGCTACCCATTGCTCGCCGTCCGCAAGCCCGCGCCTATGGTGGCCGGGAATTTACTGTGCCCCTATGTTTTTCTTTTTTCATTAATAGTTGTCAAATTTGTACAATAGGCCTCTTATGCCAGCGGTCTAAACAGGCAATTTTGAGCATTCCTGAGGGTTCTGTGCTTCTACAGATAATTTTTCATCAAAACGAAAAACATAGGGGTATAGAACTAGTTGATATTTATTTTACTGTAAAAAAATCATCGCTCTAAGGTCATAAACCAGAGAGAAAACAGGCGAGAGCTTTTGTATGGGGAGGGGACCGATATTATTTCCTCTTAAGTGCGAAGTGAGGGTCTCGCGGCTAAATAAAAACAGCCGCACGGGTCGATCTTCAAGGCTATGCAATGCTTGCCGAGGTCGTTCCGTGGATGGGTGACCATTACATATCGAGACCCTTCTGTCCTCAGAAAACAAGTTAAGCCGTCGGTCCCGGCTGTCATTCTTAAATCTTTGACAGTCGTTACGGGTCGTCAGAAGCCCGAAAGTCTGACAACCAGTCTTACCAAGGGGTATCGTGTTACTCAGTAACTGGGTTGTGGAGGTCAGATAGGCAGTCGCTCCAAATAAAATACTGATATTCAGCTGTATTCGGTTAGACTGGAAACCGACCCCAACATTGTTGGGAAAAGGCTAGGCAGATGGTGATTCTGCCAAAGTGGCCGTGGGCTTCCCTGACCTACATAACTGGCGAAATGTGGGTGTAGGTCACTTAGATCAGTAGGTAGGTATACTAAGCCCATGCATCTCTGCTCATCATATTTACATAGCGTCCTTATAATGATGATGTAAGTAGGTAGTTATCGTACCGGTTCCAAGATTCTCGATGTAATTATTTAATGGATTTCAATAAACGAATGACCAATCACCGCTGCTATATAAGACTACCTATTTTGTCTTGATGGTCAGTGCGATTAAATAGCTCAAGTAAGTATATTGTTGTATTTTGAAAATAAAAGTAAATAAATTGCCATGAAGGTTTTAATAGCACTGGCGGGGTGTGTTCTGGCTCTGGTCGCTTTGAAAGCTGGTAAACCCCAATCAAGAGGCTGCATCTACATTGAAGGCAGATGTTTGTATTTTAAAATATTTTTTTAGTATTATCATCATCTGCCAAGCCTTATCCCAAATATGATGGGGTAGGTTTCCAGTCTAATAGCTGAATATCAGTGTTTTATATGGATCGACTGCCTAGCCTACCTGAGCTCCACAACCCAGTTAATGGGTAACACAATACGACAAACCCTTGGTAAGCCTGGTTTGCCAGACTTTCGGGCTTTTGACTTCCCGTAACAACTGTCAAACATATTCAAATGAAAAGTATCGAAATGCAATGAATAGTCACCCATCCGTGATTCGATCTAGGCATCTATAACTTAATAATAGTTTGTCATTATTAGTTTTTCAAACCTACGTTACTCCTCAAGGAGTAAGAATGGTAAAATCTTCGAAAACTACCCTATAAAGGGGTGTGGGGGGGGTGTTGAATTTTGTGGAAGGGAAAATACGAAATCCACGCGGACAGTCGCGGGTGAAGTGCTAGTTCTATCTATATAATAGCGGGGAATTTTTGTTTGACGTTATTTGGGTTTAAACCAAAAAACTAAAACCAAACTTTAATTCCGTTGAATTAAAACTTGTTTATTGTTTTAACCTTCGATCGACCCGTGAGCTGTTATTATAAAAATCGATACGATAGCTTTAAAAGAGCAGAAATATGATCGATTTAATCAGTTTGGTCAATGGAACTAAGTTGGTAATCGTGTTTAAAAAACAATAGAGTAAATCAGTAATAATGAAGGTTTTAGTCGCTCTGTGTGTTTTGACAATCGCCGCCTTGGCGTATGGTACGCCTTATCCCAGAGATTGCTACTACGACCCTTGGGGAAGATGTAAGTTTGTGTGTAAAATTGTTTTAAGTACCTATTTATATTTATGTGCATTTTCGTTATTTTGTGTTTTGAACCGACTTCTTCAAAAAGGAGCAGGTTCTTAATTCGTCGGTATGTTCTTTTTTAATTTTTTGTAAACTAACAAAAAAATCGATTCATAATTGGCGGAGTAATCGCGTAACGTTTCTTTTTTTGTTTGGTATGTCATGCTTCAGAGGCGGTCCCTTATAAAATCACAAATTTTCAATACCTTGTAGTGCTATGGCGTCAAGCTAATGTCATGTCAATGCCAATGTTTGCGTGGCGTACAATTCACGGTAGCTGTGTGTATCGCTCCGATAGGTAAAACCGCAACATTTGTAGCACTCGATTTGTAGTTGCAAAAGATGCTCCGCCGGCCCCTTAAGGAAAATTCTTACTGATAAATCAGCGTTTAAATCTAAATAAAATAACAAAAATCTAGAAGACAATTATCATGGAATTTTCTACAAAATTAAAATTAATACTTCAGTAAATATACTTCTATACTTACATCTGTACATTATAAATTAAATTAAAGTTGTTCTGTTCGCAGGCGACCGTATATGGTTATGCTGGGGCTACATTGTTGCAATAATCGCTTCGTGCGCTCTCTGTTGCTCAGCGAGACGTTGAGTGGTGTGCGAGAGAGCGTGCGAAGTTTAATTCGCGACAACGCGACAATATAGCCCCAGCATTACGATACCGGTTATCATGATTCTCGAAGTAAATATTTAATTGTGAACAAACTAATGGTCGGAACTAAGTATATAAAGACGACCTATTTAGTCAGGTCGGTCAGTGGAACTACATAGTTGAAATAAATAGCTCGTGTCGGTTCAGAGAAAAAAAAACCTGTTGTCATGAAGTTTTTTATTGCCTTGTGTGTTTTGGCGCTCGTCGCTTTGTCCTCTAGTGCGCCTCAATCAAGGGGCTGCATCTATATTTTGGGAAAATGTAAGTGTAACCATTTAACTAATATTTTTTTATAATTAAGTGCGATGT
The DNA here is from genome assembly GCA_947363905.1 of Lithophane semibrunnea. NCBI lineage: Eukaryota > Metazoa > Arthropoda > Insecta > Lepidoptera > Noctuidae > Lithophane > Lithophane semibrunnea. Next base: position 2,553,045 of record OX376207.1, on the reverse strand, counting down.
GAGGACTGCCTATCTGACCTCCACAACCCAGTTACTGGGTAACAAAATACCACTTTGGCAAGATTGGTTGTCAGACTTTTGGGCTTCTGACTACCCGTAACTACTACCAAAGATCTAAGAATGACAGCCGGAACCAACGGCTTAACGTGCTTTCCGAGACACGGAAGGGTCTCCATATGTAATGGTCACCCATCCACGGACCGACCTTAGCAAGAGTTGCTTAGCCTTGAAGATCGACCCGTGAAGCTATTATTTAGCCACACTTGCACTTCTCCCCATAATATTTACATGTTCATATCATATTATATCATGTATGTATTTGTATTATAGTAAATATGTATGTAAGTATATGTATCATAAGTTTATAGCTTATTTATGTACTGTAAACCTGTTTTATCTATAATGCAATACGATATATTATATTTTTTTTCTCTTTGTTCCTCTCAATTAGAGCACCTGTCACCTGAATGCCTCAGGCATTAAGTCCGCCTTTGTACCATTTTTTTGTGCGAAAAGTTTAAATAAATAAATATCATAATGATATTATTTTCTAAGTATAGGTAATTATCGTACCGGTTCCAAGATTCGCGATGTCATTATTTAATTGATTTCAATAAACTGCCTCGTTAGTCCAGTGGTCGCGGGTAATTCGTCAACTCGTCCTACATGCTTACGGCCCATGTAAGACGACTTGCTGAAAATCAAAAGAACGTCCTAAATGGGCCGTAGGTATGTAAGACGAGTTGACGAATTACTCGTGGTCGCAAGTGCTACTGCTGAGCATGAGGACCCGGGTTCGATTCCCGGGTCGGGTAAAGTGTTATTGTTACAGTAGCAGGCTGGAGTCTGGATTTGTGGCCGATTCATGGCAATAGGCATGCCCCTTATTACATAGGAATTAAACATAACCGGCGAAATATGGGTGTCAGAATGTGGGTGGCGAAGTTTGGGGATTACAGACGCTAAGCGTGATGTTATGTTATGATTTTAATAAACTAATGATCTTGCTTAACATCGTAAGAAAGCCTTTCGCTTTTGCCCAGTTGGCGAATGAGAGCTAAACCGAAAAAAGTGGAACATTTTGACCGTCACGACACTTTTTTTCGTGCGATAAGGAACTTTGTTACTAAAACTAACTCTCAAAATGGATAAAGTACTCGTAATTCTGGTAGTTTTCAATTTGTATTCTTTTGAGCTGATGCAATGGTCTTTGAAGTTTATAACATAAATGTTTTGGAGTCAAAAAACGACGACACGTTTATAGAACGAGTCGTTACATGTAGATTTTTACACGCGCCGGCTGAGCTTGTGGGTCGTAAAAAAATATTATCTAATTGTAAATAAGCACCAATTCATACAATAAGAAAAACAATAATCAGTTACAAAAATATAAGAATTTGACATAATATTTTTGTTTTGCAACTCTAGAATTATCTTCGAAGTTTATCCAAGGGGTCAGTTAGATGCAGTACTAATCACGTTCATGATAAAAATATGAACGCATCCAGTAGGTAATGTCAAAGATAAACTCACCAACCTTACTTCGTGGGGGAAAGAGATGGAGCTATACGTCCTGTAGAGCTTCATCTCTTTCCTACACTGAAGTAATATTATAATAATACTGCTGTAAGAGGTGGTGGTAGGCCCCCAGGTCTTATACGTTACTGTCTGAAATGTCAACCCATCTCAAGGTGGTGATTAAGGGCGCACCCTACCTCAGATTTTATCCCGCTCGCACCATACTACTCGCGACCTGAGTGAGAACGAGACGGAGTGGGGCGCTAGCGGCTCTAAAGCGTCGAAAAGTTTAGGTAATTGCTTTTTACGGAGAAAATAATGGTAATTTAAAAAAAATGACACACGTAAGACCTGCTTTATAGTTAGTTCAGTTATCATGCAAAGTTTCGCGGTTTATAATTCTGTGCAGAGGTAACTTTGGATTTTTTTTCAATCGATTAAATTTTATGTAATCGTGTTTTCGCCTCACATAAGACCTAGCATCAATCCTCAACTTTAACATATATTAATTTCAAAATTAATGCTGCCGTATTTTCGGTATAACAGAGGATCATGCTAAGCAATTTGTGATTGGGTGCGCCCTTAATGCTCGTGCCTTCTCTGTTAAGAAGAGGTCTTTGCCCTGCAGTGGACAACTCTTTAAAAAAACGTAATCCTTAATCTTCTAAAACTACTGTTTAAAAGGGGTGTAATTCAACATTGTCTCTTCCAAAAAAATTCAACCGGGGTTTGAATTTTTTTGGAAGAGACAATATCGCACCTTCGGTGCAACAAAGTCACAAAAAGTAAATTAAAAAATGAGCTGTTTTGACTTTTGTTTCGGTGCAACAAAGTCACAAATAGTAAAATTACAAAATGAGCAGTTGTGACTTTGTTGCACAGAAGGTACGATATGATATCCGTGCGCACGAAGCCGCGTGTGATCCCGGTGAAGTGCTAGTTCTAATAAAAAAGCTGGGATTTTTTATTTGAAGTCATTGATTCAACCTTCGATCGACCCATGTTGCTGCTATAATTAGGTATAAAAATCGTACGATTGCTATATAAGAGCAGAAATATGACCTATTTAATCAGTTTGCTCACTGGACCTAAGTTAGTACTCGTGTTTAAAAAAAACAATAAAATAAATCAGTAATAATGAAGGTTTTAGTCGCTCTGTGTGTTTTGACGATCACTGCCTTGGCGTATGGTACGCCTTATCCCAGAGATTGCTACTACGACCCTTGGGGAAGATGTAAGTTTGTCGTAAAATTATTTTATATACAGCATGTTAAAAAAACCCTGTCCGATCAGGGGCCTAGGTACCGCAATAACATTACTGAAAAGTAATTAAAAAATATGTTTTTGTGAAAATAAGGAAGTTATTACTATTTAAAATTCACGTTTTTAGTACCAAAATTACCCCAATTTCATCATAAATTAGCAAATTTTCTACAGAGGTCATTGCTATGACTTGTAGACACCCGCAATGCCGTGATCCGACGGTGCGCCATATTGCGGACGGACACACACCGTGGGAAGGTGTACGTGCAGGGTATCGCAGACATCGGAGTTCGTCGGTGCGCAATGCGTGGCGGTCTCTGGTCGTCTGCCGTGCCTGTCCGCAAAATCGCGGATCGTCGGATCTCGGCATTAGACGACGGCCGCCCGCGCCCTATGTAATAACCTGGTGAAATTCTCAATTGAAAAAAAAGGCGGCGAATTTTTCTTTTTTTCACAAATAATACACTCGCTGTTTGATTCTTAACAACAGCTTTAGGGATCGGACAGGGTTTTTGTTACATACTGTACGTATATATGTGCATAATCGTCATTTTGTGTTATGTGTTTTGATAATGATTTATTGTTGTACTAGCTTTTGCCCGCGACTTCGTTCGCGTGGAATAGTGACTTCCGGCAGATTTTTGGTTTTACCAACATAGTTCCCGATCTCGCGGTATCTCTTCAAAAACGAAATGTGGAAATTATTCTAGGGAACTCTTCAAAAATCAACATAATGAGCTCTGCGTTTGAAATGAAGATATGTATACTCACCAATCCTCAATTCCACGACAGTACCGAAGCGCTCGGCCGATACCCAACCAAATGCGTGTAACGAAACCATAGCGCGATCTATTTCGATCCCAACGCCATCTATCGAGCATAGTGACAACTCGGATTATTTATCTATACTCCGTTCGGGCATTTTCTTTGTACTAAAAGTTTTATTATATTGATATTATTTTTTTCATACCTTTTTACTATTTATTTACTTTTTTCAGTGAATTAAAACAATAATATGAACCGAACTCGTGTAACGATCGACACCATTGCGCGATCACCAACTCGACATATAGTACTAATAGAATTATCTATACTCCGTTAGAGCATTTTCTATGTACTAAAAGTTGTATTATATTATATTTTTCATACCTTTTTACTATTTATTTACATTTTTCCGATGAATTTTCAGTACTGAATTGATGCCGACTCTTGACCAATAGATGGCGCTGTATGTCCGGAATAAATTTTATTTTTTATTTTATTTTTTGTAATAAAAACTATCCTATGTCCTTTCTCAAGTTCCAAACTATGTCTGTACCAAATTTCACACAAATCGGTTCAGTAGTTTAGGCGTGAAGCAAAGACAGACAGACAGACAGACAGAAAGACAGACAGACAGACAGACAGACAGAGTTACTTTCGCATTTATAATATTAGTTTGGAAGTTTGGATGAATTGCTATCGCCTTCTCAAGGCCAATCGACAGTTGAGCGGCTAAATGCTGTAGGCGGGGAGAACCGCCTGTTATGGCGGAGTCTAGGACAGACCAAGAACGTAAGTCCGTCTGTGAGTTTGTCCGAGTTGTTGCTCTGACATGTCAGCGTGGCACCCGTGCGAAGTAGGGGCACGCTGGTAATTTCATAATCAGCCTATAATGTTCCCACAGCTGGGACACAGGCCTCCTCTCGGTAAGAGGGAGTGGGCCGTAATCCACCACGCGGGCCCAGTGCGGGTTGTTAGATGTCACATGTTTTCGAATATTTGGTTCTAGGACATGCCGGTTTCCTCACGATGTTTTCCTGCACCGTTTTGAGACCAGTGATGAAATAATTTACTCAAAGTAAAGCGCCTGTCTGGGTTCAAACCTACGACCTACATCTCACAAGTCGCGGCTGTTACCAACGCTAGTAATACATCTAATCTAACTAATATTATAAACGCTAAAGTTTGTAAGTATGGATGGATGGATGGATGGATGGATTTTTGTTACTCTTTCACATAAAAACTACTGAATGGATTTGGATGAAATTTGGCAACACACACAACACATAGGATACTTTTTATCCCGATATTCCCACGGGATCGAGACTTACGCGGGTTAAACCCCGGGACGCAGCTAGTATTATATAAGCCACTAATATTCAGTACCTACCTATGTAATTGTTTTTTTGTCGAGCAACTTATCATATAAGATTTTTAGAACTTCTTAGTAGGTATTGGTAGCATCTGAAAATAGCTATAACGTCATTCCTCCATATATACCTAGTGATCGTAAATATTTATCATACCAGTTTTCGCGTTTGTCGAAGTAATTTTATTATTTGTTTTGTTTACAAACTAAATGATCGGTCAGTATATAAGACGACCTATTTAATTTAAAAGGCAGTGCAGTAAAATAGCTCAAGCATATTGCTCGTCTCTTGAGCAATAAAAAAAAGTAAATTAGTTACCATGAAGTTTTTAATAGTTATGTGTGTTTTGGTACTTGTTGCTATGTCAGCTGGTAAACCTCAAACAAGAGGAAAGAGATGTATCTACGTTGAGGGAAGATGTAAGTGTACATATCAATAAACTTTTATATTCTTTACGTACTGCGAGGGGAGGAGCTCGTGGCTTAGTAATAGCCGCACGGGTCGGTCCATTAGGTTAAGCTACGGTGCCCGGAGTTGGTCTGTGGATGGGAGATCATCTTTACATACCGAGACTCCTCATTGCCTCGGAAAGCAAGTTAAGCTGTTGGTCCTGGCTGTCATTCGTGGATCTTTCACAGTCGTTACGGGTTGTCAGAAGCCCGAAAGTCTGACAACCGGTCTTACCAAGGGGTATCGTATCACCCAGTTACTGGGTTGTGGAGGTCAGATAGGCATTCGCTCCAAGTAAAATACTGGTATTCAGCTGCATCCAGTTAGACTGGAAGCCGACCCAAACATAGTTGGGAAAATGCTAGGCAGATTGACGTTGTGCAAGGGCTGGTTCGAAGTGGCGTAAGAGTTCTTAGAGGGAATTGGGGAAGGCTTAAGAGGAATTGCTAATGTGGCCGCTTTAGGCCCCCAGAACGAATCGGTAGCTTGTGGGTCAATCTGAATGTGAATAGGTAGATTAAGGTTTTATTCGTTCGCAATAGTTATTTATGCAGCTGTTTATAAGGGGTATTAATTAAAACACGAATGTGGGTTTATCACACGATCGGGCGAAGCCGAGTGTGATAATAGTATCATATGAGTGTTTTAATACCTAATTATTTACAGTTGCATACAAGATTTTATCTACACCCATGATATGAATCTTCTATAAAAGTTTCTTTGCAATACCAATATCGAACAAAAATGGCGCGGTACGAAGTGAATTTGAATTTTTCGAATTCGAATGTGTTTTGTTTTTAAATTACGGTGCTTTGTTAGTGAAACGCTTGTGAATGACAGTGTTCCTTTTTTGAAATGAGTTGCATTATGAAATTCAGTACAACATTATAACACCCGTTTGGATGATATTATGGTTACTATGACACTGGATGTTTTAATGTTGGTAATAAGCTAACTGTTTCAGAAACTTTTATAGAGGATTTATAGCATGGGTGAAGATAAAAAATATTATCTAATTGTAAATAAGCACTAAATCAAACATTTAAAAAATGTACCAAAAATTTGACATTATATTTATGTTTTGCAATATATTATCTGGACTTATCTTCGAAGTTTATCTCAGGGGTCACTTAGATGCAGGAGTAGTCACGTTCATGATAAAAATATGAACGTATAATTACAAACCGATACCAGTAGGTAAAGTAATAATAGAACTCCAGTCCGTATTTCGGCCACGGCGACCAATCTCAACGGAGACTAGCCTTTGGTGCGGGAGATGGTGCACTCTCTCTTCCCTCACTCTCATAGTCCGATGGAACGGCAATCCGACACGACCGGGGAGAGATCAGGCGCAGGACCAACGGCTTAACGTGCTTTCCGAGACGCGGGGGTGTCACACCGCCAACTTCCAAACTCCGGGCTGTTACTATGAAATTCATAATGGAAAAACACAATAACACTACCTACTCTCAGAAAGTACATATGAATTGAAAAACTCACATTGGTAGGTACTGAAAGAAAACATCGTGCATCGTGAGGAAACCTGGACTTATTATTAAAGGTCTGAATGATAATTATGAAGTGGTATGTCTGACATTTCTGAACGGCATGTGAAGCCAAGTCAGAGGTCCATGAGCGGCTTTAAAACTCTGACACCAGGTTAGTCACTAACCACACGAAAAGAAGAAGTGTCTGAAATCGCCAACCAGTCTTGGGCAAGCGTGGTGATCAATGCTTGTGCCTTCTGTTTATGAGAAGAGACCTTTGCCCTGTAGTGGGCTATAATAATAGGATGGTACTATAATAACGAACATCGTTTGACTCTAACCGACCTTGATTGTGAACAAGTTTCTGCATTTATAGTCGAATTTTATCCTCATAAATCACAATAAATAACAGGTCAAACCTATGAAATTGGCGTTTTTTTTCTCGCAAATAGAGAACCTCGTCACTATGATTTATAATATTCATCAATTGTTTGGTATTATATCGAATAATGACCATCATAGACAACTACCAATAGTAAAAAAACCTCATTACTTATAGATTTCTAAACATAGAAAATACCTTAAAAATGACTCCTCATTTTGTTAGCAGAAATAACCACTATTTTTTTTTAACTTAGCCTAAAGTAATTTTTGTCGCTTAGTCTAAGTGGCATACGTTATCTTAGTTTTTAAACATTAGTGCATAAAAGTTTTAAAACATTAGTTTTCCTGGTTGTAATACAAATTAAGAAAATGTTAGTATTAATAAAATATAAGTAAAAATCTTTTTAAGAACAAGCTTTGAATGAACTAAAAAGTTCTAAATAAAACTTACGTAAACATAGAACTTTACTATTTTCTTAAAAGCTTGAGGCTTATTTTTAATTTATATTAGAAGGAACAGAGAAGGACATTTACGCCTCAAGCTTTTTACAGCCCAATCGCCAAGTTACAGCACAATCAGATGCCAGGAGGTGCTTGAAAAATGGATGATAATTGGAGTAACTAGAAACACATATGGCCACCTTCCGGCTCCATCATCAGACCTTGAACACCACCCATTGTCAAAGTACTTGTTAATACGTAACCAATGAGCCCAAACACGATGGTGATATCTTGTTGAATTGAGGAGTTCCTATGCCCAACTTCCGACTCCATCATCAAATCAGCTCCATGGTATATTTTTTTCAAAATGTCTCGGTAGTTGTATAAGTATGCCAAGTTTCAGCTCAATCGGATGCCTGGAAGTGCTTGAAAAAATTATGACAAAAGGAGTAACCGGAAACACATACGAACAGATCAAGCTAATACAAAGCTTGTAAAAATGCAACTCCTTTAAAATATAAAGTTACAAAACGCTGATTTCATAGGTGGGGTCCTAATAGATCACTACCTACTGATAATGTGGGCATGCTTATAGAGGATCTCTAATCGCTACGAAAGTCATTTTTTTTTTAACTGGACTGAGAATCAGCACTTGTCGAATGTCAAAATTACATAAGACAGTCCCCCAAAACACCTGTCATTCACCACTTCCTAGTACTTTAGCTCGGAAGAAGTCGAAACAAACTCCCCTGCAGTTCAACTGAACTATTCAAACTTATCAGCGGGAGCGAATCATCTCAGAGACAAAGCTGAAATGTTTTCGACGCAACCAAACACAAACTAGTTATTAACGTGTTAGTAAGTAGCATCATGTACTGAGTAGCGATGGTTCGTTGAAGGTTTTTCCGTTAACGAAACGTCAAAGTTGATTTACGTTTGTCAACTAGTTCATCAACTAGTTAAATTCTTCAACGAGTTAACGTGCATTAATGTCAACATTGTCAACTTACAAAGTAAACCGTTAATTCATTCAACGCCGCGATGTGCAACGAGTTGAACTAGTCTCTGAGCTACATCTAATGACCTGATATAAAGCTAATTTTGTAAAGCTAATTTTGATTCAATTATGAAACGTATCATTGACCTTTCCTTCATACTTTAAAAAAAATCAACTCTTTTATGCATTACTTAATTAAGAGTTCAAATTCTATGACAATCTTGACCCGACGGTCATGATTGTCATAGAATTTGAACTCTCCCAGTGTATGATATCATTTTCAACGAAAGTTTTTTAATTTGCTCAGTTCGTTGCGTTTGCGTTCTCGAATTTAGTTGAATAATAAACGAGTCAAATTCATAACAGTCGTTGACGAATTCAACTAGTTGATTCATAAACAGTTAACGTTAATACGTTGACAGGAGATCAACGGTTGATTCAATTCGTTGATTCAACGCCCATCGCTAGTACTGAGTGCTATCCTGCATATTCTGGCTGACAGACCATAGAAAATCAGCGCAGTTTTCTGGGTCTCATAAAGCACAGCATCATGCTGAGAAAGCCTTCTTGTCACAGCGTACAGCGGTGATTTAAGTTTGCAACACGTTACTTTTGAGTAGTGTCGTAGGCCTTTGTCAAACAAAGGTCAGATACAAGCATCTTCTCGCTCATCATCCGAATTTTCCCTTTACTAAGTACCTAAATATACGAGGAGCTCGTGGCTAAGTAATAACAGCCGCACGGGTCAATCCTTCAGGTTAAGCTACGCTTGCCGGGGTTGGTGGATGAGTGACCATCTTCACATACCGAGACTCCTCCGTGCCTCGGAAAGCACGATAAGCCGTTGGTCCCGCCTGTCATTCGTGGATCTTTGACAGTCGTTACGGGTCGTCAGAAGCCCGAAAGTCTGACAAGCAGTCTTACCAAGGGGTATCGTATTACGCAGTTACTGGGTTGTGGAGGTCAGAAAGGCAGTCGCTCCATTTAAAATACTGGTATTCAGCTGCATCCGGTTAGACTGGAAGCCGACCCCAATATAGTTGGGAAAAGGCTAGGCAGATTGAAGTACCTAAATATTACAAAGAAAATTACCATGTACTTAATAGGTGTCACTATTATGTATAACCCATGGTTAACTACTTAAAGTTATGTATAATATCATGGTTTTCCACCCTGACTTGTGGTACAAACAAAAGCTTATATTACTCATTTAATGCATTATTATGAGTAAGTACTGTTTACATACAGTGTTGGCTTAAGTTGAGGCCAGGAAGTGTGTGCAGTTACTCATCAAGAGGAAGCGAAGCGAAGGTTTGAGTGGAGAAAGGTATGAGCTAGAAAGTTATTTTTATATATTACTAGCTTCCGCCCGTGGCTTCGCCCGCCTGATATGTCAATTAAAAGTTGTCTATGTCCTTTCTCAGGCACTAGACTATCTGCGGATTCCCGACCACCATAGGCTTGCGGACGGCGAGCAATGGGTAGCTCGCCGTCCGATTAGGACTAGGCCCGGTCCGACGGCGCGTTGTGTTCCACGCGCGCCTCAAAGAGATGTCAGCACAATTGGTGGGGTCCGCTAGGACCGATGCCTGCCAGGGTTGCGGGTTAGTCCGAAAGGGATACCAGGACCTTCGCAACAGTCAACTGAAGGAACACGGGTGGGTTTTAGTCAGTAAAAGTCTGATACGCCCTGCCGCTCCGCCCAGAGCGGGAGAAGTCATTGGATGACTTACCAGACTCAAAAAAAAAAAAAGGCTCTAGACTATCTGTGTACCAAATTTCATTTAAATTGGTTCAGTAGTTTTGGCGTGAAAGCGCGACAGACAGACAGACAGAGTTACTTTCGCATTTATAATATTAAGTAAGGATTATCATCCTGCCTCTCATACAAGAGGTTGTGGGTTCTAAACCAGGATAATACGAATATCAATTTTAAATCTACATAAAAATCACGCCTGTAATCTTAGAAGGGTTAGATAGAGTACACCCATATTTCGCTAGTTATGCTTAAGTCCCATGTAATAGGGGGCGAGCCTATTGCTATCAATCGGGCACAAATCCAGACTACGGGCTGCTATAGAGATGTGGATGGGTGACCATCTTTACATATCGAGACTCCTCCGTGCCTCGGAACGTTGATCCCGGCTGTCTTTCGTGGATCTTTGACAGTCGTTACGGGTCGTTAGAAGCCCGAAAGTTCTGACAACCAGTCTTGCTAAGGGGTATCGTAATACTTACATACATACACACACACACACACACACACACCCTCACATATTTAATTTTTAAGTTTATTTTGTAAAGTAACTTGCTGAGAAAGAGCGGAGTCTCCTAATACAGGCATTTTTTGCTTAAAAGGAGGCTCCAATCACTAATGTTTTGTTTTATTATGGTTGCGAAATAAACAATTTTTAATTTTTTTTTTTTTAATTTTAATAATCGTATTACCCAGTTACTGTATTGTGGAGGTCAGATAGGCGGTCGCCCCATTTCAATAGTAATCCGGTTGGACTGGAAGCCAGTCCTAACATAGTTGGGATAAGGCTAGGAAGATGATGATGGAACTGACAAATCCCAGATGGAAAAAACCCAATCAACAATTTTCCCTACCCGGGAACTCAACCCAAGACCCTCATGCTCAGTAGTAGCGCTTGCGACCTCTAGACCAACGAGGCAGACAGAATTCTAATTAATGTATTGTTTTAATACCTACAGGATATTGAAATAAATAATAACTAAGTATTATTTAATGTATCACAACCGCAGCTTAATAATTAAAAAAAAAAACATACATTAACCTTTTAACATTTTGACATTGGAACATACTCAAAAATAAGTAATAAAAACTAATACCCAACTACGACTGAAAAGGTATAAACAAGACACCACAGACAGACAAATTTAATAAAATTTAATTTAATTTAATTTTTTTTTATTATATGGGGGTTATAATACATATATTTTTGAAATGTGCTCATTAAGCCCTTTCATTTGATACCCAACATAGTACGATTAAACAATATTTTTTTTTTAGTTCCTGACTTTATTTCCTCTAGAGGGCGCCATTTTTAATTTAATGTGACGTCACATAGCCTATAACCAGTGGACAATCAAGACGCTTCTAACGATACCTTATTTATCAAATTGTGATGAATGGTTTAGAAGATACAAGGGAACAGATGAACATACATACATACATACCAGTCAAAATCATAACCCTCCTTTTTCTTCGCCGTAGTCGGGTAAAAAGGACTTGTTTTACTGTAACTGCCTAACCCTTCGTACTGGCGTGATGTTTGTAGTTCTTAAAATGGAATCAATGATAGACATTACCAAAAACGTAGAAAAATATGGTAAAGTAATTAAAATGTAATTTCTTTATGAATTGCCATTATTGAGGTGCTAAGTTTGAGGTCGTTAATGACGAATGTAATTATTTTTAATTATCTTGTCGCTAACGAGATTGTTATTGATCAGCTGAGGGTCATTTGAACTATTTGTGAACGTTTGATATTACAACCAAAACTATTATGATCAAGCTGCAGTACCTAATCTACTGAATGTTCGTGGTAGAACATTACCATATAAACACCATGTTTTCTGAATTACCTTACCCTAGATAAAAATACTTTACGACAAAAAATACGAATCACGGAAAAAGACGATTCGTCGAAAAATACGAATCGACCTCGTGTGAATGAGCCCGTACACGTTTTTTTTTTTTTTGGTAATCGCATCTCCTACTTGACCACGAGGACTCCTTGCTACTTAACCGGACTGTCCTGCGGAGATGCTCTAAGCTACTAACTTAAAACCTCCAAGCAGGGGCATACATTACATGAATTAGGTTCGATGTACTTATCCTAATCCTAATTAATATACTAACTAAACTAAAAACGCTTTCACACTAAAACGGCTGAACGGATTTGGATGAAATTTGGCACAGGGGTAGACCATGACCTGGAATAGGACATAGGATACTTTTTATTCCGATGTTCCCGCGGGATCGAGACTTACGCGAGTGAAACCGCGGGGCGCAGCTAGTACCGAAATAATGTTTGAGGCGGATTGCACTTAGTAAGCAGTGCCTATAGTCTGTCCATCATTTCTGATATCTGCCTCTATTACCATCAATAGCTACCTACCCACATGAAACATGTTTATGAATTTCAAATTCACGAACCACAGCACATGTCATAATAACAAGAACAATACGAAAATTCTGTTTAAAACTGATTAACACAACCAACGGGATGTAGCAAAACATTTTAAAATGAATTTAGTTTGATCACTAACTTTAGATAAAACAAATTTAAATGCATGGACAACAGTACACAGTAGCAAAATACAATTTGCAAATTGCATTTATTGTTCTAAACGAACCGGTAGATAAATAAATTGACAATGAATTGAAGAACATTATGTACAAAGTTAATTACGAGTACATCTAGTTTAAATAGCGCTAGTGTTAACATGTCGGGCAATTTTGGTTGAATTATAAGCACAGTTTTGGATCAGAAAATAATTGTGTTTGTAGACGATAGTTGACTATATAATAATAGTCCTTCAGACTAAATTTCGGCCATGACGTCCAATCTAAGCAGAGCAGCCTACGGCGCGGTACATATTACGAATGGAGAGAGATCAGGCGCAGGACCAACGGCTTAACGTGCTTTACGAAACTCGGGGCACTCACACCTCCAAATTCCAAACTCCGGGCTGTTACTAAGAAAATCCTAATGGATAAACCTAATTTCACGTTCGATTCCCGACCCGGGAATCGAACCCAGGCCCCACGTTTAGCAGTCAATGTGTAAAATTTTTGACATTTGACATCTTTTTCGCCTTTCTTTACTAAATTTTCAACAACTTCTCTAATTGTTACAGGCTACAAGGAATGCGAGGTAGGCACACACTCTTACACCACTGGCTGTGGCCCCATGACCCCTGAACCAACCTGTGACGAACCCAACCCTGTAGCTGGTAAGGGAGCCATCTGCGACTACTCGGCGTGCTACTGCGACTCTCCAACCCTCAGGGATTCTGTCAGTGGAAAGTGTGTGCAGCCTGAAGAATGTCCTAAGAAAGAGGATGCACCTAAGAAAGAGTAAAATTTCAACTCTCTAATGAGTATCCCGATGTCAAATTGTTAAAAGATGCCATACTTTAATATATGTTTTTTTTATCATTAAATTGCGGTTGTTACATATATATAAAAAAATAAAAAAAGCCTTTTATTTCTTACAGAAAATGCTCGTTAATTAGTTTTGTTAGTATTCTTTAGATAGGGTTTTTTTTTTTTTAATGTTTATTTGTTTCAGTTTTGAATAAGATTATTCTATAAGGACCCCTCTGCAGGTAAAGGCCTCCTCCAAATTGAGCCAGTTTTCTCTGGATTGTGCTGTTTGTGTCCAGTTTGGATCCGCTATGCGTTTGATTTCGTCCTCCCATCTGCTGGAAGGTCTCCCTTTCTTTCTTTTGCGTACTGGCCAGTACATATTATATACTTACCGCCTTACTAATAAACCTTGTATAGCGCTTGTATAGTTACACAATGCTTTGTCTTATTCTTTCAAAAGTCAAATTACTTTTGAAAGAAGAAGACAAAGCGTTGTGTAACTATACAGGCGCTATACAACGTTTATTAGTAAGGCGGTGAGTTGTTATTTATTTCACTATCCTGTATTAAAACAATAAATTAATTAGAATTCGGACTGCCTCGTTGGTGTAAGCGCTACTGCTGGTCGTGGGTTCGATTCCCGGGTTGGGAAAAGTGTTTATTGGGATTTTCCATCTGAAACTCAGTAGCAGCCCGGAGCCTGGATTTGTGCCCGGTTGATGGCAATAAGCTCGCCCTCTGTTATATGGGACTTTATATACACATAACTGGTAAAATCTGGATTTACACCTGTGCCTAACCCTTCTAATTACATTTCATTCACCTGTTTTATTCTGTGGGTAACTCTTCATAGATACCCTCCGTCTGGGGAGTATGGAGGGTTATGTCGGACTCCTACCGATTAAAACCCCACTGTTCCTTCAACTACCATGAGTCGGGAGCTCGAGAGACACTTGTACATTCGCCGCACCACCGACTGGTTATTTTTTTTATAAGAAAAATATTCAAAAAAACTTTGTTTGATTTTAATGGACTATTTCACAACAATTTCCAGATTTGTTCAGGTTAACTTATCTAGACAAATTCAGTTTTTTGTTATTTTTCAAAAGAAGTTTTGATACAAAGGCTGATAATAATAATAAAGTCCGCGACAGCATATGTCTATCTTTTAAGATTGACTTACTATAACCTTTTTTATGTTTGTTAGAAATTAATGAATTATTTGCGAAGGAGTTTTATCAACATAATATTAATTCTTATTCAAATAAATAGTTTTAACATCAAGGGTATTTATGTAGCGGTAAAATACTTTTTAATTCATTCGAATCGGACATTTAATTTCGAAGTTATCACGAGTTTAAAAATGCAATACGCGAACCGTTCGACGCCGGCGCGGCGCCGCGCCTCCGCGACTTTCCCTACTCTAGAGAGGAGAGGATGGGCAAACGGGTAGACCTTGACCTGGAAAAGCTCATAGGCTACTATTCATCCTGCAGCAACAAACAGCTAGGTTTTTTATATTTTTTTAATGTACTTTTTTAATTTTTGTAAAAATATTTACAAATCCATACTACTATTATAAATTCGAAAGTAACTCTCTGTTTGTATGTTACCTTTTCACGCCTAAGCCACTGAACGGATTTCGATAAAATTTGGCAAGGAGATAGATGGCATCCCGGGGAAGGAGATAGGCTACTTTTTATTAGGGTCCCGTACCCAAAGGGTAAAACGGGACCCTATTACTAAGGCTCCGCTGTCTGTCTGTCCGTCTGTCACCAGGCTGTATCTCATGAACCGTGATAGCTAGACAGTTGAAATTTTCACAGATGATGTATATCTGTTGCCGCTATAACAACAAATACTAAAAAACAGAATATAATAAATATTTAAGGGGGCTCCCATACAACAAACGTGATTTTTTTGCTCGTTTTTATCGACATACCATGCGGGCGAAGCCGCGGGCGGAAGCTAGTGAATTATATGTATGAAAATGAAAATTAAGTAAATAATTAGGACTAGACCCAAACTAGGAGATAAAATATTATAAGCACGTGTATTTACGTAAATACATATATAATCTAAGGCAAGACGGTACTCATTAAAAAACTCCTTTTCTCTAACTGGGAACTTCGCCTTTTCTGCTACTTGTCATATTTTTGTACTGTAGGGTCTTTGGCAAGGGTCTATGCTCTCACAAAACCCTTGGCTATTGTCATATTCAACTACAGAGGGGTTAATCTGCCCCTCGTCATGGAAGAAGAATTTTGGCCGCAAGACACGGTGTTCCGTCGCTTCCGCGGACAAGTGCCACAGGACAGCACAAAGTTAATCTAGTGCAAAGTGAAGTGCTACTAACATAGTCTTAAGCCTTATTTATTAACACAAGTTTTCATAAAAAGTATGTATGTCTAGGTTAAGGTATTTTTCTATGGGCCTGTGTCGCCTGAAATAAATGGTATTATTATTATATTATTATTAATATCCTCCCTTTTGTACCTATACCTATTTATTCGCGAATGTCTGATACAGGCAGTTTAAAAATACATAATTTATCCACGTCAAGGCACTAGTAAGGTCGTTCACCTTTGCCAGCAAATCCAGCGGAATTTTTGGGCTTGTGTGCCTATTAAAGATGACTTTTCGAATTATTTAAAACAGGGATTTTTCTAAAAATCCACAGCATTCTGCACAACGAAACGAACATGTAGGTACAAGTACACACATGAAAAAAGTCTAGGCAACACGCATCATTTACAGAAACTGCATGTTTTATTGATTGATATTAAATTTTTTCATAACAAAGTAAATTGGTGTACTATCTTTTTGTTCTCGGAAACATACTGGCTGATTTAAAAAATAGAAACATTACGATTCTGTGTTGTTTTCATTAAGATAAAAGCTAATGATTTCATGTGTTTTCGTTGCTTGATTTTGGTTTATATCTCAGTTTTATCATTTTGGTGTTTGTTGTTAGCCACCAAACCGTGAAAAATAGGCTGCATGAATACGACCTACGAGCAAGACGCCCAATTAGGTGCCCACCTATACGCCATGGGAATCGCGCCCGTCGAAATGAATGGTGTTAGGGATCACTTGACATGGGCCCAGGAACAATGGGATAAAATTTTATTTTGTAATGAGTCCTAGTTTGGATTTAGGCCTGATACGAGAAGGGTAAGAGTGTATTGTCGTCCCGGAAATACTGAATGGCTGAGATGCGTCCAGGACAGCGCGCAGCAGCAGCGCTGGATGCGCACAGTCAGTGACTCCACAGTGATGGTATGGGCGGGTATTATGAAGAACAGACGAACTGAGCTCGTTTTTGTAGATGACAATATGAACGCTGAAAGTTACGTAGGAGATGTCCAGTATGTCTACGGGCCTTATGTTCACCCATTTGCACAAAGTCTTGAGTCAGATTTCGCACTGATGCATGACAATGCGCGTTCGCACACAGCTCGGAGGGCCAGACAATACTTGGCAATGGAAAACATCCGGGTATTGCCGTGGCCTGCACAATCGCCAGACCTCAATCCCATCGAACACGCATGAGACATGCTCCAGAGACGTGTTCTAGAGAACCAGCAGGCGTAGCATGAGCACCGTTTTGTCGACCGAAGAGTAGACAAAAATTACGTTTCCTGTAGACAGTACGACGGCAGCAAAGTAGAAAGAGTCAACTGCACTTTTTACGAAATTCACTCTTTTACAAAATTCGACTCAGAATTCTTTGTTTTGTCGGTTTTGTCATAGGATTTATCGGTTGTCAGTGTGATTTTGACAGTACGGATAGAAAACTTTCTTCCGAAATAGTCTACCTACAAAAAGACGTAGACAAAGATCGTTAGAAATTAAAGACAAAATGACAGATTGTAGAAACATTTCTACGGTGGATATCAAAAATGAAGAAACGAACTGTCACTTTGTATAGAAAAAAGCTATGTCTATTCTTCGTAGAGATAGAAAGCGCCATGCTACGCCTGCTGGACGGAGTGTCGACAACCCAAAAACTGCAAGACTTGTTAGAATTCCATTGGGAGGAGTAAACGTACAATTGAATGAGAGACTGTTTTGCTTTAGTCACTAATTCATTAAAAAATGCTTAGTTTATAAAAGAAATACTAAGAATATATTACTTACTGCTGTGTTGTTGCTTAGATTTTTTTGATGTGTGTATTTTCACAGATCCCCATGTTATGACACAAAATATGATATCTAATTGTCTTACTTTCCAGATTATTTCTGTTGTTGTTTTCCAATTAAACACTATGTAACGTATGTATGCATATTTTTTTTTTCAATAATTTAAATTAAAGAAAAGTAACTTAATAAGTGATAAAATAAGAGAAGACATCGACGGATAAGTGAATAAATTACAAGTTTTTTAATCACTTTAACCGATTAACCACCGTTATTTTTTTCGGGATTCACTCGCAATCCCCGCTGACGCACCGGTGCGTCAAGTACCCGTTCCTCCTAGCCCAGCCGCGCCTGCGCACCCCCCGCGGCTTATCGCCGCACGCATAAAAAATACACTGAACGTTGCTCGTTAACGTTAATTGGTTTGGGTTCCTGAATAAACAGACCACATACTTATCTAAAACAATGGGCGCATAACTACAATTGTATTTACAAACAATGAATGTAATCAGTAGTGTCGGTGTTCTTTTGTTTTAACGATTTCTGGTTAAACTACTGAATCAATTGTTTCTAAATTTTGCCGGTGGAATAAGATAATAACAGAAAATAAAAACACAAAAGATGACGCAACATACGTACATCGTGACCTTGGATTCAAAAATAGTATTTTTCCAATAAAATGGTGTTATCATGTCGTTATAATAGTAATATCACACAATAGTAGTTAAAAAAAACCTAACGAGCCTAAAAATAATGAATAAAAATCACGTAACAGGCTGTAGACAGCATAAAACCCAACACAAAAAAAAAACAAACATATACACTATAATCACCACCACTCTCAGTACTTTCACGGAACGTTTTCACACACTTTTTTTGCACACTCAACTGATGTATTTTAGTAATATTATTATCACACACGACGTATAAACTAATAATTATTTGATTTAATATCACTTCACATTGATTACTGCACAAAAAAAACAATAAATATTGATAAGAATATGCAGAGAGCGCTCCACGCTCACAGCCCGTCCGCCATTTCTGACGTGTGTTGCAACGCGCAGATTTAACAATATTTAAAAAATGTCTGCCATACTATTTTGTTGTCAAGTTTATTTTATTCGACAATGTTACGGTCAGGCCCCGAGCTGGAATCGTCGCACTAGGATTTTAAACCTTCTATCAGTAAAAATAGTGCTTTAAACTGCATGAGTCACCTGACGCACCGGTGCGTCAGCGGGGGTTAATCGGTAGTAACAAGGTATTCTTAAGAATGCGGCGACCAATTGTGACTGTACCTAAATTACCCTAGGCTGATAAAATTTTCGTTTTTCCTAATTATGCTAATATTAGTGTTTTAGGTCGGTTTCCCCGTAGGGGAAAGAACAGTGCCCCGCCGAATCCGCACTGTTCTGTAGGGCTCGTCCCAGACTTGGTCACCCTCCCACCGACATAAGAAATGAATTCATTAAAGAAGTCCGATGCCTTGTCCCATTAAAAGGCAAGGAAAGGATTGAATGAGATTGTAAATAAGACATGAATTCATGGTTATGAATAGTTGGATGTGGTTTTAGAAAGTTAATAAATAGTACAGGGATGCAAAGTATATTATAAATCTGTGAGTAACCCTTACGTTAGCGTAACAGGTATTTGGTCAGTCATTACTCACACGATACCTCACATCCACACTCGGAGTACTCAGAGATACACTTCCATAAAGTGACGCAAGCGGCTTTTCAGCGGCATCGTGTCGTCAACATGCCCTTTTGGAGACATGGTCCCTAGCAGTTCTCTCGAACTGATAAACGTGACAGAGCGGCTTTCCCTGCGGCAACCGTGCGACCGTCCTTGTCTAGCAACGGGGCGGCTAGTTCCAGCGGCATAAGTCTTCAACATGCTCATATGGAGACATGGTCCCTATCAGTCCTTGGACCGAATATGAGATAAATGTGGTCACCCAAACCCCTGGAAGTTCACCCTTTGCACAACAAGAATATCTGTAAGACACGTGTTCATGTCAGCCTGACCGAATTATTGGTCTGAGATAAAGAATACAACATTCATAAATTACTAGGTATTGGACTTGAGAACTGAGTCCCAAGCATCATTATTTAATAGAGTTTTGGATAATCTCCCTCTTAAAGTCAGAGGCAAAGAATACATAATTCAAGAATTAGGTCGATACTACGTAATAAAGCAGAGAATCAAATCTCAAGAATCATTAATTAAGTAGAGTTGTGGATCAACTCTCTTGAAGGCCTATAGACAGTCCCAAAGCGCCCACCCTTCACCACTTCCTAGTGTTTGAGCTGGGGAGAAGAAGTAGCGCAACAAACTCCCCAGCAACACGTCTCTGTCTGTTTAGTTAAAAGAACTTTAATAACATTACCAGCCAAGGATAATTATTATAATGAAAGACTCACCCAGTCGCACCAACAAACACACACACATACTACGTTAAATACTAGATTACTCTAAACTGGGCTTTAACCCAACTATATTTAACTTAATAACTAATAGTCGCTATCTTACGACAGCCCACTCGGACATGGCATCTTGGTATTCACCAAGCCTCCTAACTTAACTAGCTTAGACACAGACGTCCGTACCCTATCGAGGTCTAAAACCAAGTGTCCTTCTGGACTTCGAAATCCGCCCTCAATTCCTAAAACACCACGTTCAGCCAGCGCGTCTTCCCACAGTTTTGCAGAATAGATTTATTGCCGTTTTTGTACAATTTCTCAATTGTTTTAAAAGGGTCCGTTTGGGTATTGCCAGGGCTCGGTTTATGGTTACCATATGTGCAACTAGTATTGTCCTAAGATTAGAAATCGGATATTTTAAGTCGTTTCTTTAGAATTTGTTGAATTATTGCCTTCGACCTTTTCGTGGCACTTGTCCATAGCTTGTTTCTCATAAAATAGAGAATTTATGTCTTCCTAAGAGGCACGAACTATGTGCTTGTTTTAGAATAAATATAATATTTTGTTATTAACTAGGGATAGGTGACAGACAGTCACACAATGAATTTTCCACACAAACGTAATAGCTGAATCATTTGCAATTTGAGCACATTTCCACCATAGTATTTATCTAGGTTCCTACATCTGTTTTTTCCCAAAAAACTTACCTAAAATGAAGCAAATTGAATTTCACACATTTTTACAGCGTAAATGACATGTTTTCATATTGTTTTTTCTGTATTATATTGTTTCAGCAGAAACATAGCTTATATTATCAAGTTATCAAAACCTTAAGTTTTCATTCATCATTTTAGGTATTACGGAATATATCCTTTATCACATCAATACCTAATAATAGTGCTATGGCGTCAAGCTAATGTCAATGTGCGCGTGGTCGTACTGTTCACGGTAACGTGTGTATCGCTCCGATAGGCACACTAGCGCAACATTTGTAGCACTCGATTTGTAGTAGAGAAAGAAGGTCCGCCGGCAAAAAAAAAATTACTGATAAATCAGCGTTTACATCTTAATGAAATAACAAAAAACTAGAAGACAATTGTCATGGAATTTTCTACAAAATTAAGTAGTTCAGTAAATAAACTTCTATACTTACGAGTACATCTGTACATTATAACATTAAAGTCGCTTTTCGTTTTTGTCCGTATCTCCCCCGTTGTTCTTCTAATCCACGCAACAGATTTTGATGAGGCTTTCACTATCGTTTAGAGAATTTATTCTGGAAGGTTTATGTTTATAATTGCGTTAATATTAAAGTTACATATAACTAAGAAATCTCGACGATTTTTCAAGCCGTGAAAACCGTGCGAAGCAAGAGCGGTTCACTAGTTTATTAAAAAAGAAAAAATGTGTCCAATGAGTGTTTTATAACCAAATGTCACTGGGATAACAACAATAGCACATAAAACCATCGATACAACAAAAAAAAACAAATCTAAGATGCCGATTGTATATATTTATGCTGGGGCTACATTGTAGCACTATCGCTCCGTGCGCTCTCTGTTGCTCAGTGAGACGTCGAGTGGTGTACGAGAGAGAGCGCGCGAAGTTTAATTCGCGATAACGCGACAATATAGCCCCAGCATTACGATACCGGTTATATAAATATTTAATTGTGAACATACGAATGGTCGGAACTAAGTATATAAAGACGACCTATTTAGTCAGGTCGGTCAGTGGAACTACATAGTTGAAATAAATAGCTCGTGTCTGTTCAGAGAAAAAAAACCTGTTGTCATGAAGATTTTTGTTGCTTTGTGTGTTTTGGCGCTCGTCGCTTTATCCTCTAGTGCGCCTCAATCAAGGGGCTGCATCTATATTTTGGGAAAATGTAAGTGTAACTATTTAACCGGATATCTATGTATTTAACCAATATTATATATTTTTTTTACAATTAAGTGCGATGTGAGGGTTTTGCGGGTAATTAATAACAGACACATGGGTCGATCTTTAAGACTAAGCAACGCTTGCCAAGGTCGGTCCGTGCATGGGTGACCACTTTTTGGGGTTCTGTAAACGTTTACCATCATAATACTAATCATGAACACTAATTAGCATGCTCCAAAACCTTCTCAGGGCTTTTATAGTACCAAATTTTGTTACTTAGGAATCTCTTTCCTCATGAAAATGCGGGAAGAGAGAGTGCACTCATAGTCCGATGGGACGACACGACACGACTGAAGAGAGAGCAGGTGCAGGGCCAACCGCTTATACCTCCAAGTGTCTAACGAGACACAATAGAATTTTAATTGTTATCGGTCATTAGAAGGCCAATCGACAGTTGAGCGGTTCGTGCTTTCCGAGACACGGGGGTATCACACCGCCAAGTTCCAAACTCCGGGCTTTTACTAAGAAATTCATAGTGCAAAAACCTAATAACATTTTGCCCGACCCGGGAATCGAACCCAGGACGCTCAGCAGTCGCGATTGCGACCACGTAAATTTTGTATGTGTAAAATTTTTGACATTTGACCTCGTTATCGCCTTTCTTTACTAAATTCTCAACAACTTTTCTAATTGTTACAGGCTACAGGGAATGCGAGGTAGGAACACATGCTTACGCCACTGGCTGTGCCCCCCTTCTCCCTGAATCAACTTGTGACGAACCTAACCCTGTAGCTAGTGAGGATCTCATCTGTGACTACTCGGCATGCTACTGCGACCCTCCAACCCTCAGGGATTCCGTCAGTGGAAAGTGTGTGCAGCCTGAAGAATGCCCCAAGAAAGAGTAAAATTTCAAGTCTTTTTTGAGTCTGTTCCGATGTCAAATTGGTAAAAGATGCCATACTTTATCAGATGTAGAAATAGCTCAGGAATTTGAAAACTTTTTTGGTAATATTCCCGTTAAAACTACTGAAGCTTTAAATTCTTCACCCGCGCTTTCTGCTGCCTTACTTAGAAAGAATGTAAAGGCATGCCCTTTGGAGTTTAGGTTTCAGCATACAAACCCCCAGGCAGTTATAAAAGCTTTTAAAGATCTTAAAATTAAATCAACAGAAGATCTATGGGGAATGTCTGTAAAAGTCTGTAGGTCTATCATCGAAACCATTGCACCTTATTTAGCTTTCTTATTTAACACCAGTGTAGACCAAGGAGTCTTTCCGGATCTCATGAAACACAGTAAAGTAGTTCCTTTGTTCAAATCCGGCGATAGTAAGGAACCCAACAATTATAGGCCTGTGTCAATTCTGCCAGTTCTCAGCAAAGTGTTTGAAAAGTTGATGCTTAATCAAATGTTACGTCACTTTAATAAAAATTCCATCTTTCATGAACAACAGTACGGTTTCACCAAAGGGCGTTGTACCACTGACGCCGGTGTCTCCCTAATAAAGAACATTTTTAACGCCTGGGAAGAAGCACAAGATGCCATTGGAATCTTTTGCGACCTCTCGAAGGCGTTCGATTGCGTCGACGAGACACTTCTGCTGAAACTAGAGCACTATGGGATTAGGAATACAGCTCTTGATTTACTAAGATCATATCTGAAAGATAGAAAAGTTAAAGTTCAAGTAAACGGCGTAAACTCATTGGGGTCAGAAATGGCAATGGGCGTTCCTCAAGGTTCGATATTGGGTCCATTCCTCTTTTTAGTTTACATTAATGATTTACCCCAATTACTACTAAACCAACCGAAGATGGTGTTATTTGCAGATGACACATCATTGATTTTTAAAATAAACTGACGGTCGCAAAATCTTGACGACGTGAATAGCGCTATTCTTCAGGTCCAAGATTGGTTTACGGTAAATAATTTGGTACTAAATAAAAAAAAAACCAAATGCATTCGATTTAAATTACCTAATGTTAGAAGTAGCGAATGTGACATCATATTGAATGGAGAAAAACTGGAATTTATTAATCAAACAGTCTTCCTGGGAATCACGCTAGACGAGAAATTACAATGGGGACCCCATATAACATCTCTTGCGGGGCGGCTAAGCTCGGCCGCTTATGCTGTTAGAAAGATAAGACAGTTAACAGATGTAGAAACCGCTCGTTTGGTCTATTTCAGTTACTTCCACAGCATTATGTCATATGGCATTTTGCTGTGGGGTCGGGCGGCTGACATTGAATCCATCTTTGTTTTGCAAAAGAGAGCTGTCAGAGCCATTTATAATCTATGTCGCCGCGAATCTCTCAGGGAACTATTTAAAAGGATTAATATTATGACGGTACCTTGCCAATTCATTTATGAGATTATGTATGTAAGAAAAAATCTAAATCTTTTTAATAAAATAAGTGATAGACATAATTTTAACACTAGAAATAAAGATAAAATAGATCAACCATTTTTCAGACTAGCTAAAGTACAAACATCTTTTATGGGGTACTGCGTTAAATGCTATAATAAAATACCTAGTGATATATTGCAATTAAATGAAAGAAAATTTAAAACTCATATTAAAAGTACACTTTGTAAACAAGCATATTACAAATTAGAGGATTATATCCAAGATAAGAATGCTTGGAAACATGCTGGTCTTGCTCCATAGGACAAATTCGAGGCTGGACAAAATCAAACTGGTTGCTAATCTAGTTGTAAAATTTATTATTTTTATATCATCGATTTTTTTACATTTTATGATAATTAATCTCACACACTGTCCTATTAGTATTACTTGCAAGTTTGTAGAAATATTGTGTTATCGTACGTATACTTTAATGTTTGTAAATATGTGAGCACCATGTATGTACCTATCACATACTTAATTTATTTATTTTTCATTGCTCCATTTTTAATTTTTAATTCTTTTTACCTATTGTAATTGTATTCTCGGTGCATCGTCTTCACATGTAATTATATAATTGATGTACCTATACCAAATATTGTAAAACATTTTTTTTTTTTAAAAGAGTAACGGTGGAGTTTCTTGCCCATTCTTCTCCATACGAAAACTACCTTTTGGAAGGGGCAATTAGAATCAGTTCTATTTCTATGTATTTGACGTTCAAAAGTGCCTTTAATGTGCCTAGTTGAAATAAATTATTTGACTTTGACTTTGACTTTGAATATATATTTTTTTTTTATCATTAAACTGCGTTGGTTGCTTAAACAGGGTTATTGGTAAAACACCAACAAGCTCTTAAGGAGTCATTCTACTCATCATTATGAACAACTTTTACTATGGGAACAAATATGAAATCGCGAAAAAACAGCTGTTCCGTACATTTATGTTCGCATAACTCGTCAAAATGTATGGAACAGCTGTTTTTACAGGTACTCATAAAAAAACTCCTTTTCTCTAACTGGTAACCTCGTCTTTGACAAGTAGTATTGTCATATTCTTATGTACTGTAGGGCCTGCGGCAGAGGTCTTTGCCCTCACAAAACCCTTGGCTATTGTCATATTCAACTACAGAGGGATTAATATCCTCCCTTTTGTACCTATATTTATTCTCGAATGTCTGTTACAGGCAGTCTCTAAATACATTATTTATCCACTTTAAGGCACTAGGTAAGTTCGTTCACCTTTTCCAGCAAATCCAATACATTTCGAGCAGATTTTTTGGGCTTGTGCCTCTTAATGATGATTTTTTCGAATTATTTAAAACAGGTATTTTTTCTAAACAACCACAGAATTCTTCACTACGAAACGAACATTTAGATACATGTAATTTAAAAGTATTTTGGATGGTTCATCATAATCATTTTAGCAGAAAGACGTCCACTGTTTGACACAGGGCTACCCCAAGCAGCGCCACGTCGACCGGCTTCTACATCTCACATTCAGCTGTGAGCAATGTGCCCTGCCCACTGCCACTAAAGTATAGGAAAAAAAAGTAGGTACACGTATGTTGTAGTTCAGGCAACATATTTTTTTTTCGTGGGGTACCTACCTACTGGTATAAATAATTATGAAGTGTACAGAATTAGACCGTAAAGGTGTGTTTTATAATGTCGTCGCCGTTCAATGACTTTGCAAGTGACAAGGGTGACAAAGTTCAAGGTTATTTGAGTGAGAGTGTCCATGGAGTTTCTTGCCCGTTCTTCTCCATAGGAACCTACTACGCTTTGGAATGGGCAACTAGCTTCATCTTTCTGACTGACCGACCCCTTGACAATTCAAAAGTGCCATTCAAATAAACCAATTACAGATTGGTTTATTTGAAATAAATGATTTGAGTTTGAGTTTGATTTAAAGCGGTAAGTATAGGAAATCCGTATAGCAATTATTATTCACACCACTTACTTCACAACTTAACTGCACTTTTGCTCTGCAGCTTATATATAATTCCGAACCAGTTTTATTATTATAATATATTATAATATAACCTCATTTTGTGGTGGTTTGAAAATTATTAATGAATTTATTTGAGGACTTTGAACATAATATTGCTTTACATTATAATTAATTAATTACGACCGTACGCGTCAGTCGTTCAATAATTAACATGTATGTTAGTTAGTATATCAGTGCCGAGCTCGTGGTTAAGTAATAACAGCCGCACGGGTCGATCCATCAGGTTAAGCTACGCTTGCCGGGTTTGGTCCGTGGATGGATGACCATATTTACATACCGAGACTCCTCCGTGCCTTGGAAAGCACGTTAAGCGGTTGGTCCCGGCTGTCATTCGTGGATCGTTGACAGTCGTTACACCCGTCAGAAGCCCGAAAGTCTGACAACCAGTCTTACCAAGGGGTATCGTATTACCCGTATCAAGTAACTGGGTTGTGGAGGTCAGATAGGCAGTCGATCCATGTAAAATACTGGTATTCAGCTGCATCCGGTTAGACTGGAAGCCGACCCCAACATAGTTGGGAAAAGGCTAGGCAGATTGATGTAAGTAGGTACATAGTTGACCTAGACATGGCCGAAATATTGAGCAGCACGTTATTTAACTCATAACATAGTTAATCCCGCTCGTTTCCCTATAGAGTTAGACTGTTTGTCCGTCGCACCGTGAAGGGGACGTCAACGAGAAACGAGATTACGCGGACTTAGTAAATGTACTGTCGCTACTTCGGCGTCGTCATCTCGTTCTCGTTGACGTCCCGTTCACGATGAGATGGAAAAACGGCCTTCACATTTCGTCAGTTATATATTTTAAGTAATAGGGGCGAGCCTCATGCCATCAAACGGGCACAAATCGATCGTCGAGGTCAAGAGCAGGCCCAAAATGCAATAAAAACAAATCCAGACGCTGCTATTGGCAACTCCTGATGGAAAATCCCAATATCACTTTACGTGACCTGTGGGGCAATTGCTGTTATTTTTAAGAACGTTGGCATTGCATTGGCATCTCATTCGCAATTTGTCAAAAGTACAATCAATTTACTAAAACTAACTCCAATCTGCCAATCTGCCTAGCCTTTTCCCAACTATTTTGGGGTCGGCTTCCAGTCTAACCGGATGCAGCTGAATACCAGTATTTTACATGGAGCGACTGCCTATCTGACCTCCACAACCCTGTAACTGGGTAATACGATACCCCTTGGTTAGACTGGTTGTCAGACTTTCGTGCTTCTGACTCGTAACGACTGTCAAAGATCCACAAATGACAGCCGGGCCCAACGGCTTAACGTGCTTTCCGAGACACGGAGGAATCTCCATATGTGAAAATGGTCACCCATCCACGGACCAACCCTGGCAAACGTAGCTTAACCTGATGGATCGACCCGAGCGGCTGTTATCACTTAGCCACGAGTTCCTCATAAAACTAAAACTACTAATTTGTTACGGCTGAAAATCTTATTTAGATCAACATAAAACCTGATACTGACCTGCAAATTGCAAAAAACGTAAGAAAAATTGAATTTCGCAGGCTACCTTATCAAATCCACCTTAAGTACAAGAATTGGCCTTCTGGAATCGACTACTAATCGGTTTTGTAATATAGAATATACGAAACCAACTATCATTAATAATTAAAACATAGAGAAGAAATATTTAATACTGGGAAATATTTTAAAAATTCTACGTCATATAGCTTCAAGATAATAAGGCAGCAATCTTACCGTACTTGTGTTTAAAAATAATTCTAAGTATACCACTTTAGTAGAATAATAAGAATAAAATAAAGATGCACAATTGTACAGATTTTCCTGTGATTTTTTTCTTGTTTGTAAATAAGAGTAGAGATGTAGCTTGTTTTAATGGACGGATAGTTTCGGATATCAAATATACGAAACACGGATTTAATGATTTAAATCCGTGTAATTTTAAGCGAATGACGTGAGCGTCATTCGCTCTTTCGTGTGTTGGCAACCGTTCATAACGCGATAACAATTAAAATAGTATTGGGTCTCGTTAGTGATAGTTATAGGTATATTGATAGGTACTAAGTAATTTTTATTTTAAGCAGTTACTTCTTCTAATTATTGCGTTATTTTTTTGGCATAAGCACCAATGAGCTTTCTCAACAGATTATTATGTGTTACTTATTAAGATTTTTAACTTCTTTTTAAATACCTACAAAATTAAATGCACTGTTATGATAAAACCCAACTTCAAAATTATACTCAAGGTGGATATTTTTGAGTTTTAACTGCCCTACCATAAGAAGTTACATACAAAGTTTTAATAATGAAGTTTAAAATATTGTTTTTCTTCGTGAATTTAACAGCTCTTAGCGAATTCCGGAATTATTTTGGTTTGTGTGCAATGCTTTGAAATGCTGTTTATTTGATACTTATGAATGTGTAATGTGTGTATGTACCTACACAATATTTTAATTCACATAGACGTCGCTCATACATAAATTAGTAGTTCCTGCACATAATTATATCGGTAAATATTATAACATCAATACTATGAAAACGAAACCGAAATAATAATTAAATTAGGTCAAATTATTAAAATATCCTATTAAATATCCGAAACGGAATTATTAATGACCCGTGTATGGCACATCACTACTGGCTCTCGGTAAATATTCTGACCATGCTCACACTACGAATGATAAGCTTATACACGATACAGGTTTTTTATTTACATGCACGCGTCCATTGTTGATACGAGACGACATTTTCTGTTTAAAATTAATTCAACAAAATGTTTTGACCTAATTTAAATGCCGGGTAACAGCGGCGTACGTACGGAGGACGGTGCAACCTGGGTAGTCGGGCTTACTACTGCCTAGAGGTACAAATCCGTAGCTGACTGTAGACAGCATCAGTAGGCGACGTGTCGTCGTGTCGTCCGTAACACTACTGGTTTCTATTATTTCTCGTGTCGCTAGCTACGGAAGGTATTGTTGTGTATCGCGGCGACACGTCATCTGCTGCTGCTGCCTTTATGTCGGACTCCTAGCGACTAAAACCCCATTGTTCCTACTACTACCATGAGTCGGGGGCCCGGGAGATACTTGTACCTACATTCGTCCCAACCCCGACTGGTAACTGGCATGCCTAGCGGGCCCCATCATCAAATGCGACCGATCCTACGATCGCACAAAAAATCAATCTGCCTAGCCTTTTCTCAACTCTGTTGGGGTCGGCTTCCAGTCTAACCGGATGCAGCAGAATACCAGTATTTTACATGGAGCGACTGCATATCTGACCTCCACAACCCAGTAAATGGGTAATACGATACCCCTTGGTAAGACTGGTTGTCAGACTTTCGGACTTCTGACGACCCGTAACGACTGTCAAAGATCTACGAATGACAGCCGGGACCAACGGCTTAACGTGCTTTCCGAGGCACGGAGGGGAGGAGTATGTAAAGATGCGCACCCATCCACGGACCAACCCGGGCAAGCTAGCTTAACCTGATGGATCGACCCGTGCGGCTGTTATTAATTAGACGACAGCACATCCTCCTATAAAAGCGATCATGGAGGGAATCTTCTGGTTACGGGTAATGTACCAATTTCTTCTGACGTTTTTTTTACTAAAACAATCATTGAATGTTATTACTTAACTATAAATACTCCCACGACCCCTGTACCATGCACAAAGCACAATGTTTTGCGTGTTACTTTGAGGGCTAAAATCGCGAGAAACACCAGCATTTCCCTAATTTTGTCGAGTTATGCGAAAATAATGTATGGTATAACTGATTATTTTTCCCGTTTTCCGGTTGGGCCCATATACCCCATAGCAATTAGATATAACAGTTCTTTGAAATGAGTGTAACGTTATATTTAGTACCAGTTGACAAAGTCGGCAGAGTTGACAAAGTCAAGAGAAGGAAAATGATTAATTACTAGCAAACGAACGGGCGACGGCAAAGTGAAATAAATAAAGAGCAACCGAAAGACGTTTCTTGGAACCTTGATAGGGTAGCGGCACCAGTTATGAGTTTGCAAGTAAATTATACAAATTGTTTATTTCAATTCGTTTATGTATTTTATCTTGGACTTTACTGACACAACTAATATTATAAATGCGAAAGTGAGTTTGTTTGTTTGTTTGTTACGCTTTCACGCTAAAACGGCTGAACGGATTTAGATGAAATTTGGCACAGTGGTAGACCAGGAAAAGGACATAGGATACTTTTTATCTAGATATTCCCACGGGATCAAGACTTACGCGGGTGAAACCGGGGTGCAGCTAGTAGTTAATATGTATAAGTCTATCACCACCCCGTCTAGAGCAAGCATGGAGATCAATTCTCGTCTTATTTGTATGAGAAGAGGTCCTTGCCCTGCAGTGCGGCAGTTACAGGCTGGTATTTATTACCTTTCAATGATCAACTAGCTAGGAAATGCCCTATTATTATCTAAATTAATCTATGGCTATAAGACTTTTTTCTGTAAAGAAAAAAAACATTTTAGTAGGCCAATAACAGTGTCAGACACCCAAATGATACCTAGTAGTATTTCTAAAGAATTCTGTTACGTAATACCATTCACCATTTTTACGGAAAGATGTCTCGGGTTGCGCCCAAAAAGATATCGAATACTACTGAATAAATGAAAAAAAAAACTACTGACTGAATGAAAATGATGTTGTTTTTTTTTACCCAAATTATTGAGAGCTATCACACTTATTTTCCTTGAGTTTTTGATGATCTGCACTCAAAGGTCAAGGCCTACCCACTAAGTATTTTATAAATAAATACTTTTTTATGTAAAGACAGTATATTTTTTTTTTAATCCATACTTATATTACTCGTATAAATTCGAAAGTAACTCTATCTGTCTGTATGTTACCTTTTCACGCCTAAACAACTGAACGTATTTCGATAAAATTTGGCAAGGAGATAGATGGCATGCCGGGGAAGAACAGCTATTTTTTATCGAAATACCACGCGGGCGAAGCCGCGGGCGGAGGCTAGTATTTTACATAACGAATTATGTACACTATATGGTAAGTACTAAATTAAATGTCTAACTATACAACTAAAAATAAAAACAAAAGGATACTTAGGCGTTGAAGTACTCGTCCGCATCGCTGTCATCCGGAAACGTGCCCAGAACACTAGCAACATTGCCACGTTGACACACATGCTAATATTGGGTCCCCCCACCTATGAAATTGGTGTTTTTTTCTCACAAATAGAGAACCTCGTCACTTCTATGATTTAAAATATTCATCTATTGCTTGGTATTATATCGAATAATGACCATAATAGACAACTACCAATAGTAAAAAAACCTTATTACTTATAGTTTTCTAAACATAAAAATACCTTAAAAGTGACTCCTCATTTTGTTAGCAGAAATGACCACTATTTTTTTTTTTACTTGGCCGTAACTTATTTTTGTCGCTTAATCTAAGTGGCATACATTACCTTAGTTTTTAAACATATTTTTTTTAAAACAATAGTGTAAATGGTTGTTTTATAAGTAAATTAAGAAAATGTTGTTAGTATGAAAAATGCAATTTCTTTAAAATTCCCCATACAAAACGCTAATTTCATAGATGGGGACCTAATACTTCGGCCAAAGAACAAGCCAGCCAGGAATTTTAAATATAGGTACTTTTTAAACAGGAAATTCCAACGTCAATTTAACCAGTAAACTTTTCTTAAGATGATTTTAGCCCAACCTGAGGATCGAATCCTAAACCTCGAACAACAGTCGTGCTTGCTACCACTAACAACCAACGAGACCTCAGAGCCCATACCCAAAACCCTTCAATACTACTTAAAACTTAATCCAATAACATACTACAAAATTATTAGTTATACATATTTAGTGCCCCAGGCAAGGGTCCGGGTTACGACCTCCGAATCTCTCTCATTGTCATAAACTTCACTAAGGAATTAATAATCTTCCCTTCGTTCCTATATTTATGAAGACCTGACAATCTTAAGGTCCTCACAAACAGGCGCGACGGGACAGTGCGACTCGACTTTA
This sequence comes from Lithophane semibrunnea, assembly GCA_947363905.1. Lineage (NCBI taxonomy): Eukaryota > Metazoa > Arthropoda > Insecta > Lepidoptera > Noctuidae > Lithophane > Lithophane semibrunnea. Next base: position 2,520,388 of record OX376207.1, on the reverse strand, counting down.
ACGAAACAATTTCTGAGAAAACTTCACGGTACCGGTGTCGCGTCGTGTGTCGCGCTAGTGTGCACGAGCCTTTATAGGCTTCGTTCACGGCTTCTAGCGATGCGACTTGCGTCAAGTGACACGCACGCTCGTCACCCGTTTCCGTCCGTCGCAGTCGCGGCGCGGTGACTCATGGAATGCTCTAAACCAGCGGTTCTCAAACTTTTTTGGCGACGAAACCCTTTTGGAAAACGAAATTTTTGACGGAACCTTAGAATAATCAAAACCGCTCGTCGTTTTTTCAGATATTTCACAACTTATTTCACAGGGTCCAGGTTTCATTTTTTTTAAGACGCAGGAGCAGTATCGCGTATAAAAGTAGATAAAGCGTCTAGTTGTAGTTCCATTGTATCCTGCTGTAGACACGTGATTAAGCAAATGCCGCCAAATCTAAAACTAGTTCTTGAGGAAACTGGGCTCTTCAATGCCTTTGTGAGGACTCAGCGAAAATACTGGTTCATTATGACCAGCAATTTCGCGGAGCCCCGGAGCACACTTTGAGTAACACTGCTCTAAACAACTTCTTTCATTTGTTCCCTCCAAAATCGCTATCGCGAGACGCGTGTCGCTAGAGCGTGTAGCTCATAGCCACGGGGTTACTGTATTTAATAAACGCCCCGACATCAGATTGTCAAGAGAAATTACTTTTTTCACCTTTATTATTTTCTGACTGGTTGTCAGTTGTCAGGGACACAGGGTAATGGAAGAAGTGTGTAAACTTCGAACGGCTTTTGTACTCAAAATATAATTCACAAAAAATATTGCTGAAATCTAAATCAGAATTGTTTGGATATCTACTGAACCATTTGCAGTTAAGTCATGCTAGGTAACACTAATTGAAAATTGATTAATTTTTACGCCTGGCTGCGTGAAACTACAGTGCGATGCCTCGAATAACGTAACACAACATCACGCCTGTATTCCTCGAAGGGTTAGTCAGAGGTGTACCCATAGTAGGTATAACCAAACGCCAGTTATTTTTAAGTCCCATGTAATAGGGGCAAGCCTATTTGGAGTCTGGATTTGTGCCCAGTTGATATTGTTATCAACCGGGCACAAATCCAGACTTAAAACAAAAAAACTTAAATATAATTTATTAAAAAAAATATATATAATAAAGTATTAAACGTGGCAGTTATATAAAGTACTAGCTTACACCCGCGGCTTCGCCCGCGTGGAATGTCGATAAAAAGTACTCTATGTCTAAATTTTGTCGAAATCCGTTCAGTGGTTTAGGCGTGAAAAGGTAACAGAGACAGACAGAGTTACTTTCGAATTTATAATATAAATATGGATTATCAAGATATATATATTTTTTTTTAGTTAACCTCTTGCACTTATTTATTAACAGTTTCTTGACAAATCTTAATTTTTTATATACAATCTAACACTAAAATTATATACAAAGCGTAATAAAATTCTTCCGCATCGCTGTCAGTGGGAAAAGTACCCAAAAGGCTGGCAGCAAGATATTGTTATACCTTTCAAACTTCACTATGTCACGGATCAAGCCCAGGTTTAATATATAAGAGTATTTGATGGCACAAACATCACAATATTTGGGGACTGTTCATCTGGCCGTATTGTGTCAGGACTGACGATATTTTTCTTTGATTTGACCGGTTTTCATTTTAAATCGAAAAAGAATCAAATCTTGTTTTGTTTCATTTGAGTTTTTTGGCATTCCTATTATTACAGCGTAGAAAATCGGGAAATGTAGAAGATATAAATGCTGGACGCAGAGAATCACTCACTCACTCTGCGTCACGTGCGTAATCCTTGCAAGATTAGCTATTAGAGCGAGGCCCCATTAGTGCGTTGCGCTGCGTTGCGTCGTCGCTGCGTCGTTTTCCATACATTTTTTATGACATGCCCCATGTCCTAACCTCGCATTTAGCGATTGATATCACATTTTATAAGTTCCGGTCACTTCTTAACTTAAAACAAGCGCGCCGCAGACGCAGGTGTGGCATACGACGCAACGCAACGCACTAATGGGGCATTACCCTTAGGGAGGAGTATATTTATGTAGTTGTGAGGGCCGTTAGTTAAGGCCGCCATGCACGAGGTTGTGAATTCAAATTCGGACAAGTGCCAATTTTACTTTTTCAATTCAAATGTACTACCTAAGTTTATCTTGGTCATCACTTGTCTCGATGAAGTTAAACATCGTGAGGAAACATGGACTTACAGTTAAGTATCTGTTGCCCGCGAATTCGTCTGCAATCTAGGATGAAGAGTAGCCTATGCCCTTCTCCTGGTCAAGGTGTCCCCAATGCCAAATTTCATCCAAATCCGCTGAGCCGTTTTAGCGTGAATATTTGTTAGGATATAAACCTGTCTTAATAAAATAAGTGTCTTAATAAAATAAGTGATAGACATAATTTTAACACTAGAAATAAAGATAAAATAGATCAACCATTTTTCAGATTAGCTAAAGTACAAACATCTTTTATGAGGTACTGCGTTAAATGCTATAACAAAATACTTAGTGATATATTGCAATTAAATTAAAGAACATTTAAAACTCATATTAAAAGTACACTTTGTAAACAAGCATATTACAAATTAGAGGATTATATCCAAGATAAGAATGCTTGGAAACATGCTGGTCTTGTTCCATAGGACAAATTCGAGTCTGGACAAAATCAAACTGGTTGCTAATCTAGTTGTATAATTTAATATTTGTATATCATAGATTTTTTACATTTTATGATTATTACACTCACACACTGTCCTATTAGTATTACTTGTAAGTTTGTAGGAATATTGTGGTATCGTATACTTTTACAATGTTTGTAAATATGTGAGCACCATGTATCTATCATATACTTAATTAATTTATTTGTCATTGCTCCATTTTTAATTCTTTTTTTTTTACTTATTGTGGTACAGTAATTGTATTCTCGGTGCATCGTCTTCACACGTAATTATATAATTGATGTATACCAAATATTGTAAAACATTTTTTTTTTTAAAGAGTAACGGTTGAGTTTCTTGCTCATTCTTCTCCATACGAAAACTACCTTTTGGAAGGGGCAACTAGAATCAGTTCTATTTCTATGTATTTGACGTTCAAAAGTGCCTTTAATGTGCCTAGTTGAAATAAATTATTTGACTTTGACTTTGACTTTCTTGTGCAAGCGCCTTTTCCTTGGAGTAAGACAGAAACAACCTGGTATCATTTATTACATAAAATGTCAGAATCTAGTCAAACAATCCCGAATGAAACAGTTGATAACCGAACTTACTTTCGATAGTCCATGTTGTCCTGCAGTTTGTACCTAGATTTCGTGAAATAAGATTATAAGATTAGAAGCACAAATTGCGATACCTGAAAATTTTATTTTTCTGTAGTTACAAGTTAGCCGAGAATTCGTAAGTTGAAGCACATAGTCACGATGCAATCCTTGTCATTTTGCAGGTAATTGACGGCGTGCCAATCACATTACTCGTATTTAAAAATGAAACATGGACTTACAGTTACGAGTAGACGAATTTTTCAAAAATATGAAGCAATATATTAGAAATTTCCTTCAAAATTGATAAGATTGATATTGAAAGTGCGCTTCGCAATTGGAGTGCTGATATGTTGAAGATGACTTTACCTATCTTTCTAAAAATCAGAATATACATCGACTGTTTGTCCCCAACACAACTTGCTTTTCAATCGCTGACGCATCTCATCTCTGTATCGGTTCACTGTCATTACGCTAAATCGTGTAGGTCGCGCTCAAAGCTGCAAAGATTTATGCGAACTATTTGTCTGTTTCATGGAGTTATTTCAATGGATGTTGGTATGTCAAAGTAAGCCTTAAAATTTATCCTTGTCTGTTTATTATAATTATGTGTACATAAATGGTTAAATATATATTTATTTTATTTTTTCCTAGCCTACTCTGTCCCACTCCTGGACAACGGCCCCTCCCTTCACTTCTTCCATCTTTCGCGACCCCGCGCGTCCTCCTTCCAGTTTTGATGGAACATATCCAGCTCGTCCCGGCATCTCCTACGTGGTCTGCCTTCGTATTCATTTTTATCCGACTTCTTAAAAAAAATGGAGATTATTATTATAATTATTTTAAAGCGTTACTGATGAGCATGAGGTCTTGGGTTCGATTCCCGGTTCGAGCAAAGTATTATAAGGTTTTCCGCTACCGCCTTGCTGACTGACTAATTTTTTATCCCGTCATGAACCATTTTCTTTATACTACATGTCAATATGAGGAACGAAGCTCTAAATCAAACGTAGTAGCAATTTTAGAAGTAGAAACACACTGACGTCGCAAAATGAATTCACTGACACGACGTTTTTCCTAAGTTCCAAATCCAACGTATGTGGAACTCCGGGTGATTACATAAAATCGTGCGGGAACTCAAAGGTAACATACATATGTGTGTCTGTGTGTCTGTATCATGCAGATCACAAAACAATCGAATGCTGAACGCTCCCAGAGAGAACGCTTCAGAACGCATTATAGGATTGTGGTAGGTACTGTTGGTTCTCGAAAGTGGTGCAGTGAGTTTAGGTAAATGTGATACTGATTTTGGAAATGATTTGGAAAAAGATGAGTCACAAGAAATGCTTGAGAAGGGAACTCTTTGGGCGTTTGTGCACTACAAGGAATTTTACTGTCCGGCAGTCCGATTTTTTACGGTCCGATGTTGATAGCACCTTTATTTCGAAGTAGTAAGGTCGGTTTTCGAACTTCAAGTAATTCAGCTGCGTTCACATTTTTACTGCCGGACAGTAAAATTCCTTGTAGTGCACAAACGCCCTTTCGCTTCACCCGCGTGGTATGTCGATAAGTAAGTCGAAAGTACCCTATTTCCTTCCCCAGGATGCCATCTATCTCCTTGCCAAATTTTTTCGAAATCCGTTCAGTGGTTTAGGCGTGAAAAGGTAACATACAGACAGACAGAGTTACTTTCGAATTTATAATATTAGTATGGATTGTGTGAGTTGGTCCAGGTATCCCTACCACCTCACATACTTAAACCTTTACCTAATTTCTGCCAACATGCATTATTGATTTACATTTAATAAGGGTTAGATGGGCTAGTATATAACTTTGTCTCTGATTTATATAAGACACATCTTCGACGGAAGCGAAGTACAACTTACAGTAGAATAAAACAGCTTTTAGTTTTTTTCTGCCACCTGCCAGCACAAAGACAAATAATAATACATAATATACACTTGAAGGACCCACTCTTGTACATAATGTAAGTAGAATCTCCGAATCTCCAAAAGAGAATCACCCAATGATATTATATTAACAGATATGTTATACACTCACAAAACAACCGAAAAAAGTGTTCCGCGCAGCAGCGGCACACATACCCACGTTTCATTCATTTTACATTTCACTACAAGTAAAAACGTTACAATTGGAATGTTTTCGAGTCTTCACTATTGCGCGCTTATAACAAATCTGTTAATTTAATATCATTGTCATCACCACAAACTCTCGTCGACTTTGCAAGCCAACAGTAATTCCCAACTCACTCGTTTATCACGTCGAGCTTTGATTATTACGCGCTGTCGAATCGCGGCCCCCACCGTTACGATTTAAGGCTCTTACACACTGGCGCGATTCGCCGCGCGACGCGAATTTTAACAAAACAATTCTCAGAAATTGTTTTGTTAAAATTCGCGTCGCGCGGCGAATCGCCCTAGTATGTAAGAGCCTTTAATCGCGACAAACAATTTATTTTGAAGTCGAAACACTTTCTGTTTGTCTTGACAACTGTGGGGGAACGGGGCGGGGTAGCTTTGAAGGTAGATTTGTTTTTTCTTTATCTATGGATCGTGGAAAAGTTTACTTTTAAGTTTTATGTGGCCGTCCGTTTTGACAGGTATAAAAATCCTTTGTGTAGCGATGAAATAAATATTGATTTCTTATATACTGATTATCGAGACATATCGATTAAATATACTGAGAGAGTTTGTTATCTACACTACGTAAAACTGATTCTCAAGGCATTACGTTTTATTACAAGTACGAGTACGAAACGTCAAAACGGACTTTTTAGATTGTCGCGAGTATAGTTTGAGTTTTTGCAGAATATTTTGTGTGCTTGTGCTAAATAAATGTATTTCCTTTCTTTCTTTCTTGTTTTTAAAATTCAAAAGTGGAACTTACATTCTCTATGCTTTTCTTAACAGTGCAGTTCCGAACGATACGTTCAGATCTTTGTAGTCTGATCAGAAACTGAAGTGTCGGAAAACACTGTTTTCACCCTTGTTTACACTGGGGTCAAAGTTAGCGAACAAAAATTTTAAAAATTCCATAAAAAATTAAAAGAATACTTCGAATTTTTTTTTAATTTTTTGCCGTCGATAAAATTAACTATATGTCATTTCAATATGTGCACATTATAAAGAATCACACTATATAATTTATCTCAATAAATTTAAAAATAAATAAATAGAAAGATAGATAGTTTATAGCTTATTTATGTACTGTAAACCTGTTTTATCTATAATGCAATACGATATATTATATATTTTTTCTCTTTGTTCCTCTCAATTAGAGCACCTGCCATCTAATCTCTTCACCACCCTTGGTTGACTGGTAGAGAATGTCTCAGGCATTAAGTCCGCCTTTGTACCATTTTTTTGTGCGAAAAGTTTAAATAAATAAATAAAGATAAAAATCTTCGATGTAGATCTTGTGGGCTTAGTATCCCTCTTCCTATTAATTTCCCCTCCTTTTTAACATATTCGTCTCCAGACCTGCTTCTGGCGCTAATGATTTTCATCCGGCAATTATATAAAACTAGCTGCGCCGAGTTTCACCCGCGTAAGTCTCGATCCCGTGGAAATATCGAGATAAATGCCTATGTCTTATTGTCATCTATGTCTTAATCCAGGTCATGGTGTACCCATGTGCCAAATTTATCCAAATCCGTTCACCGGTTTTAGTGTGAAAGAGTAACAAACAAACAAACTCACTTTCGCATTTATAATAGCTGCGCCCCGCGGTTTCACCTGTGTATGTCTCGATCCCGTGGGAATATCGGGATAAAAAGTATCCTATGTCCTATCATGTCATGGTCTACCCGTGTGCCAAATTTATCCAAATCCGTTCACCGGTTTTAGTGTGAAAGAGTAACAAACAAACATACAAACAAAGTCACTTTCGCATTTATAATATTATTTAGGATTATGATTTGTTATCCCCCAATATTCTGTCTATAGGGATGTATAATGTATATTAATGTCCAAACAATTTTATTATTTATGTAATTTTATCTTTTTTTTTGTCTCAGTCCAGTACTAAATGTAAGGAGAAAGGAATCTTGCACATTATAGCTTTATTTACTATCTGTTTTCCAATCAATTTTTCTAACTGAACAGACAGCTGTGCTGCTGGGGAGTTTGTTGCGCCACTTCTTCTTCCCAGCTAAAGCACTAGGAAGTGGTGAAGGGGGGGAGTTTTGGGGGACGGTCTTATGAAATTTTGTCGTTCGAAAAGAGCTGATTCTCAGCCTAGTTCAAATAAATGACTTATGATTCTGATTTTGAAATTACTCAAAAAAGATAACTTCAAGACGATAATTGAACGCCTAGGAATAGAAATCAAGGGAGCCAAAATCTACTCCTAAAAATAAATATCTACCCTACCTACGTTTAGGCAAACCCTTTCAAATTACTGTCGGTAATAACATTGTGAGTCTAAGGGCTGGCCAGGTCCTCAGAGCCTATTTAGTGAACTTTATTACGGCATTTACATTTTACTTCGAATAGCTCCTTGTACTGGCATGATAAAAAAGTATTATTCCATTGGCAAATGAAGGATTTAGGTTCAGATACCTAGACAGTAACTTTTTTTTTTTTTTTTTGTGGGTGGGAAATCATCCAATGACTTCTCCCGCTCTGGGCGGAGCGGAAGGGCATGTCAGACTTTTACTGACTAAAACCCACCCGTGTTCCTTCAGTTGCCTGTTGCCAAGGTCCCGGTATCCCTTTCGGACTAACCCGCAACCCTGGCAAGCATCGGTCCTAGACCCCGCCAATTGTGCTGACATCTCTTTGAGGCGCGCGTGGAACACGACGCGCCATCGACCCGGGCTTGGTCCTTATCGGACGGTGAGCTACCCATTGCTCGCCGTCCGCAAGCCCGCGCCTATGGTGGCCGGGAATCCGCCTGGGATTCCCGACGCCCAGGGTGTCTCCAGCGGCGGCGGTTAGGGGCGTGAGGGCGCAGGCCTTGCCTCTCCCTCACGCGTTCCGCCTCCTCCTTCGCGAGCATCACTGCTTCGCAGAAGGAGGTGACCGCCTCCCATGCCCTCTCGCTCCGTACCATGGCCTGGACCAGGGCCGGACGCGATAGGTCAGTGCCGCCAATCGCCTCCACGAGGACACGGCGGTGCTCCGCACCTAGACTGTACCTGGCGCTGTAATTGCGTAACACAATTTCAATCAAAACTCCGTTTGGAAAAATCATCTACGATTGCAATATTTGTACCTAAATATGTGAGCCCCGTGATTAACGTAATTAATTTATCTGTCATTGCTTGATTTGTAATACTTTGTCAAAGCATGTATTTCAATTAAACTATTTACAGGCACTTTTGTATTATCAAAGGAGTCGGTCAGTCAGAACGATGAAGCTAGTTACACATTCTAAAGCGTAGTAGGTTCCTGTGGAGAAGAACGGGCAAGACACTCCTTAGAATGGGCAAGAAACTTGGGCAAAAGAAATTAACGTTTTATGGGTACTTCCATTAGGAAGTTCTTAGTAGCTTTGAGTCTAGATTTAGGCCCGGTTAATGATACAAGGCTCTTCCTGTTGTATGCTTACGCCTTATGTATTATGCGAGATTTCTATGGTTAACCATAGAGCTAATCGGGCACCAACATAATTTTTAAAAAAAATAAAACTTATAAAACTAAAACCGAACTACGACAAAAAAGGTCAATTAACTAAAAAGGTATAAACAAGACATCATAGGCAAACAAATAAAAAATCCGGAGTGTTTGGGCATAAATCGAACAGATTACGCGTGACCCCGGATTTTATCAAGGCGCTTCCAACGATACCTCATTTGTCAAATAGTGATTAGTCGTTTAGAAGATATTATGAGGGAACAGATGAACATACATACATACATACATACCGTTCAAAAACATAACCCTCCTTTTTGTTTCGACGTAGTCGGGTTAAAAATAAAGAATTAGAGAGCTTTATTGTGAGGGAGTTATTGTCTTTTCTCTCATGTAACGAAATGTGCCTAAGCGTGACGCATCCTTGTAATTTTACTCTCAATTCTCGTCCCATTATCGTCGATAAAGCCGAACTGTTAGCAACAGCGCAAAATATACAAAAAAATCTACCATAAATAACGTCCAATCATATTATTTCAAATCAAACCACCTATCCAGCTTCCCCACGTTTCAAATATCGAGAGAAAATAATATTCAGCATCGCAAAAGCCGTTTTTGATCGACATGTACCATTAACTTGTACAGTTTACGAGCCTAGCTGATGCTGGCCACAATTTGGGCCTCAAAGGCCACATGCTGGGTCAGAATTCAATAAACTTGTCAATAACTTATATAAAATAACGCCCCCGCGATGACCCTAGACGCAGGCCTGTGCTTCGGGACAAATAAATGTACGCGTATTTATTGTAACGGCTATTTTGTGATGGTCATTTTTGCTGGTCGGAATTTTAATGTGCATATGTTTTTCACGTCTCACAAGTTATTATTCTTTAGTGTTTTTATATATTTTAATTGGTTTTTCAATTGGAAACTTTTTGTATTTGTTTTTTTTTAATTTTACTATAAATTTGGCTTAAAAGCAGACCCTTCTTCCAGATGGAAAGCGACTGCTGCCTATAAACAAATTTTTTTTGAGACACACCACTTTCCTACTTTATCAAATTGAACTACACATTTCCCAGAACATTCAATATATATTCCTCAAAAATGTCAAATATTTCTAAATAGCTATGCAAGGTCGGAAATGATTACTTTAAAGTCAAACGTTTATTTATGCCAAGTTTTTAATATACCGAAAAGCTGTCAAAAGTTTGGAGCGTTTTTGCGCACCCATGTGTAACTCATGTTTTTCAAATATCTCACAGTTTTTAAAGAGAAATTTTAGTAGTATTTTTTCAGAATTTTCATATTTTAAAATAATAGAAAACTCTCATGCAGCAAGGTTTTCTTTTTAACTTTAAATATATTCATACTTTCGGGGCATGTCATATTCGTAGAAAAAAAACAACTTTTAGTAATATTTGAAACGATATTATAATAGGTATTTTTATCAAGGTGTGGGTGGTGTACAGTCAAAAGCAGTAGGTACGGTCAACCGCACATCAGAGGTAACATTTACGCTACAATCGCCCTTAAAGCTACGAAATAAATGCGTTTTCATTGTCAAATTGTTACATCTGTTGTGCGATTGACAGTACCTACTGCTTTTTGAGTACCTATAGATTTTCATAAGAGACTATTACTATGCTAAAAATTTTGCAAATATGTGAGCACCATGTATCTATCACATACTTAATTTATTTATTTGTCATTGCTCCATTTTTAATTCTTTTTTACCTATTGTGGTACAGTAATTGTATTCTCGGTGCATCGTCTTCACATGTAATTATATAATTCATGTACTCGTATACCAAATATTGTAAAACATTTTTTAAACGAGTAACGGTGGAGTTTCTTGCCCATTCTTCTCCATACGAAAACTACCTTTTGGAAGGGGCAACTAGAATCAGTTCTATTTCTATGTAGGTATTTAACGTTCAAAAGTGCCTTTAATGACTTTGAAAAATGACTTTGAAACAAAATGGCCGGAAAAAGGGCACTCCTTTTTCGTATAATCATCTGTTTACTGTATTGCTGATTCTAAGGTTTATAATTCTTTCAATCCATATTTGTTACGGTCGCGAATCATATTTTAATCAACATCCTACAACCTGATACTGACCTGCAACTTGCAAAAACCGTAAGTTTGAATTTCGCGGGCTATCCAGACTCTTTCGCCTTAATATAATATAGCGAAGTTTGCAAGTCAAATCTTTAAGGGCGCACCCTACCTCAGATTTTATCCTGCTCGCACCATACTACTCGCGACCTGAGTGAGAACGAGACGGAGTGGGGCCCTAGCGGCTCTAAAGCGTCGAAAAGTTTAGGTAATTGCTTTTTACGGTGAAAATAATGGTAATTGTAAAAAAAAAACGTGAGATCTGCTTTATAGATAGTTCAGTTATTATGCAAAGTTTCATGATCTAATTTGAAGTATTTTTTGAATACCAGCGGTTTATAGTTCTGTTTAGAGGTAACTTTGGATTTTTTTTCTATCGAGAAAATTTGAAATAGAACAAAGTGTTTTCGCCAAACATAGGACCTAGTATCAATTCCCAACGTTAACATATATTTATTTCAAAATTGTGCAGTATTTTCGGCATAACGGATGATCATGCAATACAGGATGTAAGGGTAAACACTCTTGTCATTCAAACCATGGGTAGTTGACTTAAATATAAAAATAAATGATCGCACTCAACAAAAAAAAAACGTTATTTTCATTACAAGATTTAAAAAAAGTTTCTGTCTGACACCGTGCTTGCTAGCGAAACAGCTGACTGACTAAGGGAGGGATCGCGCTCGCTGCCGGTCAGGTCACATCCCGTACACCCCGCCCGTGTTGAGACGCAAGTTCGTTGCCCTAGCGCATAGGGCAACGAACTTGCGGCTATTGTGGTAAAATTTAGATCTAAAAAAAAAAAAAAAAAAATGTAATTTTCCATTGATTTTACGTTCTAGAAATGAAACCAAACCACTGGTTGCAAGGATAACGGTGTTTACCCTAACACCCTGTATAAGCAATTTGAGGTAGGGTGCGCCCTTAACAAACATCGATGAATAGTTAACTATGATCTCAAGCAGTCAAAGCTTAAAGACACGTGCATAATTCTGTCTCCTAACTTCCTCCAAGCAGTTCCTATTGAACTGTTAAATAATTCATTAACTGATCACTTCAGGCACTTGTCCCACCGACATGGGAGCGACTAGTTATCGACTATTTTCTCGCCCAAGAAACGTATAATAGATGTAGGTCCCGTGTCGGTAAAAGAGATACATACAACGTGCCGCTACACTGGCGACATTAATTTAACACACGTATACGATTTCGCGTATTCGTTTTATGAAAATATTTGAATTTCATTAAACGTTATTATTTATTGATTTATTTACAATCTTCTAAATTACCATCCTGGAGCAACCTGTACTTAAAGAACTGAGGCGAAGAGGTCATTTGCCGGGGTCACGGATCATACGTAGGCGAATAGAGGAATGCCGCGCAATTTCTTAGAAATTATGCTGACAAAGCATTAGTCATATTAATAATAGTCCTCCAGACCGTATTTTCGGCCACGGCGGCCAATCTCAACGGAGACTAGCTTTCGGCGCGGGAGATATTATAGTGCACAAGTGTTTGCGCAGACACAAGTGCACTCTCTCTTCCCTCACTCTCATAGTCCGATGGGACGGTAATCCGACACGACCGGAGAGAGATCAGGCGTAGGACCAACGGCTTAACGTGCTTTCCGAGGGGTATCACACCGCCAACTTCCAAACTCCGGGCTGTTACTACGAAATTCCTAATGGAAAAATCCAATAACACTTTGCCCGACCCGGGAATCGAACCCAGGACCCCACACTCTGCAGTCGCGCTTGCAACCACGAGACCAACGGGGCAGTTAAAAGCATTAGTAGGTACCGATAGAACGTAAGCCAGCTGGTCATGAATGAATATTTCACACAGAGTGATCTCAATTTTGGGTATGTTTTTAATAATAATAATAATAAATAATAAATAAATGTTTTATTCACAACCCTTATTACAAATGGTCTTTCTTAATCTAAGGTATACATCGCAGTGACTTAAAAAAAAGGAGGTTGGACATTGCGAATTACATTGTGTACTGTAGCTAGGGCTTAAGTTTGGCAAATAAAGTGTTGTATCGTGTGTTTTGTTATTTGGTTTGTTTGAAAATTTTAATTTTTATTATGTTTACTGACCACTAGCCCTACCCGTCTGTTAAATTAATGTCGCCATTGTAGCGGCACGCTGTATATATCGTAGATTATAAAAGTTGAGCGATAATAGTCTCTCAATTGATTAAGGTGAGGGTAAACTCCGTGCCGCACTCACAAGAGTGGGGCGGCACGTGAACAGAGTTGTGTTAAGGGAAGTGGCTGAACAACGAGGCAGTCTTGTGAGGGCAACGAACAGATGCAGACCTCCACTTCTACTATGCGAAACTGTCGGTTTGCCCGAACGTAGCGTAGAAAGTAGTGCGTGAACATTAGTATTGCTACTGTGAAGATTATAATGAAAGTGAAATACTAACTAATTTGCTGTATCATCGTGTTTTATTGTATACCTGCACTATGGATTCCGTACCACCGGATCGAGATGATGACGGCACTATCGCTCAGCCATCGATGACGCCGTCATATATATATTAATAGTTGACTGTTCACATTGCTGGCGAGAACTCTCCGTCCATTAGTTTGTCACAGCGACAAGAGGGCCTAGACAAAGTGACATTCTATCAGCGATAACGATGATGGAAAAAATTATCCTCCTTCTGGGGCAGTCAGGTAAAGAAAGCGAAAATGTATAGGACTGACATAACCTATCGAAAAGCATATGTCAATCCTGTTGAAAGACGTTGTAAAAATACGATACGCTTTCGAAGCGATTGTCACTTGTCTAAGCCCTAAAAAAAACAATCAGTGACACTCGCTTGGTGGGCAGAACACTCGCTGAGAGACTCTCGCAAGTGACTGGGCATTCATTCTTCTGGGCGCACTCGCGCACTCGCTTATAGCCTAGCGACAAAACTATCCGAACTACACACTCGCTACACGTTGCTCACCAACTCGTTTCTAGTTGCTAGCTCTACTCGCTTATCGCTTAACGTCAGCGCTGGGATCGGTACTAAGAGCAAGTTTCGCCAATCGATCGAGCTTATTCAAAACTGTTCGTCAGAGCGAACTTTTTGGCCTCCAGTGTAAATTACATCGCACGAACGGCGGTTACAAAGTTCCGGGAGTCAATTTTATTGTATTACAGTGTAGATATTGTTTTAATTATTGGTTTTTGATAAGGCTGTTGAAGTTTTGAAATAAGTGGCCGTGAAATAGTTGATTCAGGCGTGACTTTGCGGAAATCCATTATAAAATACAATAGACGCAGATAATATTTAATAACCTATTCCGCTTAACTATTTCTCACAGTCAAGGGTCATAAAAAACCCTGTAAGAAATCGACACGTGTTTCACCTCTCAACGAGGCATCCAGGATGACGATTGACCAGTCGCGAACCCGAACACAACGTGTTGCCACGCCGAGCGCTGGACGCAGAGTGAGTCGAGCAGTAAGTGCGGGTGGCCGGGCGATTTTGACTCGATTTTGATTCATTAAGATACATCGACAAAAATGTTGTATTTTTGTAATTAACACCATCTCCACCAAAGGGAAAACCCATTTTAAAATGTTTCAATTACAAAAGATATTGGGCAGTGCATAGGGAAATATATCCACCTCATTGTTTTACAGATAATATTAGTTGTATCGAGATCCGAGACGCATCATCATGAAGAAAAAAAACCTTAGTATTTTAAAATTTGATTTTCCCTCTCTGAAAACGAGGAAGAATTTCATTTTCTCCTGAGATAGTTATGTTCGATAGGGAGAAAATTTACAGGATCTTAATACAAGGAAACGCCGTAAGATATTGTAGGATAGGCTAGAGAAATGATGAGTTCGCTATTTTGAAGCTTTAGCACAATATCCCGGGAAGTATTTGCAGCTTCTAAGCATCTCACTTTATATAGGTAATTTTCTTTTATAAGAATTTCAGTTTTTCTTCTTAACGTTGAGTATATTTTGTATCTGGTAGGTTGTTTGTTTTTTAACTGAATCTTGGAGAAATTTGATTGCGCTAAAAGAGCTAAAGAGAGAGAGGGATTTAAGTGAAATTTTATTTTCTAAATCATCACCAAAACCGTAAAATCCAAAAAACAAACATTTTTCCCGGAAAAGTTACGATTATTCCCTCTTTTTCAGCAAAAGAGTAGCTCAGTTTATCATGTTTAAATCCGTTGTCAAACAGTGTATTTTCATTTACAATATTTTACGTTAAAAACAGGCTAATAGGATGTCGACAGTATTTAAGTGCATGTAACTACTTTGACTGCGCGATGCCGCATACTACATGGGTCCCGTTTCGTAGGGAACAAGTTATGAGAGAATGGAGTTGAGATATAATTAGCAATTTGTGGTAAGATCCCATACTCACCTAAACCTTAGTCACACGCAAGCAAAGAGAAGTCTATATAGTCATTGCACGCAAGGGTGGTATTCGTATAAAGGAGCGGGTTTTACAGAGGCCCTAGACAAAGATGACTTCGCCCTGAGGCCCTAGACAAAGTGACAGTCTATCAGCGATAACGATGATGGAAAAAGCAAAAATGTATAGGACTGACATAAGCTATCAAAAAGCTTATGTCAATCCTGTTGAAAGTCGTTGTAGAAATACGAAACGCTTTCGAATAGATTGTGACTTGTCTAGGCTGATCGCTGCAGGTTCATCTACGGATAGAAATGGTTACAATGTTTCCATATTGCATTCTACAATGTGAACTTAGGTGGCAGAGAGAAGAAGGCTTTAATTAGACTAAATAGTTGGTATATTATTTAAACACACCGACTCGGGGGAAGACCTGGACGGAACTCGCACAGACCAAGGAAGCATTGCACCAAGGGAGGAAGCCTATACTTAGCAGTGGGAGGAACAAGGCTGCCAGGGATTGTGGCACTGAATCGCTTGATTTGTAGGAAAAGTGTTGACAGTACCGTCTAGCAGCGGTCGCCGAGGCGTCTCCGTGCTGGGTTTCTCAAAACGCTATAAGCTTATGGCTTGAAGACTCGTAAACATCAGATACGATTAAATACTTAATAACACCGTGTTTACAATCGGTGCAATGATTATTTTATACTTTGTTTTATGTTGTAAAACATAGCTCTTTAGTATTTATTATTCATGCTCCGTTTCATTATTGTATTCACTACATCTTTGTAAACTTACGTGTTTTAATAATTTTATAACAGTTTTCAGTTTCCGGGTTCGATTTCATTGTATTTTTTAAATGAAAACTTTTGAAGTCAAAAAACAAAACTCAAGTCATCGTCACCGAACGCTTGTTGAGTGAACAAAAATTATGGAACTCGCGTCATCGTCACCGAACGCTTGAAGAAATGAATGAATGTTACTTAGGTTTTACTTATTTTGTAGCACCCCGGAGTCAGGGTTTGTGCCCGGTTGATGGTAATAGGCTCGCCCCCTATTACATGGGACTTAAACATAACTGGCGAAATGTGGGAGTACTACAGGTACACCTCTGCTTAACCCTTCGGTGAATACAAGCGTGACGGTATGTATGTATGTATGTTATTTTATGAGTGACTTATTTTTAATTTTACTGACAGATTGATAACCGAATAATATGTTGTTGTTGACCGAGTCTGATTAGGGGCAAAGATCATAGATTTAGTAATACACGATACGTTTATGTCAAAAGGTTAATATCAGCATTTTATTTTTAGCTTCAAAAAGGTCGTGCATTTATTCTGCCGCTTAACACGACAGATATGGATTTTCATACAAACATTGCCGGCCGGGCGCTCGCATGTATTCGACCAGTACCGAAATATCTCGAAGAAATTTCGATTTATCCTGAAGAAGGTTGTCAAAATAATGTTCGAAACATACCTAGAAAAGCATGTTTGAGAAATAATTATTTTTATAGCATTAAAGAAATCGTGGCTATGTTATCACGGTCAATTTAGGTTTGACGAATTTTCTCTTTCAGAATATTCAACTTATAAAAATATTGAAAATCTCATACGAAAAAAAAAATAGACCACACACATACATTGGTCCCAACATTTGAACCAAGCTTGCCAACAACTCCAACCCTTCTATTGTCTCGTCAAACCAATTGACCAACCCCCTAAATCTACCATCGGTCCTTCCACTCGACCGCACCATTGTACAATATCCATAAAAACCATTTTATGTACCACAACCACCCGATTTTGTAACATTACCCAACTAAAGGACAATTTGCTGGTCCATCTTTGGCCTCGACTAGGGTGAACGTATAGTGACAAGCGATAGCGGGCGCGGCAGCGGGTCCGAGTTGTCCGTTTCAGGGGCTCATGGCTAAGTAGCAGCCACAGTGACCGATTGACAAATTTGATCATGGGTACATGGTTAAGAAGGACTCTTGCAATGCAGCGGTTGGTTCGTGAATGGTTGACCATCCATTTTGTAGCGAGTCGGCCTCGGCTGTTATTTGACAGTGTTTACTGATAGTCAAAAACCGAAAGTCTCACCAAAGGGTCATCATCTGCCTAGCTTTTTCCCAACAATGTTGGGGTCGGCTTTCAGTCTAACCGGATGTAGCTACCAGGCCAGTATTACCCCTGCCAGGGTTGCAGGAAAGTCCGAAAGGGATACCGGGGCCCTTGGCAAAAGGCAACTGAAGGAACACCGGTGGGTTTTAGTCAGTAAAAGTCTAACGGGCTCCCGCTCCGCCCAGAGCGGGGAAATCATTTGACGATTTCCCAACCCTCAAAAAAAAAAGTATTAACAATATTTTATCATGTATAAACGCTCTCGCCTCAGCACCCGCTCTCGCCTCTCACTCTGACCGAGTACTTATAGACCGATGGTCTGTTATTATAGTAAAGTAAATCGATAGGATTTTCCAGATTGCAATTTATGGCGCTGAGATAGTAACGAAAGTTTTTTATGTTACGGAACCCTTGTGCGTCGTTTGGGTTTTTTTGTGTGGGACTACGGATCTCGGGATTTTTTTGGATCTGGTAAGAGATTATGAAATTATAGCGAAGTGTTTATTTTCGTGATGTTTTTTTTTATTTTGATTCGGAATAGAGAGGAATGTTTTTGTACTTTCCAGTTCTGTTATCAATATAGTAGTATTGTTTGTGTTGCTTAGTTATGTTAAATAATACTCTCAAACAAATTAGTCTAGTTTTAAAAGTAACTATTTTGATTAAAAAGTCACTTGAATAGGTACAACTAAGTACAAGATTTTCCATTTATTGTTTTTGAACCAAAAGAAAAAAAAAACAGTTAAAAACTATTTACTATTTTTATAAATCTAGGCTGCAATAAAACCAGGGTTTCGGGAAAGTCCGAAAGGGATACCGGGACTGGAACTGAAGGAACACGGGTGGGTTTTAGTCAGTAAAGTCTGACACGCCCTCCCGCTCCGCCAACAGCGGGAGAAGTAATTTGATGATATCCCAACCACAAAAAAAAAGGCTGCAATAAAACCACAATTACCTATTTAGCTGAATCCGGTAAGACTGGAAGCCGACCCCAACATACTTAGTTGAGAAAAGGCTAGACATATTGTATAACAATTACTAAAGATGTTTAATAAACAACAAACCAATTCAATTCAATTTATCAATAAAATACAATAATTATACCAACATATCACACACATTGCCAATAAATATTTTGTTTCCTATCTGTAAGCAACTCGATACCACTCGAGTAAAGCTCTCGATTTATTGCGAGAATCGAATAATTGATTCGAATCGATACGAAAGGGATGAATAAATCACCCTGTATTCTCTTTGGGACCTGAATGACGCAGTCTGATCAAAATATAATAGAATTAAAAATGTCGTGTGTCTTCTTTTCTATTGTTTACTGTTTTGTGACGTCATCGAGTGACGGACACGAGGGAGATTAGGTAGATTTGAATTTATGCGTATGAGTATTTTTGCTCAATGATTTTAAATGGTAGTATAAGTATGGTATACCTATTATTTACTGACGACAGTCCATTGTTTCTTGTGCAACCATACTATCACTCTGCTTCTTTTCTTAAATATCCATCTACCTATCTATAATTCTGTGGCCCTAGTGAAAAGGGATCTAAGTCCAAAAATGCAACTTTACAGGAGACGCAAAAAACACTCCGCGCGCTTCAAATTGCGTGTTTGACCTCGTGTGACATTTAAACCGCTACCAATTGAAATACATGTGAAGTTTTTTATAGGTAAACAATTTATGCTCTTTATTATTATTGAGTTATTTTTATTTTAATGTTATTAGTTTTTAAGATAGTGACTTATACTAACCACAAAATGAATTCCTTTAGGGTATAATATAACTTATACCCCTTCTCCCATAATGTTAAAAGTTAATTCATACAAGTGAAAATGAATACGCATTTGGAATGATTATGTTCATACTAATCTCAACAGAGTTACTTCGATTTTTTCCCTTTATTTTAGTGAAAACGGATTTATGTCTAATAATATCACATTACTCACTAAACCATTTTTAAGAACCAAGTGTTGTTGTATTGATAAACACTAACCAAATAAAAACGTGGGTAATTTATGTTAATTTAGATTAAAAAACACAAAATATATTTGAAAAAATCCGTTTAAAAGAATACAAAAGTACTTGAAACCGACTTTTGTAGTTTTTTTTGGTGTCAGTTGGACCCTTTTACACAAGGTAACTTCTTTATTTTTAGAGATAGCTTAGATCCGTTTACACCAAACGATAGAGCATTTTTCTCTGATCACTTCTGTATACTTAACTCATTTTCCACAAAATCGGACTTATACCCCTTTTCACTAGGGCCACAGAATTATTTTTATAAAATATCTAATCGAGTTATTATTATTATTTGCTACACATATCCATTTTTTTTATATCTGTTTTTTATTTAAATAGTCTACACACACTATGAAACTGATTTACATCTGTAAGTCGTCCTCGTAACATAAGGTCCAGTTGAAAACCAGCGTCAGGCACTAGTTGTCTGGCATTCATGCTGAACTGGGCCTGTTTGGCGCAGCCGTGAGGCGCACAATACTTTTTTTATGTTCTTTGTTTTTTTCTATAAATATTGTGTGCCTTACCTGGGTCAAATAAATTTATTTTCTTTCTTTCTTTTTTCTTAAATGGAAGAGATAATTTTCATAATGTATACACAATACACTGATTGATACTAACTATTTACAATTCTAAGGAGTAAGGACTGATTTCATCAAAGTCAGATATCTTTTATCCGTGGAATAAAATTGTCGTCTGACAGTTTTTGTATGGAAAAACTGTCAAAAATTCAAAATTTATTCGCAAGATAAGACTTATACTCGGTATAAAAGTTTGGTGTAATCCCCTAAATTAAATTACTGATTAAAGCTTACTATACTAAGTCTGACAACCAGTCTTACCGAGGGTATCGTATTACCCAGTTACTGGTTGTGGAAGTCAGCTAGGCAGTCGCTCCATGTAAAATACTGATATTCAGCAGCATCCGGTTAGACTGGCAGCTGACCCCAACATAGTTGGGAAAAGGCTAGGCAGATGATGATGAAAACTAACTATACAAATAAATAATTAACTAAAATATGGCGTCGAAAAATTCCTCCGCATCGCTGTCGGCTGGTAATGTACCCAAGGGACTGGCGGCATTGCCACGTTGAATGGCAATGCTTATCCTCTGACCAAGGCAAAAGCCAGCCTTTGGGTCACGGAACAGATAATTAGGTATATCTAAAGCAGGAACTTTTAAACGTTATAAAATAACTTTACGTATAGTTTCAGTAACGATAATGTCTACCGTTCCACCCGGATCGTAACTAAAATTAATAGTTGAAGATTTCGTTCCGATAGATTTTCATTATATTGCCAAGAAATTACTTCGTAAATGGTTTCTGCAACTATACATAACGGTATTACGTAACGTTATCGTACCTCTATTTTGAGTAACGTTTCAAGTCCCTGATTTATAGGCACTGTTTATCTTATCTACTGAACTGCCTCGTTGGTCCAGTGGTCGCAAGCCCTACAGAGCATGAGGTCCTGGGTTCGATTCCCAGGTCGAGCTAAGTGTGTCCGTGTTCCATCAGGACTTCTAAGTAGCCGCGCACTAGATTTTGTTTCGTACTCTGATATATACTGAGATTTGGAACCGCGTCATTTCGGCACTGCGGTAATGTCAAACTCAAACTCAAACCATTTATTTCAATTAAACCATTTACAGGCACTTTTGAATTGTCAAGGAGTTGGTCAGTCAGAAATAGGTATGAAGCTAGTTGCCCATTCCAAAGCGTAGTAGGTACCTATGGAGAAGAACGGGCAAGAAACTCCACGGACACTTTTTTAAATATAAAAATTGGTTACATCATTCATGATGAAATTAAACATGTGAGAACAATGTAGAAAGCACGTTAAAAGCGTCCGTAATTATAAAAAAAACAATAAGCCATTATGGCAGCTAAGAGATGACCAGTCACAACTGACGGCGCCCGTTCACGAACATGACGCATGGATCAGCACCATTCAGCTCAACCATTTTGAAGGGAACCATTTTGTCAAGGTGCGATCTATGAATCTTCCCCTTAGTTTTGACAATACCCCAATCCAGTAACCATAAGTACTAGCTTAACTTACACTTAACTGCAATAACTTGAATAACCCTCATCCACTGTAATAGCTCTCTCGCTTATCATAGAACGACCGATACACGTTGGGATAATTGTTTGGGGCAGAGTATCCGGAATTAGAAACAATGTATGGTCGGTATGTAACATAAACTGGGATGGTATGGATCCCTGAAGAGAGCCTTCGAATTGGCCCTTGATGATTGTGAAATGTCTACCTAAAATAATCTATTGAAAATAAACTGAACTTACCTGGTGACTACGAAGGATCTACATATCATCTGCCTAGCCTTTTCCAAACTGTGTTGGATCGGCTTCCAGTCTAACCGGATGCAGCTGAATACCAGTATTTTACATGGAGCGACTACCTATCGGACCTCCACAAACTAGTAACTGGGTAATACAATACCCCTTGGTAAGACTGGTTGTCAGACTTTCGGACTTCTGACGACCCCTAACGACTGTCAAAGATCCACGAATGAAAGCCGGGACCAACGGCTTAACGTGTTTTCCGAAACATGTTATTTGCCACGTTTTTATTTTTCAAATGTATCATATTTATACTTACTCCAATTGAAATAAGATTAGACATTTGAATAAACCTTTTTTACAGTCTGTTCAAACGATTTTGACTTCTATTGCGTTGGTAGCATGACAAATGGCAGCTGCAGTAGACAGTTGGTATTGTAACCACTCTGTTGTTTTTAACGCCATCCTTATGGTTACGGTAAAGAAGTCAAAATCGGTATATTTAAAGGTCTAATCTTATTTGAAATGGATTATAGACATTGCGTGGAGACAACAAACAACTAGGGTTGTTTAACGATCGTTCCAATACCGAATGGCCGACAAGAACACGTTACTTATTATGATAGTACACTTCAAAACAGTCATAGTTTCCCCATATTATCAACCCTAGCATAGTTCCTTAACGGTTATGAAACAAGCCACGGTATTAAGTTAGTTTATGTATCAAGATAAGCCGGCTTCCAATCATACGCCAAACTCCTGAGGGGCAACTATTCAATTTTATTTACTCCACTCCTAGCGGGAGTACCAATGTCAGTATGAATCGTAGCTTCGAAGATGGATCCGACATTGTATTGTTGTTTGAAACCATACGCGGTTTCACATGTTACAAATTTTTTACGAATTGGAAGTATGAAAGTGGCGCTAGTGACAGAAACTAACTAAAAGAGTGATAAATATAAAAATGTTGAATAATGGAGGAAGAGGAAGGCCAAAAAAAAAGATGGATGGATTGTGTGAGGAACGTATGAAAGAGTATCAGCGCCTGTCACTACTCCTTAGAAGTTTAGACGTGATTAAAAACTTGCCTACTAAAATTACGATAATTTATGTCAGGCGCTGACTAATTTGACAGGACTATACTAAAATTTATCTTCTATCCTTTTCTTAATGAAATAGAAAGAAAAATATCCACTGTTTTTAGTTTAGTTTGTGAACAAGGGAATCGGCACCAATATCAATAACCAATTCATACTTTTTAACGACTAAACGCTGTCTATGACTGAAAACAATCTAAATGGTAACCTTAATTTAAAACTTTTCTCTAAATGGTAACCTTAATTTAAAACCAAAATTTTATTACTTCTAATATACGTATATAATTTCCTCCAATTCAATAATCTAAAAGTAGAAAGAGGGTGACTTATTGAACACTGTAGACTTAAAATATCACAGTCATTGCTTAAAGAACCTTTTTACCTTTTTCGAGACAATTAGTTTATTTTAGAATAAATAGTGCCTTGTTGGTCGAGTTGTAGCAAGCACTACTGCTGAGCCGATCCTGGTCCTGAGGCAATAGACAAAATCCCTTTTCTGTAAGCGTTAACGCCAACGGAAAGTTCAAATTGTATGGAGTTGACATTAGCTTTAGAGATGTCACGTGACTGCTGCTGTCAACTCCATACAATTTGATCTTTTCGTTGGCGTTAACGTTTACAGAAAACGGATTTTGTCTAGGCCCCCTGGTCTGGTCGTGGGTTCGATTCCCAGGTCGGGCAGTGTTATTGGGTTTTTCCATCTGGAGTTTTTCAGTAGTAGCCCGGAGTCTGGATTTGTGCGCGGTTGATGGCAATAGGCTTGCAACATAACTGGCGAAATGTGGCTGTACTCAAGGCACACCTCTGCCTTTTTCTTTTATGTTACCTACCTACGTTAATATTTCCGTTCGTCTTCGATATGTATTTCTTGCACTAGTATCATTTCTTCTAGTGCGAATGGCCACCAGCTTCAGTTTACAAATAAAAGCACCTATGTTTACAAATAAAAGTTTCTTATTCTTATTGTATAAGATCGCGCATAACTCAGTACTTTATGTGGAACTGCTGATATTTTTCGCGATTTCAGGGTTGGCTCCGTAATATTTCAATCGAATCATTTTGTGTCAATTTTGATGCTATTTAAAACTACTACATTTGACTTTGTGTAATAAATAAACGATTTTCGATCTTCCCTTTCATTTCTTTCTCAAAGCAAAGACAGCTAGAACCTGCCAAACATTTTATCGTCTAAAAGAGTAGTCATCCAAATTCCTTAGAAGTACTTAGGTACTCGCTTCGAATAATAAGTAGCACTTCGTAATTTTCTTTTCATTGCAGTGTGAAAATAAAATCCTGAAGTTAGATGTTGTAGGCTAGCTTTTACTGCTATATAAATTAGGTTTAGTTTTATTTGGAGACAAAACTCAGAACACGGTTTTTGTTATTTCGATTGCTAAGTGTTTATAGATATTATACATATATTTTATATTATATTATATTTTATGTATAAAAGATACACCTTAGTGTATCTTTTTATAAACGAAATCTCTTAAGAGGTCATTGTACTCATAATTATGACCAACTTTCACTATGGGACTAACCCTGATATCGCGAAAAAAAATCAGCTGTTCCCTAAATTTATGTTCGCATAGCTCGTCAAAATGTAGGGAACAGCTGATTTTTTTTGGAATATCGTCGGGATGTTGTATATATGCTAGTCGCGTGGTAAACGCTGCTTGCGCGATGCAGGATTTTACATGACGTCATTGTGATGCGTAGTTGCGCACATGGTTATCAAAATACATTATATCGTTTACGGGTGAGTTTCTAATAGCGTTGTAATAATAGTTATTATTTTCTGGTACAAGAGAGAAATAAGTACAACACAATTGAAAACCGTAAGTTTATTTGATAATCCAACGTTCATTATATTTAATCACATAATTCACATAGTTTCCTCTTAAAAATAACTTTTTGAGATATTAGATCTTGAGGCGTTTTCTAAAATAAAAAGTTGATATTTTTACTAGATATGTAGGTACATTTATTTTCGAAGATTTGCATGATATTCTTCATATTTTAACAAGATTTTCTACTAAAAATTATTTACAAATACATTTAATATTTTTATTTGACATTTTGATTAAAAACGCCTCCCAGAATAAAAATCTCAATAATTTATAAATATTAAATTGATATGGAAGAGTTCGTCTATAAATTCTATAATTATCTTAATTAATATTATAATCATTGTTGGCATCCTTTCAATTTACAATTTATTATAGTCTTTGGAACATTATTTACATATCACTCTGGATTTCATCCGTATGCTATCTTTCCGGCATCTGAAACAAAGGAGATATTATTTTATGAGTCTTGTAGGGTTTGTTCAAAGATAGCCTATCCTATCCACCAACATATTAAGCGCTAAAAACTGCTGATTATAAACTTCCCGCTATAAAATATTTATAGAATATAGACAAAATGGCGGATAAACAATCACCATCTGTCATTTTGTCTATTATTCCGTCGCACCTTGGTGTTGTCATATGAAATTATGCTGAGCTGAGGCCCTTTGGGCATTATAATCATTGTTTCCTGTTTTTAGGGTTCCGTACCCAAAGGGTAAAACGGGACCCTATTACTTAGGCTCCGCTATCTGTCTGTCTGTCTGTCCGTCCGTCCGTCTGTCACCAGGCTGTATCTCATGAACCGTGATAGCTAGACAGTTGAAATTTTCACAGATGATGTATATCTGTTGCCGCTATAACAACAAATACTAAATAACAGAATAAAATAAATATTTCGGGGGGGTCCCATACAAAAAAAGTGATTTTATTGCCGTTTTTATAGATAATGGTACGGTACCCTTCGTGCGCGAGTCCGACTCGCACTTGGCCGGTTTTTTATTTATAGTTTGTATGGTCTACAAGAGCTATTTTTCTTTATTTCCAGGAGACTAATTACACCCGGCTATCATCATCATCTGCCCAGCTTTTTCCCATCAGATATTCTTTTTACCATCTTTTTTTATTATTTACGTACACACTGTAAAATACAAATAGATACGACATTATTATGAGTACAAAGATAGGAACTGATTATTTCTTGAGAAATTTCTTCCAACAGACCTGCGAAATGAGAAATGAGAAAGAAAATGTAGACAATATCGCCGGGTTACCAATTATTTAGTCCAAAAAAATCAATATAAAATTTTCCGTAGGAGCATTTGGAAAGTTCGCAATTAAAATTAAGTCCTTAGTAATAAAATTATGTCAGTCGCAAATGTAAGAGCATGTTCTATAATTATCTGAGTTTCCGACAGTTAGATACTAAACACAAAAATTAACTTCATTTGTATAAAAAAAAATTAAAAGAAATTATAACCCCCCCTTTTAGTTGGTTTTACCTCTATAGTACAAATACAAGCATATCTGAAAAACTAATTGTCCTGTTTCTAACAGACTTTGCATTTACGTGAGTTAAAGTATTATTTTGATATTTTGCTTGTAAGGCTGATTGTCGAAGCTTTGGTTTTGAAACAATTTTAAAAATACGAAAAAATTAGTTGGATTTGCCTTTCTATTTCATAATAGAAGTCTTTAAATGTAGAATGCAAAATTGTATTAACATTAAAAGTTGCTGATTTATATTGCTTAAATCATTGAAATTGTGTAATCTCAGCCAGTACAAGAATACACACAGAAAATAAAACGTTCAGGTAACAAGAAGAAGCATTTATTTTATTGTTTTTTATATTGTATGAACATAAAAGTTTCGTAATCTAAACAAACAATAATTAGATTTTTTAAATGAATTCCAAATAAAAATTATCACTCAGCGTCATTCTCCGAGTCCTCCATTCTTTAGAAACCTTAACATCAGGTATAAGATCCACTATTTGGCTCTCAAACTTTGGAACCATCCATGATATTCGTCAAGAATGACTCTTTTTTTTTACGAAGTTTCAAAAGATCGGCTTTTTTTGTTTTTGAAATTCATAATGGTTCTTTATATAACAGGTACAGTATCTGTGGCAAACATGAGTCATTTCTGGCCTGTGGTGGTGGTTCAGTGACAACTTTTTGGACTGGCTCGACGTGCTTAGAGAAAAATATTCAACCACTCTGTAATTGAGTATGTTTGAGTGTCTTTCGGCGGATTCTATGGTGCTTTGCATAGAATCGACTTCCATGAGTGAGTGGACCGATTCAAAAAATTTGTGTTCAAACACAAACAGCCCAAAACAACACCGGCCACCTATTGGTTCCTGTTTTGTCAACCACATGTGTCTGAAACTAATGAAACCCCGTCGATATGATCGGGGATTTCACTTAAGTAATGTAAAATTATCGATAAATTATCTCAGAGCTTCTTTCTACGCATATCAAAATACTTCATTTGGAAAAGCGCTCTCATAAATCGTCAGGTTGTATAGTAAAGGTTTCCTGCAATAATACAAAACACCTACATCTCCACTAGGGATTTGCAAAATTGCCTGCAAATCAAATCAAGTTGGTTTCTTTTTCTGCCCTCTCCTTTCCCTTTGTTTCTGGCTTTTGCATGTATCTTTTCTTTGAATGTGCTGTTTATACTCTTCTTCAATTTTGGTTTTCTCTATGCTATCCAAACGATGATACTTGGTGCACAAATGACACGGGTCTTTTTTGAGAACAAAAACCCCAAGTTGAATTCGGTGCAAAATACATTTTGATATGTAGCCTCCGATACGGGTGTAACGCTCTCCTCTAACACTCCTCCCCATACAATGCATACATTTTTGTAATTGACAGACTGCAGTCTAGATATTGGCGTTTAATATCTTGGGGCACATAATGGCCTTCCATCATATGGAAAGATTTGATATGATGCGGACGCCCGATTTCTTCAGCTTTTTCTGCTGGCGTTTTTTTTTTGGGGCTCATGTCGTCCTCGCGGATCACAATCTCGAGAATAAAATCCCATCGCATCTCGACTACTTTTGTAATAACTGAGAATAGTTGCACAGAGTTTTGCAGACGAAGTTTTGGCATATAATATCTGCGATTTACGCAAAAGTCGAAAAATGCACTATAAACCTCGTAGTTCGCTGCGCAAGATTCGACTAAATCTCAGTAAAGCTGGAGGGGCAGCGCGGGGAAGTACCGACTATAATAATTTAATTGATTTGCTTCTTGGCAATTCGCTAAAAATAAACCGAAAAATCGAATGCCAAAATCGACTATATTTAGATAATATTTATTTAGTTTGAATGTTCAAGAACAAAAGGGTGTTAATTAAATATATTATTTTTTACCATTACTGACTAAGACGAAAGGTCTTAACATTATTGTAGGATTAAAACCCACTAAAAAAGTTTGGTATTTTTTGCACCTTTATTTTGAAATGTTGCGGGCAAATTATTACGAATTATTGGTTTTTAATTCTCTAAAGATATACTTTCTCGATTTATTTGTTTCTTAATTCAGTATAATAAGAATATAATCGGTTTTTACATTCAGTAACTCGGGAACGGTAAGTCCTGCGGTTTAGTTGGTTTTACCATTAGATAAAGAATCAAATGCAGATTAGAATGGTATATTAAAGTGAAAAACTGAAAATAATGGCAGATAGTCGGTTTTGCCTTTAACCCGGCGATATTTATGTGTGAGAAAAATATGGAACAAAAAAATCACCCCTATTTGTTGTGCAAAAGAAGTTTTACTAGTTAATACTATTAATAATTACTCAAGATAAATAACTGCTAAAACAGGCAATTCAAAATTAACTTGTTAGAAAGGGTTAGCTAACCATTTACAAATTAACTCTAATGTTGTAGAAACAACTGAATTCGCGTTAAATACGGGGAAGTATTAATTTCGAGGGCAATTGTTTACAGTGGCAAACAATAGCTTTGGCAGATTTTTGGCCAATTCATTAAATATTTATTGAAACTTCGCCTCCAGTTAATGTTGGTTCACTGAAGATTGTTGAGTTAACAATTAAATTGTTTTTGACTTATCATAAAAATACACTACTTATAGTTTCTTTTTGGTTAGTAGTGTAGTATTTTAAACTGGTATGCAAATATTGATATTCAGCTGCATCCGGTTAGACTGTAAGCCTACCCTAGCATAGTTGGGAAAAGGCTAGGCAGATTGAGAGTAGTATTTTAAACTAATTTGTACAAAAATTTTGGCGATACTGAAACTTGTAAATTAGCCTAATGAAAAACTGAAAGATACATAAGAACTGCTGGATTACAGTGTGAACCTCGCACAGACCAGGAAAACATGGGGCAAAAGGGATGAGACCTATACTCAACAGTGCTGGGAGGAACCAGTGATCATAACGATGAAATACAGTGTGAACCATGCCTACTATTTTATTATGATTCTTCCAGTTAACTCTGCAACCGGCATTTTGTTTGTGTTTGTTATGTCTATTTATTGTCATTTTCCAATGTTGCTGTCGCAACAGTAATTACGCAATATTGTCTTTGGTCCCTGGCCTTGACATCAACCAATGACCAAACATCAAAAATACTGTCAAACTTTTTTTTATTGGTTGAATACGAGGCTTTTGGCTACTTTTGTATTATTTTTTATTTTGTCTTTTTTTGTTGTGTGTGCGTTTTGTTTATGCAGAATAAACAATTTTGCTTTCTTTTCAATATTTTTTGTGGTCAAAATATCGCATTTTAAGGCAAAATTAGGCTGTGTATAAAAAAATATAAGAACGTATAAATCAATTTAAGTTCTGGTCACACTCGCGCGAATCCCGCGCGCGACGCGACTATATAAGGAAGTCACTCGATTATTCACACTAGTTCGGACACTTCCATACAATACAATTTTGTTCCACATCCCGTGCGGGATTCGCTCTCTTAGCATTACTTTGTTTATATTTCTCTAAGTTGATTGCAATGAAAGTTTAGGTATGAGGAACAGGGTGTAAAGTTCACTCATCTTCTATAGAAAAGGGAGGATCCTCCGACCAGACGGGTGTTGTGTCTGTCGGGCAACTGCCCAACGATTGATGTTGGAATCTTGTATATAATGTCCATCGCGCGGTAAACTCTAGAGATGAACTCTATCTCAAGGAGTACTGTCTCTTACCATATTCTCAGCTGTGGGTGGTGGACTGTAGGCTGATTTGTGTGCCTCGCTGCTCGCCTCCCGGATGCTGTAGCTCTTGTTATCACTCGACTCCAGCACCACACGGGGAGGCTCGTTATCTGGACAAAGAAAGAAAGAAAATACATTTATTTACCACCGACTAAAAGGCACACAATATACATAATACAATACAGTAGATAACAAATCCTTACATAGTATAAAACAAAGTCCTCCGCCACGTCTGTCTGTCGTCCTGTTTGAGATAAACTCAAAAACTACTGCACCGATTTTCATGCTGTTTTTACCAATGGATAGAATGGTTCTTGAGGCAGGTTTTAGGATATATAATAACCAATCCACGCGGGCGAAGCATCAGGTATCAGGTAGTAAATATAATTTAATAGCAGACTTCAGTGTTTTAGGAAAAACTCACAGGATATTCTAATGTAGAAAATGTTTTCAGTAGACATTTTTGAACTTTCGACATCATAATAGGGTAATTCACAATAAATGTCTGTGACACGCTCTATTATCTATACGACATGAGAGAAAAATAACTTATTTATGATGAAAAATGACGTGGTTGGTTTACAAAGTGGTTTTTTCTCTACAAGTTACGAGGATCTAACACTGTAGCCCAGCCATTTTTAAAGAAAACTGAGGAAAAGATAAAAGATACATACGTTGACATAGGAACCATATATACTTACTCATCAAGCGTCCCAGTCTAAGAAAGTTTAAGTATACTCACCAGCCTTTGGGTTCAATATGTCTGGTTTTGTCTCCAGCTTATCTGCGGGTGCAGGGTACGCGATGAGGAACCTCCTCCCCTGAGCGTCCACCTGGACCACGCTCTGTGAAGGTCGCTTAGTGGTCGTGGTGGTTTCACCTCGCCTGTCAATAGCAAACATTGATTATGTCTGATCTAGCAAAGCCTCGGAAAACACGTTAAGCCGCTGGTCCCGGCCGTCATTCGTGGATCTTTGACAGTCGTTACGGGTCGTCAGAAGCCCGAAAGTCTGACAACCAGTCTTACCAAAGGGTATCGTATTAGCTAGTTACTGGGTTGTGGCTGTGGAGGTCAGATAGGCGGTTGCTCCATGTAAAATACTGGTATTCAGCTGCATCCTGTAAGACTGAAAGCCGATCCCAACATAGTTGGGAAAAGGCTAGGTAGATTGAGTATGTCTGTTCAGCTTACAAGTGATGTTTGTTAATTAGTGTAAACAGTGTACTTATAATATCGCCTTGGATGATTCTGTAAAGGTGTTATAATTGTGATTTAAATAAAATAAATAAATGTCTGATCTAGTGGTCGCAAGCCAAGGTAAAAATAAATAAAATAATAAAATAAAATAATGATTTATTTCTCTCAAAAAGGTACATACAGACTTAGGATCATGTCATATTATGTCAAATCAGATTTGTAACCTTTGTGAGAGCTGGAGTCTGTAGTGGGTTCGGGACCTGTATGACAGATCTCCAGGCTCTCACCCTCTTAAACAATACTATTAAGTACTACTTAGTACTAATTTGAACACATCAAGGCCTACACGTACAGAGTGGAATATTAAACTAAAATAGTTTTTTTTTGTTTTTTTTTTTTTTTTTGTTTATGTGTGTGTGGTCTACAAATTTACTATCTAATTTATTTTAAAACAGCTAAAATATTTTCAGTCTCAGAATAATCCAAATCAAGAAGCCAATCTATTATTTTTGCTTTACATTTGGATTTGCACAAGGGGTATATGTTTAAGATTTTATTAGTGTGATTATACACATGACTGCTTAGGAAGCGGAAGGAGCGTTGGGCCAAAGCACAATTTGTACGAATAGAGGGACAGACCGAATGCTTACGTCGTTGGGAGATCAAGGAAGGATCGTAGGCAGTGTAGCCGTGAGTTGTCATTAAAAGATTAAGTATATATAATTTACGAACAGACAGAACCTTACAAGTTTTGTAAAGGTCTGTGGTAGGAAAGCGATAGGGTAACTGCCAACCAACTTTCAGCAGTGCCCTTTGGGCGCGTTCTACTTTCAATATGTGGGACTTTCCTGAACCACCCCAAGCAACCACACAATATTGGATGAGGGATTGGCAGAGAGCCAGATACACTAGTTTAATCACCTTGGTGTCAGCAACATAACGGAGGTTCTTAAAAACGTAAATTAACCTGCGCAGCCGTGTAGTAAGTGTATCAATGTGAGTACTAAATGTTAGACAGTCGTCTATCTGCACTAGATACTTAATGCAACTTACCCGATTTAGGTGGGGGCAATCGCAGCCTACATTGTCAGTGGAAATGCAGAAGTGAGCGATAAAAGGTAGAGAAGAGGAAGGAGGCTTTCCAGCGGCTGAAAGCGAGAAGGTGAGGTAATTCGTTTTATCAACGTTCAGCGTGAGCAGGTTCTGTGCCAACCAGCTGGTGACAAAAGCAAGTCCAGACTGTGCATATTGAAACACCAGATCCCACGTATCCCCAGAGAATATTAGAGCAGTGTCATCGGCGTAGGTAAAGATGGATGCATTGGGAAGCTTTAGCTGGCAAAGGTCATTTATATAAATGAGAAAAAGGTGGTTATACTGATTGTTATCCAGCTTTTAATTACCCGTTACAACTGTCAAAAATTTACGAATGACAGCCGGCACCATCATCTTAACATGCTTTTTGAGGAACAGAGGGATCTCGGTAAGTAATGGATAGTCACCCATCCATGGGCTAACCTCAGCAAGCGTAGCTTAAGGTTCGGTCAACCCGTGCGGCTGCGAGGACACTGGGAATAACTATAGGTTCCATATTCCTTATTCCAATGCGTTAAATAAGTAGGTAATTCATACTAATATTATAAATTCGAAAGTAACTCTGTCTGTATGTTACCTTTTCACGCAAATGGCATCTTGGGGAAGGACATAAGCTTCTTTAATGTCGACATACCATGCGGGCGAAGCTGCTGGCAAAATCTAGCAATCCATACTATAATATTATAAATTCGAAACTCTGTCTGTCTGTATGTTACCTTTCCACATCTAAACAATTGAACGGATTTCGACAAAATTTGGCAAGGAGATAGATGGCATCCTGGGGAAGGACATAGGCACTTTTTGTTTAAAAAATAAACCTATAGAGGGTGATATAGGGCCTGAAAGTTTGTATAGGAAACCCAGCACCCAACATCCACGCAGGCGCAGCCGCAGCAAAAGCTAGTAGGTAATTAATGTGTTTAAAAGAAGAAAGAAAGAAAGAAAATAAATTTATTTGACCCAGGTAAGGCACACAATATTTATAGAAAAAAACAAAGAACATAAAAAAAGTATTGTGCGCCTCACGGCTGCGCCAAACAGGCCCAGTTCAGCATGAATGCCAGACAACTAGTGCCTGACGCTGGTTTTCAACTGGACCTTATGTTACGAGGACGTCTTACAGATGTAAATCAGTTTTATAGTGTGTGTAGATATTTAACTAAAAAACAAAAATAAAAAAATGGATATGTGTAGCAAATAATAATAATAACTCGATTAGATATTTTATAAAAATAATTATAGATAGGTAGATGGATATTTAAGAAAAGAAGTAGAGTGATATTATGGTTGCACAAGAAACAATGGACTGTCTTCAGTAAATAATAGGTATACCATACTTATAACAAAGAAATATTGATATTAACCATGTCTAGCTTCCGTTGCGCATCTATGAGGTACTGCCGTAGGCGTCTCCTAAATGTGTCGATCGTGCTAATTGATCGAATAGGTGGTGGCAGGTTATTCCACACTTTGGACGATAATAAAACGGAACACTACAATATAACCTTTGAAGTTATGTACAGTCAAACAAGCTATTTGGTATACAGGCAAAATACACCCCTTTGCAAAAAAAATGGGCGGTTTTGATTTTTGTACATTATTGGTAATCATTTAGTTGTAAAGAGGTTTTAATAGCCAATCTTTGTTACTGGCACTTAATAAAGAGTCTGGGTAAGAAAAAAAGTTAATTCGAAATTCGAAACTTTTGTTTAAAAACGATAATAATCCCGTTTTCCGCTTGTGACTTTTACTAACATTTTGGAGGTTTGCGGTTAGAAGGTTATCCTGGCAACTAAAACTAACTTCTCGTTATTTTTAGTAGAATAATTTATGTTTGTCGCATAATCCAGACTTATTCAGACTTAAAAGTGATATATTTGTGTTGATTGTAATGGCAGAAAAAGCAATAAGAGCTAGTAAAATTGTAGCGCTGCTGGAAGAGGGGTGTAGCCAAAAAACTATATTATTGATTATAACAAATTACTTGTCATTTATGCTAATGACATAGTAAAAATATTAATATTATCCATACAAAAGCCACTAACAAAATTCGTTTTGATTGTGTGTGATATTTCACTTTTTGAGCTTATGGCTGAGGAGAGTGACGTAAAAAGATTATTAACTGCTGGAAACAAACAAAATTGTTTAAAGTATTTGCAAGTTATCTGCCTGTATACCAATAGCTTGTTCGACTGTACATATATACAATAATATTATAATATTAGTATGCAAGCAATGAAGAAACCATACATTGTATACCATACAAATTATCTATATCGGAGCGATACGATTATTATTGTTCATAACTATGAGATATAATTAATGCGTATTGTGACGTAATTGACTTCCGTGTTCAGCTAATAATAGGTTTGTGACTATATTCGGTTTCTGACGGTGATTGATATTACACGTTTGTAGTATTTAGGATTATTATTTTACTAATATTAGGTACCTAATGATATGAGCGTTTTGTATGGAGAATTTTAAAGAAGTTGCATTTTTCATACTAACATTTTCTTTATTTATATAACAACCTTGAACACAAATGTTTTATAACTTTTATGCACCTAATGTTTAAAAACTAAGATAACGTAATATAATGTCATTAGATTAAGCGACAAAAATAAGTTGTGGCTAAGTTACAAAAAAATACTGGTCATTTCTGCTAAAAAAATGAGGAGTCATTTTTAAGGTATTTTTTATGTTTAGTAAACTATAAGTAATAAGGCTTTTTACTATTGGTAGTTGTCTATGATGGTCATTATCCGATATAATATTTTAAATCATAGAAGTGACGAGGTTCTCTATTTGTGTGTGAGAAAAAAACGCTAATTTCATTTCAACCCAATATTATAAATCCGAAAGTGAGATTCTTTGTTTATTTGTTTGTTACGGTTTTACGCTAAATTGGCTGAACGGATTTGAATGAAATTTGGCACATGGGTACAACATGACTTGGAGAAGGACTAAGGCTACTTTTCATCATGGATCGCAGATGAAGTCGCGGACAGCAAGCAACAGCGAGTAATAATAAATGCGACTAATATTATAAATACGAAAGTTTTTTTTTTTTTTTTTTTTGGTTTCACGCTAAAACGGCTGAACGAATTTGGATGAAATTTGGCATATGGGTAGACCATGACTCTTTTCTAATAATATTATGATAAAGCAAAAAATACGTGTCATAGGGATTATGCCTTCCTAGGATATGAATTTATGTTTTCACACGAAAACATCGTGAGAAAACCTGTACTTACAGTTAATTACAATCTTAAATCGCCAACACGTAATAAGATAGCCTGGTGATAAAAACCAGTTCCTTTTCAAAGTCAAAGTCAAAGTCAAAACTTATACTTGACTTTGACTATAAATCGCCAACACGCAATGAGATACCCTGGTGATAAAAACCAGTTCCTTTTCAAAGTCAAAGTCAAATACTTATACTTGATTTTGACTTTGACTATAAATCACCAATACGCAATTAGATAGCCTGGTGATAAAAGCCAGTTCCTTTTCTCGTAGGTAAGTGACCTGTGGAAACAATGAACTTCAATATAGGTCCTATTAACACAACCCATAGATAAGTTTTAATGAATGCAGACATTAGACCTTATCGCGACCACAGCCTCCTCAGGGTGCCTAAATACTGTTTAAGACAATAGCGACCTCTGCCGCCACCCAACCTAACTATAAAACGTATGGTCGGCACAGAACTTGGCCGGAGAGGCTGGCTAAGCGCCAAGGAAACCATTTACCGAAACCATAGATAAAATAACAATTGACTAATAATAAGGCTATTTCAACACATCTTGGTGACTTTGTGCCTGCTGCAGGGGTAATGCAGGTTTATATTCTTTATGGCAGTGAGTATATTTACGAGAGGCGACTCGTCCCCGAATATGAAAAGGGAGCTCTGATGCGTCAGATCACGTGGTCAGTTCAAAAAAACAGATATGACATTAAAATTATTACACACGTATTACCTTCAAATTGTGCCTTGAAATAATCAAATGCTTCTTTTAATTATTGCTTAGTTCATTATTGTTTTATTAATTATTTTGACATTATTGTGAATTATTTTGACCTTATTTATTAATAATTATTATCAGCCAAATATAGAAAGAAAGAAAGAAAATATGTTTATTTGCGGCAAACATGACGCCAAGAAAGGACAAATATACGAAAATAACAAGTTGCGGGAAAATATGCGTCACATTCACGCAAAACGGCCATCACTCAGCATAATGCTGCGACCCGAGACCCCCTGCGAGACAGAGCCCCAGCGCTGGTTTTCAGTGACAGCCGGCGTTGACGTCATGACGTCAATCGGTGCAGCACATAATGAGTGGACAATAACAAAATAATAAATAAAATAAATACATTAACTTATAGTGTTTATAAAAATAAAATATTTATTGATGGCAACATTCCGTTCCGTCAGCGACTCACGCGCTACGGGTTGCAATCTGTGCGCGCAGCTGTCATTAACACTATTTTGACAGTTTTTTGACGTAAAGACGTTTTGTCGTAATCGTCGTAATGGTTACGTGACAAATAACATGTAACAACATACGTAACAAATAATATAATGTACTAACACTAGTGTATAAGATGTGTATGTAATTACTAACAAATTGGATTGTATGATCTGTTAAATATATGTATATAAAAGACATAAAAAATTCAGGTATCACTTAGTTGTAAGGGGATTTAGACACCAGCTGCACCCGTCAAGGGGCTGAAAATTAGCTGTTCCGTACATTTTGACTACGTAGGTATTGCAGTTTTGTAGGAAAAAGCAGATAAAAAAAAACCAACGAATTATTTCAAAGCTGAAGGTCCAGAAACATGTACTGTATCCATAGAGTTTGTGTGTCGATGTCCCCCCTGCTACTGTATATTTTAATTTCATTCGAGATCCGTTTAGTCTTTTATTTGAGACAAGCCATGTGCCCAATGGGATTTTCCTTCGGCAAACACGACGAACCATACAAACTTCAACCCATATTTAATCTCTCAGAATGGATGAATTTTCAAAAACTTATAACACTCTGTTTCCCATCTGTTTCCGTCGGGGGTTAAAAATACTTTTTTAGAAAAAAATAAACAAAATTTACAAAAAATAGCAGTCAAAATTCTTCACTTTCTCGTTACAAAAGGAACTCTTGAGCAAAATTCCGTGTTTCTAGACACACAGACAGTTAATGATTTTATGTTACGCCTGATCAAATTATCATACCAACCAACATTACCTAAACAGTCTGCTAAGTTGGTTTTATTAAATCACGCGACTTATTCACTACGTCGCTTGACACTGCCAGAACTATTTAAATAGTTGACCACTTTACACTACTTTGGGTCACAGATTAGTACAGAATCGAAATGGTTCACTTCGCGAAATCATATAGATAAAAAGCGACTCTTGCGACGACACAATAAAGTGCAATTCAGGTCGCACAGCGCTAATTACCTACAGTTATATTCACCTAGAAGTTGCCTCTCTTTCTATCGCGTAACTCTCCTCATATCTGAATACGCGCTCACTGAATTGGCCCGACAAGACGAGCCCGCCGCGTACTGGTAGTAGCTTCATACCTAAAATGCGGAGTGAGCTTTCTGTACTATTCTGTGTTTGAAACCCTTGGGCCATGGGGTCCGAGTGCTCATGGTTTGTTCATCGAAATCTCCAAACATTTCTGCTGGCTTTTACCTTGACTAGAAGCTAAGCATTGCCATACAACGTGGCACTGCTGCCGGTCTCTTTATGAGTACATTACCATCGACAACGACGCAGAGGAATTTTTCGACGACATATTTTAGTTTGTTAATAGTTTAAGTGAGGTTAGGTTATTATATTTTTATATTAGTAGTTTTTTTAATTTAATTTATTATAATAAATCATACAAATACCTCACTAACTTGAAGAAGACAGAGGTAGTAAGTTGAAACTAACTTGCTGTTATAACACTAAATGGTACTTAAGTCCAGTTTCATTCCATAATTCCATTGATGCAAGCACCTAAGTACTTCTTAGCCCCATAAAGGTGTCTCCTAACACGTTTTATAGAACCAATAAATAATAAGTTCTGAATTCAGACCAGAGTTTGAAAGTTCCAAGTTCATACATAGTTGCATACAGAAACTTATCTATGCATTGTATGAGAAGAACTATTGGTCCTATGAGATGAGATATCTTTGTTTTATATTGCAAATGTTGGCTAACTTCCGAGCACAACTTTTTAGTTCGTAATATGTAGGTTACTTTAAATTGTTAGGGCCTTCAAAGTTTTTTTAGATCCATGTTTAACACCAGCGAGCCATTTTTGAATTTCAAAGTTTATTCTTCAAATACTGAGAAATATTATTATGATTGTATTCTATTGTCCTCTTCACCGTAACCAGCGACCGCGACAGCCGCCCAGAGGGCCTAGACAAGTGACAATCGCTTCGAAAGCGTTTCGTATTTTTACAACGACTTTCAACAGGATTGACACAAGTTTTTCGATAGCTTATGTCAGTCCTATACATTTTGCCTTTTCCATCATCGTTATCCCTGATAGAATGTCACTTTGTCTAGGGCCTCTCAGGGCCTAGAATAATAGCTATTGTAGAAATAGAATGGCTTCAAAGCGCATGCCATTTATCTAGGACCTCTGACAAATTTCATTCCCTTGCGTGAGCTCTCTGGTGACTAGACAAGTCAAACTTGGTCTTGAAAACTTGGTCACAACGTGTACAGAAGAGCTGATCAGCATCATTGTATGTGTAGGTATAGGAAGGCTTTCTTTTGCGTATTTGGCGCAGTTAGATTTTGACATTATTGTGAATGATTTTGACATTGTTGCTATTAATTATTTTGACATTATTATTAATTATTATTCAAGACTTGCCAAATATAATTTGTGTGTGTATGTATTTCTAATTACTAACAAATTGGATTGTATGATCTGTTAAATAAATTATATAATATAGAAAGTAGACAGGAGTTGTACTTACTTCCTCACAGCCAGTACAACGATGGCGCCTGCGGCTGTCAGTACAGCAGCAAGTCCCGCGAACGCAGCCGCTGTAGGAAACTTGTTCTCCGCTCGAGTTGTGCTCTCTGTTTCAATGAAAACATCGATATTAGCTTAATGACATAACATAACACCACGACTGTAATCCCCGAAGGGTTGGGCAGAGGTGTACCTGTAGTACACACGGCTACACATCAAGCTATACATTTCCAGTTTATGCAGATCTTTCATTGTATAGGGTTTTCGTACAACGCGAGGTCAGCTTTTACTGGAAATGTATTGCTTGATGTGTAGCCGTATGTACAGTCACGGACTTTAATTGATGAGCCACCTGGCACTGTTCGTATTTTAGCCGTGTAATGCAAATCGGGTTTATTCGGTTCCCGACACGCAAAGTCATATGTCTTCGTATTAGAAGAACAAAATTATATTTCATACCGGTTGGCTAACCTGAGAGAGCCAGAACTACAAACTTGACAGCAGAGTGACTACTCAAAGTCAACTAATTGCAGGTCTAGCAACAGTAACCTAGCAACGATAAATAATTGTTGCTAGGTTACTGTTGCGATAGTAACGTTAGCGTACGGAGAAATTCTCTGACATCGATATTTCTGTCACTGTCTTTAGTTATGTTTTCATAATTATCGAGTTAATGAGCTATGATTCAAAGGAGGTCGGTATCAAATAGATTGGATAAACTTAATGCAACATTGTATTTATTTTTATCATTGAGAACTTATTAGTCAACCTCTATGGATATTTCCGATTAAAAGTAATTTATTTGTCATCTTGTTTACGAGCTTGCGCTTTGAGTTCGTGTTTAATCGTGTAATCTCGTGAATGTATGAAACTGCAAAATTGAAAAGTTTGAAGGTGGCTCATCAATTAAAGTCCGTGACTGTTCACCGAAGTCCCATGTAACAGGGGGCGAGCCTATTGCCATCAATCGGGTACAATTACAATACCGGAAACAAAATTATTGCAAAATAACAGAGAGATAAATGATAGTTCACAAACACTGGTATAAAATACCTAACTTCGGAATAAATTCCTGATTCCCACCAAGCCCTAATAAACAATCTTATTCAATGTGGAGACGACAATACAACAATAAATGAAAACACTGGCAATACTAATGCATAAGAGTATTCTGGAACTATCAAATAAATCCTATCATCGATATTAAAAAAGTCATTTTTTCAAACAAACTAAACTCAAACTCAAACTCAAAGCATTTATTTCAATTAAACCATTTACAGGCACTTTTGAATTGTCAAGGAGTCGGTCAGTCAGAAATATGAAGCTAGTTGCCCATTCCAAAGCGTAGTAGGTACCTATGGAGAAGAACGGGCAAGAAACTCCACGGACACTCTTTTAAATCAAAATATTGTTACAAAATATTGGTTACATCATTTATGTTGAAATTATACATGTGAGAACAATGTAGAAAGCACGTTAAAAGCGTCCGCAATTATAACAAACAAATCAAAAATTAAAATAAGCCATGGCAGCTAAGAGATGACCAGTCACAACTGACGGCGCACGGTGGATCGAAAATCGGCTGTAGAAGACATAGGATCTCGATTTCTTAAATGTTATTTTTTTTGCTGGAAATGACTTCTGCTGATCATTACTATGTACAAAAATGACACCCGAGTTAATTCTGCCCAAAAACGAAGGAAATATAATTTTTTAACGAAAAATTTGTATGGAGCTAGTATGAAAAATCGAACTATCTCCTAAACGGCATGTTTAACCGTAATATCCTTGAAGGTGGTCATAGTGCTAATTATTTATGATTTTTTGGTTGCCGATTTGACGAGAAATTTAATGCCGTTTTTTTTAAAAAAATCGTCAAAATATTTTTATTTATTTTTACATGTAAAACGATCCCTTTTAGTGTCCAAGTTAAAAATTTCGATATGTTATTAACCCAAATACTAAGAACACACAAAACAAGAAAAAATAAATAAAAAAATTGCTGTTTTTTGACACATTTTTACTAATTTAAATTAAAAAAGATTATCAAACTCTTATTTAAGTAACATATACAGTTATATTATATACAAAATAATTTAATTTAAGGAATTAATACTAAGCATTTGTAAAATAAAGTTAAAAAAATAAAAACAAAAAAAATATATCATTAAATATTACAAAAAAAAAACCCAAACAGACTCAAATACAAATTTACAAATAAGTACATATATAATTTTTTTACAAATTTTCCTTATCACTCTCGTTGTCAGACTCCAATTCTGAGTCAGCATCCAGATTGGATATATCCCAAAACTCGAACTCAGTTTCCTGAAATTGAATTAAGTCGAGAGTTTCAGCAAAAAAGCTCTGCTTTTTCTTGGCATCTAACTTAGGCCTTTGTGCACTTAGCAAAGGATCCGAAGAAACAACAAGCATATTTAAAATGTCTTGATTGGAATCCTGCCTGCTTCTTTTCCGCGAATGATGTTCTCGAAACCTCCTAAAATCTTTGTTTCGAGACTCTGAGGCTTCTTCCGAGAGAGTTCCAATCGGCACAATATTATTTTTCTCGATTATGTCAGCCCCATGGATTAATAATTTATGAACGGTTGACGACATGTAGTACCAGTCGTATAATAATACGTACTTTTCTGCTGTTTTGCGGGCATAATCTCTAAATTTTATTATATCGACCTGCTCTCCAGATGTAATTGCTTGTAAAATTACAGCAAATCTTTTGATGAGGTCTTCATCCAAACCGGTTATAGCTGCGGTTTTATTAGGAAACTCAAAGAATTTTCTTGCAGTATTCCCGTCATTGGTGGTTCCCGAGCCTTGTTTTACTATATCAATCAACAGATTGAGCTCATCTTTGAATTTATTTTGAATTATTTTCTTCCTTGTCTGTAGCATTTCTTTGTGCTCATCACTTCTCCCTGCCCACCGTTTGAAGTCGAGCCTGTATGCAATGTGTAACAGACATTCCATACAATTTATACGGGCGTGTAGGGATGACAAGCCAAATTCATACAGGTCAGAACACACAATTTTTGATGTTACAGCATCTAAGCGGTTCATTTCTGTAGGCTTTGCTAAGCACAGGTAGCACGATGCATTTGATCTAGCTTCAGAAAGGTAAGTGCAAACTTTAGCGTCGATCATCGTCATCATTAGTTCATGAGTCACCCTATTATTATTATTGCACTCTGTTGGGATAAGGGCCTCAATTTCTTCATCCATTTGTTTTTTCAGCTCAAGGACAACTGCTTCACTCTCTTTTACAAAAGTAAACTGAACTGGACGACAATACAAAACTGAGCATGGTTTTGGGTTCGTCCATAAGATGTTGTCTCCATCTGTCAGTTTAAGTGGCACCAAGGAGGTCATGAAAATGCTCGAGTCATCTTCTTCACCCTCCATTTTCTGCTTGTATCGGCTTTGGTTAGAAGCACCATCAAATCCCCACTTGGATATCAGCTTCAACTGCTTGTTATGCTCTTCCTTAGAAAGGCTTTGAAGGATTCTTGTAACTGTGATATCAAGTAAAGCTTGAAGTGTAATCCTAGCCGATGAATCAGTAACTGTCACTGATTGCTTCGGAGGGTAGCAATCAAGCTTAGTTTGTTGCACTTTATAGTAAGATGGATAAATATCCTTAGCACCTTCTCGAATGGCAGCCTCTCGCAACGTAATATATTGCCATTTCGAGAGTTTTAGCGAAAGAAGCAATCCAAGCGCCTTTTCTGACGTAAATATGATTGTTTTCGCTGGTTTCTTAAGCGTTTTATTTAATTTAGCGGCTGCTTCAGGATTTTTCATCATGTATTCGATGACAGAGGCGATATCTCCATGCCCTTCTTCTTTTAAACGTGCTGCAGCTGCATATGCCAATTCACTGGAATCTTCGCCTGTGTGTTCATCAGATCTTCTCTTTTTTTGTTTACTTCCCAGATCTTCGAATGGTTTACGGGATCTTTTCGTCATTGTTCCAATGGACGTTGATGTCAACGGTTCTGGAGAGACTGAGGGCGCTCTTGGTATCTCATTAACACTTGGTTCTTGATTAACTAAAGTTTGCACAAAACTCGGCCAATCAATATTTGCTCCCAACCAATTCTCGTACTTTCTCCTGAAATTATCAAGGAATCGGTTGGATTTCTGCCACCTTTGTATAGCGGCTCGCGTAAATCTCCGACAAAATTCTTTGAGAACAACACGATCTTCGTCAGACAGGCAATCGCCTATGCGGGATACAACTGCACTGAACAATACTTCATGATCAAATGAAGTACTCTCACTTCGTAGAAGAACAAACAAGTCTAAATTCGTGATTAAACTTTCCATTCTAAGATTTTATAGTCGCAGATTTAGTGTTAGCAGTTACACAGTTGTGAACAAACTAAATTATAAAACAAAACTTTAGCCCTTTTATTGCAAAACGCCAATAATTAGGTAACTACCCTCATTAGTTATCTTCTCATTAGCTAATGAAAATTTATAATTGTCACTAACTATTCTTAGAACTCATAGCACTGCTAATTAACAAATTAGCTTACTTATCAGGAAAAGTTGAATGTAATCCATAGTTGGCATTGTCGTGAGATATTGAAAATCATTAAATCACCTATAAAGACTCATTAGAAGACCTAATCAGTGTAGTTACTTAATCACTTCTTTTCGGACTCATTAGAAGAGTAAACAATTGGTAATTTGGTTGTATGAAAAGTTTTAAAACTCATGATGTGTTGATAAATATCTAGCTCAAACATAGTTGTCTACGTGTGGGTGTACTATAAACCTCTGCCAACTCCTTCGGAAATATAGGAGTGATGCTATTTTATGTTACGTGTAGTTAAAAGTCCGTGTTCTTCAACATAAACACTAAAAGGAATCGTTTCATATGAAAAAACAAATAAAAATATTTTGACGATTTTTAAAAAAAAACGGCATGAAATTTTTCGTCAAATCCGCAACCAAAAAATTATAAATAATTAGCACTATGACCACCTCCAAGGATATTACGGTTAAACATGCCGTTTAGGAGATAATTCGATTTTTCATACTAGCTCCATACATTTTTTTCTTATAAAAATTATAACTCTTCCATTTGTGCACACATTTACTTCATATGACATTTTATAGAACAGTAATGATCAGCAGAAGTCATTTCCAGCAAAAATAATAACATTTAAGAAATCGAGATCCTATGTCTTCTACAGCCGATTTTCGATCCACCGTGCGGCGCCCGTTCACGAGCATGACGCATGGATCAGCACCATTCAGCTCAACCATTTTTAAGGGAGCTAAATGATCCAACACACGCGCCACCATCAGCGAGACATTTCAGTGAGCATGACATTCCCAGCCGCCAGGGCACATTCAAGTCAATTAAAGACAAATTACCCTGTAAATGGCTCTATAGTACATAGTACTCACACCTGTGCTATGCAGTTATATAATACAAAGGAAAT
Organism: Lithophane semibrunnea; assembly: GCA_947363905.1. Taxonomy (NCBI): domain Eukaryota; kingdom Metazoa; phylum Arthropoda; class Insecta; order Lepidoptera; family Noctuidae; genus Lithophane; species Lithophane semibrunnea. The sequence continues at coordinate 2,475,650 of OX376207.1, read as the reverse complement.
TGAGTTTATACAATGCAAAGATGGTCGTACAATCTTCAGCAGCTCCAAATAGTAGTGATGGGCCGACTATGGGGTTTGCCGATCTTTGACTAGCTATCGTAACTAAACTATTGGATATATTTGATAATTTTTCTGTATGTAGACCGAGAACGTCATTAGTTATGCGGAGTTTTATTTTTTGTCGTATTGTCGTCTCCACCTTGTATACAATCAATTGCCGTGCATTAGGCTCGCAAAAACTCGAAAATGGCTCGACCGATGATTTTTTTTTTTGTTTTCGTCAGTACTGGGGTGGTTTCGAAAAAAATAAAATGAGGAAATACCAAAAGGAACAGCCGAAAAATCGAAATTTAAATTTTGACAGGACAACTTTTGACGGGTCAGTTATATTCAGCTCTTTTATCTAACGAAAAAAAAAACCTGAATATTTCTGTTCTATTGCCGACAAAACAGCTGCACAACTAAATATTTCTAAAATCCAATTGCTGTTCGACTGCTTTCATTTGCATACTAGTTCAATTCAATTGAGGACTTTGAATACTGATGTTCAAAAGGTGAGCTGTTGCCTAAACAATTGACGATTGTTAGTTATATTGTCAATTATTTATTTATGCTGTAACAGATCAAAATCAAGACTAAACCAGGTAAAAAGGTTCTGTATTGTCAAATGAAATCTAAGGCGCGAGACATACACAAGAGGCTAGGGACACGGGCGTTGCGCCGCTCTTTCTTTCTTTCATATTAAAATGTATACGAGCTATAACATTTGGTATGAAATGAAATGAAAAAATGTTTAGTATCTATACGTTTTGTATGAAATATGAAAGGGGCGGCGCAACGCCCGCGCCCATCACCTCTTGTGTATGTCTCGCGCAAAGAGAATTAGCTGTATATAGCGCCTAACCTCTCCATAGCGGGGTGTTAGAAATTTTCAAAAACGCTTCGTTATGTCTTATCTTATCTTCATAAAAATCTTAGTTTCTCATAATTCGTACTTTTGTACTAAGGCTAAACTCCCGATAATCTAAGAAGTCCGTTTTGACGTTTCGTTCTCCTACATGTAATAAAACGATAAGCCTTGAGAATCAGTTTTAATCAATGGAGATATGTCGTCAATTTCAAACTCTCTAGTATGTTCAATTGTTATGTCGCGAGAATCAGTTTATAAGAAACCAATTTTTTTTTTCATCACTTCACAAAGCCTTTTTATAGCTGACAAAAGGGACTTCTTAGATTGTCGCGAGTCTAGTAAATAAAGTACCAAACTCCTAATTCGGTATGAACTGGTAGAAACCTAGCCTATCCGTTGAGGTGCTAAATATGCTTTTTTTAAATGAATGAACCTCTAAAGTTTAGTACAGAGAATAAGAATTATTAGAAACCAGCTTCAACTCCAGCAGTATATCGATAAAAAGTAGCCTATGTCCTTCCCCAGGATTCCATCTGTCTCCTTGCCAAATTTTGTCGACATCCGTTCAGCGGTTTAGACGTGAAAAGGTAACATACAGGACAGACAGACAGAGTTATGATACACAAAACAGGCGCATTCATTTTACTAGAATGTTCAATATTAATTTTAGGATAGCAAAATGGTAATTATTTGAGGTTCGATTCATGCTAAACGTCACAAACACAAGAAAAGACGATATTTTTAACCGACTTCAAAAAAGGAGGAGGTTATCAATAAGTCTGTATTTTTTTAAATGTTTGTTACCTCAGAAATTTCGTTTTTTTTATATTAAAGTTTTAAAACAATATGTAAAATAAATACTATTCAGTTAATCAGAAAATTCTAATTATTAAATATTCTCTAGGACTCCATGAGACAGGGTCGACCTAGTATGGAGTCCGCAAGTTAAAATAATAAAATTATGTTTCCTTCATGACAATAATTTTAGTTTACTCATAACTCAGTAGTATAATCATATTTAAGGAAATGTAGGTAATATTTGGTCAATAAAATTTTTTTTTTTTTTTTTCAGAACTATCGACTGGCTGAACCGATTTTGATGATTTTTTTTTTATTTGAATGCTGGTGCTTCTCCTGTGGTCCCATAAATTTTATTAACTTTGCTTGCGTAGTTTTTGAGTTAGCTTCAATAATTACGTATTTTTTCCCACTTAGGCTAACGTTACGTAAAACGAAAACTGAAAAGCCGACATCCGAAATTAAAGTAATTTTTTTTTTTGTGTTTCTTCTGAAAGTCGGTAGTTTTTTTTTTTGTAAAAAAAAAATATTCTATAAATCGTTGCACCGTATTACCAGCAGGCTGCCGTACTGTAAGTATTTACTGGTCTATTGATTAACACAAATTAGTCTTGGTTCTATGTAGGTACGGTCGAACAAGCTATATGGTATACAGGCAAAATTTATATTCATTGCCAAAATTCGTTATGATTGATTTTTTATTTGTGGTAATATTTTTTTAGCATGTATGGACGCTATACTATTACGGGTTAACAAGAACGTCCTTTGTTAGTTAACATACTGTATGTTTTCCTTGTTTTTTTTTAAAGGTATTTTGCGCTGGTCAAGGACTCGGCTCGATAATAAGATTACAAGAACCAGGAAGTTACAATAACCAGGAAAAAAATAAACAATTCGTGCTCAAAATAGGTAGGTAGGTACCTAATTAAAATGGACTTCTTTCGATAGCTTTGTAGAGTGAATAGTTATTCATAGTATTTAACGACTGTATCGGAAGCAGCACCTTTAGTTTTCTTAAATTGAACTTGATTCTTGAACTGTAGTGCTTTAATTTTTAGTTCAAACATAATGAAAATATGACATTCAATAAATAAATAAAGAAACTGTCGTAAGATATACAGATTAAAAAAAAAAACTTAGCTCAAAGTGGATCAGATTAAACTGTGCAAGTGATATTCGCGATTTCATCATCATCACCTGTCTGTCTTTTCGCAACTATATTGGGGTCAGCTTCCAGTCTAACAGGATGCATCTGAATACCAGTATGTTACATTGAGCCTCGACAAATCAGTTACTGCAGGTAAAACGACACCCTTGGTAAGACTGGTTGTCAGGCGGTGACAACGGCAGTACGGGAACTTTGTCACAATCTATGCTTCACCTCGTATCCTACTCTTCGTGCCCTAAAACATACAGTCAAAGTGACCTTTACGCTGACACCGTGGAAGTGGCGAAGATTTTAGCGATACAGATTTGAATAAACTGTCGTGTCAGCTACACGAAGAAGAAAAATTCTGTGACATTCAGTCGCCATGCCTAGTAATGAGACTAAAGTGATTACTTTTCGGCGGGAATGGGAGAAATTATTGACCCGCAAATTAATAATACACTTTACTGTGTGTGCGCTGACACTAGTCACGTTCATATACGGAGTAACATCATGGTGGGTCGTACCCCTGTTGATACCCGACCTGCGGCTCTTGACTACCCTAGCGACCTAATCTTGTTTTGCACGGTTTTTACGACTTGACAAAGCATCGAGATTTCTTAGTTATACTCTAAACTTTAGGGCATTTAAAAGTAAATGATTCAATTATCTTATAAGTAAATGCTACTACTACTCGACTAATGATTTTATGAATGAAAAGTTGACATAAACATTAGGAAATAATATTTAAATATTCTCTTCTTACTATCTCTTTGACCTAATTTGATCCTCTTGACATTTCTATAAATAAATATTTGACTAATTTGCAATTTGAATGTTATTCTAATCTATTTAATTCAATGTGTGATCTAAAAAACTAATCACAACCCTGAAAATTATTTGTACGCTGGAAACGGCAGAATATGATGTACTTTAAAAACTATGTAACATCTCTATGAAGATTGTAAAAACTATCTTTACATTGTATCTCCTAGTATTGTATAACTGCATAGCACATGTGTGTGAGCACTATGTACTTACCTAAGTACTTTAAAGCTACCATTTACTAGGTACGTCTTTCATTGACTTGAATGTGCCCTGGCGGCTGAGAGTATGTCATGCTCACTTTAATGTCTCGCTGGTGGTGGCGTGTGTGTTGGATCATTAAGTTCCCTTCTAAATGGTTGAGCTGAATGGTGCTGATCCATACGTCATGTTCGTGAACGGGCGCCATCAGTAGGGACTGGTCATCTCTTAGCTGCCACGGCTTTTTTTAATTTATTTTAATTTTTGAATTGTTTTGTATCTTTTTATCTTTTATTTACGGACGCTTTTAACCTGCACGTTTTTCTACATTGTACTCACATGTATGATTCCAATATGAATGATGTAAACAATATATTGTAACAATATTTTGATTTAAAAGAGTGTCGGTGGAGTTTCTTGCCCGTTCTTCTCCATAGGAACCTACTACGCTTTGGAATGGGCAACTAGCTTCATCTTTCTGACTGACCAACCCTTTGACAATTCAAAAGTGCCTGTAATTGGTTTATTTGAAATAAATGCTTTGAGTTTGAGTTAACAATATTTTCACAAATAAATGGACTATTACTATAGACATAAACCTTCCGGAATAAATTCTCTAAACGATGGTAAAACCTTAGCAAAATCTATTCCGTGTTTTAGTAGAACAACGTGGACATACAGACAAACATGAAAAGTGACTGTAATATAAAATATGATGTGTCGCAAGCCTGCACTAAGCCTTTTTAGTACCTACATAGCTTTTTTATGATATTTTACCTTTTTTATACCCTTTGTCTATGTTTTGCTACCAATTGGTTATGGTTATGATTTGGATTGACTTATATACACTTTTGTTTTACTATGAAAAGCCAGCGCCTTTCAATTTTGGTAGTTAATATTAGATAAAGATAAATATAAAAAGCCGGTGTAATGTAAAGGCGGGGAAATGAATTGTTTATTAAATTGACTAAATCCATATTCAAATCAGAAATGCCATTCTTTGACAGTTGCATAATGGCTACAACACGGTAAATTGACGTTGTGTGTCAATTTGATATAAAATTACTTTCCCTGGCTGTATACTATGTCATTATACATAAATATGATGGCTAAAATAAAAGTAAAGGTTAACATATTATAATGTATCGAAATAGTACTCTAATGGAGGTCGTAGAATAGGTACAAGTTATATATTTGTGTTATCCTAGAAATAATGATATTTTTTTTAATAAACAGCCTGCCACAATGTGGTTTAATAAATGTTCAGTTATGTTTTTTATAATATCAAACGATTTCTTATCAAAATCAAAATTCATATTCATATTCGGCAGAGAATCGGCACTTTTTGAACGTCAAAAATTACATAAGTCCACCAAAACGGGCGTTTTGGGGGACTGTCTTATGTAATTTCACCACTTCCTAGTGCTTTAGCTGGGAAGAAGTGGCGCAACAAACTCCTTGGCAGCAATTTCGCCAGTAATGTTTAAGTTCCTTATAATAGGGGGCTATTGCAATCAACCGGGCACACATCTAGATCGGCCTGTTAATGGGAAATTTATTTTACTTTTAATATTAATTCATACAAAGAGATAATTACATAGAGTGCACGTATTACACAAATCGCTTAGTGCGCATCGTAGATAAGTGAGTAGATTATTGTTGGGTAGGACATACAAGAGGCACTTCAAATGTAACATACAAAATGATTGTATATCCCAACACCTCAAAATAACATTTTGTACCGCTTCACTGTGACATACAAAAGAAAGAATCTCGAACTGACAAGTGAGTGAGCGCGGAAAGGAACGACGTGTTGTTCAAACCCGTGTCTACTGTTCATAGTTTGGTGCGCGCACTCTATAATATAATTATATCTTTATGATTTCATACATTATCCTACTTGCATGTTTAATTTCTTCCGACAAAATGCAGCGTCCTGTGAGATAATATGGCTCTTTGTACACGGCATGGTTTCATTACGGTACGGCGGATAAACGGCGCAATAGAAAAAACCTGTCCGTCAACAAGCTTCCATAGTGACCCATACATCACAGACGACCGTGCCTATACACGGCGAATAAACCATAGTTTTTCACGGCAAGATAAACGTGTCAACAAAGGGCCTAAGAGAGCAAAGCCTCTGGTAAAGCTAGTTCGACTATAAAGCTGAAGTTAGATGAGCAGTTGTTAACGCGTGTCGGACTATTCGTAAGAGCGGTTAAAGCGCGTTTTATTATGATGGCCGACTGTCTGAACTTAGCTTAACAGCTAGTTCGGGTTAGATACCTACATTCAGGTTCTTTATTCCTGTCTTTTATAAGGAACTAGCTGTGCCTCACGGTTTCACCCACATAAGTCTTGATACTATGGGAATATCGGGATAAAAAGTATCCTATGTCCTATTTCAGGTCATGGTCTACCAATGTGCCAAATTTTATCTAAATCCGTTCTGCCGTTTTAGCGTGAAAGCGAAACAAACAAACAAACTCACATTCGCATTTATAATATTAAAGTCCACCCGCCCCTATTTTGCACGGTTTTTACTGCTTAACAAAACGCGGGGATTTCTTTATTGCGAGATCCGCAATCTAAGTTTTTCTTTACCACCTCTTAAGAGGTCATTGTACTCATCATTATGATCAACTTTTACAATCGGATCACCGAAATCGCGAAGAAAATAGGTATCAGCTGCTCGCTGATGCTGTCTGTACATTTTTTTATTTTCAAGACATTCTCACCTGCCCTCTTCTCTGCATCTCTGAAGACGAGGTCCCTCAGCAGCACAGGATCCGCAGCTCCCTTACTATTGCGGGCTGTCACCGCCAGGTCTTCATCTTCCTCCAAAGATTCCACCGCTGACCAGCTTATGTTGAACCAGACTATTAGATCTGTAGAAAGAAGAATCATGATGTATGAGAAAATCTTGATGATTCATCATCTTTTTTATCCTGCCCTTGTCCCATGTTACTTATCGTCGGCGCGCCTTAAGACGCTGACTCCCAATATTTTACATGGAGCGACTGCCTATCTGACCTCCATAACCATGTTACTAGTTGATACCGGCCCTTAGTAAGACTGGTTGTCAGAATTTCGGTCTTCTGACGACCCGTAACGACACTGTCAAATCCACGAATGACAGCCGGGACCAACGGTTTAACGTGCTTTCCGAGGCACGGAGGTGAGGCACCCATCTGCGGACCAACAGCGGCAAGCGTGGCTTAACCCGATCGATCGACCCGTGCGACTGTTATTACATAGATATATAGTATGCATCTCAGGTCTGGAACCCCAATTATAATGTGTACATAAATCGTATTGAGAGCATACAGAAAAGGTTTTTAAGGCACATTCAATATCGGTCTAAAACGTTTTCAACGAATTATACCTACCGTTGTAGGAAATTTCATATCCTTCCACTTTACGAAAGGCGAAAAATATCTGATCTTGTGTTTCTTTCCAAGATTGTCAATGCAACAACTGGTGTCACCGAGTTGTTGCACAAAATCGGTCTGCGAGTGCCGTCTGTTTTCTTACGTAGACCTCATTTAATGCACACCCCAGTGGTAGCCACTACCTACAGATGGAACTCGTTCATGTTGAGAGCGAGTCGTAGATATGTACAACGCAACCTGTCAGGAAGCTGATATCGACATTTTCAATACCAGTGTTGCTAAAATGAAAAAAAATCTATCAAATCGCTTCTTCGAGCGTAATTAATGGTCATTTTTCAGTTTTTGTGTTAAAGTCTATTAGCAAATTCTAATTCAAACTCAAACGTTCAAAAATTTTCTGTTTCTTGTGATTTTTAATACTACTTGTGGAAACTTGTAATTGGCCATATTTTGATTAAACTTATACTTACTGTATCTATTTAGCTGTAAGTTTTCCTAAAAAGATAATAAATAAATAAATAAGCACCATTATACAACACATTAAAACAAAATAAATTCAATTCCCGACTAGATTACAGGATATGCAAGTCGTCACCTGTCGGATATTTCATTTCATCTCATTATTGTAAACGGACATTTTGACATCGATAACATATTTTGATTGTGGTCTGCAAAACCAATTACTGGCGCGCGACGCCATTTTAAAATATTAAAGTGCGTTTTGTTACAGGTAGGGTAGTTGGCCGTTATTGGATTTGGAATTCGAAGTTCCATTTTTGAATGGTTTGGTTTGAAATTCGTTCGATGCGATGCGCATCTTTTTTATGAAACTCAATGTTTGTGAAGATCGCAAGGCATTCAAAAGTTGCTTGTGAAATAAACCTGGGCTTTCGGCAACAAATTAAAACCTTGGGGCATGGGGTCTCAACTCGAACAAATTAAAATTAGTCTTGAAAAAAAATCATAGATGGCAGCATAAGTAACAATTTATGAAATTAACAATCACTAAAAAGCGTTATACGGCAAATTTTGGCTGAGGTAATATTAGTAAAAATCAAAACATCTTTGTTTAATGCTGATTTATGTATTTACACTCATAAATCTCGTATTTTCAACAAAAAACTTAAACTAAACCGTTTACTTCAATTCGAACCCTTAGAATTATAAAGTAGCCATCTGTTAATCATTTTGTTGAGAGCTCTTTGCAATAGATGGCGTTTTATTCAAGTGATGACAGGGTCATTTTAAACTTGTGTATAAGTCGTTTCTTAAGGAAAATCAATTTTTTTTTTTTTTTTATCTAGTACTTTACGTAGAAATATAAAAATTGAACACTTAGGGAGAAAAAACGTAAAAAAAGGAAGAAAAACATCTAGGAGTCTTGTGTATTATCTAGGCAAGACTCCTAGATGGCGTTGTAAAACTACAGTCTCTGGCAATTAGTGAGTCGCTGATGCTGCCATCTGTTAAAAAAATGGAGAGTGAAAAATAGCCAGCTCAATAGTCAGACTTAGGGTGGTGTCATTTCTTTGTATGGGATTGGGTATCTGTACGTAGTATTATAATATCTGTGCTTGGGGTTAGTCTGTAGGTACATCTGTATTCATATTATCAGGAAAACTGCCTCACTGCATGTACAAAGTATAATTCTACAGAAAAGAAACCAATTTTAGAAAAAGGTATGATATTCGCACGGTTAAAAAGTAGGGCCCATAACTTTGATTATTGATTTTCTTCTACTTTTCAACACGAAATACTTTAATTATATGAAAATAGTTTAAGCTGTAGCAAAAATATTAGCCAGTCACTAGTGAAGCTGACTGCCCGAAAATTGACGGACAGACCCTCGTATAGCGCTACAAGGTCTTTTGGCGCGTGGCAAAACTCGGAACTAACACCGCTATCTTGTTTTTCCACTAAACACGAAACAATTATTGGACAAAAGTTTACCAACGGCGACGCCCTGTCAACGTCATTGGAACGCCAAAAGATCCTTAGAGCAATGTTAATAAGGCTACTAAGACACCCACAAGTTGAGTTTATATCAATATACAGTATGTTTTGACGACACGGTTGGCGCAGTGGCTGAGCGATGGTCTGCTGCACAACGTGTCGCGGGTTCGATCCCCGCACGGAACAAATATTTGTATGATCTGCAAGTAGTTGTTCCGGGTCTGGGTGTTAGTGTATGTGAGTTTCTATGTTTGTAAACGCACCCACGATACAGGAAGAAATTCTTAGTGTGGGGCAACGTTTTTTTAAAAAAAAAAAAAAAAAAGAAAGAAAGAAAGAACTAACAAAGGGCGTTCCCGTTAACCTGCAATAGTATAGCGTATAAAATATACATGCTAAAAAAAATATTACTACACAAAAAATTTTTTTTTTTTTTTTGTGTCGTGAAATGTTCACAAAACGATTAAATTTAAACGTAAAAGAAACACTCTGTACACGCACACTTGTATTTCAACGTAGAAAAACAAGTGTGACAAGTGGGCGTGTACAGAGAGTTTATTTTCCGTAACAATTTAATATTTTTTGTGAATATTTTACTATAGAAAAACAAAAAAAAACTTTTTTTTAAATGGTAATATTTTTTTTAGCATGTATAGACGCTATACTATTGCAGGTTAACGGGAACGCCCTTTGTTAGTTAACATACTGTATATAACAAAAAAAAGTCGGTTTTTTCTTTTTGTAAGGTGAAGGAGTTAATTAAAACATTGTCGAGATATACTAAAGCTATAGTAGTCTATGATACTAAGGGCGAATTTCACCAAACTTTTATACCGAATATAAGTCTTATTCTGCGAATAAATTTTGAATTTTTTACAGTTTTTCCATACGAAAACTGTCAGACGCCATGTTTATTCCATGGATAAAAGATATCTGACTTTGGTGAAATCAGCCCTAAGTGGGAAAAATACGTAATATTGAAGCTAACTCAAAAACTACGCAAGCAAAGTTAATATTTAGGGACCACCTCTGAAGCATGACCTACCAAATAGAAAAAGAATCATCAAAATCAATTCAATATTGGCGGAGTAATCGCGTAACACACATACAAAAAAAAAACAACATACAGGCGAATTGAGAACTGCCTCCTTTTTGAAGTCTATACGGAAGAAGGTTATACATTATGTATAACCGACTTCAAACGCCAGTAATCCCTGATAGGTTAGGCAGAGGTTTACCTATAGGTAGTACACCCACATTTCGCCAGTTACGTTAAGTCCCATGTAATAGGGGGCGAGCCTATTGCCATCCATCGTGTACGAATCCAGCCTCCGGGCTGCTACTGAGAAATTCCTAATGGAAAAACCTGATAACACTTTGTCCAACCTGGGAATCGAACCCAGGACCGCAGCAGTCCTGCTAGGGTGGTTGCGGGTTAGTCCGAAAGGGATACCGGGACCTTGGCAACAGGCAACTGAAGGAACACGGGTGGGTTTTAGTCAGTAAAAGTCTGACACGCCCTTCCGCTCCGCCCAGAGCGGGAGAAGCAATTGGATGATTTCCCAAAGTCAAAAAAAAAAAAAAGGACCGCAGCAGTAGCTCTTGTGACCACTAGACCAAAGAGGTAGTCAAGTTAATATTAAAAAGTAGATATTTATTTGTAGCAATATAAAACAGAATGCATCGAGTTATTTTCGACGAATATTCTATTTTTGATAAACTGAATTATTGAAATTCTTAGTACCTAATATTATACCGAATGTTGGAATTGGGATCAAATGATTTTAACACTTAATATTAAATTGAAATTAATGAAAAGCTCGGATTTGCCAATTATTTCAGCATTTCAAAGAATTTTGTTAATTTTAATTGAATTGCATGTTATTCTGAATTTCTGAATTCTTGTAAATCATACAAAGCTTACGTTAAATTCAGATACCGTTTTCGGAATTGCTAAAGTGTCAATAAAGTGAGCTTCCAAATATTTTCTGAACTCTCATTGTGGAAAAATATATAGAATATCTTGAGTTGTGTAAAAGCAAAATAATGATGTAAAGAGAAGATTACGTTTCGAACCACAATACTCTCATCATGTGCCTAGCCGTTTTCCAACTATGTTGGGGTCAGCTTCCAGTCTAATCGGATGCAGGTGAATACCAGTATTTAAATGGAGCGACTGCCTACCTGACCGCCACAACCCTGTTACTGGGTAATACGATACCCTTTGGTAAGACTACGGCTTCTGAAGACCCCGTAACGACTGTCAAAGATCCACGAATGACAGTCACACAGCACCCAGCGTAGCACAAATGGTAGCAGAATACATTCTCAGTAATTAATTGATATTGTGGGAATGGTAGGGTCCAGTAATACTACTGTATTACCGGACCCTACTTACTTAATTACCCAACACTTTTTCGTTCTCCCCCGATACTTCTAAAGTATTCGTTGCGTCCCCCCACTATGACACCTAACAGACAGGTACATATTAAAAAACAGAATGAACTTACCAACAAAATTAGCAGTAGTGTTGCCCAGCACCCTTTCATTTTCCCCCAATACGTCTAAAGTGAAGTGTTGGTTCAGTCCCCCATCGTAACCCGCCGCGCATTTGACAGAGAGGTGTGGCTCGTTGCGCAGGAGCAACCGCTTTGCTGTGCAGTTCCGTGGGGGTGAAGGACGAGCTGGTGGAAGGAACAAATATTAGAATGTTTGAAGAAACTGGGTTTTCAGAAATTCCTACCTTAGTTAAAATAAATACTGCCAATTTTACAACACAAAAATTATACACCAAAAAGTATTTATTTTTTTATTGATCCGTTTTTTATGTATTTATTTTAAAAGAAGTAACTAAGAATCCTCTAAGAAAAAATCATCTGTTCTCTACATTAGTCAATTAACAATTGCACCTCGTATAATTATAATGACAGACAACATTTGCATGAACCAATCAATCTGCCCAGCCTTTTCCCAACTATGTTGGGGTCGGCTACCAGTCTAACTGGATGCAGCTGAATGCCAGTATTTCACATGGAACGACTGCCCATTTGACCTCCAGAACCAAGTAAGGATAATACGATATCCCTTGGTAAGATGGTTGTCAGACTTTCAGGCTTCTGACGAGTCGTAACGACTGTCAAAGATCTAAGAATGACAGCCGAGCGGCTTAACGTGCTTTACGAGACACGGAGGAGTAGCGGTATGTAAAGATGGTCACCCGTCCACGGACCACCCCGGCAAGCGTAGCTTGACCTGATGGATCGACCCGTGCGGCTGTTATTACTTAGCCACGAGCTCCTCTAGGTCTCAAGATACAGACATTCATAATGGTTTATTAACCCTCCTGTAGTTAATTCCCTAACTTCTTTAAAATCCAACAAAAGCACGAACAGTTTTATTTACTCTCACTTTATCATGATTATTACGTATCCTATCTCTCAATCTAAACGTCAAAATAAAACAAGAATTCCTTAAAATCCTTGGAATCAAGTACCCTCTCGATCTATTCAACTTCGAAATAGAAATCGCAGCTGCTAATTAATCAAACTTGATCGGCCAGCCTTTGCCAGATAATTTCTAGAAACTGGGTACCTACCTAGTGTAAATTAATAATTTTACCAAGTTAATTAAAACATTCCAGTTTTCCTAAATTTATCGGTGACCGGAGTTCTAAGGCCGCGTCCTAACCAAAACGAACGTCGCACGAACACGCGATCGTCGCGCTCTTTTGTATAAATATGACATAGTCGAGCGATTAATCATGGTATGAAATCTCATAATACAGGCACTATCTGCCTAAAAGGAGGATCCAATCAAAAAATTGTTAAACTATATATGTTTTACCAATAAACTATTTTTTTTATTTACATACATTTGAAATAAAATATAAAACATTTACATGTTTTTTTAATTTATTTTATCAGGACGCGTTGTACGAACAAACGCGATCGCAGGTACTCGCGCGACGGTCGCTTTTGGTTAGGACGCGGCCGTTCCCCGCGACCTAAACAAAATCATCGTTCTCGCGAATACGCGATCATCTCGTTCATTAATTAAACTTTTTTTTGTACGGAAAACCGGAATGCACCCTCTGTAGGCGCGACAACTCGTTCCAGTTTGCTATATCTAACAGTGAAAACTTAGGTGAAGTGAGCGTGGAGTGAGCTGTCATTGTCGGCGATACCTGCTGAGGCTAAGGCAGTCACAGTTCACTCCAAGCTCACTTCACCTAAGTTTTCACGGCGAGATTTTTAAGAATAGCACAACTGGTCCGCCGAAAAAAAATGAACGCGACTGTCGCGTGTTCGTGTGCCGATAGTTTTGCTTAGGACGTGTCCTTAGTAACTCGGGTTCGGCTGCGAAGGCATCGATGCCGTTTTAAAATACGGTCGAAGTTTTGCAATCGCGTCTCGGATCGTATACGGGTTTACGGCAAAACTTACACTACAAGCAAGTCCTCATTTCAACTGTTTTGAATGCGATCCGTTTTTCTGTTCCGTTTTAGTTATGTATGGCTCGTTGGTGATCCTACTTACCCCTATAAAGTTTGTGGAGTGTATGTGTAATAACTTTGGAAAATAAAAGCAAACTGGGTTTCGTAAAGGATTGATTACCGGTGGGAGAGAGGAACGGGGTTTGTAATTTTATGTAAAATACACGTACTTACAATTTTATGTAATACAAAAAAATATAAATACTTTATTGTGACAAATAGAAAAATACATTACATTTAAACGTGTTTGGAGCCTGTTATAAAGCAAACAATGCCTGTAGTAAAAGGCTCCAAATCAAAACTGTTACGTAGATACCAACTACACAGCCACTGCACTTAGTAATTATTAAGGTGAGAGTGCCAGGGTAGCTCGCGAAATTAAAATTGTCTTACATTTTTTGCTATTTACGGGTTAGTTTCAGGTTGTACATAATTATGTTGATCAAAATATGATTCATCATCTTTAACAAATTAAAACATTATAATCGTTAAAATAACTAAAATAAATAAATAAATTCTTTATTGGCATAAAAAATGTGTACAAAAATTGTGAGGAAGGAACTTTACAATTATTTATTCTACCACTCTTTTAACCATCATTGACGTTTCAAAAAGAGGAAATCGGTTGTTAGATTTAGCATTTTAGTTTATTTTTTTGCGACTCAAGCACAAAGAATATCACACATAAATATGATTAACTTCAGATATGTTATACACTCACAAAACAACCGAAAAAAGTGTTCCGCGCAGCAGCGGCACACATACCCACGTTTCATTCATTTTACATTTCACTACAAGTAAAAACGTTACAATTGGAATGTTTTCGAGTCTTCACGATTGCGCGCTTATAACATATCTGTTAATATAATATCATTGATAGGCAATAATTAATTATTCAAAAGGAATATTATTACAAATTAAAATTATAATTGCTGAAATCAATCACACAGACTTAGTAAATACTGAGTTTGACTACATATTGAAAATATAATAAATTCTCTTAATTAAAATTATAATGGTCAAATTCGAATGTAATTGGGTGTAGAATTAATTGGTAAGCCGATCGGAAACAAAATGTCTGCCACTATTTCAGCATTTATTTGAACCAGTGGCAGTGAAACTATCAAACGGTAGTGTAGGTATTTTATTCAATTCAATTTGAATTGGATTGCCAATTTCAACAGGACATTTCTTGTTAGTTATTTTTTTATTGATAATTTAGTTTTACCGCCACAAGTGTTATTACCCACTTACTGGGGCTGTTTCATTCACATTTGTTATGTAAAAGTAAGAGACTAAATAAACATTTTTTTTTTTTTTTTTTTTACCTATGATTGAGCAACTCGTCATGACATGGGATGGAAAATAGGACATCGGCCCGCCCGGTGACAGGGGTCACCGACTATGGTCATAATTATTATAATTCATCATCTGCCTAGCCTTTTCCCAATTATGTTGGGGTCGGCTTCCAGTCTAACTGGACGCAGCTGTTTTACATGGAGCGACTGATAACCCTTGGTAAGTTGTCAGACTTTCGGGCTTCTGACGCCCCTTAACAACTGTCAAAGATCTACAAATGACAGCCGGGACCAACGGCTTAACGTGCTTTCCGAGGCACGGAGGGGTCTTGGTATGTAAAGATAGTCACTCATCCACGGACCAACCGCGGCAAGCGTAGCTTAATCTGATTGATCGACCCGTGCGGCTGTTATTTCTTAGTCACAAGCCCCTCATCATTATTATAATTATGTACATAATAGGTCTTTACCTATGAATTGCCGTTCTGCAGTACTGGCCATTTCAAATCAAAATAATTTTTGTTTGGCTAAGAATTCTAATTTCAAATTAATTTTATTTTAAAAACATGGAATTCTTTTTTCAAAAGATGTCATTTGTTTAATGATTAGTGTTACATTTTCATCGCATTTCAATCTTTTTCGTCATCATGGATACGTTAAAAATTCGAGTAATTATGGAATATGAGTACCGTCGTGGCAGCAACGCGGCACAAGCGGCACGCAACATCAACGACGTTTACGGAGCTAACACTACAAACCAACGCACCACCTGTTATTGGTTTGCTCGCTTCCGTTCTGGAAATTTCGATCTGAAAAATGAACCTCGCGGTCGTCCGAAGACTTTGGTCGACAATGACAAATTAAAGGCGATTGTGGAAGCTGATGATACACAATCTACAGCTGAATTAGCAGCAGCTTTCGACGTTAGCGTCAAAACAATATTGGTCCATTTGCGTCAAATTGGCAAGGTAAAAAAGCTTGACAAATGGGTGCCCCACGAACTCAATGATCGCCAGCGCGAAGTACGCGTCGAGGCGTGCCTTGCACTGCTCAACAGACACACAAATGAAGGAATTTTGAACCGCATTGTTACCTGCGATGAAAAATGGATTCTGTTTGATAACCGCAAGCGCTCAGCAAGTTGGTTGGATCCTGGTTCAGTACCTAAACAATGCTCTAAACGAAAACTTACCCCTAGAAAAGTGATGGTCACTGTTTGGTGGTCTAGCGCCGGTGTGATTCATCACAGCTTCTTACCAAACGGGGTGAGCATTACTGCAGATGTATACTGTGAAGAACTGAACACAATGATGGAGAAGCTGGCACATCTTCAACCAGCATTGGTCAATCGCTCGTCTCCGCTGCTCCTGCACGACAACGCGCGACCTCATACTGCACAGCAGACGGTCTCCAAGTTGCAAGAACTGGGGTTGGAAGCTCTCCGCCCTACTCACCAGACCTTGCGCCTACAGACTACTACTTTTTCCAGAATTTGGATAACTTCTTGGCGGGAAAAAAAAATTTAATACCCGAGAGGCAGTACAAAATGCCTTTGAAGAATTTGTTGCCTCCCGTCCAGCTGATTTCTTTAGGAAGGGCATCAATAAACTGCCACTGCGTTGGCAAAGATGCATTGATTGCATGGGTGATTACTTCGATTAATACAAATAAAAAATACATGAAAAAAATTCGTTTAAATTTTTTCATACAAAACGGCAATTTCATAGGTAAAGACCTAATATAATTGTCACACATAATGTCTCAGTGTATTCGCAGATCGTTACTATGTTGCGGAGGTGGATGCGGCGCCACGTTGTTATCTAATTGTATATTTTTATTTGTATATGTAACCTACTAACACTAGAAGTTACGTAAAATTGTTACCAACCCTATGGACTCCGGTCTGAAATAAAATATTGCTACTCTACAGGATGTTACGGTAAACACCGTTATCCTAGCAACCAGTGGTTTAGTTTCATTTATAGAACGTAAAAACAATGGAAAATTACAACTGCTTTTTATTTTTTTTTAATCTACATTTTACCACAAGAGACGCAAGTTCGTTGCCTTAAGCGCTAGGGCAACGAACTTGCGTCTCAACACGGGCGGGGGGTGCGGGATGTGACCAGACCGGCCGCGAGCGCGATCCCTCTATCAGTCAGTCAGCTGTTTCGCTAGCGAGCATGGTGTCGGATAGAAACTTTTTAAAATCTTTTAATAAAAATAACGTTTTTTTTTTTGTTGTGTTCGGTCATTTATTTTTACATTTAAGTCAACTACCTATGGTTTGAATGACAAGAGTGTTTATCCTTACATCGAAAAATTCCTCCAATTTCTTTCTAAATTATTTATTTTTGTTTAGATTAATGTCAACATTATTATTGGAAAAAAAAACAGCACAAGAATGTACTTATTTGAAAATTGCTTAAGATTTTCGTTCCGCGAGTGTACCCTAAGTAACAGGACTCAAAGGCTATTTTAATGTACAAAATCCTACATTATTTCAACTGAAAGCCTCCCCCAAGCGTCGCCACATCGACCGGTCCTGTTACTTCGTATTAATTAGCCTCAAAAAACACCAAGATTTTAACACCCAATAGCCCACTTGAACAGAACACCGTGCGAACATTCGATAGCCTATAAAATTAGTAATTTCCTCAGTTATTCGCCCCGCTATAAAGTCGATTAAATTCTCTACTTTACGAGCGACTACGTGCGACTCCACTAGTGCTGTGTCGGGAATTCCTTCGTGTCAGATTCTTGATGAAAATTACTGCATTTTTGCCGACGGTAATACTAAAATTGCAGCTGTTCTTTTCGTGAATTGCATTGTGTGGGAGTTTTAGCATTTTGATAGGGTTTTTTTTTCTTTTTTTCGTTGCATGTAAAATAGGAATGTTGACTGGGTAATAAAAATACACTATTTACTCCGTTAGTCAGACAAAAAAAATAATTAGTTACGTATTTTTTTGCTTTATCATAAAATTAAATTTGGGGAATGGGGGCTCGCTACGTCACAAGTCAGTATAAAATACCGACTAGTCATGCCACATTTTAATCTCAATTTTTTGATTAAGTAATAAAAAAAAAATACCTTTCCAATATTTTTCAATATCTATCAGACGGACAGAAACATTTTTTTTGTCAACATCCCTATACAGAACACCATGTATCAGAAAGTTGTGGGTCATATTTTAGGGCGGATACAACCCATCAAACTACAAAACAACAACAACAACAACACCAAAAACTTCAACATATAGTTTTTCCACTTTAGACTTACTTATACATGCTGTATATCGATCTACATTATTTGTATGCTGCCATTTCTGAGAATCGAGTAGGAATTTTAGTAAAATCTTAGCTACGATTGATTGAAAACTGCATCCGTGTGCTATTTATATGAACCGAGTAAGAATTTAATAAAACCATTGACACGCTTTACTAAACACTACAAATACTCGAATCGTGTAACCGAGCCTATTGGAACCTAAAGCTTGATAAAATAATATAAAAATTATATATTTAATATATAATATATTTCAAATGTTTTTATTTATTATGTACCTACTAGCGACCCGCCCTTACTTCACATGTTTATTAGGACATCACAAAATGTCTTTATATTATGTAAGGTTTATATATTAAAAAAGAAAGACGAAAGAAAAAAAAAAGTAAGAAATTAACCGGAAAGTGTAGCTCGCGTCTGCGCCAAATAGGCCCAGTTCAACAAAAATGCCAGACAACTAGTGCCTAGATCTCGCTCACCTAGAACTATTTTATTTCAAAATCTGTGAGTGTCTAAAAGTTAAGGACAGTTAAAGATTAAAATGTGATTTATTAATACATTTTGTGTTTTTCTTGTATTCTAACTAAATAAAAAGTATTCAATAAATTGATATTGGATAGAATGATATTAAATTAATATTTCAAACAAACATTTCATGTTTTGAACACTCGATGCATTGAGTGTACGATGTATTGAAAGTTCGATTTATTAACCATTCGATATTATGAACGTTCGAGTATTTAGACGTTCGAGTTATAGTGATCGATCAATTGATATTCGATTATTTGGCATTCGATTTGGCATCGTACACACCCGTATTATAGATGTAGATTCTATAAATACACGGAGCTAAAAATATTCAATCCGTTTTTTCCAAATAAATTATTCTAATTCTCCATATTTTCATCCAATTAGAATGCTGTTTTCATACAAAATGTACGACGTTATTTTTTAATTAACTCAGGCATAGGAACGGTACGGTTGGAGTTCAATATATTATTTAAAGATAATTCTTTTCCTCACAAAAACAAGGCTCTATTAGCGTTTCTCTTCGTAATGGGGGAAAAAATTAAAAAGGGACGGTGGAACCATGGATCGTCGAAGTAGAGGTGATGGTTTTGCAAAATATTACGTCATAGGCATTGTTCTTTTATTTAAGAAAATATTCTGTTGATGTTGTGTGTAACATACATAATAGAATTCAATAATTATTTAAAAACAAAAAACCCAACTGCAAAAACCTATAACCGAAAAGAGAAAAACAAGCATTGAAATTTGTTTTTTGTAAGGTATAGCAGGCGGGGACAAACAAAAGTTACACCATATTTCAGGTTATTGGTAGGTACTGCTTTTATTGGTTGTTAATAAAGAATAACCAAAAAGTTAAAAATAATCTTGTTTCGTATGTACCTATGTCAAAATCATAACAAAATTAAGAATTATTGATTTATATATTTTCATACCTTGTAACTTCATACCATAATAATAGGTCTTTACCTATGAAATTGCCTTTCTGCAGTACTGGCCATTTCAAATCAAAATAATTTTTGTTTGGCTAAGAATTCTAATTTCAAATTAATTTTATTTTAAAAACATGGAATTCTTTTTTCAAAAGAAGTCATTTGTTTATTGATTAGTGTTACATTTTCATCGCATTTCAATCTTTTTCGTCATCATAGATACGTTAAAAATTCGAGTAATTATGGAATATGAGTACCGTCGTGGCAGCAACGCGGCACAAGCGGCACGCAACATCAACAACGTTTACGGAGCTAACACTACAAATCAATGCACCACCTGTTATTGGTTTGCTCGCTTCCGTTCTGGAAATTTCGACCTGAAAAATGAACCTCGCGGTCATCCGAAGACTTTGGTCGACAATGACGAATTAAAGGCGATTGTGGAAGCTGATGATACACAATCTACGGCTGAATTAGCAGCAGCTTTCGACGTTAGCGTCAAAACAATATTGGTCCATTTGCGTCAAATTAGCAAGGTAAAAAATCTTGACAAATGGGTGCCCCACGAACTCAATGATCGCCAGCGCGAAGTACGCGTCGAGGCGAGGCTTGCACTGCTCAACAGACACACAAATGAAGGAATTTTGAACCGCATTGTTACCTGCGATGAAAAATGGATTCTGTTTGATAACCGCAAGGGCTCAGCAAGTTGGTTGGATCCTGGTTCAGTACCTAAACAATGCTCTAAACAAAAACTTACCCCTAGAAAAGTGATGGTCACTGTTTGGTGGTCTAGCGCCGGTGTGATTCATCACAGCTTCTTACCAAACGGGGTGAGCATTACTGCAGATGTGTACTGTGAAGAACTGAACACAATGATGGAGAAGCTGGCACATCTCCAACCAGCATTGGTCAATCGCTCGTCTCCGCTGCTCCTGCACGACAACGCGCGACCTCATACTGCACAGCAGACGGTCTCTAAGTTGCAAGAACTGGGGTTGGAAGCTCTCCGTCATCCGCCCTACTCACCAGACCTTGCGCCAACAGACTACTACTTTTTCCAGAATTTGGATAACTTCTTGGCGGGAAAAAAATTCAATACCCGAGAGGCAGTACAAAATGCCTTTGAAGAATTTGTTGCCTCCCGTCCAGCTGATTTCTTTAAGAAGGGCATCAATAAACTGCCACTGCGTTGGCAAAGATGCATTGATTGCATGGGTGATTACTTCGATTAATACAAATAAAAAATACATGAAAAAAAATCGTTTAAATTTTTTCATACAAAACGGCAATTTCATAGGTAAAGACTAATATTATTAAATCTGTGTGTACATAACACAGTCTCAAGTTTTTTATACAAAAGCGTGTTACACCCTCTTTTTTGTGTAACATCATCATCATCATTTCAGCCGAAAGACGTCCACTGCTGGACATAGGCCTCACCCAAGCACCGCTACTTCGACCGGTTCTGTGCTTCTTGCATCCAGCGGAATCCCACGCCCTTCACCAGGTCATAGGTCCACCTTGTGGAGGGTCTTCCAACGCTATGTCTTCCGGTACGCGGTCGCCACTCCAGAACCTCTGTTCTGCGAGCAATGTGCTGTGCCCTGCCCATTACCAATTAAGTTTGGCAATACTTCGGGCGATGTCGGTTACCTTGGTTCTCCTGCGGATCTCTTCATTTCTGATTCGATCACGTAGGGAAACTCCGAGCATAGCCCTCTCCATTGCCCTTTGGGTGACTTTCAGCCTTCTAAAGAAGCCCATTGTGAGCGACCACGTTTCAGTGCCATAGGTCATCACTGGCAACACACACCGTTCACAAACTTTTGTCTTGAGACACTGTGGTATATGAGACGAGAATGTCGAGTGTGTAACACACTAAAATATTCCATTGTCGATCCGAATTACATAATACAGTATGCAAGGGTAAACACCGTTGTCACTCAAACCATGGGTAAATGACTTAAATATAAAAATAAATGACCCAGTAACAACAAAAAAAAACCTTATTTTCATTAAAAGATTTTAAAAAGTAAATATCCGTCACTGTCCCGATACTCGTGGATACCCGCTCGAGAGAGCTGCAAAACAGCTGACTGAAGTTAGGCCGCGCGGTCATGTTACGTCCTGCGCGCCCCGCCCGCCCCCGCCAACCACCCCGCCCGCCGTGTTGAGACGCAAGTTCGTTGCCCTTGCATATAGGGTGAAATATTCTTGTGGAAAAATGTAGATTTTCTTTAAAAAAAAAGTTGTTATTTCCATTGATTTTACGTTCTATAAATGTAACCAAACCACTGGTTCCAAGGATAACGGTGTTTTACACTAACACCCGGTATGCAAGCATTTCAGCTCACTTGAAAAACCATCAAGTGGTCCAAGATTTCATTACAGAAGGAGGATAGTGTTCATGAAGGCTTTTTCGGGTTATCTTGTCATATCTATTTTCTTTCTCTACTCTTTGGTACCAACTGTTCCGGGTCGGCGCCGACTTGATGCTGGGTGACTGACCATGGGTTTTATGGAACTCGCCTCTTGAGTGATGGGGCGGGCAAGGCGTTTTAGTGTACTAAAGTTAATTAGTCTATTACGTAATAAATCAGCTAAAATAGTAAGAGTCATGGGGTTTTAAAATAAGAATTGTTTTGAGTGTATTGACAATGATTTGTTAAGGGATCTCGCACACTAGACGGCCACGACCACGACCAGTGGTCGCAGCGACCAGGTAAACTATATAAACCGATACGAATCGCCTAACCTAACCTAACCCTAACCTGGGTACGATACCCCTTAGTAAGACTGGTTGTCAGACTTTCAGGCTTCTGACGATCCGTCACGACTGTCGAAGATCTACGAATGGCAGCCAGGACCAACGGCAATCTGTTTGACAGTTTTCTATGGAGATTCGTAAAATGGTTCACAAATGATGAATAGGTTTTATGTCAAATTAGAGGAATTGCTAATGACAGGTGGGATTCAGGAAATGAACTGCTTTTAGAGGAATTGCTAATGTGGCCGGTTTAGGCCCCCAGAAACATGATGGAAATAAGTTATTAAAAGCTGGAGACTCGCTTGCCCGAATACAGATCCGCCCGACTATCCATCTTCCCAGAGAAGACGGTGGGATGAGCCACCCCTTAAAAGCTATATTAACTGCAACTCACCTGCTGGAACAATTTGGAAGACACATGGCCTCTTCTGCCGCCCCACCGCGTTGGTGGCGCGGCACAGCAACGCGCCGTAGTCGCGCTCACTGGCTGCTCGGTAGCGGAGCTCACTGGATGTACCACCGGCTGATACTAAACAAAATAGTGATTAAACTGTATTATATAGTAATTTAAGAATGAGTATGCAAAATGCTGGGGAGAGGTCATTTGCATAATAATTTTTGAAAAATTCTACTGATTTGGCCAGAATTTGAAAGTCCTGCATGTGACTCGCACCTTTTCATGCTGAACTTTATAATATGCTCACAATACTACCACGTAAAAAAAAAACAGTGATGATTATAAATGTTGATCGGCGGTGGTTGTTGTGGAGCCGGAGAGGAATACCAAAAGAAAAGATGGATGGATTGTGTGAGGAACGATATGAAAGAGAAGGGAGTGAATGATAGCGTGACGGTTGACAGGGGCCAATGGAAGAAGAAAACGTGTTGCGCCGACCACAAGTAACATGGGACAAGGGCAGGAAGATGATGACAGCTGTCACTTTAATCCAGATGACCAAAAACGAAATGGCTTGAATACCACGATGAATATCCATGTTGGGTCTTGGTTTCTAATAGTTTTACACAGAATATGCTCATTACGCATTAATATAGGGACGGTGTAGAGCAGCCCTGCGGCTGACCACTGTCTGACTAGACTAGACTAGTAACACCCCTAAAAATTCCCCAAAATATTCTTATTCCTAATATCAAGGTTCCACTCACCATATCTAGCAGGAGAAACTTGGAAACTTTCTCCACTATTATTAAACTGCCAGTAGAACGTGACGTCAGCGGGGTCCGCGTTCACAGTGCAGCGCACGCGCAGCGGCTCGTCCAATCGCGCGCCGATCAGCAGCGGTGACGGTTGTGCGCACACTGGAGCGACTGTGTGTTTGAACAAGAAGGCTAGATTAAAAATAAAACCAACACATATGAAAAATCCGGCCAAGTGCTAGTCGGATTCGCGCACGAAGAGTTCCGTACCATTATTATCTATAAAAAACGGCAAAAAAATCATGTTTGTTGTATGGGAGCCCTCTTAAATATTTATTTTATTCTGTTTTTAGTATTTGTTGTTATAGCGGCAACAAAAATACATCATCTGTGAAAATTTCAACTGTCTAAGTGTCACGGTTCATGAGATACAGCCTGGTGACAGACGGACAGACAGACAGAGTTACTTTCGAATTTATAAAATTAAGTAATTGGATAGATAGAGTTGTGGGTGGAATCGGTCAGTTAAAGAAGAAGAACATTAAGTTTCACTTACACTGCACTCTAAGATATACAGCCTGACTGCTAGACTCTCCCATCTGATTGGCTGCCCTGCAGGTGTAGAGACCACCATCCCTCTTCGTCACCCTCTGCAGAACTAATGACTTTGTGCTGATGAAGACTCCTGATGACATGTTCTGGCTTACTTGGATGTCCTGGAAGAATAAGCTGGGTTATTATTGGTAAAAGGGAAGGGAAACCTCTGCCTTGTACAACAAAGGCATATAATATTATTACTCTCCTTTATTATTGTTTTGGTAATAAACAATAATTTCCCAGCT
Organism: Lithophane semibrunnea; assembly: GCA_947363905.1. Lineage (NCBI taxonomy): Eukaryota > Metazoa > Arthropoda > Insecta > Lepidoptera > Noctuidae > Lithophane > Lithophane semibrunnea. The sequence goes on along the minus strand of OX376207.1, from coordinate 2,451,118 downwards.
CTGCTGGAAGAAATTTCTTCAGAAATGAGCAGTACCTTTGTACTCATATCATAATCATGTCGTATCTTTAAATGCAGCTGCTGTAAACTGTTACAGCAGCTGTATTTAGATCATCATCTGCCTAGCCTTTTCCCAACTATGTTGGGGTCGGGTCTAACCGGATGCAGCTGAATACCAGTATTTTGCATGGAGCGACTGCCTATCTGACCTCCACAACCCAGTAACTGGGTAATACGATCCCCCTTGTTAAGACTGGATGTCAGACTTTCGAACTTCTGAAGACCCGTAACGACTGTCAAAGATCCACAAATGACAGCCGGGACCAACGGCTTAACGTGCTTTCTGAGGCGGAGTCTCGGTATGTAAAGATGGTCACCCATCCACGGACAAACCCCGGCAAGCGTAGCTTAACCTGATGGATCAACCCGTGCGGCTGTTATTGTACTTAGCCACGAGCTCCTCGCAGCTGTATTTAGATGCCTATGTTTTTTAATACAGTCATGATATGTCTATCGACTCGTTTAGGTCGTGCGATGGTTGTAGGATATGTTTTATTTGTATTTTATTGTACGAACAAGAACATTTACGCAATGGGTCTTAAACGAATTTGAGCTGCCTTATACATATTTACAATTTTGTTATCTAGTATTGATTGCAGTAAACCGCATAAAGGCTGTCGGCAAATATTATTTTAACCCGTTGTTAGAAAAATACCGACAAAAAAAGCAACTCTTGATCGTCATGATCATTTCAGCCATAATGGCGGTTAAAGTAAAAAACTTTGAAGTAAAGTTTGAATGAATCGCTACGTAAATACTTGAGCTCGACTCCAAAAGCTCTTCACTTTGACCCACACACTCGAAGGGCCTCGTCAAGAAGAACTCAGCTTCTAAATTACCTTAATCGAGCCTCTTGACTGTTTTAAGAGCCTCTACTTTTTTCTTTTGGGGTTTAGAATTCAATATACAATTTACTGAAGTTATTATTTACCTAGATATTTATTTATTGGTATGACACTTTAACGACTTACTCACTTAAAACATACACAAACAAAAGTCACATACATTTTTAGGTATTGTGAATTCGTCACTTACAGAAGTGCACAGCTCGTACATAGAATATGAGGAATAAAGGATGTGTGTACAAGTTACAAAATGAAGCGAAAATGAGCTATGTTCACAAATACGATGGGAAATACAGAAATACGAGTATTTAACAAAATAACAAAAAGGCTGAAACTATTATAAAACTAGGTGCCCCAAATGCATCAGATAAATCAGTATTCATATGACCTCGACGATCTAATTAAGGAGTAATTTATACCGAATAAAAATATTTTTCTTTTTTATTTTCTTTCTTTATTTATTTCTTTATTTCTTTAAAATTCTATTACTCAGGTCACAGGTGCCAGATTTCCAGAATTCCGACTGCCCATCTCATAGCGTCTGTTGGCATTTTGTTTGACAATATTGGAAAGAGCCTGTCTCGTTGGTCTAGCGGTCGTATACGCTACTGCTGAACATGTGACCTTTTCTTTTAGTTTAGTTTTTTTTTTAGGGTGGGAAATCATCCAATGACTTCTCCCGCTCTGGGCGGAGCGGAAGGGCGTGTCAGACTTTTACTGACTAAAACCCACCCGTGTTGCTTCAGTTGCCTATTGGCAAGGTCCCGGTATCCCTTTCGGCATGACACCCTGGGTTTGATTTTCGGGTGGCAAAGTGCTATTGGGTTTTTCCATCTGGAATTGTCCATTAGCAGCCTGGAGTCTGGGTTTTTACCCGGTTGATGGCAATAGGCTCGCCCCCTATTACATGGGACTTAAACATAAATGCCGAAAACCTCTGCCTAACCGTTCGGGGAATACAGGCGTGATGTTTAAAATGTTGTTATGTTATTAATATTTATATGTTATAACATTATTTCGCAGAAATTGGGTTGGGTTACACGTTTTACCTTGTTTTTTTTCTGTCGCTTTTTAATTGTAATGTGTAACTGTAGTCCCATTAAAGTAAAGTAATACTAATATTACCGTACTTATTACAATGTGCATTTATTTGTGCAAAATAAACAATTTTTCTTTCTTTCTTTCCTAGGTTGTAAAAATACTGCATACTAAGAAATACATTACTGTAAGGCCACGACTCACTCACGTTATGGTACCAGGAGATCCGATGTTCCTTGGGGTTGGCTTTAATGTTGCACTCGAAATACACGTCGTCGCCTTCCTTGATGTCATTGGGGTTGAGGGTACTGCCCAGAGACATGGTGAGGACTGGTCTATCTGTTGGAAAAATATGGGTTAATAGGTTTTTAGGGGTATGAGGTACAGGGTGTAAAGTTCAGTCATGCACCATAGAAAAGGGAGGATCCTCTGACCAGACGGGTGTTGTGTCTGGCGGGCAACCGCCCAACGATTGATGAACGACGATGACACGAAACAAATGAATTTGAATTTGAATTTGATGTTGGGTTCTTGTTTATTCTATGTCCATTGCACGGTAAACTTTAATTGTGCGATGCAGGATTTATGTGACGTCAGGATTTTTGTGTAACGTCAGGTCTTTGATGCGTAGTTCGCATGTGGCGATGTAGATACCGCCACAGATTTGATAAAGTGGTGCAGTTGTTGTGGTTTTCATCATCTGACTAGCCTTTCCCAACTATGTTGGGTTGGCTTCCAGTCTCTCCGGATGCAGTTGAATATCAGTATTTTACATGAAGTGACTGCCTATCTGACTTCCACAATCCAGTTTCTGGGTAATACGCGTTACGTATAATTTTATTGTGGTTTTAAATCACTTTAAATCTATCTAAACAGTGGTGTCTGGAAGAGAATTCTAAGTGCTTTCAAATAGGAACTGTCATTTGATTTCTGAATATTGTACAACTTAATAATATGATATGCTGTTAAATGGAAATTTCTCGATTTTATACGTCTCGGGAGATGTCCGTTTTATAACATCGCATAAAGTCGAAAGCGTTTTAGTAAATACCTATTCAATTTGTTTTTAGCACAAAACTATAATAGTTTGTTTATCTTCTTATTATTATTTGCCATAGAAGAGGTCATAGCAGTATTTTGTGAAAGTATTTTCAAGTGGCTACGTATTACGATTAAAAAGATGTGTCAGACAAACGACAGACAGACAGACGGGTGGATTAATAATCTAGTCCCATTTTCACCCTTTAGGTCATCATCATCTGCCTAGCCTTTTCCCAACTATGTTGGGGTCAGCTTCCAGTGTAACCGGATGCAGCTCCATGTAAAATACTGGCATTTTACAGCTCCATGAGTGACTATATATGTGAACTCCACAACCCAGTTACTGGGTAACACGATACCTCTTGGTAAGACTGGTTGTCAGACTTTCGGGCTTCTTCCACCCTTTAGTTACGGAACCCCTTAATAATATTTTTTCCGTTAACACCCGTTAAATACGGAACCCTAAGTAGCATGTTGAGTAATGTGCTAGTTTGCAAAACCAGCTAACTTTCTTAGCAATGGGTTGCTGCGACAAAGTTACACAACTTCGCATTGAAGTTCGGAAATAGATTCATCAGGTCACTTTATTGGCTTTAAGTTCTCGTTAGCTGGGAATTAAAATGTTGCATTTTGTTGGCTTTCTCGTGCGTCAGAAAAGTTATAGGTTCATCAGAAATTAGTAACGTGTATTTATGATTACTGATTTCTCTTACAAAGGGGTATGAGTTACAGTTACAGGCAGTTATAGGCATTATAGGCTGGTAATGCTATTATGCCATTTATTCATCTAGAACTGGATGTAACATTGAGGAGCTCCTGGATACATAATAACAGCCGCACGGGTCGATCTATCAGGTTAAGCTACGCTTGCCGGGGTTGGTCCGTGGATGGGTGACCATCTTTATATACCGAGACTCCTGCGTGTCTCGGAAAGCCGTTGGTTCCGGGTATCATTCGTGGATCTTTGACAGTCGTTACGGGTCGTCAGAAGCCCGAAAGTCTAACAACCAGTATTACCTAGTTAGTGGATTGTGGAGGTCAGATAGGCAGTCGATCCATGTAAAATACTGGTACTCAGCTGCATCCGATTAGACTGGAAGCCGACGCCAACATATTTGGGAATTTTGGTAACGTAATTAACCCTTCGTATCCTAGATCAACGCTTTTTAATTGTGTCTGTAATTACGGCATACGAAAGGATAAGGGTTGATTTTATACCTAAAGAAAATAATAGTAGTGTCCTGTCAAAAACTTTTTTTCAGGTAGGTACATCACAATAGCTTACAGCAACTTCACTTTACATGTAAATCATTGACCTGCACTGCCTCTTCATTTCAGCACCCATTCGCAGATAGGAAGCGGTGCCCGTGGCCTAATTACAGGGATGCGGTCCGTCAATACAGTGTGCCCACTATACATTGTGCCACAGAGCACGGAGACGCCTCGGTGACCGTTGCTAGAGGCGGTATTGTCAACAGTTTTCATACAAACCAAGCGTGTCACCGTTTACTCCCGCTACGACACATTTGACATATGGAAACTGACTGCTTTAAAAGGCGGTGAGACAGAAGATTTGTCAATCTACTTAGCTTTTTCCCAACTATCTTGGGGTCGGCTTCCAGTCTAACCGGATGCAGCTGAATACCAGATAACGCATTTCTAGCGCCATGAATTTAATTTGCAGTGCAAGCAATATGTTTCAAAAGTATCTACGAGGCAATTCCCTTATTTTTTAAAACGTTCACATTCGCATTTCATTCGAAATCTGTCAAAAAAACCATCAATTTACGAACATTTTTGAAAAGTTTGACAGATTGCGACTTGAATTTAAACGTTTTAAGTAAAAGAATTGGCCTTCTGGTGAAAATGTAAACAAATGGATCAGAAAATGTACCTGTTGTTGTTGTAGTGTCAATTACAAAGTGAGTGCTTGGATTTGATTATTTAAACAGTTAAACCCGAAATTCTAATTTTAAATCACCGTATAGATTTTTTTCTTAAATGACAATTTAGTTTAATTTTATAACCTCAATGTTTTTCGATGATTTTTCTATTACAATGAATAATATTATTCGAAAAATAATTCATGGAAAAGTGGTGAAATATAAGATGTCACTTTTGTGTGATGTCAATTACCTTTAGTGAGTGATTTCGTGAGAATTTAACCTGAAAGGGGGTTTGGAACAGACTATAGATACTGCTGATCCTAGACACTGCCGATGCCGGCGCGACTATTCCGTGGTCTGTGTTGCCTATACAGTGTGCTTACTACAAAGTGCGGTATGTGATTGGTTCGTGATCGTGACCACAACTGTACCTACATTGCTTAGGTATCTGATGTTGTAGTTTTTTAGATGTGGTCTAACCTACCTGTGTTTTGGTAGACAAGACTGGAAGTAATCGGAGTTAGGCCCAAAACCCAAAGTGTCGGCAAGAACTGCGAAACACTCCGTCACCAAAATGTTCCTCGCATTCGCGATAGATGCCTTCAAGATAAATAGATTTTTCAACTTTAAAAAACAGCAGAAGGGTTGGTCTTAGAGATTCGGCACCATGATAAAAAATAATTAAGAGGACTTCCCCGACCAGGGTAGCACATTTTTTTTCGCTGGCCTGCACTTTGGGTTTTAGGCCCAACTTTTTATGAAACGTGAATGGTCTCCTATGTTTGCGTACTAGAGAGAGAGAGAGTACTACATACAGAGACACACACAGAGAGAGTACTAAACTATCTGATTGCCATGGAATCCGTTTTTTGCGTAGATAGTTTGAACTTATGATTTTTATCTTGATCAAAGCGAAGCAATGTAAGGTAAAATGCGCTGTAAATCAGCCCATCTTAAAATATGTCCTCGCATATCTATTAACTTCAGACCAAATAAAAAACAGAGACAGATCGCAGCGAACAATACAGTGAAGTATGCCAAAACTACACCTCCGCTCCATACGTAAATGAACACATTTACAATCAAACTACATCTATTAACTTTGCTGTTATTAACAATATAAAGTATAAAATCTAATTCTAGTATTATTAATAACCTAAATAAAATTTTATTTTATTTTTAACTGACTTCTTCAAAAAGGAGGATGTTCTCAATTCGGCTGTATGTTTTTTTTTTTAGTATGTATGTTACGCGATTACTACGCCAATTATGAATCGATTTTGATGATTCTTTTTTTGTTTGGTAGGTGGTCCCATATAAATTTTATTAAATTTGCTTGCGTAGTTTTTGAGTTAGCTTCAATAATTACGTATTTTTTCCACTTTGCTATGTAGACGATATAATTATTTCACTCCGTCACTGTTATCTGCCACAACTAAAAAGTGAAAAAATAAAAACTTTTAACGAAAAAAAAACAACCGACTTCAAAAAACAGACAAAAAAAAAGTGAAAAATAACTTTAATTTCGGAAGTCGGTGGCAAAAAACGAAAATTGAAAAGCAGACACCGGTTTTTTCACAAGCAGACACAGATTTTTTCTTTTTAATTTTGTTATATAATTGTACATACATAACATGTTTGTATAGTTAACTACATCTTGTAAGTGCACACTTGTTTACGAAACCGGCCTCACGTTACTGTAATGTTGACAACGCTCCATCTTGGTTTTTTATTTGGTAGAATTGGAAAATATTGTAAAAGCCAATTATTTTTAAAAGAGTAACCGTGAAGTTTCTTGCCGGCTGTTTTTCATAGGATACGGCCAATTGGAACCGTGCACCTAGCTTCTGACGTTTCTCAAAGTGTTTCTTAAGTACCCATAGTACGTGAAATAAAATATTTTGATTTAATTTGAGTAAAATAACCTTAGAAACCTATTTCAGTTTAGAGATTCTCTGTTTTATTTTTGTCAGACATTTTCAAGACAGAGGGAATTCTTATTTCAAAAGATACCTTTTATACCATTCATTTTTGGAGTAAAAATAGAGATTTACGCTTTTGATTGAAGGCAGGCGAGAAATCTTTTGTGTGTTGTCTTCCTTTTGAATAAATAATGTTAAAAAAAAAACCCGAAATCTTTAGGCACAGGATGTATACAAGTGGCGAGTGGCGTGGGCGTTGCGACGGTGTGGCCGTTTCATATTTCGACGTGGCGCGGAACATACACAGGTGGCGCAGCGCGGGCGTGGGGCAGGCGAAATATGAAAGGAGACGCGCCACACCGTGTGTCGCCTCGCCCGCGCCACGCCTCTTGTGTAATTCATTCAAAATTTTGTCATATTGTATCATGTATGTCTCAAAGGCATTATCTAAGCATTCTGTGGATCAAACTAAGTAACATCAAGCAAAAACGATTGCTTCGGGAAACGACTTTCATGTTTGATTTCTAAAATCACTGTTTATGGCGGCGGCAGGCAATGTAACGCACGCAAAAAAAAGTGCTTTTGGCTGCTTTTAGGGGCACAGGAGTTATGGAGGTACTTTCAAGTTAAGTTGTAACATTTAAAACTGGTTTTTATGAAAAAAAAAGTTGGAACTTTGACCTTCAATATCTCCGTAACCCAATCCGAAATCCAGTACAAAACAATTGTCACAACGACGTATGAAGTACCTACAAGTGACTCTCGACTTCTTTAAGCGTCGTTTTACTCCCGTCATTTAATGCTTACATAAAACAAAAATAAACAAAGGATTACTCCAAAAATCGTCGCCCAAAACTATAATTCGTCTCTGAACATGGCCGACGCGTTTAAATTTTAACAACGCGTGTCTGGAACATGTCCGGCGTGACGTCGACAATCCGATCAGATGACAGCGACACAGCTAGAGTGCTGTGCAGTACACTTGTGCAGTTGCTGTTCATTAAATTATGGTGAGGACTACGGTTTATTAGGGTGGGTCAGTCTTTCATGGCAGTTTTGAAGCTATTAAGGTCGATTCACACATATCAGAGTAGCCTCACTTCCGACACAGTACCGGCACAGTGTAAAATATTCTTTCATACATTCTGTATGACACTTGTCAGTGTCAGTGTATGAAATAATATTCGGAACGGTGGCTTCACTGAAATGTGTGAATTGACCTTTATAGGTACGCACGGCTACACATCAAGCTATTCATTTCCAGTATAAGCTGACCTCGCATTGTACGGAAATCTTATACAATGCGAGATCAGCATAAACTGGAAATGTATAGCTTGATTTGTAGCCGTGTGTACGAATGATCGTTTAGTATAAGGACTATTATTTTATGATGGCGGACTAAGCAGCGTCTTGTTCTAAAATGAACAAGAATATTGATGATGTTGCATTTTCGTTGCACATTTGCTAATTTCTCGATGCTTAGATTTTTTGATGTTATTTTTACTACAACCATTAATTAATAAATTAACCAATAAGGAAATAATGCAGGAACAATTGTTCCTGCATCGTTTCCTTATTGATTACAATTTCTTCAATGCCATGTTCATTAAATCAATCTTTATTGATCTTTAGTTAAAGGTTTTTGATTCCGGTCTTTTGTTGCTGAAAATTTATTGAAAACCTCTTCTTTTCAATACTAATTTGCTTACCTATAAGTATATAATCTTTTATAGGTTTATGCCCACCAGTTATTATCCCGGATCGATCAATTGCAATTGATCAATTTATATTGTAGTAAAATTTTCAATTGTTTCAATTGCCTTTGGTAGACGACCAACTTGCGCATCAATATGCATCAATAACGCGTACCCCTAAATTAAAAATTTAAAAAATCCCCGACAAAAACAAAGCATCTAATATTTTTTTTTTTATAGCTGAGAATACTAGATCAAGTCCCCTCTCAAACAAAACCAAAAAAAATAAAATCTGTTCAGCCGTTTGGCAGCTACGATGGCGCAGACAGACACACAGATACACACGTTAAACTAATAACACCCCTCTTTTTCCGTCGGGGGTTAAAAATGTTCAATCGCAAATTGATCGTTTCGGGGACTCATAACTAACTGATCGCATAATTTCAACAAAAGTAATAAAAAACTACTTACAAACGACGCTCATTCTGAAGGCGTCTTCCAAAGCCACCCTCAGCACCGGGTTATCAGCCCGACACCTGATCATAGCACCATCATCTTCTGGCTGAGGCAGCATGGTCAGCTTACTGACTGTGGTCGTCTCATTCGTGAACTCGCTGTGCTGTTGAGAAAATGTACTTTATTTTGAAACGGCTAAGGTTGATTCTGGTTAACTGATTTGGTAATATCGACACTGTGCTTCTAGGAAATGTTCTTAATTTTGAGATGGTTAAGGTTGATTTTGGAATGGGTTTTGTGAAAGCTGGGACAGGTCAGTCGAAATTTTATTGTACATAGGTACTTTTGTTGTATTTCGTTGAGCGTTCAAATTGAAATGGACTTGTAAAGTTAAAAGTTCTATTTATTGTGTGATGGCTGAATTGGTTTTTTGCTGGTATTTAAAAACAAAACACATACGGAGACTGCCAATTTAATTTAATATTTTGTTAAAAATCTTTTCAGTTTGGAATTTGATTGTCTTTTGTTTTTCGTGTCAACTAATCACAACATACTACAGTAGATTTTCAATTTGAAGGCAAGATTTACTTTCATGACAGCAGAGTTACTGATCTGACTGCCTCCTCGGTCGCATGCGGGTTCTATTCCCAGGTCAGGCGAAGTGGTATTGGGGTTTTCTATCTGGAATTTTTCAGTTGCAGCCCGGAGTCTGGAGTTGTGCCTTGTTGTGATGGCAATAGGCTCGCCCCCTATTATTTCACATGGGACTTAAATATAACTGGCGAAATGTATGTATTATAGATACACCTCTGCCCAACCCTTCGGGGAAACAAGGCGTGATGTTTATGTTATGTTTATAGTTACTGATCAAAGGTATGAACGTTAAAGTCAAAGTCATCATCATCATCATCTGCCTAGCCTTTTCCCAACTATATTGGGGTCGGCTTCCAGTCTAACCAGATGCAGCTGAGTACCAGTATTTTACATGGAGCGACTGCCTATCTGACCTCCACAACCCCCTTGTTAAGACTGGTTATCAGACTTTCGGGCTTCTGACGACCCGTAACGACTCTCAAAGATCCACAAATGACAGCCGGGACCAACTGCTTAATGTGCTTTCCGAGGCACGGAGGAGTCTCGGTATGTAAGGATGGTCACCCATCCACGGGACCAACTCCGGCAAGCGTAGCTTAACCTGATGGATCGACCCGTGCGGCTGTTATTACGTAGCCACGAGCTCAGTCAGCTCAGAGTCAACGTCATTTATTTCAATAAGGACATTAAAAGGCACTTTTGAACGTCAAAATGTACAAGAAAATAGAATTGATTCTAGTTGGGGTTTCTAAGGGTAAAAATTGTATGGAGATGAATGAGCAAGAACAATCAATTCAATACTAAGTATAGAAAAAGAGAAGGATGAATGTAGAAGTAGAAAACACACAATCTCAAGTTTATATCCTATGCATTGTTACCAAGCAAACATAATAACTTATTACTGGAATACTCAACAAAATAGAACAGTTAGGAACCACAATCCACTCGAACAAATGCAACCGTAACAAGGTTTTAACCTAATTGGAGGAAAGCATTCGTGTGAATCTGTTAAATCATCTATGTACCTGTTTAGTATTGTATGCACGGAGCCTTCTTATGTATCGGCATGAACTATACAGGGTAATTTATTGAAGACTTTGGACGAGAGTCAAATGAATTATTGTGAACTAGCTGCGCCCCACGGTTTCACCCGCGTAAGTCTCGATCCCGTGGATAAAAAGTATCCTATGTGTTAATCCAGGTTATAAACTATCGGTGTGCCAAATTTCATCCAAATCCATTCAGTAGTTTTTACGTGAAAGAGTAACAAACATACATCCATACTTACAAACTTTTGCGTTTATAATATTAGTTTGATCTGATTTAGGGGAAAATTTTTGTTGCATAACAGCACAATCAGCCTATTATGTTCCCACTGCTGGGACAGAGTCCCCCTCGCTGCGGGAGGGAGTGGGCTGTAATCTACCACGCGAACCCAGTGCAGGTTGGTAAATGTCTACGAACTTTTGGGTCGACTTTCCGGTTTTTCACGATGTTTTGAGACAAGGGGGCCAAGTCTACTAATTTACAAACGTGTCAGTGGTCTCGCGATGAGAGTTTTTAACTGATTTTGTATGGCATATCTGTCAAAAACTGATCATTGTGAGACCAATGACACGTTTGTAAATTAGTAGACTTGGCCCCCAGTGGTGATGTAATTATTTACACAAAGTAAAGCGCCTGGCTGGGTTCAAACCCACGACCAACTCTTAAATCGGGGCCGCTACTACTAGGCCAACGCTGCTCTCAGTTTTGTTGAAAATGGGCTTAATTTAGCCAAGAATCCACATATTTTAATTTTAAAAATCATCTTGTAATATTGTAACTATTTAGCATCTAATGTAAGGATTAAATCTCGATATCCCTGCGTTAACCAAACATGTAGTTATTTGACGTTGTTTCAGACATGTCTTGTTAACTATTTTGTTCGCCTTTTAGTTTGCACAAGTTTTATATAAAACTTGTCTTTACAGGCTACTAGCTGCGCCCCGCGGTTTCACCAACATGAGTCTCGATCCCGTAAGAATACAAAAAGTAGGTATCCTGTATTCTAAACTAAGTCATGGTCTACCTATGTGCCAAATTTCGTCCAAATCCGTTCAGACGTTTTAGCGAGACAGCGTAACAAACAAACAAAGAAACAAACGAACTCACTTTCGCATTATAATAATAACATCCACACGGGTCGATCCATCAAGTTAAGCTACGCTTGTCGGGGCTGGTCCGTGGATGGGTGACCATCTTTACATACCGAGACTCCTCCGTGCCTCGGAACGCACGTTAAGTCGTTGGTTCCGCCTGTCATTCGTGGATCTTTGACAGTCGTTACGGGTCGTCAGAAGCTCGAAAGTCTGACATCCAGTCTTAACAAGGGGTATCGTATTACCCAGTTACTGGGTTGTGGAGGTCAGATAGGCAGTCGCTCCATGTAAAATACTGGTATTTAGCTGCATCCGGTTAGACTGGAAGCCGACCCCAACATAGTTGGGAAAAGGCTAGGCAGGTGATGATCTAAATACAGCTGATAATACAATACCCCTTGTTATGACTGCATAACAAGGGGTATTGTATTATCCAGTTACTGGGTTGTGGAGGTCAGATAGGCAGTCGCTTCATGTAAAATACTGGCATTCAGCTGCAGCCGGTTACACTGGTAGCCGACCCCAACATTGTTGGGAAAAGGCTGGGCAGATGATGTTACATAGCTTGTGTAGATGTAAACGATAAATGAAAACAAAAGACAAAACATGTAGTAACATAAATATACTTTAGTCTAAACGCGTGGTAAGAAATGATAACTCTATCAAAGGCAATTACTTTTCATCTACAATTATCCTTAATTGCAAGGAGATTCAACTGTAAGGAAACGAGCCACAACGGCCCAATGCTCTGCAAACTATCTTCAAGCAATCCCAACGCAATTAGTGCTCCAACCTACTTACACCTTCAACAAAAAAAAAAAATAACATAAAAAATAACTAGAAAAAGTTTTAGCGCAATCTTCGTTAGACTTTAGGACCAACTTGGGACCTAAACTTTCTACAAATAAGAGCTTGTTCAGACGCCGCGATTTACGTGCGATTGAGCGGCTTTTTAACTACGATAAACAGAATGATTGCTTGCACGAAAAACAACAACACATGCGCACCAATCTAGATAATATACCGATAATAAAACTGAAGAGTTTGTTTTTTTGTTTGTTTGTTTGTGTGGTAATCTCTGAAACTGCCTGTCGGATTTGAATTTTTTTTTTGCGTTTGATAGCCCATTTCTTGAGGACGCTAATGGGCTATTTTACATTACGATCGGCCTCTTAGGAGCCGAGCAAAATGAAATGAAAAAAAGTCAGAAAGAACTGTAAACGAAAACGAAGTAAGAGCTCGAGCAGGCCATACAATGGGTCGGTGGCGCAAGAAATTTCATGCGGACAAAGTCGCGGACAGAGGCTAGTAAAGTATACGTACACTTAATTTGCAATAAACGTTTTGACTTTGACATTGACTTTAAATATACTAAAATAAAAGTTTACTATTGTGACTGCCTCGTTAGTACCAACTGTTCGTTTTTTAATCCTAGAGACTAATTTGACATTTCAAGTGATTGGTTTTTGTTTTTTCAAGTTGGATTTGACATTCACGCCTGTCAAATTAGTCAAACGAACTGTAGATACAGCAAAGTCAGAACTTTCATTTATTTACTGATATACGCGATTTTCGTGCTTAAAATAAATCATACAAGTGCAGGATATTGAAATGGATGGGACGATGGGAGTGCCAAAAGATTATTGAAAAAAAATGTAAGAAAAAAAGGATATAGACATGAGAATAAACTCATGGAAAATATTGGGTACCATTATTATAAACTCATGGATAGTATATTAACTCCACCAAAAAAAAATTCTACAAATAAAAAATCGACGCAAGTTTTCTCATCACTTCATCTGCCTAGCCTTTTCCAAATATTTTGGGGTCGGCTTCCAGTCTAACCGGATGCAGCTGACCAGAATTTTACATATAGCAACTGCCTATCTGACCTCCACAACCCAGTTACTGGGTAATACGATACCCCTTGGTTAGACTGGTTGTCAGACTTTCGGGCTTCTGACGACCCGTCCGTAACGACTGTCAAAGATCCACGAATGGCAGCCGGGACCAACGGCTTAGCGTGCTTTCCGAAGCACGGAGGGGTCTTGTTAAGTAAAGATGGTCACCCATCTACAGATCAACCGCTGCAGGTTATAACTTTGCTAAAAGCCCCTCCAAGTCTTAAACTATGTACATTGTACCAAAACGTGACGTGACGAAAACAAAACATTTCTTTGGGGTAACTAAACTAAATAATGATTTATAAATCGCCTTATCCGAACAAGACCTTAAATCTAACAAACTCAGGCATTAAACTAAAGCCTTGATAACTGAGCATCATTAATTTTCGTTGCGCTGTCTCCTGCGAGGAAATCCAACTAATTCCGTAGGTAAACTTAGGTGGCTACTAATCTGTTACATAATCTAACTGAGAAACAGGGTTACAAGGCGTTATCACACAAACTTGGGACTGTGTCTTTGTTTTTTGTTACTGTTTTTTTGCTTCTTAAGATAAGAAGTTCTGTATTTACCTTTGGGGCTACTAAAATTACTTTATTATACGAATAACGGTGTGGGGCCTACACCAAATTGTGTGCCTTTCATCCAAATCTTATTAGTGGGATAGTACTAATGATTGTAATACCATCTTGAATTCATGTATGCCTAGTACATTTTGTTAGGTTTTGATTGAAGTTTAAAGAAAACAATATATTATTTATTTTAATATTTAAAAACTTAGAGTGCTGACTGTAGTTTTAACCTACTAGCAATCGGAGGCGACCGGGGCCATCTAATATTCTAAGGGGCGAGTGGGTACACTTAGGTAATCAGGGGCAAGATCCAAGGGGCGAGCGGGGCCTACACCCGAATAACTTCTATCGCATTACTAGAAGTTTAAGATTACACCCATATTTCGCCACACATTTAAAGTCTCAGCGAAATAAATTGATAGAAATATTGAAGCTCATTTTAGACTACGCTATAATATATAGGTATAGCATATAGTTAATTGCAGAACGATATCGCTCGTCATACATTTCCAATTTACTACTAGCTGATGCCCGCGGCTTCACCCGCGTTGATGTCAGTTATTATATACTAAAACCTTCCTCGAGAACCACTCTATCCATTGGTGAAAGAAGCATGAAAATCGGTGCAGTCGTTTTTAAGTTTATCGCGAGCAGACATACAGACAGACACGGCGGAGGACTTTGTTTTATAATATGTAAGGTTATGGATAGCAAAGTGTGAACGTGATCTAAATAAATGTATGGCGACCGATATTATTGTGCTATGAACTATATGCTATATGCATATATATATAGCGTATTCTAAAATGAGCATGACACACGTCAATTTGCTCTGCTATAGCCATTTCATACAATTGTCAAAAAATAACAGTTGTGATTTGATTATACGAAAATGTAAGTTGGTACAACAATGAATCATCAAGTTTTAAACAACATCTTCCTAGCCTTTTCCCAACTAAGTTGGAGTCGGCGTCTAGTCTCACCGAATTAAGCTGAATACCAGTATTTTACAAAGAGCGGCTTCCTATCTGACCTCCTTATCCCCGTAACTGGGTAAGACGATACCCCTTGGTAAGACTGGTTGTTTGACTATTGGGCTTCTGACGACCCGTAACTGAAGATCTAAAAATGACAATGGGGGAATTTTTTGAGTTGCTTTTTGATGTCTTACCTTTCCCCTGGTATATCTTCGGTTCTCCCTGAACCAGGTGACCTGTGCGGCTGGTCTGCTGCCTTGCGTCACGCAGATGATGGTGATCTCTGAGTCAGCGGACATCTGGCCAGGCTTGTTGGTGATCATCACTGAGGTTGGACGCACTGCGGACAGAAAGTTTCGATAAAGTGGTTTCGTCTCAGAAATACAAGGTCAATCAACCTGCCTAGCCTTTTCCCAACTATGTTGGGGTCAGCTTCCACTTTAACCGGATGTAGCTGAATACCAGTATTTTACATGGAGCGACTGCCTATCTGACCTCCACAACCCAGTAACTGGGCAATACGATACCCCTTGGTAAGACTGGTTGTCAGACTACAATCAGAAATACAAATATATATCAGAAATAGAAATACAAGGTTAAAGTCAATTAACTAGCAAAACTTCGCAGGCGAGATCAGTATCAATATCACGATAATCATGGTATAAAGATGATAAAATGGAAAAACTAGATTTTTTGAGGTCAACGACCGCAGGTAGTATTGTTACTTGTAGTAGAGAGTAGAGTAGGGTAGATTACCCGGATACAACTGAATACCTACCAATATTTTACATGGCAGCTGCCTATCTGACCTCCACAACAAAGTTATTCGGTAAACGATTCCCTTTGGTAAGACTGGAAATCAAATTAGCTATTATCTTTTAGGGTTCCTTACCTAAAGGGTAAAACCCCTATTACTAAGAGTCCGCTGTCTGCCTGTATGTCTGTCACCAGGCTTTATCTCATGAACCGTGATAGTTAGACAATTGACATTTTCACAGATCATGTATTTCTGTTGCCGCTATAACAACAAATACTAAATAACAGAATAAAATAAATATTTAAGGGAGCTCCCATACAACAAACGTGATTAACTACTACGTGATGAACTAGCTTCCACTCGCGGTTTCGCCCGCGTGGTATGTCGATAAAAAGTAGCCTGTCCTTCCCCAGGATGCCATCTATCTCCTTGAAATTGTTTTTTTTTTTTTTTTACATTTAGTTACTTTATGTTGTGTGCCCTGTCTGTGCTAAATAAATGTATTTTCTTTCTTGTCTTTCTTTCTTTCTTTCCTTGCCAAATTGGTCGAAATCCGTTCAGTGGGTTAGGCGTGAAAAGGTAACATACAGACAGACAGACAGAGTTACTTTCGAATTTATAATATTAGTATGGATTATGGATGGTACGGATTCCATCGTGCGCGACTCCGACTCGCACTTGGCCGGTTTAAAAAATAAATAAATTATGTACTTACGATGCATCTCCACCCTGGCTGTCCTTTCATGAGGACTCAGCAGAGGAGTGTTGGTAGCCTGGCACCGTATGCTGGTGTTCAGCCAACTCCTCTCCGCACCTCCTATGCTGATCCTGCTGACGATGACTTTTCCATCATTTTTGAGGATCGTATGGTCATCTATCTGTTTGTTGTTGATCAGCCAGGTTAAGGTTGGTTGCGGTCGACCTGGTGAAAAAACAAAAATGATATATGTATAGCATCAGCACTAAAATCCTGTCCGATCCCAACGGGGGCATTAACATTACTGAAAAGTACCTTTTTTTTTGTGAAAATAAGGTAGTTATTACTATTTAAAATTCACGTTTTTAGTAACTCAATTACCCTAATTTAATTTTAAAGTGGCAAATTTTCTACAGAGGTCCTAAGTTATGACTTCTACACACCTGCTAGACGACGGCCGCCCACGCCCCATGTAATAAACCCAATGATATTATATGTAACAGATATGTTATAAGCACGCAATCGTGAAGACTCGAAAACATTCCAATTGTAACGTTTTTACTTCTAGTGAAATGTAAAAATGAATGAAACGTGGGTATGTGTGCCGCTGCTGCGCGGAACACTTTTTTCGGTTGTTTCATTGAATAAACCGGTAAAAATCCACACGGATTTTTTTTTTAATTTTCCAGAAAAATACACATCAGTTATGATTCTTAACAACACCCTCACGGATCTGGCAGGGTTTTTTTTACACGCTGTAGAATAGAAAGAAGGAAAAGAAAAATAGGTTTAATTGACACTGAAATACGTGCATACAAAAAGATAACAGTAATCAGCAATATTTACCACAATATATCTAAATACAATTAAAAATAAAAACATATGAGATCACGAGTATACAGATAAATAATCAGCAGCTGCACGTCATTACTGTGACAAGAAGGCTTCCACTCAGCATGATGCTGCGCTATGGGGACCCACAGCACAGCGCTGATTTTCAGTGGTCACCCGAAAAAGACGTACGGAAATCAAGTCAGGTTCAACGATTTGTACATTTAATAAACAGGTAATAAAATAAACAGTACTTAGAATATAATATGACTTGAAGCAAAGCGAAATAGATGAATAAATAAATAGGTAACGTGAAAATTAATCCGCAGGCATCACTGTGCGTACATAAATAAATAATGTGGGTACCTAATGAGAAAATAAAGAATACATATTGTAGTAAAACAACGACGTCTTCATATCTCAATATTATGTGTATTTAACGGCTTTATGGGTACATGATACATTTCAGAATTACTCGATTAATTTTGAACTCAACCGGAGCCCATGAGCTAATCTCGTAACGTGGTTACGAACGGAACTGACACAGTTTACTCAAAAAATGCTATAATAACGTAACCTCTTTATCACCCATCCCTACTTCTATACAAAGTCCATTTTTAATCGCTCATTGTAACCTAAATGGAAGAAGTCACTGGCTCCTGAAGTACAGGTACTCTAACCTAGCTTTGGAGGGTCTCAAATTTTTTGTAACCTGTTTTCGTGGCAATAAAGAATTTATTTATTTATTTAATAACACAAAACCGTGTTTATCAGTTTTTAGCTTTTAAAAACGACGTTTATTTATGGAGTTTGACGTAAGACTGACATAAGACACACGTTGAACAAGAGTGTAAGTTTTTGTAACACTTAACCCAATTTACATCCATAATTAACAGTCCTCTTAAAGCTAAACTCCAAGAAAGTTTTAAATTATAATTGAGCAAACAAGTACCCGCAGTATAACCTCGGAAATTACAACTTGAACATGTTCCCAACTTAATAATAAACAAAAAGGTCTAGTAAAACTATCAAACAATTAGACTAGGTTGAAGAACTTGGGCGCTTGTAAATTAAGCAAATTTTGCGCTGCAGCCAGAACTTTTAGCTGAGTTTCGCCAGCGCTGCAGCGTAAACAAGGGAGCAAGACCAACGAGGTTAGGTATAGTCAGTCGTTACCAGAACTTTGGAACCTTCTCTTATCTAACTGTGGAGTTTAGATCCTTTTGTAACTAACTGTAGTGACCTGGGAGACTTTCTCTGGAGATGTTAAATGGCTGCAAAGTTTTCAAAGCGCTTCGTAGTTAATTACCTTTCTAATTTCATTGGTGATATGGCGGTAAATGGGTCAAGATTTAGAAGTGAACTGCAAGTCTGCAATACTATTACTATTTTTTATATAAACATTCACAATTATTAGGTATTTCATTTATTGTTTTTCTTTTATCTTATAAATCAGTTTTAATTTATTATATTTTTAGTCTAGCGTATGACACTCGTGGGTTGCAACTGAAAATCAGCGTCAGGTGGTACACTTTTTGGCGGGGTCCGCTAGGACCGATGCCTGTAGGGTTGCGGGAAAGTCCGAAAGGGATACCGGGACCTTGGCAACAAGCAACTGAAGGAACACGGGTGGGTTTTAGTCAGTAAAAGTCTGACACGCCCTTCCACTACGGCCAGAGCGGGAGAAGTCATTGGACGAATTCCCACACAAAAAAAAAAAAAATGTGGTACAATTTGTGTTGCCATCTGACATTATGCTGAGCTGAGGCCCTTTTGGCATTGTAATGATTGTTTTCTGTTCTTTAGTTTTAAGGTGATTTTTTCTGTAACAATGCCAATACATGCATTTTCATTCTTTCTTATTGCTTATTAAGTATACGGTTCCGAAGCAATCAACTAAGTTACTCATGACATTGTGGCCCTAAATACGTCTCCATTCTTCTTATTTTCGTGTGGATAGTGACTAACCTTGGTGTCAGAGTTTTAAAGCCGCCCAAGGGTCTCTGACTTGGCTTCACATGCCGTCGAGAAATATCTCTCTGGCATGCCGGTTTCCTCACGATGTTTTCCTTCACCGTTTTTAAAGCGAGGTGAGTGGCTTGAGTTCGAACTCGAGACCTATGACTTGGCAGTCCGACGGTCACACTACTAGGCTATCACGGCTCTATTAAAATCCAGATCAATTTAGGACGCAATGTTTTATTTACATTTTGAGATTTTTATCATCCCAGCTATAGAAAAACATATTTGAAGCCCTGGTTTTGTTTTTCCCATGTCAACACAGAAAATGTAGAAAAATCTAGTCCATAATTTGAGGTGTCATTTTTCCGTGGGCATGAAAAATAGGGTAAAAAACCCACGCCCCAGGTTAAATAGATAGCTGTCTAGAAAAATTGTGTATTAAAATATTCATACAAAAATATACGCTGGATAAAAAAAGGATTTTAGGACACAACAACTACATAAATAGTGTTCAAAATAAGGAAAAAAAAAACAAAATGGCCGACTATTAATTGGATTTCCATTTAAATTCCAAAGTGTGAAAGCGTAAATTGTAGATGCTATAAAGTTACCAAACTTTTAGTTATTTATGGGATATGATCTCTAAAATTGTTGGTGTGAAACGTAAAAATGATAAAATATTGATTTCGTTAGTTTGTTTTTGTTTTCGGGTACGGTTATTGGATGTAACTGTAGCGAAAATGTATTGAATAAATTATTGTGATATTTACGCAGGAGCGTAGTGCTGCAGCGCAGTCGATACACATTTGTTATTTTTTTTTTCTTGAAGAGTACGTTTTATCAAATAGTTCCTATGCCGTTATGTTGGCTCTACTGTTGTAGGACTACTACAAATACGCTACGCCGCTAAGGCGCTACCTGATAGTTCCATTTTTTAAATTTAACAGTGGACCCAACATTACAGCAAAGGAAAGCTTTTTGATGAAACGCACTATACCCAATTAACGTAGTATACAAAAAAAAAATACGTAGGTCCTTACCGTTTGACAGTAACAACTCAGTTTTGTCATGGACGAAGGACCTAATTCTAATTACTCTTTTCAATAAACTTAGACAGCGTCACTTATCGACGAACACATGGAATAGTCACGGAATTTGAAAAAAGAAATCTATAACCCTATAGAATAGGGTCATAGATGTTTTTTAGGCATCTTATTTATTAGCAATGATAACATGTTAGTCGAGGAACTCGTGGCTACGTAATAGCAGCCGCACGGGTCGATCCATCAGGTTAAGCTACGCTTGCCGGGGTTGGTCCGTGGATGGGTGACCAACTTTACATACCGAGACTCCTCCGTGCCTCGGAAAGCACGTTAAGACGTTGGTCCCGGCTGTTATTTGTGGATCTTTGACAGTCGTTACGGGTCGTCAGAGCCCGAAAGTCTGACAACCAGTCTTACCAAGGGGTATCGTATTACCCAGTTACTGGGTTGTGGAGGTCAGATAGGCAGTCGCTCCATGTAAAATACTGGTATTGAGCTGCATCCGGTTAGACTGGAAGCCGCCCCCAGCATAGTTGGGAAAAGGCTAGGCAGATGATGAACATGTTACTGTTTGTTTTCACTAACAAAAAAATAGAAGCCTAACAAGAGGCACACTTCCAAAGAATATTGAATCAAGTTCAGTCAAATTTTTATTTCAATAAGAACGTTGTTACACATAGTCCTAGGTTTTTTTCCGAAAGAACTGGGAACTACGGACGAAGTTTGTTGACTAACAAGAATAAGCGACTGCATAATGTATCGGGGAGGGAACCTAGGGTAGATACGACTCGTGGCATTTAGTAGTTCAAAGTTTATTATGTTATATGAAATGCTGAAATGAAATATTTCTGCACGCGTAGCATGACTGCCATAGACACGGGTTTTGTTGATGGAAGAATAGACAATTATTATTAAATTTATTGAAATAGATATAATGTAACTTTGATTTTAAATAATATAACATTATATTTTATGGAATTAATAATTAACAAAACTAAAACTAAAAGGAATTACTACTAGATATAAAAACAAAGGGACCCTCAGGCGTCGAAGTATTCGTCCGCATCGCTGTCATCCGGAAACGTGCCCAGAAGACTGCCACGTTGAATGGCAATGCTAATTCTTTGGCCAAAGAACAAGCCAGCCCTCTGGTCACGTGAAGTATCGACCAGTCGGTGAGAAATTTCCTTAAAAAGGAGACGCGCACTCGGGCCCCATGACCCGAGCGTTTCGACCCCAAACGGCTCAAAACTGTAGTTGCCCACAAGGTTACAGTATTTGCGCCGCTTGAGGGTCTCAGCAGCCGCAGCAGCGGCGCCAGCACAGCCCGCCGTGCTAGAAACATGGGATGGCGCAAGGGTGTCGACACACGTTGCGTCCCACACCAGAGGCCTACCCACCTTCCAAGGCAGCAACGTCATGCCATCTGGTCTCGAATCAATGTTGCATTCTTTATCAAATAAAGAATGCAACATTGTTTTTATGACTCTTGAAGAATAGTCAAGCGGAATAAGTTACTAAATATATCTGCGTCTATTGTATTTTATAATGGATTTCCGCAAAGTCACGCCTGAATCAATTAATTACGTAACATTGTTCATTCTATTTCTAATAGCAACATTGTAAGACATACGTCAAAATGTCAAATGACAGTTGTGTTTATTTCCCCTCTCTGTTTTTGCCGCGTTTTACAAGAGACATTGATTTTACCACTCAGTTGTTTAATGACAATATTTTCACTAATTCACAAAACTCTTCAATTATGTTTGTTTATCTGTCATTTTGTTTATTCTACCGTCTACCAAAACCCATTTCTACGGTGCTCATGCTACGCGTGCAGAAATATTTCAGCGATCATTATTATAATTATGTATCTCTTTTACTTACACGGGACCTACAATCATTTGTACGTTTCCTGAGCGAGAAAAAATACAAACGACTTAAAAAACAATTACAAAGTGATAAATTAGGTGAGTACTTTAATTTCGAAAGTCGGTGTCTTTGGTTTTGAATTTTCGTTTTTTGCCACCAACTTCCGTAATTAAAGTTATTTTTCTCTTTGTAGTGTTTTTGGAAGTCTATTGTATTTTTTTTTTTTGTAAAAAGTTTTTATTTTTCACTTTTTAGTTGTGGTAACTACAATGCGGCAATGTGATGCGGGGGGGTGGCTCGGGGGAGCAAGAAATTTCACGCGGACAAAGTCGCAGGCAGAAAATAGAATATAATATATTAACTTTATTTCAGACCATATCCAATACAGTCATACCTACATACATATTTGTATTAGTAGTACTTATTAATACTTCATCTATTTACATAAACAGGACAATCCTCTATACTCCAGAATCTTAGTCACAACAATAAACCCGCGTCGCCATTCGGAAAAAGTCAACGGCAAAATTGTATAAATTTTAACGAGCGATAAATATCGACATACTGCCGTAATCCGGAACTGGGCGTAACTGGGCCAAGGCACAGCCTTCTTAGTGAACTTTTTAAATGCGACACCCTTGCCTGGTCTTATTTTGTTTTAGAGGACCGAGAAGTTTGTATTGAAAAAATTGTTTTGATAAAAAATGTGAGAGAGGCCATTAGATCAGCTTTTTTTTTTTGAGGGTGGGAAATCTTCAAATGCTTTGTCCCGTTCTGGGCGGAGCGGGAGGGCGTGTCAGACTTTTACTGACTAAAACCCACCCGTGTTCCTTCAGTTGCCTGTTGCCAAGGGCCCCGGTATCCCTTTCGGACTTTCCCGCAGCAATTAGCTCAGCTACGCTGAACATTGACGAAGATTAAAGATGCCAGTAATAATATGTATTAAAACAATAACATGTTTTCATGCCAGTATAGCCTAGTGGTATGACTGTCTGACTGCGTCATAGGTCTCGAGTTCGACCCCAAACCACGCACCTCTTAGTTTTCGTATTCATGTGCGTATTTTATATATACAAATTCAAATTCTTTATTTCAGACATGAGTCCATAGTGTTAGTATCAACAAAATAACTTAATAACTAGGTTTAGTAATAAGGAGATAATAAGTAAATATCAAATAGTATGGATTTTACCCAGTGGCGCAGCAAAGTGGAGTCCCACCGATCTGAGAACACGCTCAGGAGACCGTTGGACGTGGCGCGTAGCCGGCAGGCTATGGAGGCGGTCCTTTTTCGAAGTATATAATTATTACTTGCCTCAAAAACGGTGAAGGAACCGCCTGAGAGATATTTCTAGACATGTGAACATCCGGCGGAGAACCAAAGTTGTTGACATAGCTCACAGAATAAGAAAGCTGAAGTGGCAATGGGCCGGCCATATTAGCCGTAGAACCGATGACCGTTAGACGTGTTCTTGAGTGGAGACCGCGAATCGGCAAATGTAAGGTAGGCCGCCCTCAGGCTAGGTGTAGCGACGATATTCGCAGGGTGGCTGGTAGCAATTGGAGGAGAGTTGCCGAGAATCGAGCTGAATGGCGTGCAATAGGAGAGGCCTATGTCCAGCAGTGAACTGGCTGATGATAATGATGTGAACCCAAGTCAGAGGCCCATGGGCGGCATACAAACTTTGACACCAGGTTTGTCACTTAAACCACACGAAGAAGAAAGCAATTTACCTGTAACTCAATCTGCTTAGCCTTTTCCCAACTATGTTGCGGTCGGCTTCCAGTCTAACCGGATGCAGTTGAATACCAGTATTTTACATGGAGCGACTGCCTATCTGACCTCCAGAACCCAGTAACTGGGTAATACGATACCCCTTGGTAAGACTGGTTGTCAGACTTTCGGGCCTCTGACGACCCGTAAAGACTGTCAAAAATTATCACCCATCTACAAACCAACCCCGGCAAGGCTAGCTTAACCTGATAGATCGGCCCGTGCGGCTGTTATTACTTAGCCTCGAGCTCCTCCATTTACTCATAACTATAGATCAGTTATAAGATCAGCTATCATGCAATTTTCAGCCCTCAAGCTGCAATTAGAACACCACTCGTTTGGCCAAAAAGCTTTTCCATCAAAAGTGTCGGAGTTTTTATCAAGTTCCAAAGTCGTTTGTTCAGATTAGTGTGCAAAGCTGTGACGGCTGAGTTTAATGGTATAAAGTGATATACATTGTTACCCGTTGAGCCTGCGAGCATATATATTCATTTGTGAGCCCCGTGTCGTCTCATCCGGACAATTTTTCAAGGAGATATTGTTGAGGTATCGCGTTGGTTACTAGTCCGGATTTACGGTAGTATTTTTACGTTTTACTAGCTTCCGCCCGCGGCTTCGCCCGCGTGGTATGTCGATAAAAAGTAGCCTATGTCCTTCCCCGGGATGCCTTCTATCTCCTTGCCAAATTTTATCGAAATCCGTTTAGTGGTTTAGGCGTGAAAAGGTAACATACAGACAGACAGAGTTACTTTCGATTGTATAATATTATGGATTGTTGGAACATAAAACAAAGATTTGAGTTAGTGCCGATAAACTCATTCACTCAGTTTTGTTGTCAATTATAAGATGAGGAAGAATATTTTAAAAAATCTTGGTCAGGAATACTGGCAGATTATGGAATTCTAAGTCATCTGAGTAAGTTACATAAGCCTGCAATGCTGGACCTATCATTGTTGTGTTTGACGAATCTACTTGCGTTTTTTGTAATTTGCAGGTCAGTGTCAGGTTGTATGTTGTTGATTAAAATATGATTCACGACCGTAACAAACATGGCTTTAACCATTATAATCATTAGAATCACCAATTTAAGTTAAAATAATCCCCAAATGTCATGATTTCATGAAATAGACATTCAATACACTTATATGAACTTAGAGAGTTGTACTGCTGAGTTAAAAGTGTGTTGTTAAGTATGTGTAGTCAGTTTAATATTCATAAAGAGAGGTTTGTGTATCAACATTGTGAACATTAGATGGATTATATTATTAAGCAGGCGTTCATAATCTGTGATTTTATATTAAACAGGATTGCTCTTTAGTTTAAAAGGTTTAGCACGTTTCACAAATAAGGATTTATAGTTTAAACCTAATTTACCTTTCACACCCACAGACTTAGCTACAATGTTAATATTCATACCGAGTTTCTACAAGTAATGCCTAACCAACAGCGAAAATTTTCGTGTGTTCCGGTCAACATTTTACTAATTTACACCCACATAATATTCTGAATATAAGTTATTGTCCCGTGTGTTGCCGTATGTAAAGAATAGTAACTTCCCATTTCTTCCCGTGGGTGGCGTAAAAGACGTCTAAGGGCACTAGAGAATGGACAACAGCGTTCTCTATGCATTTTGACGGCATACTACGATCGCCAACCCGCATGCTAAGTGTTGCCCGCATGTTTTTTTTTTCTTGATGACCAATAAGTATTTTGTGATTAATTTAATTGATTGTTTTGTTTTTTTTTGTAATTTTTATATGTTTATATTGTTACTTGATTATGAATAAATAATAATAATAATAAACGTGGTGATTATGGCAACACCCCAAAATGACAAGCACTAACCCTACGGCTACACTTCGCGTTATCGCGAACTTTTCTTCGTGGGCTCATTGTTGCTCAGCGAGTAATCGAGGGGTATGCGAGAGAGAGCGCACGAAGAAAAGTTCGCGATAACGCGAAGTGTAGCCGTAGCATAAGAAAAACAGCCTCGTGTCCGGCAGCCCGCCTACTCTTGGCTACGGATGCGACAAGCACAGAACCGGTCGAAGTGGCGGTGCTTGGGGGAGGCCTATGTCCAGCGGTAAACGTCTTTCCGCTAAACTGATGATAATGATGAACTTATTGAAACTTGAAAAATAATTTCACAAATAAAGCTATTTCATATATTGAAAAATAATTTCACAAATAAAGCTATTTCATACAAAGCTATTTCATATAAAGCTATTTCATATAAAGCTATTTCATATAAAGCTATTTCATATATTATTTGCGATTTCATGTCCATTGCATAATGTATGTAGCTTATGACATGATTAAATTCGAGCGAAGGAGTCGTAATTGCATGAGATTTGTATTGTAATTATGATGAACAATATGGAATAACTATGTAGTTGTTGCTCGCGACTTCGTCTGCGTGTATTCTGTATTTCATCTTTCTTACATTTATAAAACAAAGTCCTTCGCCGCGTCTGTCTGTCGTCCTGTTCCCGATAAACTCAAAAACTGCACCGATTTTCATGCTGTTTTCACCAATGGATAGAGCGGTTCTCGAGGAAGGTTTTAGTATACAATCGACATCCATGCGGGCGAAGCCGCGGGAATTTCAGCTAGTTTTTTATAAAAATAATATCGAGGATGAAAAGTAGCCTATATTCTTCTCCAGGTTTTCATAGGGACCGGTTATGTGGTTTAGGCATGAAAAGGTAACAGAGGCCCTAGATAAAGTGACATTCTATCAGCGATAACGATGATAGAAAAGGCAAAAATGTATAGGACTGACATAAGCTATCGAAAAGCTTATGTCAATCCTGTTGAAAGTCGTTGTAGAAATACGAAACGCTTTCGAAGCGATTGTCACTTGTCTAGGCCCTCAGATATACAGAATTACTTTCGCATTTTTCGTCCTCTTTTTCGTGTGGTTTGACAGAGTCAGTAGTGACACAGTGGTCTCAGAGTTTTTATGCCGCCCATGGGCCTCTGACTTGGTCTCACATGCCGTCGAGAAACTACTATTGACTTGCGCACAAGTTAATCTACTTATAATATTAAATATAAATAAACTTTTAATATTTTTATAATGCAAAAAAATATCATAAATATTCGCATTTATCAATTACCTTAGCAAAATACAATAGACGCAGATATATTTAGTATTCCGCTTGACTTGCTTTAGTCAAGCGGAATAGGTTACTAAATATATCTGTATTTTATAATGGATTTCCGCAAAGTCTCGCCTGAATCAATTAACTAACTAAATTACCTTAGCATTTACTATTGTGTTAATTTTTCTCAAAAATGCTGAAAAACAAACTAAACTACAAAATTAATCTTCTTTCTGTTTAGTACAGTCACCCGATTGTGGCGTTATAATACGGTTAAATATCCACCCATTTCATACTAATATTATATATTCGAAAGTAACTCTGTCTGCCTGTATGTTACCTTTTCACGCCTAAACCACTGAACGGATTTCGATAAAATTTGGCAAGGAGATAGATGGAATCCCGGGGAAGGAAATAGGCTACTTTTTATCGACATACCACGCGGGCGAAGCCGCGGGCAGAAGCTAGTATTTCATAAAACAAAGCCTATAGGCTCCTACAAACAGGCGCGATATCGCGGGCGCGACAAGGGTAGCACTGCCTGTCGCGCCCGCGATATCGCGCCAGTTTGCACAAAGCTTTAATCTTATTCCTGGAAATGTCTCAAAATAAATTATAGAAAGCAATATCATGGCGATCTAGCTCACAGTGTTGACACAAATATTTAGCTTCAGGCCTGCAAATCCCTTTAAAAGTATTAAGCACTTTATTTATTGTCTCCAAGGCTTTTCCTAAGAATTGGGAAGTATTAGAGTATTATTTAGGTTTATCTTTATAGGCTATATAAGAGCTGGGTCTTGAATGAGAATTTCAGGAAGGATATATAGTGGACTAGCTTCCGCCCGCGGCTTCGCCCGCGTGGTATGTCGATAAAAAGTAGCCTATATCCTTCCCCGGGATGCCATCTATCTCCTTGCCAAATTTTATCGAAATCCGTTCAGTGGTTTAGGCGTGAAAAGATAACATACAGACAGACAGACGGACAGACCGATAGACAGACAGAGTTACTTTCGAATTTATAATATTAATATGGATAAAAGCGTGAAAATTGGGATGCTGAGAAGCAGCGTAGGCTTGATAACCCTTTCTTAAACTTCTTTCGAAAGGTGATTAAAATTGATTTTTCCTTTATTTCATTTCTAATGTTTTTAATTTAAAAATATAAAAAAATGTAGCCCACCGGTATCGGAAACAGGGTTCAAGCTACCAGCGGTCAGGGCTCCAGAGAGAGGAACCTCCTAACTTGATTTTATTATTAAAACAAGCAATGGCACTCAACCATCTGTTAACTAATTTAATCGCAATTTTTCACTCAAAACGCCTTTGGGACATTGGACACAGTCCAAGAGTCCAGTCCAGTAGAAGAGTAGAAAAGTTTGAAAGATATCAAATAGTTTACGTGTCAGATTTAGGACGTGCTTGTCGGCCATGATACGGCGCAACAATAGGTATATACACAGGGTGTAAAAAGACCCATCATATAGCCGTCAACTACGCATTCTGTGCATCAAATTAAGTAACATAGCACAAAAATAATTGCTGGGAAACGACTTTTATTTTTTGTGTGAAAAATCGCTGTTTACGGTAGTGCGCAACATAACGCACGCAAAACATTGTGTTTATGGGTGCATGCAACGGTTCTGGGGGCCAAGTCCACTAATTTACAAACGCGTCAGTGGTCTCACAATGATCAGTTTTTGACAGATATGCCATACAAAATCTGTCAAAAACTCATCATTGAGAGACCACTGACACGTTCGTAAATTAGTAGACTTGTCCCCCAGGGTTCGTGGGTGTATTTAAAGAAAGAAAGAAAGAAAAATGCGTTTATTGGCATTGTCACACAAAAATACACCTTAAAACTAAAAGAAAACAGAAAACAGTAATTACAATGCCAAAAGGGCCTCAGCTCAGCATATTGTCAGATGGCAACACACAGTGTACCACCTGACGCTGATTTTCAGCTGCAACCCACCACATTTAATAGTAAGTTATAGCATTTAAAACTTGGTTTCTTTAAAAAAAATCCGAAAAATTGGGAACAATATCTCTGTAACCAGAAGGTTCCCAGGAATGGTCCAGAAAAAAATTATCATAATGACGGGAATAACAAGTGACCTTCGGCTTCGTTAAGCGTCTTTTTACACCCAATAATTGGTCACCCGGCTGTGCTGAATCGTGCTGAAGCATCCCAAAGCACCCAAACATGTGTGTTAAAAAATAAAAATATTTTATTTCACATAAACCTACATGGGCACTTATGAAACGTCAGGAGCTAGGTGCACGGTTCCAATTGGTCGTTTCCTATGGAGAAGAGCCGGCAAGAAACTCCATGGTTTCTCTTTTAAAAATAATTGGCTGTTACAATATTTTCGAATTACAGTTTTATTAGTGGGAGGACAGTGAGGCCTTTCAATACCAAGTAAGTAGATATAAAAAATGCTCAACAAATCTACAGTCCACTAAGCGTACATCGTTCTCGCATTCACAAAATGGAAAAGAATCTATACAAAAGATAAATAAGAGAATAAAAATAAAAACCTATTCAAACCAAATGACATGATTGCCATTACAACTGTAACAAATCTAAACAATTATCATGTCCACAGAAGCCACTAATAAAAAGTTGAAACTAAATTGTAATAGCTAAGTATAGTAAGTTCCTATACAAACAGTTCATCCGCTGACATGTATCGCCTTTCACCGAGTCTAAAAACAGTCGCAAACAAATCTAAAAATAGCCCCCAAAACCAACCACTAACCCACACTAATCACACTCAATCAAAAACAACTACTTCTTACAACAAACCAATCCATTCAAAACAAATAGGTACTAGCAAAAACTTATACATTTCGCATCTCCAGGAAAGTTGCGTCGACTCGGCAAGAAAAATGCCCGCGCTTTGTTACCGAAACGTAATTTGTATTACTAATAGTTCGTGTTTTCCGATCCCCCTTCCCCCTTGGGAGCCGGCGGTTATTTCTCGGTAGAGTGTGTTCTTTGTCCGCCTGTCTGCCTGACTGATGTCATAACTACTCTTTGTGAACGTTTCGGAAAGTAGTTCGATTGTTCTACTGTTGGATGGTTCTTGAGAATAGGACTGTTACGGAGCTTTTGTTTGTTAACGTTTTTGAGATTTATTCCGTGATAGTCGTGTTTTTTTTGGGGAACTTTATGAGAATATCTATTATTCTAAGGGCTGATTTCATCAAAGTCAGATATGTTTTATCCTTGGAATAAAATTGTCGTCTGACAGTTTTTCCATACAAAAACTGTCATAAATTCAAAGTTTATACGCAGGATAAGACTTATACTCGGTATAAAAGATTGGTGAAATTCGCCCTTAGAGTACCGGTACGTATTTATACGATACCCCTTGGTAAGACTGATTGTCAGATTTTCGGGTCTCTGACGACCCGTAACGACTGTCAACGATACACCAATGACAGCAGGGACCAAAGGATTAACGTGCTTTCCGAAGCACGGAGGAGTCTCGGTATGTAAAGTTGGTCACCCATCTACAAACCACCCCCGGCAAGCATAGCTTAACTTGATGGATCGGCCCGTGCGGCTGTTATTACTTAGCCACGAGCTCCACCATTTACCTGTAACTACAGATCATGATGATTCAGATCAGGGGTATTTTATGAAAATATCTATAATTCTAAGAGTACCGGTACGTATATATAGCGCTCGTTCGGTGAGAAATTAGCGTTGTGATACCCCCGTGCCTCGGAAAGTACGTTCAGCCTCCTGCGCATGATCTCTCTCCGGTCGTGACGCATTATTGCCGTCCCAATGAGTGAAGGAAGAGAGAGTGGACCCGAGTCTACGCACACACTTGTGTACTATAATATCTCCCGCGTCGATGGCTAGTCTCCGCTGAGATTGGCCGCCATGGGCGAGTCGCGGCAAAAGTACTAGTTTAAAAAGGTCAAATAACTATACCTATTGTTACATGGTTGTAGGAATCGAACTCGCCAATTATGACTTCAAGTTTGTTGTCTATTGTTAAAATGTAACGTACAAATGACGTTGTTACAACTGTTTCTTTACTTAACTCAATTATTTGATTGTCTATTTGTAGAAGTTTTTGGAATTCTAGAAAATTAATGGAGCGGAGCGTTTACTTATTACTCAAAATCTAACAGTTTTTTTATCATAATTTTATACAGGTTGTTAGTGTAAACACCGTTATCGGGTTATCGGTTGGCGGGTGCGGGCGGGGCGCGCAAGACATTACATGACCGGCCGTCAGCTGTTTCGCAGCTCTCTCGAACGCGTATCCATGAGTATCGGGACATTGACTTTTAAAAATCTTTTAATAAAATAAGGGTTCTTTTTGTTGTTACTGGGTCATTTATTTTTATATTTAAGTCAACTACCCATGGTTTTAGTGACAACGGTGTTTACCCTTGCATGCTGTATATATCTACAACGCTTTCTCTTAAGTTTTAAGGGTTGATGCCCCTATCAAAACGCCGTTTTTGTGTCTGTCTGTAATCTCTCATCTTCAGAACCGTAATTTAACGTTTTCAAAGAAAATGTGTAACTAAAGCCTGTATAATATAAATTATAATAAATGAAGGTAAACTATCAAAGTGTTAGACAAAAAATCAACACGAAACCACTATTTATAAGCCTTGTAAATATTTTATACAGCAATCAAGCGTTTAGTAGCTAGTTTCAAACTGTAATTTTGAATGCAAATGAGAACTTGAAATTGAATCGCCTCGTTAGAGTTAATTATTAAGCCCATATAAGCTTAGCTGTGACTAACGAGACACAATAGAATTTTTATAGTCATTGACTTCTAAAGGCAAATCGAGAGTTGAGCAGATGTGCATATAATTGCCCAAGTATTGCCTAGCTATTACTTGTGCAGGCAATTTCGAGCTAGCTATCTAGTTACAAAGTTAAAAAAGTGTTAGTGGTGATTAGACTCAATCTGCCTAGCCTTTTCCCAACTATTCTGGGGTCGGCTTCCAGCTTAACCGGATGCAGCTGAATACCACATATGAAGCGACTGCCTATCTGACCTCCACAACCCTGTACCTAACTGGGCAATACGATACCCCTAATTAAGACTGGTTGTCAGGCTTTCGGGCTTCTGACGACTCGTAACGACTGTCAAAGATCCACGAATGACAGCCGGGACCAACGGCTTAACGTGCTTTCTTTTTGGTATGTAAAGATGGTCACCAATCCACAGAACAACCCCGGCAAGCGCAGCTTAACCTAATGGATTGACCCGTGCGGCTGTTATTACTTAGCCACGAGTTGATTAAAATGTATGACTTTTATCCTACTACGGCGAATCCAACACAAGGGTAATGCTGTGTTCTATGTATATCTTTAAAGGCAATGTTAACATCTTCAGTCAATTTGAAACTTCAGGTAATCTTTGTTATTCTTAACCTCAAGTAAAGCTTTGAAGCTTAAAATTGATTTTATGAGAGGATTCGTAAAAGTAAAACGAGTAAAAACACGTCATAATGTGTTTGAGAGGTTTTTCGCTTGATTTCTTGAGCAGACTCTAAGTTTACTTACTTACTTGGCTATTAATTACAAGCTTCATTGAAACTTGAGTATAGTTTTTACGTTTCAGAAGTTGTAATGTTGTGTGTTGCATACTTTTGTATAGAATTTTTTTTTTTCTAACTGAACAGACAGCTGTGCTGCTGGGGAGTTTGTTGCGCCACTTCTTCTTCCCAGCTAAAGCACTAGGAAGTGGTGAAGGGTGGGCGTTTTTGGGGGACTGTCTTATGTAATTTTGACGTTCGAAAAGTGCTGATTCTCAGCCTAGTTTGAATAAATGACTTTTGATTTTGTAAAATTAGAAGCTCTTAGGTATTTAACAAAACATAATAGTTAATCAGAATCTGTCCCTGCAACTTCTATAGATAACATCACGTAAATAATATAAACTGTTTGTTTGTTACGCTTTCACGTTAAAACGGCTGAATGGATTTGGATGAAATTTGGCACAGGAGTACGCCGTGACTTGGGGGCCAAGTCTACTAATTTACAAACGTGTCAGTGGTCTCACAATGATCAGTTTTTAACAGATATGCCATACAAAATCTGTCAAAAACTCATCATTGTGAGACCACTGACACGTTTGTAAATTAGTAGACTTTGCCCCCTGGAATAGGATATAGGATACTTTTTATCCCGATATTCCTACAGGATCGAGACTTATGCGGGTGAAACCGCACTGCGCAGCTAGTCATAAATATTTGAACAAAGACCAACGATTCACAAACCCACAAACCCCTATCAATAGGTACATATTTCAGCATATATTTTCCTGAAAAATTGCAACAAAAACATATAGGTAATCAATCCTTGTCGTGAACAGGTAAGCTTTACCTATCTAAATGTCAGTTACTGGTCATGCCTGGCACAGAAAATATCTGCAATGCGCTCTACTGCTACTTTATGAGTACG